>CM059585.1:41895000-43095000 GCA_030407085.1 Trichopria drosophilae
TCAATATGCGGTGTTACAAGCATTATTGGAATTTTAATATATATACCGGGTGGATACGAGAGAATGGTACGTTCAGGGAAACCTATGTTCAACCTATAAATGGTGACGTGATAACTGGATTGAAGGACAAAATCATATTAAACTTGTCAATAAAAATTGAAATTGAAATTTATAATATACAAATTTATTTGGTAAATAACACATTGCAAGTGGAAGCTTGTTTTACCCTGGACTTTGCCTGGACAAACAGATTTGTCCAGACAACATTTGTAAATAACATACAAATTTCATTAAAATAGTTTGCTACCAAAAGCCATTTCTAGGGAAATATAATCTGATAATCTCCATTTCAAACAAATTCCGTGTACATTTCAACAATTGCAAGCAATATTTTTGACCATATCATTTCCCTATGTACCATTCTCTCGTATCCACCCGGAATTTACAATAATAGTTCTCAAACATGTAAAAAAAACACTTTATTAGACATGGTTATGTAATGGATCAATGAAACTACTACCTAAAACAGCAGATGGTCCAATACCTGTCCAGTCGGTCAGTTTCCGGTCTGACAAGGATTCCGTGGACGAGCAAATAGCCACGTAAATATATTTAAATAAAAACGAATTCAATAGTCAGTTTAATCCTTAAATTTCAATTGTTCGTTTTCTTAACATCCTGTTTCGGGTTTACTTATAAAGATAGACTAATTATTCAAAAAATTATCTCCTTACAAAAAATGGAACTTGCCTTGGTTGTAACGTAAGAAATTAACGGGATGTCGAGGTAGATTTGATTGCTGTTACTATGCAATGTTTAAAATAACAATAAGTATAATTAATTCCTCATTCTATTCATATTATTTAATTCATAAAGCTTAATAAAAATTAATATATCCATATTAGTGGTTAGGTATTGGGTAGTGGCCAGTCATTGATGGTTTTACCTTATCTATAATTTTGTTTCAGACGCTTTCGGATATTGGGCGACAAATTTGGAGCCTTCTTTGAAAAAGGAGGAAATCGTTACTCTAAAGAGTCAAATTCCGAGTATGATTGGACGATTTTGCGACGACTTACGCAAGGCGAAGAAGCCAAAGAAACAGACGAAGCGTGGTAAGTCACCAGATACTTATATGGGTGATTCCCAAATGACTAGGAATACAACTGAATATAAAAAGTACTCTCTGAAGTAAAAATGATCCATTTTGTGCGACAATGTTTGCATAGTACTTACGACAGTTTAGACGAAGAATTTTTGCATGAAATCGTTACAAAACCATATTGGAATATGTACATTTAATATTGTATTAATTTATAAATCTTCGACGTACCGAGTACAGCCCATTATGACTGTCATGTTTCCACCAGAATAATTAGGATTTAGTATATATTTGAAATAATTCAATCTATGGACATCAAAAATATAGGTTACTTGAGAATCACCTATATATTCAGATTCATGCCATTACTCTTTGTAAAGAAAACTCACGTGTTAACTGAAATATGATTCATTTTAAAAGATGTACTTGAATTAATATTCATTGTACCTGTGAAATTTAAAATAGGGTTCTCGGACTAATTTCGTGACAAAAACTATTTTTCGCCACAGTGGGTCTAAAATTCGAGTTTACATCCGAATTTGCGGCAGTAAAATATGACAGCTGTTTCCTAACCTTTTAAGCAGCAAATTCAGGGTATAAACTCGAATTTTAAACTCACCCTGATGAAAAATTATATTCGTATCATCGGCAAAAACAATTTGTGCAGCCGGAGGCGATCACCGTCCCTCGGGCACGATTTAATAATATCTATTCAAAACTGCCATTTAACATGCATCTTATAAAGAAATGTCACTTTGTATCTGTGAAAATCGTTGACATATATTAGCAAAAAAACTAAATACTAAAATTATTTACATTACTATGAGTTGAAATATTACTTATTACCCCTTCATTATCAGACTATTTTAAGTAATATTCAATGATAAAATACAAAAGCGATACATTTATCCTCAAAAGAAGTTAATTGTCATTTATAGAGGAAACTAAAAACGACAGGAATAACATTCATTTTAGTGAATTAAATTATATTTTCTTTTCAAATGTACACTACCGGTCATAAGTATGAGATCACCCTTGCGGAATTTCGGCTCAATTAAAATGTTCATATCTAATCGCCAAGTTAACCTACGGAAAAAATAGGAAATAGAAATTAAGGAGGAGACGTTTAGCTTCTCAGTATCGCAGGAGAAAAGTACAAAGTGTCTCGAAAGTTGATCATTTCATCTTTAATTTGTCTATTCGGGATTTTGCCTACCAATTCATTCTGATAATTTGTAGGAAATTATAGTTAGTGGTTGTGTTATACTAGAATATTATGTTTTTTTCAATCTGTTATATCTTGAAAAATTGACACTAAATACAAAATGTTTAAGTAGATGCCATATACACCAGCCGATAAGGAAGTAATCTATGCTAAAAAAATATAAATAAAAAATTATTGAATCAGTTTTTCAAAATACGGGCTAAACTCCAGCCTTCTTAGTCACTATATACAATCTCCTAAAAATTATCAATATGAAATGGTAGACAAAATCCCGAAGAGTGAAATTATAGCTGAAGGGATTATTTATCGATCACACGTTGTACTTTTCCCCAGTCATGTTAAAAAAAATGGGAGCGGGTTAAATAAATTAAAATAATACGGAAAAATGACTTTAGTAAATCGAGCATAGTTCAAAGGCAAATGTATATACGGGAATGAAACTACCGCGACTAAGAAGCTGTAAGGCTCTTCTTTAATTCCTATTTTTTAATTTTTCCGTACGTTAACTTGGCGATGAGATATCAGTATCTTAATTCAGCCAAAATTCTGCAAGGGTGATCTCATACTTATGACTAACTGTGTATTTCTTTTTGAAATACTCACATTTCAATTTCAAAAATCTCTAAGACAAATACTTTAATTACCTCCACCTTTAGCACCCTATAATTTCGCTACTTTTCTGAGTATTTCCTTAACTTACAAACCATATGTTTTATTCTTCTAATAATTATATTTGTCTCTCAAGCAGCGAAAAAGATCGAGAAGAAAGAAAGCGGAGAGGAACACGATAGCGCAGAAGAGGACATCGAAAAAGACGACACCAATAAAAAAGAGAGCGAAAAAGAAGACATCGAAAAAGACGACACCAATAAAACAGAGAGCGAAAAAGAAGACATCGAAATAGAAGATATAGAAAAAGAAGAGAGCAACAAAGATGAGAGCGAAAAAGACATCCAAATAGAAGATAGTGAAAAGGACGATGCAAGAGATGCAAATAAAAAAGAAGATGACGATAATGAGGAAGAAACATATAATGAGGAAGTACTGGACGATGAAATCCATGATGACAAACTGTAAAATATACATTTTCTATTTTTGTTCACATCCATTTTCAGGCATTAAAACACAGGTTAAATACAGAAACATAATAAGAATGTATAGTAGATCCTGCGTTGTATTGCCTTGTTAGTGTTCTTCTGTTATATTGCCAACTAGTGCCCTATAGTTATATTGCCTTTTTGCGGGTGTCAGAAGAGCGGGGGTCTCGTCTATTAACAACGTAGGCTCTACTGTATTAAGTTATCCATAATCCCTCATGATCAAATTGTTTAGATTAGTCTGCACCTACCGATTGGATCGGTTTGGGAGCGTTTCGGTCGATTACGCCTGTATCGGTCGGATTGAAACAGTCGGATTAGGTCCGATTCGGCCTGTTTCAAATAGTCTGCAGCTTCCAATTGAATCGGTTGAAGTCCGCCACGGTCGGATTAGGTCCGTTTCGGTCGGATTACGGTCGTCGGATTAGGTCTGTTACGGACGGTTTTAAATAGTCAGCAGCTTCCGATTGAATCGGTTTCAGTCCGCCCCGGTCGGATTAGGTCCGTTTCGGTCGGATTACAGCCGTCGGATTAGGTCCGTTTCGGCCTGTTTCAAATAGTCTGCAGCTTCCGATTGAATCGATTTCAGTCCGCCACGGTCGGATTAGATCCGTTTCGATCGGATTACGGTCGTCGGATTAAGTCCGTTTCGGTCGGTTTTAAATAGTCTGCAGCATCTGAATGAATCGGTTTCAGTCCCCCCGGTCGGATTAGGTCCGTTTCGGTCGGATTACGGTCGTCGGATTAGGTCCGTTTCGGTCGGTTTTAAATAGTCTGCAGCTTCCGATTAAATCGGTTTCAGTCCGCAACGGTCGGATTAGGTCAGTTTCGGTCGGATTACGCTCGTCGGATTAGGTCCGTTTCGGTCGGTTTCAAATAGTCAGCAGCTTCCAATTGAAGCGGTTTCAGTCTGTTTCGTTCGGATTAGGTCCGTTTCGGTCGGACTACGGTCGTCGGATTAGGTCCGTTTCGGTCGGTTTCAAATAGTCAGCAGCTTCCAATTGAAGCGGTTTCAGTCCGTTTCGTTCGGATTAGGTCCGTTTGGTTCGGATTGCATCCGTTTCGGTCGGTTTAAAATCCTCTGATTAGGTCCGATTAGGTCGGTGACAGATTTCGGATTGAGCAATCGGATTGAATGAGAAATTTTCACCAGGGATGGTTTTGATTTTGAAAAAATCAAAATTTTGGCTAAAGAAAGAAATTATACAAAACGAATGGAATTAGAAAATTATTTCATAAGGAGCTATAAAAATGCGGTTAATATTAGGTTTGAAATTTCTAAGTTACCATCTAATTATTTTTCACTCATAAAATGATTTGATTAACTTGAAATTTAACTTAATTATAAAAAATATTGCATCTTTCATGTATCTTTTTTGGGTTATTCGGCTAAATTTTCCATATTGCAATAATTAACATGTTCTTAATTTCTCAAATATTATTTACAACGAAAAATTTCGAAATTTTAAAACTTGTCGTTTCCTTGCTACGTCACACCTAACTAACTAAAATTCCCTGAAACATATCATTACTTTATGCACTTGTTCACTTCTGGTGTTTGACACAATAAATTAGTCACTTGCTCGTCTACCATCAAATGAGCATTACACATAATAGTTTTAGCATTTTTATTAATAAACGGTTTTATACATCAAGAAAATGTAAGTTTTTGTCTTTTTTCTAATTTATTATTTTTAAAAAAAGTGATTCATTGAATGGTAGATTTTTTTGAAACGATTTTAAAAAATTTGGAATTTTTTGAACCTTTACTTACTTTTTACCACTTAATCTGTATACACATTGTCCTGACTATTATATTTTTTTGTAAATTAAACAGATACACTTCTATTTTCGATGACAAGGGTGGTGCATCTATGCCACCGAGACGTATCATACTAATAAATTAAAATACCACTTCACTCAGACCGACGTGCAACACCTCCAAGCGCCAAGTACATCTTGGATAATGCTAAAGCCAACGGTGTCATTCAGAATAGTATAAAAATGTTATACGGTATTTATAAACATATCGTATGTGGAAACGAAAAGTTTTATATTTTCCAGCCAGAACAATGATATTGCATTGCACTCTGAAAACTCTTTCAACCGATTAGCAGTTTCCTGTCACTTCTATTAATGATTTACATGAACATTTATGCGTAATTTAATTTTTTAATTTTAAAATGTCTGCATCGCACTCTGCAATCAATTTAAATTGATGTTGGCCATCCCAAGTATCTTTCAGAAATTTGGTGGTCTTTCCGAATCCATGAGAAAAACAGGGGTTTCCCTTAAAAAAAATAATCTTGACCTCGAAATAACCTTCAAGGTCATATTCAAGATCAAATTCAATGTTACCTTTAAATAGCCAGAGAACAATCCCTTAACTTTTGTCTGAAACATTATCCCCGAAAATGCACTCCCGCTGAGTTAATTCGCAGTTCCGGAACTTTTAAGTTTGACATTGAAACAGCGTACCTGCATTTTTAAAATTTTATCTTTTATTTATTAAATCCATCATTAAAAAAATTATCTTTTAAATATGCCATTTCGACTTCATATGTTTTAATCAGAATGATATAAGGAAAAAAACCTACTTTGGTAAAAGTGTGTGCCTTACTTAGAACAGAGAAACGTTCGTGCCAATCGTTTTTCATCGTTGCGCCAATGGATTGAAAAATTACTCTTTTTCATTAGCACATCAATAGGGCTGTCAAGAATCATGTGTAATGTATTGCTAATTTTTATTATGCTTGTGTTGAAAGATATAGCTTCGGCCAGTTATTTCAATGTGGCGTCAAATATGTGGCCGATCGTTAATTTCTATTATCATATTCGTAATCAGGAGACGAAAATACGATAAAATTATATATTATTTAAGCTACTGTGAAACTTCAGAAGTTTTACCAATATTTTTTTTTTATTTTTCCAGTTCCTAAAAAACCTTCTTCAAAAGTAATTCGCGCAGCCTTTTTCTTACTCTTTCCGACCCTCCAAATGAAACGCCATATGGTTTGATGATAGGCCATCAACAGAAAACTTTAATTGTTTTGAAGACCAAATATTCCAATTTCCAGAGAAATCTTCATATATAAGTAGTACTCACGTTACCACATTAATCCTATTAAATCGTATTGATTACTGTAAGAATTCAATAGCTTTCAGTAGGTTTCAATATTTTTTTTTGTCATTGGGGATATCAATAATAGTTTATATTTATATATGAATAATAATAATAAAAAATGTCATGTGCTTATAGTACTTATTATAGCTAATCGGAGCATTTCGTTGGTGTGTAACATTAAAGTGAGGTTTCTTGTAAATATTTTATTTAACGTTGTTGCATGATTTTCAATTGTCCAGTTTTTGTTTATATAATGTTTATATACGTGCTTAACATAGCATGTAGTTATTTTTATTTTATAGTTTTTTCATTATAAATCAAATGCATACGTCTAAAAAAATACATTCAGAAGAGTCCTTGGCACGTAAACGAACGTGATGTATATATAAATGTATATTCTGTTATATTTGTGGATGTTGGTTTAATTAGTTCTCTCGTTTGCAATCTTCATATTTTCTGCACCTGGTTATAATTAACTCCTTGGTCCAGGCAAGCTAGCCAAGTAAATCGGTTTAATTTTAGATGTATTAAGCAAGCCCTTTCTCTTGTTAGAATGTATGTCAAAAATTCGTCTTCCCGAGGTGAATCCCAATATTTATTCGACCATTTAAATTAAAAATTACCATTTGTTTAATTTAATAAATTCAACATTTGTTATTAAAGGTGACAGAAAATTATGCACGTCCCACTAAGTTTACGACGTACGTAGGTGAATTTGACCAAAAGATATATGGCTGTTAACTACGTAATTTACGCATCTATTACCACAAACAGATACCGCGATACAGGACGTGAGATAATACGTGAGCGCGTGAATAGGAGAGTAATATTGAACATATGTTAAAGTGACAGTTTAACTGAGTGATATTAAGGAAATTAAGAAAGTTGTTCATGATAATGAACGACTGCTTATTAACTTGCCCGTTATGCTTGCAGCCGATATTTTCTACACTGATTGCGTTTCAAACATCTTTAGAAAATGCTACTACCCAGCTACTACTATGTTCCTGTGTAATAATAATTGAGGTCTAGATAAATTGAATGTTTATCTGATTGGGCATTTGCACGATTTAAATAGTACCGGTGAGGGAATGCCATTGCAAAATCAAGTCATATTGATTCCTAAGCCTCAGGAACGTGATTTTAATATTCCACACCAAATAAACAATATGTTAAATTTATCAAAAAATACCGAAAAATATTTTGATCCCAATTTTCAAGAAAACAATTGTTTTTCTCCATTATTCTACAGATCAACCGAATATTTGAATAGCCACATAGGTGCCTACTCTTTTTATGAAAAGGAAACCAATTTTGAAGATGGTTCAAGTGCAGTATATTTTCCAAATAATATTATTTTTGCGAAAGAATATGCTAATGAATCCAAAGGCAATGCTCTTGATTTGCAAAGTAGAAATGATTTTTCAGTAACTATGAATTCCGATATACATGATACGACATTATTCAATAAACACTATAAACATTTTGCTGGTGATCATTTAGTTTCCAAACATGATGATATTTCGAGTTATGAGATAAATAACTTTACAGAGCAATTTACAATACAATCGACGTTAGCAGAGAATACTGCAGATTTCTCGATGAAAGAGATTATCTATCCTTTCACAAATGCTTATGTTGAAAATTATATCAAAGACAAAAAATCATGTATTATAACTTCAGAATTAAACCAACTGGATTGCAATGCAGCAGAAAATTATAAAAATACAATCAGTGGTGACTTCAATAATTTGTCACATAATAATAAAATTCCTGTAGAATCTTTAATACAATCCAAGACCATCAATACTGATTCATTTATTGAAAACCCGTTTGGTATATCGTATTTAAAAAAAAACTATTCATGTTCTTTATGCCCAACAGTTTTCAAATTGAAAGGAAGCTTTATGGTTCATACTAGTGTTGCTCACTCTTCTGAATATGAATTCGGTAAGTCTCTAATGTTTTCTCCGTTTTTAAGCAAGATTTTGCCAAATAGTAACGATTCATTACTAATTTACTAGGTCACTCAGAGAATTTGCCAACAGATAATAAGAAAATAACTGAAAATAGGTCGGATAAATGGTACAAATGTCCGAAGTGTAACAAATGTTTCAAAAAGGTTCGTTTATTTCGATTTTACGAATTAATTGAAAATACATAAATAATTGTCTCAGACTAACATGAATTAATTAATTAATTAATTAAGATTCAATTAATATTTTCATTTTGTTACACTCTAAACTTCCTGTTAATTTATGTACCCGTATAACATGCGACCTGAAAAGCGGCCAATTCATCGGTCTTAACATCGCAGCGCATTCGCATCCAATCCCTTCCTGCGTGTCCTTGGCACACATTACAATAGTATTATTTAAATTACTATTCCTAACCATTTTAATTCAAAAATATAAAAATCGATTAGTCGCGGTATAGAGCAGTTATTTAAAAAACAATATCGGAACCATTACCAGAATAACAATTCAAACTTTGTCTGCTGTGTCAAATGATATATTGTCATTATGTTTAACAAATTTCTTAGTTTTTTGTATCTTTTTTAATACTAGTCTTTCCCTAATATTAATATGTTTAACATGTATAAAATTATTTTGTAATATATCAGTGATTATATCTCTAAGATTATCAGGGTTAATTTGATCGATTGGAGAATAGAATAATGGGTAATTTAAGTCTTAAGGAGATTCTAAACGAAATTACATACCCGATATTATATCTAAAGACATTTCATATATTGTATTTTGTTTAATTGGGACAATTCCGGAGTTGTCAGCTTTATTTACACAAGCCTGGTAAGAAGCGAATAAACTTTTGATACATAATGAATTGCACCCAAAGGTGTTTCATATATAGTATTTTGTTTAATCGATTCCAGAGCTGTCAGCTTTATTCATACAAGTCTGGTAGGAAGCAAATAATCTTATTATACATGATTATTTTCATCTATAAACATTTCATATATCATATTTTGTTTATTTGATACCAGAGGTGTCGACTCTATTTATACGAGTCTAGTAAGGATCGAATAAACTTATTACAGATTATTATTTGTATCTAAAGGCGATTCATATATTGTATTTTGTGTAATTGATACCAGAGCTGTCAAGTCTACTTATACGAGCCTGGTAAGAAGCGAATAAACTTTTTATTGATGATTATTTGCATCTAAGGACATTTCTGTCGCGATATGCAACGGTACCATCGACATGGAAGTTGGAGTTTGAATCAGTTCGGATTGGGAGTGGTAAGGTTTTTTGTAAAATGCAAACCCAGTTCCACAAAACTATATATTTTATTCCGGTGATTTGAACACAATTTGTTACAGAAACAGGTCGCGTCGCGGAAAATAGAGAATGTCCGTGCAAATCGATGCGGTCAAGTTCGCTTCGTGATGACAAGGGTCCGCGAGGGCCGTGTCGCGGCAAGCGGCCGGCCTGTCCCTTTCCACATGGCGCTACCTTCGCTAATTTCCGGAAAGCGCCTTGCTTGTCTATTGGAGCGCGATTTCCAACGAGCGACATACCGCCCCCTATTGCAACCCGGTAGGGGTTGGAATGAAAATCATGAAAACTTAAGAATATTATAAAAAAAGAAATTTACTTACTAAATCTTATTCTAAGTCGCCCGGCAGAAATGCGAGTTGAGTTACAAGTCGGGAGAACTCAGATTGAGCTGTGCGCAAAGTGACGACTCGAACGACATTATCGCTACCCGGATGACATTTAATGCTTCTTGCCAACGGCCATTTCAACAGCGGTAGATTTGGAAGCTTCATCAGCACAAGTTGTCCTACAACAACCGGTTTTCGGGGAAAGCACCACTTCGACCGATGCTGCAAAGAATGCAAGTAATCAGACGACCATAACTTCCAGAAAGGGTCATAAATCTGCCGATAAACTTCCCATCGCGAGAGCCTATTGGGCGATAGCTCGAGCAGCGATGGCTCGGGGATCGCATTCAAGGGTCCACCTGTTAAAAAATGACCTGGGTTCAGGCATTGTATGTCGTCCACATCATTCGATATAGGGCCTAATGGGCGCGAATTCAGTGCTGATTCGATTTCGCACAGTACTGTGGTGAATTCCTCGTACGTGGTTTAATGATTACCCATAACTCGTTTAAGATGGAATTTTACACGTTTGACTCCCGCTTCCCATAATCCGCCGAAGTGGAGAGCGGCAGGAGACAAGAAGTGCCAGTTAGTTCTATCGTTAGCTAGCAATTTACGGAAGAGTTCGTTTTCGAGTGCTTTATGAAAGAACAGAGTCAATTCTTTATCTGCCCCAACGAAGGTTGTGCCTCGATCGCTTTACAGGGCTCGCGAGATGCCCCGACAAGATGTAAACTGCTTATAGGCAGCGATAAACGCCTGTGAGCAGTAATCGGATACTATCTCGATATGAACAGCCTCAATCGCGAAGCAGACAAACAAGGCGACGTAGCATCTCTGGATTTTATGACCACGACCGAAACCGATATGCACTTGGAACGGGCCAGCGTAATCAATGCCGCAGCGGCGAAGGGCCGTTCAGGTTGTGATACCCTAGGAGTCGGAAAATTACCCATGGTCTGCGTAAATAATTCAGCCTTTAAACGAGCACAGGTTAGACATCGGGAAACAAAGGAACAGATTAACTTTTTTACTTGAATGATCCACACCGTTCGGCGCAGATTGCGGAGGGTCAATTGAACACCACCGTGTAGGCACCGCAAATGGGTGTCGGTCACTAGGAGCTTGACGACTGGGTGGCTTCGTAAAACGATCGTGTATTTCGCATCCGAGGAAATGTCGCAATACTCGAGACGACCACCGACACAAATCAAACCGTTTTCATCCAAAAAGGGTTGTAACGAATACACTGAACTTCGTTTAGAAATCGGTTGTTTGGATTTCAGGTCTTGTAACTCCGAATGAAATAGGATGGATTGTAGCCACTTGAATATAACGATCGTGGCCGTTCGAGTTTCATCCGCGTTGAGATTTCCTCGGACGCGTACTCCACCCACGCACGATTTCCATCAAACCACATATGCGAGGGTGCGTACCAAGCGCATCCACGATGAAACCCTGTCGGCTAAGCTCACCAGAGTGTCATTTTTCTGAGTGACGATGGAATGACTCGGGAGCCGCATTTCCAGAGGCGAATCAGGGGCCAACTCGGGCATGATTTGGGGCCAACATTCTGGATTTTCAGCTAACCTGCTAGGACCATTCATCCACAGAGGATTACGCAGAAAACCGACAGGAGACAAACCCCGAGACGCTAAATCAGCCGGATTGTCTTGTGTTGCGACATGTCGCCAATGGATTCCTGGAAGCACCGTTTGTACCTCCGAGACTCTATTGGCCACGAAAGTTTTCCATCGATTTGGATGGTCTCGTAGCCAATGAAGCAGGATGGTTGCGTCCGACCAACAATAAAGTGGGCGGTAAATGAACTCGATGATTTGGATCACAGAGTGAATCAAACGAGTTAGCTATACTGCAGCACAGAGTTCGAGTCTCGGCATAGTTTGAGTCTTAACCGGTGCGACTTTCGTGGGACTAGCGAGAAGAATTATTATATCGGTGGAGCACTAGGGTTTACGACGCGAAGGTAAAGTAGTAAAGTACTGCGGCATACGCTACATTAGAAGCGTCTGAGAAACCATGGAGTTCGCAATATTCCATGAGTGGATTCTAGTCTGTCCAACAAGCGACAACGAATGACGACAGTGTTGGAAGAGTTTCGTAGAAGGATTTCCCCTCAACACAAATATTTTCCGGTAAGGGATCATCCCAATCCTGGTGAAGTAGCCAAAGTCACTGAATAAAAAGATTCGCTCCAAGGATCACAGGTGAAACCCGACTTAAAGGGTCAAAAAATAGTGAAATGATTGAGAGCAATGTACGCTTTGTCAGGCAGTTCGAAGAAATTAAATTAATCTTAAACTGTTACGAATCTCGACTGGGATTCCAGAAGACGCCTAAAATCTTGAGTCCTTCCGTCTCGTAAAAAGATCGTTCGCTAAATAGACCGTGATTGACCGGGTCAATGTCTGCAAGCAAATGTGGTGAATTACTCGCCCACTTTCGCAAATGGAATTGACCACAGTTCAACAGGGCGTTTAGCTGATCTCGGGTCTTTTGAGCTTCGTCAAGGTCGTTCGCTCCGAACAGACAATCGTCGACTTAAAGTCCGTGGTGCAGTACTTGAGAAGCAAGTGGATATGAAGATCCGTGATCTTCAACGAGTTGCTTGAGCACTCAGAGTGCCACATACGGAGCACACGAAACACCGAATGTTACGGTTGTGAGTTGGTAGTCCTGAAGGGGTGCATCAGGACTCGATCGCCAAACAATTCTTTGTAGATCACGATCTCGAGGATCTAAAACGATTTGGCTGTACATTTGGGCAATGTCGGCGCAATAGACTAACTGGATTGTTCGCCACTGTAACAGCACCGAACTAAGATTTGGTTGAAGTTTTGGACTCGCCAGGAGGTGATCGTTAAGCGATGTCGAATTGGAAGTTTTGTAGGAGGCATTAAACACAACTCTCAGCTAAGTCGTGGTGCTCGTCTCCTTTTTAACTCCGTGATGCAGCATATACACGGCGAGAGTTTCTGCATCGGGGGGACCGACTGGACTCATATAAGCTTGCCTCTCATAGTCCATCATAATTTCTCGGTACGTGCATGCATCGTCCGGGTTACGAGATGATCGTTTTTCGAGTGAACGGAATATACGCATGACACCATCGCGGGATTGTCCGATTTCTGGAAGAGACGTACATAAAGGGAGGCGAACCATGTACCGTCCGTCAGTAATTCGAGAAAACGTGTCCTTGAAATGATTTTCATAACTTTCATCATCAGCGGTGAGAGACTTGTTTGTCGGAACGTTCTCAATCTCCAAAAACTTTTGAAGGTCGAATGATAATTGTTTCTTGTTGATACAGTGGTGCACGGTTAGCTTATAGGGGACATCAGAAAGCGGTGACGAAGTCCATCCAGATAGTACCCACCCAAAGGCCGAATTTTGTGCAATCGGTTGATTCGCGGATCCCTTTATAAGTCCGTCCTGTAGAAGGTGTCCGTAAAGGTCAGAGCCGAGAATAAGATCAATCGGGTCCGAGCTCTTAGGATTCGGGTCGGCTAGGCGCAGATTGCGTAAATGAGGTCAGTTCATGGCCCACTGCGAAGAAGGGGTGGACACGTATGAAGTGAGCTTCTTCAGTAGTAAAACACATGAAAAATCCACGTGGACCCTTGATCCAAGAGTGCGCGTAATTGAAGTGAGCGTCCGTTGGATGCGTATACCCGAACCAAGGCGGTGGCCAATAAAACATTTGACAAATTGACTGGCCGGTTGGCAGCGAGGAGAGTCATAACCCATTCGGAATCATTGCAATTCGAGGAAGCGGGATCAGGAATTGCTCCGATCTTAGCGTTTTCAGAATTAGCGATTTGCTCTCTGTGCAGCATAGTGTGGTGCCTTCCTTTACAAATAAAACAGCTCCGTTCGCTTGGACAATTATTTGTATCGTGTAAAAATAAGCAATTCATGCACAGATGTTGTCGTTTTACAACATCAGCGCGCTTCGCAACAGATACATTTTTAAAACGTTTACATTTGTAAATCTTATATGAACCAGAACAAATAAAACTAGTACTAATCGCGGGAATCGTAGCATGAGAGACCACGGAATTCTTTCACTCACTATTCGGTCTATTGCTAAATTTTGCACTGAAAATTGTTCCAGTAGTTGGGAGGCGATCATTACCAGCTGATTGCAACCCATGAAGACGACTGCATAAAAATTCTTTTAAATTTTCGAACGTTAGATAGGTTTTGGATGCGCCCAAACTGAGTGTCCATCTCTTGCGCTCCTTGGTGACTTTAGAGCGAAAATAAATCACTTTAAAATAAATCACGAAGTTCAATAGCTGGTTCTTTTCGCAATACGAGAATATCAAATAACGTTTTTAAATGTGTTTCAACAATACACCGTTTGAAAAAAACTGAGATTATAAGGCCTCCCGGCTACGTCAAAATTATCATTATTCGAAGCAAGATGATTAATTAAAGACAATGCCTTACCGGAGAGACAAGACTTCAGATAATGTAATTTGCGAATTTTATCAATCGAATTATCGTTCACAATAATTGAATTAAAATCATCGAAAAAGGAGTCCCATTTGTCAAAGTTACCTAAGAACTTCTTCGGCAGATCGACGCGAGGTAGACCAACTGATGAACGTCGAAATGTGGATCCATGAGAATTCGGTACATGGTCTTCTGAAAGTTGTGACTGCGACGGCAGTGCAAACATCGTCGGGGATTCCTCTATCGTCCCAATGGCGTCCAGGAATAATATTTCAGCTGTTTCATATTTTCGTTCTTGAAACTAGGGATGGCAACTTTCAAGTGTCGTTGCATGTTAAGATATTTGGATGTGTACGCTGCGACAGTCTTCCCACATTTTTTTAATGTATTGTTCATGCACTTTCAATTTGGCAGCTGTTCGTGTGCTCTCAGTCGGTAAATTAGAGAAAACTCGTTGTATACTGTGAAACAGAGCAGTTTGTGTGGCGATGAGTTCTTCAAAGTTTACTGTATCATACATTGTCACTTGTGGAAAACGAAAAACATCATACACACACACTTAATTCAATTTAAAAACCCTGCACACCTCGAAGAAAACACCGAGCGCTTACGGAATCTCGACAAAACAGCTGCGCGCGCGCAGGTATCGCGGCGCACGATAGGTGCGTCGAACGGCGTTGCTCTCCAAGCGCGACCGAAGCGGTAGTTGCGATTGGTGGGGTGATGCTCTCCACTATCCTTATTGAGGGACGAGGCGCGTCAGATGGCGCTCCTGGTTTGAACCTCAAGATGGCTTTCTTTGAGAAAACGAACATGTCGATAGCGAAGATGGCGTCGATTGATAAGACGCGCACGACGAACGACAATATGGCGTCGTTATAGACACGAGGGAATAATTGGAATTTCTCAAAATGAGTTTTTTTCACAGCACTTTTTTCTGCACTGGCACTACGCGTGAGCAATTGACAAACTCGAACGTGTTTTTCTTGTTCGAACTCCAAAATGTTCCGCGACGGAAATCCTCACGTACACCCGGATCCTGGCAGGATCGCCAATTTTCTATGTCGCGATATGCAACGGTACCAGCGATATGGAAGTTGGAGTTTGAATCAGTTCGGATCGGGAACTGTAAGGTTCGCTCCAAAATGCACACATGGTTACACAAAACTATATATTTTATTATATATATTTTATTTCGGTGATTTGAACACAATTTGTTACAGAAACAGGTCGCGTCGCGGAAAAGGGAAAATGACCGTGCGAATCGATACGGTCAAGTTCGCTTTGTGACGACAAGTATCCGCGAGGGCCGTATTCCGGCACGCGGCCAGCGTATCCCTTTCCAGATGGCGCTACCTTCGCTAAATTCCGGAAAGCGCCTTGCTTTTCTATTGGAGCGCGATTTCCAACGAGCGACAATTTCATATATAGTATTTTGTTTAATTCCGGAGTTGTCAGCTTTATTTACACAAGTCTGGTAAGAAGCGAATATACTTATTATAGATGATTCTTTGCATCTAAAGACATTTCATATATTGTCGGCTTTATTTACACAAGTGTGGTAAGAAGCAAATAAACTTATTACACCGGGTGTCCCAAAAGTTTGGAAACGGTTTTGTAACTTTTGAAAGAAACAACTTTTTTAAAATTGCTGAAACACGTGAAAGAAAAGGGCTCATTTGAAAGATATCTTCGAGACGAATACAAAACACTGCTCATATATGGCGCTGCGATCGCTTATCGCGGAATTATTCGACTTTTTTGTGTTTTATTTTCTATAGTATTGATCGCCGTTTAAAAAGTGTATTTCAAAATAATTTATTTCATGTGCTCAAACTGAGCACCTGCAATTTCTTGACACTGCCCCAGTCTTAAATACAATTCGCCCAATACTTTCAGCCTCATATCTCTTGAAATAAGATGTACTTCTTAGATTATTCGTCCTCGTAGTTCTTGCAAGTTGGCGGGTTTCGTCGTATATACCCTGTCTTTGAGGTATCCCCACAAGAAATAATCCAATGGAGTTAGATCTGGTGATCTGGGTGGCTATTCGATGGAACCATGCCTTCACATCCATCGCTGTGGAAATGTTTCATCTAGGAATTGTCGAACCGGTGTCACATAATGTGGTATCGCACCATCTTGTTGAGACCAAGCATTTCGTATATCATCATTGTACATGTTTCGTATTGCAGGTATAACTTCATGTTGAAGTAATTCAAGATGTTTCCATTTAAATCCCCCCGTCAATAAAAAACAGTCCGACAATTCCTTTTTCACACAAACTTGCCCATACATTCATTTTCTGAGACCATTGTGAGCGAATATCCGACATTCGGTGAGGATTTTCATCACTCCAATATCGGAAATTATGACGGTTTACTGCACCGTCTACATGAAACGGGGCTTCATCGGAAAAGATAATACGATTCAACCGAGTATTATCATTATCAAGGCGCTGCATAAATGTATCGCAAAATTCAACTACTTTACCATAATCTACTTCTCTGAGTTTTTGAGTAAATTTTATTTTAAAAGAATGCCATTTCTCATTTGATAGTAGACGATGAA
This sequence comes from Trichopria drosophilae, assembly GCA_030407085.1. NCBI lineage: Eukaryota > Metazoa > Arthropoda > Insecta > Hymenoptera > Diapriidae > Trichopria > Trichopria drosophilae. The sequence continues at coordinate 41,912,227 of CM059585.1, forward strand.
TACTCATTGTAGAAATACCCATTGCCTGTGGCGCTTTCCTTACAGTAACATGTTGATATTCTACAAATGTTTGCATAACTTCCAAACTTCCATCCTTGTTTGTTGCTGATTTCGATGGCCCACTTCGTGGACGGTCTTTTACATTATCTATATCATGAAATCGTTGTACTGTTTTCTGCACAGTCGACGTAGATATGGGCGGGCGGTCTGGATGCGAATCATTGAAAAATATAGCGGCTTCCTCGTAAGATCGGGTCAGATTTCCGCACTCTCGTGCAATTAATATTTCTATTCATTTGTTAAATGGCGAATCCATACGACTGATGAACATGCATGTCGGGCCACCATATTATTTATATTTTGTCTTGATTTTGTGTCGTCATTGAAAACATTACGGCATGAACCGATCGCAGCGCTTGCGGTAAAACTTAGAACTTATGCATGATCAAAGAAGTATTTATTTAGAAAATTCAGTGATGTTATTCAAAATTTTGGCTCCACGAATACCTTTTTATACGTCTCATAGAGTTGTAAACAAAATTTCATTGCAATAGATGGAAAATTGAGGACGCAGGGTCCCGAATAAAATTTGAGACGACAGAAATCGACTGTGACATTCCGTTCGTTACTTTCTTACAAAATTTGGCAATATTTTTTCAAAGGACCCCGCAGGAAATCATAGGGAAATGGCTCTCAGTCGAATGTCCTGAAATTGGGGCAAATGATAGTATATATATATATATATATAATTGGTATGTAATTACATAATAATTAGTATGTTAATAAAATATACAGACTTTTATTTACCTATTGTTACAACTATACGCTAAAATTGTATATAACTATATATAACTTAACACAGTTGTATATAGATTACATTTAATGACAGATTATATATCTTATATATATCCTTGACCATACTTCACTGAGTATAAGGTGCGCTCGACCGAAGAGTCGAGGATCACCATTCTGCAATTTGCGAAAATTGGCAGTTTCAAGCGGCTGTAACGCAAAAACTAGCCATCTAGGGACTTCGGGCCTATGGACACTTCTAATCTACATTATATGAACTACCATTTGCCTCAATTTCAGGACATTCGACTGAGAGCCATTTCCCTATGATTTCCTGCGGGGTCCTTTGGGCTCTAAAAAAGCATTTTTATACGTCTCATGTAGTTGCAAAAAAAAAATTGAGAGCGTAGGGTAATAAAAGGGGCCTAAAACGCAACGCGCATTTAAATTTCGTTTAGAATCCCCTTAAGGCCTTTTTTAAACATAAATAGTTTCTTTGTGTGTGGATTAGTATGTGTGTGACTACCGTTTAAGAATCTCGCATAAACACACAGGCACACACGCACACACACACACACACACACACACACACACACACACACACACACACACACACACACACACACACACACACACACACACACACACACACACACACATACACACACACACACACACAAACGCATAAACACACGCACACACACACATACGCATCATATGCAACAAGTGACGGTATGTTGGTTGAAACCGGAGTGGGCTGCCGGGCGACCTTCTTCCAGATGGTTTCCAGCAGCATAGCAGTGGATCCACCAGCATTGGAGGACCCAGAGGCGGCAAAATTCCGGGTCCTAGAGGAGAGAATTAAGGGCCTTCTGGACTTCATTCTTGAAAAAAAAGAATCTCCACAAGGAGCTTAAGAATATGGCGAGAGCTACGGTAAAGGCAACAAGGAATTATGCCGAGGTGAGGCATAACCCATGGCCTTCGAAAACATCATGCGACTCAAAAAATGAGGCGAAAGGTAACGATGATTCAGGCACGAAGGCAGGAGATCTCCTCCAGGAATTGGGCAAGGACGGAGCACTAGCGGAGGAGCTCCGTTCCGAGGCGGCGTCTCTCCTAAACGGGTCAGCTCTCATCCAGATGCTGACCCAAATAGAAGGCATAAAGATTACGGACCTGGACGAGGCCACAACCAAGGACGAGGTGGCACTCGCCCTCGCCTCGGCCACCGACCTGGAAAGTTCGACCCCAAAATCCATCAAACTTAGGGGCGCGTACTGCGGCACACAAGCAGCCATACTCAGCCTCCCCGCCTCAGTAGCAGAGAAGCTACTGGAGATGGGACAGGTGAGAGTTAGTTGGGTGAACTGCCGAGTAAGGCTCCTAGAAAAATCTCTTCGGTGCTACAGATGCCATGAGATCGGGTATATGGCAACGAACTGCAAGAGCTCATTGTCAGTCGACCGGTGAGCTCAGTGCTTCCGATGTGGTAAAGAGGGCCACAAAATAGTGGACTAAGCCAACCTACACCAAAGGCGATATGGCATCCGTGGTTGATCTTACCTTCATCGACCCTAAATTGATGAGGGAGGGTCACGAATGGAAAGTTAGCGACCGATACACGGGCAGCGATCATCATGCTGTGGTGTTACAATTCCAGCTAACCAAAAGGCCAGCGCGAAACAGCAGAGGAGGGGCAAAAGAGAGATGGGCACCTTCTACATTAGATACTTTAAAATAGAAATGTTAAAATCAAATCCTCGCGGCAGACCGCCAGTATACTGGTAGAACGAGGATATCGCAGCTATCCGGCAAGAGTGTTTTATAGCCAGGAGACTGCACCAGAGAACTCTTCATAAACCGCAGTACCAACAACTAACTGCGGCCTACGAAGAAAAGAGGAAGAAGCTTAAAGCTGCCATTAAGATAGCGAAACAAAAGGGCTGGCAGGAATTCTGCGAAGAGTTAGACTGGAACCCTTGGGGCCGTCCGTATAAAACATTCATAAGGAAGAACAAGCCCGTGGGAATGAATGCTCCATGTTGCCCACACTTCCTCCACAGAGTAATCCATCATATGTTCCTAGAACATCAGGAACGATCCACCGGTACTGGTCTGTTGCCAGAACCTGGTGCAGTCGACCCACCACCCGTCACTGAAACCGAATTGAGAATGGATGCTAAGAGGATATCTGCACGCAAAGCCAGAGTGGATGGAATCCCGGGTCTGGCGGTTAAGACCGCAGCGCTGGATGTCCCAGGTATCTTCCTGGAAACATTTATTGCATGTCTAAAAGATGGATGCTCCAGATGCAATGGAAGCAACAAAGGTTGGTGCTGTCCAGGGGTTCTAAACCATTAGACGAACCATCCGCCCATCGACCACTTTGTATGCTGGACATTCTCGGGAAGCTGTACAAGCGGATAATATGTGCCAGGCTCGAAACAGCCGTCGATAAAGTTGGAGGTCTTTGCGACAATCAGTTCGGCTTCAGGAAGGGTCGCTCAACCATTGATGCAGTCGACCGGGTGTAGACGTTAGCTGCTAACGCCATCAGCGGCAGTCCGAATACCAAGCGAATGTGTGCCATCATCGCGCTTGATATTAAAAACGCTTTTAACTCGACCCGATAGGATTGCATCATGATAGCTTTAGAAGAACTCAAGGTACCAATTTACCTTAGAAGGGTCAACTCTAGCTATCTGTCAGCCCGGACTCTGTTTTCTGCCAACGATGACGACAGGCGCACCCACAACATCAGAGGAGGCGTGCCGCAGGGTTCGGCCCTGGGTTCCTTGCTCTGGAACTTCATGTATGACGGATTGCTCAGACAATCACTTCCAGAAGTTGTGACTATGGTAGCCTTTGACGACGACGTTGCACTTATCGTCGTCACAAAAACCATGTAGGAGGTCCAATACCTCGGAGATGACGCTATTGAGGTGGTAGCTAGCAGATTGAAAAACCACGGACTCTGCTTGGCGGCTGAGAAAACGTAGGCGGTGCTCATCTCTCGTAATAATAAGAAAATGTACGCTAGCTTCACGGTCGAGGATAAGGGGATCAGAACGAAGGACGCCATTAAATACCTTGGTGTTATGCTCGACGCCCGATTGTCATTCAAAGACCATCTGCAGTATGCAGGCATCAAAGCGCTAAAAGTGGCTCGCGTGCTGGGGTATATTATGCCCAATATAGGGGAACCAAAACAATGCCGACGATCCCTCCTTGCTTCAATGGTGAGCTCTGTAATTCTTTACGGAGTCCCCGTCTGGGCGAACGCCATTGCAAGCAAGAAAAGCTATGGAGCCTCTAGCCGACAGGCCTGCAGGACAGTAGCGCTAAGAGTGCCTCGAGCGGATAGTAACGTGTGCGACATTGTCCTCTCAGTGGTCTAGGGGTTCCCTTCCATAGATCTAATGACAGCTGATAGGGATGAGAAGTACCGTGAAGTTAGGATATAGGCCAAGATTTGGCAAATGTCTCGGGAGGCCAAGGCAAATGGTCCAAAAGACCACTTGCCGAGTGGCAACAACGATGGGACTCAGCAGCCAAAGGGCGGTGGACCCACCGTCTCATCCCGAATGTAGCGAAATGACCATGCAGAAACCACGGATTCGTCCCATTCCATCTGACCCAGGTACTTACTGGGCACGGCTGCTTCCGCAGCTACCTCCATCGAATTCGCGTTTACGAAAACGCGGAGTGCCCGGTGTTCCCTGGCGTGGACGAAGACGTGGAACACGTGTTTTTTTTTAGTTTTTCTGATATAAATATTAATGTAAGATCCGGAAAAATACCCCCTTTGTCACCTTTTCTCGAAGATATTTGGAAAAGATTCATACTAGACTCGATACAAAAAAAAAAATTTCGCCTTCCTAACTTCCTACAACCATAACTAAAAATTATAAACCACGAATTTTCGCATTCCTTGGTATTTCCTGCTCGAAATCATCTCAGGTTCATTAAAAAAAATAACTATTCAAACCGGCATCAGGTTTTGATCAAAAATACGTTCTTATCAAGATTTTGTAAATAATTACAATTTGCTTTTAATGGCAATAATTCGTCCGAAAAATATGCTATCATATCCTATCAGAGGAAATCAGTTGCTTTCCTTTTTTGAGCGCTCATTGACCTAATTATCAACGTAAAGAACAATTTTTGCGAATAATGTGCAGCGTAAAGTGTATTTCGTATTGCAATGTAAATTACAAATTTTTAATATCTGTTATTTATTCTTTTGTAAAAGGCATGTTTATTTTATAATTATTAATGAATTGATGATAATAATAATAAAAATAATAAAGGGGGCATGATGGCTACGACGGCTAAGGTATCTGCCTTGTTTCGTAACTTGTTCGTCTCCGACGGTTCTGTGCCCCTAAGGGAATGATGCGTAACACATTGCGGCTATGCAAAAAGCTGCATCCTAGCCTATCTTCCCAAATAGCCTACTCTCACCTCCACGTGTGCTTATTAAAGCTGGTGGGCCCTGGACTCTTAGCAACCTTGCCGGAGATTGGATAACCAAACCCAGTGGATGACGAGGTAAGAGACAAACGAGAGAGGCATAACAACAGGGACTAGGGCCAATTACCCTACACCCTTTAAATGCGGTTACTATAAATAGAACGCGCCGGACTCCTGACCATCGGGCTGCTTCGGATGCAGCCCAATCCCGAGGTGGAAGAGCCGAAACGGGTGTCACGGGACCACAACCCCAACAGTCTCACGGACGATTTCGGTAGACGGAGAATTTCAGACAAGATCTTATGTGCTGCTACGAGGAGAGCTGTCCGCAACAGCTTGTTGCCCAAACGCCTTCATGTCCACCCAAATATAGTGACAAGTGTAGAAGACCTGATGCCTTTTTGGAAAACACGTTTGTCATGACATCAGACAAGCGTCGAACCACGTCTAGACTGGTTCAATTCCAAATAGGTGTCTATCAGGGAGATTCTTTGAGTCCTCTGCTCTTCTGCATCTCACTATTGCCTCTATCCGTTGCTCTCCGACAATCTCAAGGGTACACGTTTGGGCCGCCTGGTGAACGTGTACATAAGATCACCTATTTATTCTACATGGATGATCTTTAATTATACGCATCAGGCGAGAATCAGTTACATCGATCTGTGATCTGTGACATCGCCCTCTCACACTCAAGAGATATCGGCATGGAATTCGGATTGAACAAGTGTGCAGTCGTTCATTTGCACAGAGGAAGGTCAGGCTCCAATAACAACGATATAACGAACTGAGGGGTCTTGACCGAAGCACACTGAAGATGATTTGTATGTATCGCAGTTTGCATCCAAGATCTTCCGTGGGACGACTGTATTTGCCCCGAAATATTGGAGGTCGTGGCCTTTTAAGCCTGGAGTGTATGCATGACCGATTGGTCCTCGAGACAGCTTGCGACGTAATTAATCGAACCGAGGATCCCTTGATGATGCTAGTTCATCAGCATGAAATTCAGGGGAAGGGGGCGTTTGTGTACAACGCGGCAGAACGAGCGGCGCGAAAACTCGGTCTGGTTTTCAACTTGGGACGTAGTGGTGCACAGGAAGCTGAATCAGTCATCACTCGGTGCCCAGTGCGTCTCAGGGCTAACATACGGAAGAAACAACTCCGTATGTTGGAGGGAAGGCTTATCGACAAGCCATTGCATGGACAATTCTTTCGAAATGTCCAAGATCTTGGCTTGTCGGCAGAGATGACCTTCTCCTTCTTAAGATCAGGCGGTACAGAGTACGCTTTGTAGTTCGTGTAGATGTCATGCTGAGACACTAATGCATGTTTTGGCAGCATGCCCAAGATATGCAGTTTCAGCATACATCGAGAATCACAATGCAGCTCTACGAGTGCTGTATTACCATCTTCGCAGCACTTATTGTATTGATGCAACCCCAGTTTTGCCGTACGTCCCCACTGATATTGAATCCGTAGTCGGAAATGAGTCTTGCCGAATATACTGGATGAAATATCAGGAACTCTTCTTCGAGATTTGCAAGATGTATCGAGGATTCAAAATCAAGCTCATCGTGCTAATAATTGGAGCGCCGGGAGGAATGAGACCAACTTTCCTGCATAACATCAAAAGTATTCCGGCCTGCCGACAACATGGAAATTCCATCGCAGGCCGAATGCAGAAAGCAGGGTTGGGTTGCTGGGATCTCTCCGTCTGCTGAGATCAAATGAGATCCTGCAACCACTAACCCGATGGTAGAGGGAGTGGTTGCAGTTACCATCGACATGGCCGGGTGCAGTCTGCAGCGGAGGGGATGGTTATCGGAGCCATTTTTCTGCTGCAGACTGCACAAGTGGATTATGGAGGGCCAAGAGAGGTTAGGGTTTTAGTCGGTAAACCTTACCCTGACCATCAAGGGAAAGGGAGTCCAACACACGGGGGGGGGGGGTTAACCAACATCATCAATCTCATATGGTGCTTAATTTATTTCTTCCTCCGTCAAAAAAAAAAATAATAATAAAATAATAGTTGTTGGCATTATTGTTTACGATCGTATGTTAAATTCGGATTCAGCCTTTAAAATAACATTACATAACAAACTTTAAGCTAATTCAATCATATTTAAAGGAAAAGTCCGCCATATTGAATCACCCATATTGAATTTTGAAGAACTGACCTCAGGTTCGGAATCAGCCACCCGAAAAGCACCCTATAACAAGCATTAAGCTAATTCGATTGTTTCTAATGAATATGTCCGCCATATTGTATCTGCCATTTTGAATTTTAAAAATCTGCTTTAGATTCGAATTCAGAGACCCAAAAATCATGCAGATAACAAGCTTCAAGCTGAATCGATCGTTTCTGATGAATTTGTCTGTCATTTTGAATTAAAAAAAACGGGGTTTCGACAATATAAATTTATGTTAGTTTATTGCATTTTCAATTATTGTACGTAGCAATTTGAGTAACAATTTACTTACATTGAGCCGGATGGCAGATTATGTGTTCGGCATTTTATAATGAATTATATGTATTTTATAATTTACATAAACAAACTTTAAAAATGGTTTTTAACTCCACAAAGTTTTTGCAAATTATGTAAGCTACAATTTAAACAAAAAATTACACAATCCATTTAGTGGTTCTCTCGGAAAGTTGATTTACCCCAAAAAAATCGCGTTCTGGACCAACGTGGAGAGGTCCAAGGTCAAATCCAAGGTCATCATTTGATTGCTGGTTGATTATTGCATACGACGTACCCTTAATATTTTTTTTCATCACCTATCTTCGGAGACCCCCCCCCCCTCCCCATAATACTAACCGAACCTAACTAGACTTAGATTTCGTTCTACCTAATTTTTGCTTTTTGTCCCAAAGGGGGGATAAAAATTGTGTCCAGCGCTTCAAAAAAACAATCTCGACGCCAGAGCGTCAGCTGTGATTCGGCAACGCGTGACTAGCAATGGCGTCGGCAATGGCGTCGAATCTGTTTTTTGAAGCGCAGTACAACACATAATTTTTTCGAAAGTGGAGGAATAATATATGAAAATTGTAGCTCTTTTCGTGCTCTACAGTTTCCTTTGAAGAATTTTATAATTTCTGACGAAAATAATGCGTAAAATGGAAAAAACTAGATATTTTACTGTTTTATTTTTCGTTATCCTTCGATATCTTGAAAACAATAGATAATAACAAAAATGTTATAACACATAATGTGTATAGCGTGAAATAGCATTTAAAATGCGCGTTAAAAAAAGTTTGTACGATTACCGCAGCCCGAGTTACTGCAAAAAACGACTTTTTGACGTTACAAGCCCAGGCAGAATGTACTTTCAAATAATGAAAAACTCGTACTTAGGATTTTATTGAAGGTTGTAGGGAATGTATTGAAAAGCTTAACCTCAAGTTTGCGTGGAGGTTGCAAACGAACCGTCGATTTACTATGACTGTCTATGGCATCCATATTACATACACATATACGATTATCCGGTTCACTCACTCACGCAGACACACATAAACACACATTGACATACTCGCACACAATTTCACAATTTATTTTAAACTTATATTGCGTACCGCGGGCCTCGTCGCCGTCGTATCCAATATCGAGGAGAGGACCTATCTGAGCGCTATTTGTATAGTTTCTAATTAATTAAGCATGTATAATATTAATGTAAGCCCGTACAACGCCTAATTTAGAGATTTGAGATCATTAAAAAAATTGGGTTGATGGTGCCGTGGTCTGGGCGCCTGAAAGCTACGTCAGTATGCGACAGTTCGAAACCCACTTTTTTTAATTATTATTTTAAAAATTAAATTTACTTTCAATTTTTAGAAAAAGCAAATGATTTTAAGGTTAAGAAAATTTCTCTTGTTTTAGAGATTTATTAATATAAATGAAATTTATGGTAAACAAATTATAAATCTAAATGGCCTTTTTTTGAATTGGGACTAGGAAAATTCACTGTGAATATATTTCACCTTAAAAGCCTTTTTTTCTTGTGTGATTTACAAACCATTACAAACTATGTACTTCATAGGAAAATCAAAAATAGAAATATATCTATTTTAATCTCCGTGTTACGATTCTTCAGCAATGCTGGAGAGGCCCTGTAGGATTTTAGTTGGCCCCTAGATTTCTTTAGCTCTAACTTAGCCTATTTTGAAAACTTTACACTTTAACTGTTCATTTTAACTGTTCCCGCAGGGGATTTGTGGAAGAGAGTAGACCCGGTATCTCCGTTCGCAAGAAAGAGGAAGTGGTCGTTGTGCCCGATCTCGAAGAGGAGTAATGCTTTTGAAGTATCCGCTATCTGTTACCATCGAATGTCTGTTCTTTAAACGTCTCGAAATACTCACCGTACTGAGAAGACATGGTGCGGTGTCAAATCCCTGCCGGCCACATGGTGGAGCACTACGACGTGCCATGCACGTTAGATAGTGTAACCGCAGTTAGCGTTGGCCTCCTACGGGTTGTGGTGATGTTAGAAAGGTTCCTCTGAACTATACGGATAATTCAATGCAGGCAGATGAAGGTTCCTTATATTTCCTTATATTTCCGGGATGGCTGATGATGAATCTGATATCCAATTGTCAAAATAGCAGATACAACATGGCCAACGAATTTTGTAAAATCAACCGAATTTCTCTTAAAATTCATTACTAGTTTTTTGTGGTTGTTGATTACGAAAGGAAACGTCGAAAAACTCTGATCAGTAGTGGTAATAACTATTATAACTGGCGTTTACAAGCTAGTTCATAAGGCTGTGTGGTTTTATTTTTGTTCAAAAAAGGGACGAATTAAGAAAGCCACTTTAATAATGTTATTACATAAATATTTTATAATTGCAATGAAATTAATAATAATTATTATATTTTTATTTTATAATGATAACCATATTCATCAAATCATAACATTGCAGCTTTATTCACTGTCTGGCGTAATCGGACAAACAATTAAGGTTTTCTATTATAAATAACCAATTTAATTAAAGTTTACAAAACTTGAAAATATTCCTTCGGAAGATAGGAATTTTATCAGGCTTCTGAGATCGTTGATTTTTGCTTTTGTTAGATAATCTGATGAAGGGTACTTTCTTTTAATATCAAAGAGTTTTAAAGCGGTTTTACACCGGGCTTTAGACCTATTATACCTATTATACCTAATGCATTAACGATTTATTCTTGTTAATCATTACCTCCTGAAGAGGGATCAAAATAGATCCGAAAAGTTGAGGTCTCCAGGAGAACTTTGATATGCCTTCCGTTAAGTTTATTGCATGCCTGGGGAAAAGGTTATCCAGGTTTTGAACAACTTCCTGTTTTTTTTTGTTGGTAGGTCTAAAGCCCGGTGTAAAACCGTTTTAATTATTTATTTTAAATAAAACCTATCGTAATAATTTAATCAAAGAGTTTTATTTTCGGTTTAAGCATGATTTTAGATGGGTTTCTAATTTTGAATTTTGAATTTTGAAAATCAGACACCAGATTTGTAATCGGGGACCTCGAAAACCCCCGAGCGATAACTTTCAAGAGAATCCAGTTGGTTTATTAAAATTCGTCGCCACAATGGATCTGCCATTTTTTATTTTGACAACCAGATATCAGATTCGTAATCAGCGACCCCTAAACGACCCCGGTATGCTTATTGCCTTTGAGGGCTGAACACTCACTCCGAGTTTTCTCCGAAATGTTTATTTATCTTCGGTGATAGACATTGGCACTCGGCACGTAGCCCAGCTTCTGCCCAGCTAATGTTAGTGGGCATACCTTGTCCCATTTATACATCCTGTCCTGGTTGACACCAGGACTTCTGTCTTTTTCGAATTATTTACTCCTTAGTACGGCGAGTATCTCTAGTCGTTCCACAGGCATACGATGATAAGAGCCCAACCATGTCGCTCTTCGAGTTCGGACTCTTCGACCTATCGCTTTTCCTTACGGACGGAGATGCCCGATCACTATATAAACCTCTACACACAACGGGAAAGTTCCTTACAGTCTATTTAATTTCAATTATATTTTCTGTTGTCAGACACCAAAAAGGGGTAATTTCGACTTGTCGGGTTGCCCAAAGGCACGACGTTGCCTTCTCAGTCTTTGCACACGCGTGACTTAGTCCTTCTGGGGGCGGGGGGGAGGGGGCTCATTTTTTAAACCAAGGTCATGGTGCGCAGAATCCAAGGGCTCGGCAGAGGACTTTTGAAGTCTGGGGCCAGCAATGAAAAAGAAACTTCAGCTGAAAAAGGCTCGAAGGAATTCTCGCTAACAGATTTCGGACGGACTTCGAAAATATTAAAAGGGTTTCTTCGGTACATGCATATTTGATTCCTGCTGAAGGCTTAAATCGTGGGACGAATATGAGACAAGCCTATAATTTAGTATATTGGCATATCGGCCACTATCCGCGGTTAAGTAATAAATATTAGACAATATTAAAAATAAATGTCTGTAAATTCATATTTAAGAATTTCATTGTTATTTGTAGACGGCGACCAATCCCGTGTAGGTAACTGGTAGAGGGACGGTGTTTGAATTATGGCCAGTCCTCGCAATGTCTCACCAGGTCATATTAAATAGTATTCGCGGAGACTGTTCCAAGCGGGGGACCCATTCAGCCATTGGTGTTGGACTCGCGCGAGTAGTGGTTTCAAAAGCCTGCAAGCTGAGCTGGGAGCATTCTGTTAGGACTGGAAGGACTCTCCCCGGCTCTGAAAGGTCTCGCTTGCTCTGATGTGTGAGTTGCAATGCAACTCGGGTGCGACCCCGCAGAGTGTCGTAGGGATTAGAAAGGTCCCCTCCTCACCGAGGAGCTCGAGTAGTCTTGCCGCTTTGAGATAGATTGACATAGACTACCGGAAGAAGGGGTTTCGCGTTGGTCCGGGCGTATCTCGTCTCCGCGCCATGGGGCCCGAGCCTTAGGGTCTTCAGGTGGGTAAGGCTCGGTCAACAAATTACGAGGCGACAATGTTATTTACAGACTTAAATTGATCCCAAGCTTCCAATAATATTTTTACAGTTAAATTTACTAGTTCTAGTGCTATATAATTAAGTTTTCAATTCATACACTTAACGCACGCTGAGTGAGTTACGAGATCAAATCTTGCTACAATCAGATATCATTTAGTTACCACACACTGCTAGTTGTATTACTGTTATGTTTTATTTAATTTAGTACGTTTTAAAAATCATGTATGAACTGAATAAATAAGGATCCATTATATAAGCAAGCAGATAATTGTTATCATTCCCTACTTTTTCGAAAAGGATACAGCTGTATTTAATAAATGTCAAATTTTTCATTATAAAAAATTTTGAAAAATTATTATTATGGATAAAATTGTAATTCTCGCTTATAAAAAGCAGTTTTCTTATATTTGACTAAATAAAGCTGATATCGATTCTTTTATATTTCATAAATACATTTTTTATATTATTTACATTTTATATCGAATAATTTGAGGTTTCTCAGATCACTGCAGCTATGCTAATGGCATACTGATTCTCAATTTATTTCACTTTTGTCAGCTGAACGCCTAGTAATTTTGATAGTTTGTGTACTCCCTGGTAAAAATGAAGCGTACGTACCCTTCATGTACTTTTAAGTTACCTTTCGCTTGCCGAGAGTACGAGAGTGAATTTGGACATTTTAAGAGTACTCGCGTACTCCTTATGGAAAAGTACTTCCAGAGTGAATGAAAGGTACACGTAGATTTTAAGAGTACACTTTTGATATTCATATTTAAACATATCATATTCTTATTAGGAATGAAACAAGGCATACGGGAGTGTACTTAATGAAGCGTTCTTCGAGATGAAATAAAGCGTGTAATAGAGTGTCGTTTTTCAATTTTTATACAAGTACAAGTTTGAATTTAATATTTTATTTAACAATATTTAAAATTACGTTATATATATTTATATATGTGTATAGGCACAATGTGGCATACTTATATTTACAATCATATTTATATTTTACTCAGAACTCATAGCATTAATCTCCAGAACATCCGTACGGAACAATGCAAACAATAAAATTAAGAATTGTCTTAAATTTTACCACAAATATCAAATGACGTTATAAATATAGTGATAGACCAGTGGTCCGTATCGCACGCGGTCATTGATCGCGCAAAGCATCTGTGTTGAGGAACAATACTTGGATCGGTGACTGCTTGAGATCTCAGCTTTTTGAAGATACTTTATTTATCTTAAAAAAAGTTTAAAAATTATTAAAATTAAATAATAAACTAAAAATAAGAAAAACGTGAAAAATATAATTTTTTATTAAATCTCTTATTGTACATTTTGGGAAGCGGCATTTAAGTGTACGTACTTTTCGTGTACTCTTATCGTAATGTACACGAAGCGTACGTACTCTTCATATGCCTTTAATTTCACTCTTACTGTACTCTTCGTGTACGCTTTCATTTTTACTCGGGCTTACTAGGCGTTCCAAACTGCTCTCGAACATCTGACTTAATCAAACTCACGGTACATTAATAAAATTCAATAAAGCGGCTCAGTGCAGTTTTTCAAACTCGCCACTCGGTCGATTTTCTTACAGTCCAATTCATAACTAACTGAATGTCAGTGCTGAACGGACAATTAAGCGGTAACTAAAAAGGTTGATTTTACTCTGACTGCCAATCTTCAATTACTGGAAGTTAAATGAAAGATGCATGCAAATTGGCCATGCTTTCGGAAAATTACCTGTAGACATGTTGCAATGTCTACCCCTACAGGTAGGCTTTATTTTATAGGAATATTGTTAGAAATGTTTGATTTCTTTTTACAGAAAAACCTCTCACATCTTTATGTTATCCTAATGTATATTTATTTTAAAATACAATAGAAGGTACTATATTAATGCGTTGAATGTATGCTGAAGTAATCATATGTATACAGCTTAATGACTACCTTTCTTAATATATTTAATATAATTTATCAATATAGGAGCAATATATAATGCAACATATGAAGATTCACGAAGAAAAGCAATGGAAATGTGATGTATGCTCTAAATTGTTCACAACAAAATATTTTTTGAAGATACACAAAAGACTCCATTCTGGAGAAATGCCTTACAAATGTGATATCTGTAACAAATCATTCACATTTCAACAATCTTATCGTAAACATCAGCTTTACCATAATGATGACAAGCCTCATTCGTGTACGACTTGCGGTAGAGCATTCAAAGAACTTTCAACATTACATAATCATGAACGAATTCACACTGGAGAGAAGCCATTTGTATGCGAAATCTGTGGTACGTTACAAAAAAAAACACTATTATACTATTAAATATACTATTTTAATATAATATTATTAATAATTATTTTATTTATAGTTAGTACAAGTCAGTAACTTATATTAATTATATATAAAAAAATATTACTATTAGTTTAATATAAGTATAATGTAATCTCTCTTCACCTGCGAAAATAAATTGACGTCGTAGTGCATCTTATTAATAGGGGGTCATGTCTCCCTAGTGCTCGACTCGCTCATCAAGGTGCACAAATTAAATACTGCACCGAAAGAACTTCCAAAAACACTACTCACCCTTGGGCGACTGAACGAGCGTGCCAAGCCCGTCGAAACGCGCGCGATACTTCTCTTTCCAAGTGATTATGCAAATGACATCGACATACGCTTATTCGCCTTGCATTTTAAGGTCAAGATATGCGTGCATTACAATGACGACCCGATTAGGACAAGATACTTTTATTTTAAAACCTCTGATACGGCTACGTGGTGCCATTTGCAGTTAGAAAAATTGCATTACACGCCGTATAGAAAACAATCAGGGGGGTGAGTCATCTCAGGGCAAGTGGCTCGCCCGATCCTGGAGGTGGTTCTTCGGGAAATGAAAGTTCCCCGGAAACTACTGAGAATTCTACCGAGGATTCGGACGACGGGCAAGGACCCGTAAACCAGCCATTACCGACCTCGTCCACAGAGACAAGTGGAAGGTCAGGTCTGGAAATGACTCGACCGATGGGCTCGATCGCCTTGAAGAAGGTGAACCGATCCTGAAAATAAGTGCTAAACATCTGACTAGTGGAAAAGGGCACCTCGCATTTTTCACTACCGCTGATTGTCTGCTGGATAGTGAGTTGGGGAAACTGCTTTTGGAAAAGCAGTTGGTGACGTGGCAAAAATGAGCAAATGGCATCTCGAAGGTTAGTGAAATGGTGGTAATTATATCAGGAAAATATTTTATATTCGCCCTGATAGTCAAACGATCAATCAGTGAAAGGGCGACGAAGGCGGCCATAAATATAGCATTTGATAAGGTCGTATTAGACCTTAGGGGTCCGACCACGATATCTAGTGCCGGCAACAAGTACATCCTTACCATACAGGACTTGTTGACAAAATATTCGATGGCGGTACCACTGCCCGACGGTAGCGCCTTGTACGTTGCGAAAGCATTCGCTACCCAATTTATATGCCAGGTCGGAGCCCAGCGAGCAATTTTAACGGACCATGGGCCTTGTTTCATGTCTGAAACCTTTAGAGAACTCACGCGATTATTTAAAATAGCGAAATTCGCGACATCCGCCTATCACCCACAATCAAATTGCAGTATAGAGCGGAGTCATCACGTACTGACGGAATATTTACGGTGTTTTGTCAAGAATCGCGAGAACTGGGACGTATGGCTCCCGTATGCTATGCTTGCATACAGCGCAAGCATACATGAAGGAACCCAATACACACCGCATGAGTTGGTGTTTGGGAAGCCGGCACGTATACCTTCAATTAGAGCTTACCGTAAATCTAGCCGAAATTCAGACGCTAGCTGGCCTAAACCTTAACCAGGCTAAGCACCGGTCAAAGGCCTATTATGACCGGAAACAAAACGTCAAACATTTCCGAGTCGGCGAGACGGTTATGCTCGCGAAGGAGCCACGACACGGCAAGCTCGATGATACAATCGTGGGCCCTTACGAAATCGTGGAGATCGTAGGACCATGAAATGTAAGGCTGCAGCTGGACGAGATGCGTACAAAAGTCGTACACGATGATAAGCTGAGGAAAGGCTACGATCCGGTAATCATCGACGATGATAAGAGATCGTCTCGTGGCACGTCCAGCAACGATGAAGAGTTCTAGGACACGGGGGACGAAGGGGAGCGGGGGAAGGAGAGCTATCGGTCTCCTCTTTATTCTATCCGTCCGCTTTCGGGCCGACGCAACGCGCTCAGAGTTAGCGAGAGAAGGGAGTAGTGTTTTCGAATATAATTCTAATATAATTTTCAGTACTACATTCATGCCCGAATTAACATGCCCAGGATACACGCACGGATTTTTTGTCTGTTCCCGTGCGTATCATTCTTTTCGTTGGTCTTCACCAGCGGGACCTCAGCGAATGAGCTACCATTATAATTTTGTATTTAACATAGTTCTTTTAACACGGGTTTGGTATATAGTTCCATATAACATAGTTTGGTTTGGTGTCAATTACGTGCGAGTTATTACGGCCTCGTCTTCTTTCCCGCGGTACTTCCGTCTGGCTTAAAACCGTTTTGTTAGTCATCATTTATCGATTACTGAATTATCGGTTTTCAATAATTTCGCGTATATGGCAAGAGATATGTATGTGTTTATATGTGTCTATATATTGGCAAGTTATGCCTTCAGCCAACTGATTGATGGGGAAGGGAGGGGCGTGACGGATCCGTCGTGACCCCGGCAAGATTAAGACGCTACTTCAATAAAATGTTGCAGGAATTCCAACTATAAGTAATCGTACTCTCGGGGCCAGGATAACCCCGGGGTCTACTCCGAGAAAGTTGGACCCATGAAATTGTCACATACGGAATGGCAGTATCAAGAGTACCACTGACAGCACACTTTACAAAAACGGACCGAATCTTAGAAAGCCTTCGGATTCTGGAGAATCGCTGCAACGAAATGCATTCCTGCTCTCTGCACTACAGGACACGCGATCCCGTTTGGCACTGCAGGACATCACGAAAAGAAACGGGAATACACTGAAAATACTGTCCGGGGTTGAAGGACGTAAGAAACGCGCCGGATTCGGAGTCGTGGGAAAAATAAGCAAAATACTTTTTGGATCCGCAGAGGACGAGATTACGCAGCTTCAACGCCAGCTAGCCAACGCCAACGACAGAATCACGGACTCAGCCACCCTGATCGAAGACCAAACGAAGGTCATCGCGGTCGAGTTCAGTGGGCTTCACCAAGAACTAACGACCATAAATCACACATTGAACGAGTTGTGGGACACTCGAGACATAATCGAGTCTGTAAAGGAGCAAGCATGGGCCGCGAACAAACTGACTTACGTGATGGCCGCGTTAGAATCGGAAATACAACGATACGCCCTGGAAGCTGAACAGCTCTCAAACACAATTCTGTTTGCAAAATCGGGGCAGATCCATACGGAGTTCATCGCGATGGAAAACATTACAAGGTACATACAGGAAATAGTCAACCTCACACCGGAATGCAATTTTCCCATACGGTTCAGTAAACTATAGCTGGACGCCTTGCTTGCAGTTTCCGATATGAAGATTGCCTTCCTGAACGAATCGCTAGTTTACGTACTGCGCATTCCTCTGGTATCACATAAAGATTTCTCGCTTTACGAACATCGACCTATGCCGGTGCCGCAGATGATCGGAAATGAGTCCCGATCGGCCTTAATAATACATACAACCTGATACTCCGGTATAACCAATGACCGAGATCGATATCTACTCCCTAACCTTGGAAGAATATCAGAATGCAGGCGAGGCGATGAAACATATGTATGCTACGGGGAAATGCCAATATACATGGCACACGCTCATACCGACTGCGAAATACGAACGATCACCGATATCCATTTCCGGGATGTCAGCAAATGCGATATCAGAATAAAGGCCCAAGCCCCACGTTTTGGATAAATTCGTAGACTGCGAATATTTGGATGCACTCGGCTACCCAGGAGGAGCCGATGAGGGTCATCTGCGACAACGAATTGATCGTAACTCTAACGCTGAAAGGGATAGATACGCTGTGCCTCTCGCCGGGATGCAAGGCTCAGACCGGGAGAACAATGCCGACGGCCTCCGCGGTAATAACCTCCGAGCTAACCCGTGAGAGTTACGGAACAACAGGCCTGAACGTCACGCAGCTACTTATCGAGGTCGTCGTAGAGATCGCAGGGATTGACGAGAGGATCCGGCGGGAGGAAATCACATCGAAAGATCCTCGCGCCGCACCCGGAACCCTGGAGAATAACTGCAAATTCAGTGAACTAGTCAATCGGGCAAGAGAATTGCGTAGAAGCAAGGACATGGCGGAAAAACTTAACGCCACCATCTACAGCGGGTCATCTCTCATTATGACCCGTATCTGTGCGGGGGAGAATCACAGCAGCATTCGGTAACTCCAAGAAGATCACGGTCACAATGATGCAAAGTCCACGTCACAAAGCGAAGCGTAAAGTGCAGTTCGACGCTAGTGCAAGTGCCGTAGATGTCGGTTGTGATAACGACGCGGGAGAATTCTCGTCTGAATCGGGTGAATCGGGCGGCAAGCGTAGTGACACGCCAAAAGTGCATCCGAGAACTCTCCAGGGCACTAACATACAATTATGCACTTAATAGAGACACAATAGGAAATAAATGACTAACGTATCCTATGTACATTAAGTTAAAAATAAGTATAAAAATGTAAAAGTTGCTAGCGGAAACCAACAATCTCGGAAATACATTGCTATTCATGTAAACATATTATGTATATAATGCGATCGCTCACTACACCCCGTGAGTTGCGCGGCGGTGGAACGCCGATTTATTTTGGGGGGGGGGGGGGGGGAGGGGTTACGACCGGGGTTTCGTAACCGATCGCGTGATCGATTAAAATTAAACGACAATCGCAGAACACATAAATATAAATATAACTAGTTAATATTGAAACAAATATTATAGACTAGCTAGATGATAATTATTATAACAAATTAAGATATAGGAAATAATATAAGCTGTCTAGCGTCACGGTGCAACGAAATACCGTGCATCCAGTCTCGTGTTTCAGCTGTGAGATCAGGTGCGCAATCCGAGTTGAAGTTGCATTAATTCGACACGAACGTTCCAGGAAAGTATAAGCACTTTTCGGCTGGGAACCTGCAGGCTTCGATAAGTTACATGGCAGCAAAGGCCTTAACGCGCGATCTACCGAGCTCGAGTAGTACGAGCTCAAGGAATGTCGTTCGCTCGATCGTTCTAGAGAGTTTTCCTCGGTCGCGCTTGACCAGAGCTCGTAGCGGCTTGCGAAATCTGCCGCCAGTCAGGAACGACGGGAAATCTAAGTGCGCGCCCCGTGCGTTCGATATAGCACGCCGTTGCCTCTGTACGGGTGTTGGTCCGCACGGCAAAGAGATTTTTCAGGTGCGGTTAATAAAAGCCCCTTCATCACCTAAACTGGTGATCGTACATCTATCACCTTTCCCAAATATCCTCGACCCACATCCGACTGGGCTGCTATCAGAACCTGACCTGACCCACCAAGGACCCGTTGCGGACGACTTTCGTTCTTAACAGTCTGTACTAGTTGTTTTTTTTTGGGTTGCGAGTTACAAAACTATCGTTTTATTTTCAAAATTCAAAATGGCGGACCCAATACGGCTTTTATTTCTTCCGCAATTGAAATTTAATCAGGGAAGAATATTTTTTAAATTTAACGGTAATTTAATCAATTATTGAACAAAATGTTTGTGAATCAGCTCTTAATTTCGTATTATTTCCGGGTATATCAAGAACTTTAGTATATTACAAAACTAAGTAAATGGAGCAGTTTGGGCCCCATAGGACAATGTTAAGTATTTTCTCAATTGCATTTCATATTTCCCATTTAAATGACACCTGAAGACTTGAATGAAGTTTTTAAAATGCATGTACGGAACTCCCTGACATAGTTAATGATCTACAATAATAACACATTGAAAATTGAGGTCTCTTGGGTCTCTGTAAAGTGCGAAAAATTTATTTACTTTCTTGCATAACGTGGAGCGGAAGGGTCGAGGAAAGAATTGTACCATATTTCGTTAATAATGGATTAATAATCTCTAAAATTTTCAGTGAATATTCATTCAGTTTTATTTTCATGATGTCTTTAAAAAAAGTATCAGAAACGTGGTATTTGACGCAAAATCGCATGCTCTTTCAGATACTATCCACGGAATTTGTTTAACATTAATGCTTAAAAAGATATAAACCATCCGTTGCAAACAAATGTGATTTTTTCGACTGGCTAAATATTTTAATCTAAAATATCTACGCGAAATCGATATTATGTATATCCGTTTTAACGTAGAAAGGTATTATCGGGGCCAATGCTTTAAAATGTGTACAAATGTTTGAACAAACATTTTTATTGAAAATTTTCAGGGTGTTCTAACTAAAGAGGTATTTTCTTTTTCAACAAAATTGTTAAGTATAAAAAGTTTCTTGGACTTCATAAAAAAAACACTCGGAAATTTTTATAGATTTTTTTTACGATATTTTGAAATAGTAGTTTTCGTATCATGGCCGAAAAAATTTAACTCAATGAATATTCACTGAAAATAAAACTCAATATTCACTGAAAATTGACGACATTTGAGATTTAATGGGTTAAACAGCATTTTTTTAATTCATAATGCTGTTACCGGTTAGGAAATTTGAATTTCATATGTAGTTGGGCAAATAATAGTCTTAAACGTACTTCCTACAGTTCCTGGAATTTCTTCAGAATTTTAGAGATCATTATAAATGAGACATTATGCAATTCTTTTCTCGACCCTTCCACTCCACGTAATGCGAGAAAGTAAATTTAATTTTTGTCACTTTGTGGAGACCAAAGAGACATCAATTTTCAAAGTATTATGATTATAGATCATTAACTGTATCGGGGAGTACCGTAAATGCAACTTAAAAACTGTTTTCACGTGTTATTTAAATGGGAAATGCGACTAAGAAAATACTTAACATTATCCTACAGGGCCCAGCCTGTGCCATTTTCTTAGTTCTGTAATATATAATGTATACATATCATTAGGATCGATCCTTTTGCAAAATACGATCGATTTAATCGATCATCAGAATCTCTCTTTTCGCTTGACATATCCGAACTAAATAAAAATCCAAAACAACCCCAAGAAGCAGCAAATACGAAAAATGGAAATAATACCTCATCAATAATTGAAATAGATATAACTCCCAATACAACCAATACCATGGATAACATACGAGATAGGTTAACATTGAAACACGCAATAGAGTGTGCACCAAGATTCGACGAGGACCGAAAAACATTCTATCTATTCGTACATTGATGTGAAGAACCAAAAAAATGCTCCCCCCAGAATCCGATAGCGACTTAGTAAAACTTATAAAAAGCAGACTTGTAGGTGAAGCTCGGCGCACAGTGAAAAATGGCACATTTGACGCCATAAAATCTTTATTAAAAAGCCTACGCGAAATATACGCTCTAGCAAACTCTATCACAGAAATCCTTCAAGAATTAATAGGAATGTACTGTAGAGCGAATCGTTAATTCTTTAAATATTCAAATATACTCAAATTCGCGCTAGACTTCCTACGTGTTTGGACGCGGGGACCGGAGAGGCAAGAGGGGGAATGGCACGTGTCTTGCGGAACACGAGACTTGGAAAATAGGGAGAATCGTCCTGATCACCCTCTGCGTACGAGCGGTGTATAAATTTACCACGGTTCTAACCTCGCCTAATTTGCGTGCGTCAATTGTGTTCCGCTGTTTTCCTTTTTTGTGCTTTTTCCCTCTTATCCAATAAGTGGATCACACAAATAGCCGAAAAATGAGTTTTTTTACAACTTTTTTGCATTTATTTTGAAAAGTGAAAATCGGATGAAAAAATGTTTCAAACCAAAGTTGTAGACCGGAAAATTCTATAAAAAAGGTTATATACATTTTTTCGTAATCGCGAAAGGAAGTTCGTAAATTAGGAATAAATATGACTAGTGATACGGGCGATGGATGGGGCCCCCTTTTTCTACACTCACACCTATCCCTACCCATGCATCATTTTTTGCCTACGCGTGCACACACATACACACGTGTGAACTAAGGATGTGCACGCGTGCTGATGGGCTTCACTCCCAAACCCTCCCCCCTTTTAACTAGCCTAACCTCCAACCTCCAATTATTCAGATCGTAGGTTCGATTATTATCCATACCTCTGTGATTGGAGGTCAGGCCAGTAGAAAGGAGGGGGTTCAGGGGGGAGGGAGGGCGGAGGCCCCCCAGCACGAATGCACCCTCTAGTTTCACACATTGTCTTGGAAATTCACAATTTACTATATCCTCCTCTTAAAAATTTATTGCGTGCGCTGAGGATTTGAAACCCACTTTACTAGCGAGAAACTCGGCTAACGGCATACAAACGTAGAACTAGTCATGTTTGTTCCTATTTTACGAGATTACTTTTGCGATTACGAAAAAAATGTAAAAACCTTTTTTGTACAGAATTTTGCCATCTACAACTTTTTTAAAACATTTCATCATGCGCATTTTACTTTTCGAAATAAATGCAAAAAACTTAGACAAACTTTTTTTGCTATTTTTTCAATGTAGCGGCCAAAATACGGCCGAGCGCCAATTTCTATTGTCACATTCGTTTTCGGGAGGCAAAAATACATCAAATGTACCTTGTCGATTTTTCGATTTCCAATAGGCTGCTCATCCGAAGGTTTACCAATTTTAAATATAACAATTACATAGGAAACTACTGAAATAGAGTCTCACAAAATAACTATGAATCCTACACTAAATATCAACATTTTTCACAAAGAACGAATTTTAATACGCCTAGGCAAAACATCTGGCAACCTAAACCCTTATGCAAATACCGCATTAACGTAGGTCATTGGGTAGAAGAATGTCGGCAGTCGAGAAATCAAAATTTAGTAAACAACACTAGACCAACAAATCTTCAATTTTCGGGAAACGCCAAGAGTCTCCCCACACAAGCGCCAAGTCAATATAGTGCAAATAGATCGAGAGATGTAAAGCATATGACCTCCCGAAGACAAGCAGGCCGCCAATTTGCGGGCGGACTAGCGAAGGTCAAAGTAACAAAAAAGTCAAATATACTTTTTACAAATATTTATGACCGGATTTTTTTCTTCCGAAGCCAGGCAGTTCGCCATCCAGAAAAAACGTTTACGGTGGGTGGAAAAGTGTATCAAAATTAATTGGCGGCCTTCGCAGATGCAGTGTTTTAGCGTGAGGGGTGAATATGTCATGGAAGAATTTTTCGCCGAAGTCAAGCAGCTTGCAGCAATGTGCAATGCATTTCTGTGGTTACCAAAAGGTGATTCACGCAATTGGCGGCCTTCGCAGGTACATCTAAATTGAGATATATCGGAGTTTTGCACGAAATTAGGTCAATTTCAAAGCAAATCAAGGAAAATAGGAAAATAATAGTTTGAAAATAATAGAGCAGTCCGTTATTGGCTGGAAAACATAGTTATGACCTTTAAGAATATAAATCCACATTGGCGGGCCTGTCAGGTACAGCCAAATCCCGTGGGGATACTTGAAAGGGGGGTACTAAATCCACCACTTGATAAAACTGCACAATAACTACAGCACGTAAAAAAAAATTCGGTACATGCATTCGACGTTTTTTTTTCCTGCTGATGACGAATATGACAATAAAAAATGGCGAAGGACATATTAAAGTCGCCATCTTGAAAAAACAGATAAAAAACATGATGTTTTGCATCTATCATTGTTAAAAAGTGCAAATCAGACGAAAAGTTTAAAACAAAAAAGATAGAGCGTAAAATTCTCCAGAAAAAAGATTGCATGCATTTTTTTCGTAATATCAACTATAATGTCACAAAAGATGGATGAACATGAGGAAAATCGGTTTGGCGGGTTCCGTTTCCGTCTATAACACCGTTTGTGCTAGGAGACATTTATGTACATTGCTCAATTACAATTGTCTCAATTTTCACGTAAGTTCGATTATTACCCATATCTGCGGGTTGGAGAGTAGACGAGTACAAAAATTCAGGGGTCTGGGGCGCAGTCCACGAGCATGCAGTTACTTTTTTATGTGCTGCGGTTATTAGGTAGTTTTACCCACCACTTTATCCCTACGATTGTCGTTAAATTTTCTACGATAGGGTTGTCACACTCTCGATATTATAATTGGCGGTTTCACAATACCGAACCAAAATATCAAACCTTACTCGATTTATATGTTTTTGTATTCGATTATGATTACGAAACCGTTTTCGGAATTTTTTAATTCAAAATGGCGGTTTCAATATAGCCACTCAGGTCCGGCGATCAGTACTCGTGAGTAAAGTCGTAGTTTTACACGCTTAAAAAAGGCGCACGAATTTTACGCATACTATAAAAAAAAAACAGTGTTCGATACTCGGGTGTAAACCATTCAACTTTACGCACCGTTCCTATCTAATCCCATGTTAAAATTCGGTGCGTAAAGTCGAACTTTACACCCTTGTTATTCAAGTTCCTGTGGATTTCTTGACCGCTAATTCAAAATTTTACTAAATATACTGGGTTAACGATGCATAGAGTTGATACTTCTCACGATTTCGATTATACGAATGTTATCATTTTAGCGTCGGAAAGAAATAGCAGGAAAAGAAAAGAAATTGAGAATTATTTTATCAAAAAATCTCGAAATACTCTTAATATTCGATTTACCGTCTGCATATAACACTATTATATGAAAAAATATTGTTCGAGATCGAAAGGCTCGAAAATTCGCACGGCTCTAGGGGCCGGCGAATATATGCATATGTGATTCCGGATCTGTAGCCGATAATCCGCGGCGCGATTGCAACGAGGTCGTAGAGGCGTGGAAAAAAAAGACTCGCACGTGTTACGCACCAGAAAGGTTTATTAATTTCCAAACTACAAATGGCGTGGTAACTTCCGATCGAAAATGTGGTTCGGTTACGAAAGCGAAAAGAAAGCGCGACACTCGTACGTCCGTGAACCTCGCCGATTTCACGAAAAAGAAAAACCGAAAAGCACGCAATGTAACATCGGTCGTGCTCTCGGGCAGGTAGAAAAGAGAGAGGGAGCCCCGGTATATCGGGTGCTGATTCGATTCTCGTCGCCGATCGCGGAATGGAGAATTTCGCCGACGCGATGACGGACGAGAAGCGAAGAATTTCGCGGTCCAATACCGCAACATACCGCCCTCCTTACGATATGACAAGGCTCGCAAAATGAGAACGAAAATCTCCGCGAGAGCACGGACCAAACCGAGAACAATACTTAATGTCTACGTATACTCCTCGCGTGGAGGTGCTTGAATCGGCAGTGGCACGAGTTTTGCCACTGGGCGCTTGAGTTCGGTTCTAGCCGTTCATAAAGTCACGACCCGCACACATCCATCATCTCCGGGCGAACAAGAGATTACGCGCGCAATGGGCCATTTCGTTGGCGGCGCGTTTGGAGTACGGACAAGCACGAGTTGTCCGACCGCGAAGTTGTCCTGTGGCTTTTGCCATTTCGACCGATGCTGCAACGACCGCACGTAATCGCCAGACCAGGCGGCTCAGAAACGATCCCGCATTTGACTATATAACGGCCAACGGGGCAGTGAATCCGCCGATAGATCGAACAGCGATGGTCGGAGAACTGCTCGCATGCGTGTCCCCGTGAGAAAATATCCCGGAGTCAGTACATCTAAGTCATCGATGTTACTCGTCATCGCCGCTAGGGATCACGAGTTCAGACACGATTCTATTTCACATAGAAGCGTGCTGAGCTCTTCGAACGTTGGAGTTCGATTTTGAAGGATGCGCTTCAAGTGGAACTTGACGCTCTTAATGCCTGCCTTCCACAGGCCTCCGAAATGAGGAGCTGCAGGGGGTAGGAAGTGCCAAGACGTCCCATCCTCAGCAAGCATAGAACGGAATTCGGGATCGCGAATAGCTGCGTTGAAGTTCTGACGAAGTCACGAAGACGTATGAGAGCGTGATTACCGAGAATTATCGGATGCTTTGCATTTTCGCTGATCGAGGCATGACGTAGACGTCCGCCGACGCGAATTAAACCGTCCCCATCAAGGTATGGGTTGAGGGTTTTTAGTGGACTCTGCTGAGAGACCAAGGTACCTGCCCGCAGAGAGACGATTTCTTCTGGAAAGGACAGCGATTGCAGCCAACGCAGCCAGACAAGAGAGGCTCGTCTTAAATCATCAGCTGACAGACTGCCGGGAAAAGCCGAGTCTGAGGGGTATCGCCATTTCAGCAGGCAGGGTGTCGTTAGATTTGAGGTCGGCAACATGGACCTGAACTTGTCGAGCCTCGGAGTCGATATCCGGGAGAGGTTCCGTTTGAGACGAGGGCCAATTGTCCTCGGACAGTTTCAACCATTCTGGTCCGTATTGCTACAACTGTGAATTTACTAAATCCCGTGCGGAGGTTCCACGTAACGCAAGGTCAGCGGAGTTATCGCGTGTGGGAACGTGACGCCAGCAAATTTCGGGAAGCAGGGTCTGCACCTCGGAGACACGATTCGCCACAAAAGTCTTCCAGTGGGAAGGGTGCTGTTTCAACCATGCCAAAACAATGGTGGCGTCTGACCAGCAGTGACAACGAAATTCTGCAAATTGTCGCATCGAAAGAAGGAACTTCATGGTTCGCGCGAGAAGAACTACAGCGCTTAATTCCAGACGAGGTATGCTAAGTTGCTTGATCGGAGCAACTTTCGTCTTGCTGATTAAAAGCGAAATTTGAATTTCGCCGGAAGACAAAGTGATTTTCGAATAGATGACCGCGGCGTACGCGACGCTGGCGGCATCCGCGAAACCATGAAGCTCGCAATTCACGATTCCATTGCCGACTCCGTTCCATCGTGGGATTCGGAAATTCTCCAGACAGCTGAGCTCGTTTGAAAATGACGACCAACGTTGCACCACGGAATCCGGTAAAGACGCGTCCCAATCAAGTCGAAGCAGACAAAGACTTTGCATTAACACTTTCGCGGTGATAATGAAAGGCGATACCCAGCCGAGAGGGTCGTACAAGCGAGCGATCATTTCAAGAAGCGCACGTTTAGTGAGCAACTTTGGCTGTTCCAATTTGACCTTGAATTGGAAGGCGTCGTTGGACGGATTCCAGAAAACGCCCAAAACATTAATGCCTTCCTCTGGAGTCAAGGGTTTATCCCACTCGAGCCCATGATCGTCGGGATTGATGTCCGCGAGCAGTTCGGGGGAATTACTGGCCCACTTTTGAAGAGTGAAGCCTCCGCTTCGTAAAAGGTTGACTGCCTGGAGTCGCATTTGACAAGCGGAGGGAATATCATCTGCGCCGAAGAGACAGTCATCGACGTATATCCCCGTTTGTAAACTGGCCGCGGCGAGAGGGAATCTTTCGCCCTCGTCATGCAGCAATTGCTGCAGAACTCGGAGCGCCAGGAAAGGCGCGCATGAAACACCGAAAGTCACGGTATTCAGCCGATAGTGCTGAATAGATTGATCGGGTTCATATCGCCAGACAAGACGCTGGTAATCGCGATCCTGAGGGTGCACCCAGATCTGTCGGTACATCTGCGCGATATCTGCACAGAGCACGAGACGAGGAAATCGCCATTGCGAGAGAACCACCGTGATGTCGGCTTGGAGTTTTACTCCAGTGAGGAGATTATCGTTTAACGACTTAGAGTTCGAGGTCTTGTTCGAAGCGTTAAACACCACTCTTAATTTTGTGGTGCAACTCGCCCCTTTTTTATCCCCGTGATGCGGCAAGTAAAATGATTTTCCAGCCTGAATTGCGTTGGAAACGGGCTCCATGTGATTCTGGAGTAGATAGTCTGCTATCGATTCGCGATACAGAATCAGGCTTGAGAATCAATCGGCGTTCTTGGGCCTTGAAAGCACGAACGGCCGTGTTGACATATGCGCCGAAGGAAGGCGGAATTACCCGAAAGGGAAGCCGAACCATATACCTGCCATCTGATAGTCGCGAATGCGTTGAGACGAAGTGCGCTTCACATTGCGCATCTTCTTCCGAGACGGGTTTGTCGGTTGGAAGTTCTTCTACTTCCCAGAAGCGAGAAATCAAGTTTGACAGCTGAAGCTGCACAGTGCAATTATGCACTTGAGCGTGTGAAGGGATTGAAGAGGTCAATCCAGCTGCCCCACCTGAGATAATCCATCCGAAAACGGAATTTTGGGCAATGGGTTGATCTGGAAGGCCCTTGATGAGTCCGTCCAGAATTATCGATCCGTACAAGTCGGCTCCTATTATCAGATCGATTTGCGTTGAATCGCATGGGTTTCGGTCAGCAAGTTTGAGGTTATATATGTGCGGCCATTGTACCGGTGACCATTGTAGCCGCGGCGCGTAGGTCGTCAGTTCTTTCAATACGATCGCGTTCGTCTCGAAACCCGGTGTGTCACTATCCTTCGGCGAAATTGACAGGGACACCGTGTATTTGGCGACACCTGAAGAGATGCCGCCGACACCGGACATAGGCGTGACTGCCCGCGTGAGACGCGCCCCAATTGCATAAGCCACACGTTCCGAGACGAGTGTCCAGGTCGAACCTTGGTCGATGAGCGCGCGTACCTTTGCCGTCCGACCGTTTGATGAACGAACCGATACCGTCGCGGTTGCTAGCAGCACTTTAGAAAAACTGACATATGAAGAAAAGTGCGTCTGCACCGCCACCGGTTCAGTCGCGGGCTGATTAAGCGTCGCGGATGTCTCAGAGGGAGACCAGGACGTCCGGCCCGCCGCCGATTCCGACGATCGATGCAGCATCGTGTGGTGCTTACCTTTGCACTTGAAACACGTGAATTTACTTGTACACGCCGACAACGCATGCGCCGACAAACAATTCACACACAAATTTTGTCCTTTGACATAATCTTGCCGATTCGCAACAGGCATGCTTTTGAAACGCGCACACCTTTTCAACGAATGTGCCCCGTGACACATGATGCACACGCGCGTGTCAGTTGTGACGTGCACTGACTGAGAGAAAGCTTTCAGCTTGTTTGGAGTCGCTCCTGTGTTGGACGCGGAGGGTTTTACCGAATGGACGCCAACAGACTCCAAAGCACGCGATCCTGATAATAAAAAAGTCTGCAATGCTTCTAAAGTAGGGTAGTCGGTTTGTGTGCCAAGACCAATCTCCCAGGCTTTGCGCGACTCACCGTCCAATTTTTGTACCAAAAGATATATATATATATACTAAAATAGCATCCCATTCGTTCACAGAAAAGTTGAGCGACTTCAAAGCAGCCACGGCTTCCGTCGTGAATTTTTGTTGTTGACAATTTGTTGTGAATTTGCAAAAGACCGGCTGCACTTTCCTTTTGGAGCGGTCGAATTGAAAACAAAGATTCGAAATGCGCGTTCTCGATAGCTAAATTATTCGCGTATCTCGTTTTGAGAATTTTCCAGGCCTCACTAAAAGAAGTGTCACCAGAGGTTATATGATTAATTAAAGCAGCCGGTTCCGGTGCAAGCGCAGACTTCAAATAGTGAAACCTTTGCAAATTGTCCAAAGAGGCGTTATTGACAACAAGAGAATTGAAATAATCGCTGAAGCTACACCACGCGTCAAAACGACCGTTAAATTTAGGTATACAAATCTTAGGTAACGATGAGTTGCTGCGATGGTGGATGAAGCTCTCCGGAGGCACAGTTGTCAGTAGCGGGCGCGAAACAGCTAGTGGTGTGAGAGCGGCGATGGCCTCCTCGATGTCTCCTATGTAGTCCAAGAACAGCTGTTCATCCGTTGCATGCTGGTTCTGTGCGAAATATTCCAGCTCTCGTTCCTCCTCTGTTGCATGGTCACACAGCTGGGCGTGCAGATCGTCGCATTCCACCCACGTCGATTTGATATGGTCCAATCTAACCTTCAACCGGGCTGCCGTACCGGTCGCACCCTTGGGAAGATTGCTGAATGTTTGCTGAATGCTGGCGAACTTCTCCAATCGCCGTGCCATCAAGCAATTAAAATCGACGGCGGTTGCCATTTCGTTTACATCCTGCACAACTTCCGAATTGTTCAAAGATTGCAGAAGAAGGGAATCTCCCACGGAAATGTCGTGAGACAAGGTCGAATCGCGCGTAGTAGAAGTGCGTACTCTCGATGCGGAACGACGCAACCTATCGTTGGTCAGCAGCTGCTCCAATGGTATGTGAAGCTGCTTCTCAAATTCTGCAGGTGCGTCCCAAGATGGCGGCACGCCAAGTCGTTGACGACAAAAAGGCGCCGGCCTCATGCACCAGCAATGCGGCGAAAGGAAAAAGACGCCGCGTGCACTTTCACACGAGAAACGGTAAGTTTCTCGAAACGCCCGCAAAATGTCTTCACTCGCGCACAATTTCACTCGCGCGGATCACCCGAGATCCTGGCAGGATCGCCAAATGTTCGAGATCGAAAGGCTCGAAAATTCGCACGGCTCTAGGTTACTCGACCACCGTTCGCCCGCCGCTACCAGATTCGACGAGGTCGTAAAAGGTAGGGGGTCAAAACGTCGAAAGATGAAAAACTATAGGGTAATTTTTTTGCCGATGTGACCAAATTCAATACTTTTTCAGTCAAAAGTCATAAGCATTTTGAACCAGTTTTTATGGCATTATCGTTGACTTTAAGAAGGAAATGCATATGTTTGTATTTTTCAAAATAAATGCAAAAAACTACAAAGAAACTTAATTGGGGCTAATGTTTTTTAGTAATGGACGGATGGATCTGCGCCAAAATCTAATCGGATCTAAGTTATGACAAGCTACGTATTTTTAAAAAAAAATTTGGTTTAGCTTATCCGTACGCGAGTTATCGCGATACAAAAAAAAACGGGACGTACGTACGTACAAGATCACGGACACAAATTTTTTTATTGTTGAATTGGGGTCCTTAGTGTCTGAAACGTCGACATTGGATGAAAAACTATAGGGTAATTTTCATGCCCGAAGTGACCAAATTCAATACTTCGTCCTGACCTAAGGTCTGGGTCGAAGTAATAAAAATGAAAATGAAAATGAATATAATGAAAAAAAAAATGACAATGAATATAATGACAATGAAAATGAAAATAATGAATAAAATTAAAATGAAAATTATGAATATAATAAAAATGTTGGATCCTCCGAATGTAATCATGAGTCATATGATATAATAAAAATGATGAATATTGTGAAAATGAAAATGAAGAACCTTACAAATATGATGGTTGATACGAATATAATGAACATGACGGTAATGAAACCGACAAATATAATAACAAAAACAATTATGAATTTGAAAATAAAATAAAATACAGAGATCAGGACTCGATAGACAGGTCTGTCAGTTCTTATAAAAAGAGAACAATAAACTGGGATAAAGACCTAGTAGGTAAATCCCCTCAATTACAAAAAAATTCGACAAATAATATTTCTCAATTTAGAAGAGACAAGACATCGAACCATTTAATAAAAACCGCAGAAACCAACTATACAGAGTTCTTAAAAGAAAAACAAATACCCGGTGCAATGACACCCAAAGCAAGAGGTATGAGTCAAGAAATCATCTTACACACCATAAAACAGATGAAACGGGCAGCAAAAATTAAAAACCTCTTACGTTTACAACACCTAAACCGAGGAGAAACCGAGAGTGTAGAAAGACTCATAAATACTCACGCAGGCGTCTTTCACTTAACTGACGAACCCTGTACCCACCTTATTAAAGACAAAATTGAATTGACAAAAAAGAATGTTCAGAAATTTCTTTCAGTGTACGTAAAACCCAATTTACAAGTTTAACATTTCCAAGGCAATCGTTAAAACAAATTACAGCGGGCCTAAATACAACCTTTCTAAAGCAATACTAGTTTGTACCAAATGCAATAAACTCAATCATACAATAGAAGATTGCTACACAGAAAATATGAAATACGAAACATATTGTAACGTGACTAGGGCCGCAGTAAAAACACAACACGTAATTTTTGAAAAGAATTTATTAAATGACAGAGGTTCACTTACAGATTAACTTGTCCTATCCTAATTCCCCATTGGGCACTATAACTCTATATTATAACTAGATCGATTTGTTCGCGCGCACAACACCAACTAATAATAATCTGGGGCCGCGTTACGCAGAACGCGTCGCCCCCACTCTTTCTCCCTCTCTCCCTCTCTCTCTCTCTCTCTCTCTCTCTTTCTCTTTGTAACGTTCCGTTACAATATAACAAACAACGGGATAACGGAAATGTAAAAATAGAAACTAACGATGCAATACCTTTTACAGTAGAAAAGTTACTATTAAAATCTAAACAAATTACAACTGCTGCACAAATATAAATAAATAATAATCAATCACTACGGAGAAGTACACGAAATACAAGACCACCAGATAGACTAGATATTATAAACACAAGGAACAAAAGATTACCCTCCAACGATGCACAACCATGTAGAAAACGATGTAGAGCACCAAAAAATCACCAAGTTGATTTTGATAAAATTGATTAAATAAACGAAGATGGCAATATAATAACGCACAACGTCCATGATAACGAAAATAAAGATACAAAAAACTCAGATGAATTACCCTCAGAACCTAAGGAAGATAATTACTTCGACCCAGACCTTAGGTAGAAAATAGAAAAATTTTTAGAGAGAAAATACAAATTTTCTTAAAAAATGTTTCAAACAAAAAAGATAGAGCATGAAATTCTCTACAAAAAAGCTTATATGCATTTCCTTCCTAAAGTCAACGATAATGCCATAAAAACTGGTTCAAAATGCTTATGACTATTGACTGAAAAAGTATTGAATTTGGTCACATCGGCAAAAAAATTACCCTATAGTTTTTCATCAAATTTCGACGTTTTGACCCCCTACCCCCCAGGGGTAGTCTTCGCCAGCCCCCCGGGCGCGGTGATCACCTACGGGCGCATAAGTTCTTTTGTGCCCTTGATACGAAAATAACTATTTCGATATATCTAAAAGATGTCTTATAGATATCTAAAAGATATCCGTCAGAGATCTTTTCGACACTTTGAAGATATATTTGACGAATTATATGTATATAATTAATGCCCGCATAAGAGCTATATCACGAGGTAGGTTATATTTTTCTGAATCGAATGGTACTAGAAATAATTATTTTTGAAACTAGATTTTGTGTTTAAACGGACTTTGAAAATTTATTTATTTTGGGGAGATTGCCTCAGTGAAACTATCGTCAGACAAATCACTGTCGACCTGTTGCCGTTGCTTCAGTTCGATCGCGCAAATTGTAGACAAGTGAACATCTGACTGTTCGTTCCCGCGAAGGAAATTTTAAATTGTGAATTCTCGGGAAGTCCTAACCAATGGTTACGAATGGCGTTCATACAATGTATCTACACAGAATACATTAATTATTCTCACATAATAAAGGAAAAATAATTAATACTGAATGCCACAGAGAAATTAAAATATTATTCAATGATGAAACTAACCTCAGCGTTTACATTATGGAATAAATAAGACAAAGTAAAAAAAACGAAATGTACAATTTTAAAAATATGCATGTATTGGTATGAAACATATGTACAAATCCGTATAATTATCTTGTACCCTAAATTCTTAAGATATTTCCTCCGGGTTACAAGTATGATAATCCACAATATTTAAAAATCGAATGCAAATTAGTATTATCGCATATCATTTCTGTACCCTTTGGAAATTTTTATACGTGAAGGAACTGAATAATCTGTCTTTGAAAATCTTGCAAACAGTGCAAGCTAATAAGTAATTTCTTACAAGTTTATTACGAAATTTTCGGTTTGTCGTATTGCGTCGATACATTAAAGCATAACAAAACGACATACAATGAGAATACTTTAATTTAAAATAATTATGCATTGATATTCTTCTTAAAATCAGCTAATTAGTAATTGAACATTAAAAGCAGAATCAAGAGCAATAATATCCAACAATTAATCGAAAATGACGTAAAATACAACATACAAGCACGTTTCTATTCTTTTCGGCCAAGAACTTTCAGTTCATCAGATTGTAATTTAGAATTTTAGTTTCATTGTCGCAGTTTTATTTTCGCTGAAATATTAATTTTATCGAAAATCACTCAGGCTCATTGTCGGCATTTCTGCCGATAAAATAATAAATTTTTACCTCCATTTTAAATTAATATTCTCCTAAATTCTTGAAGAAAACTAACTTATATTCTTAATGAATTTCTGAGTCTATTAATGGCTTCAAAACAGGTCAAAACTTATTTGTAGAAATAAATACGCCAATTTCCTAACGCACTTTCAATTGCTCGAAAAACAACTCAAATTTTATTTATCGATTTCATCGAATGAAATTAATATTCTCCCAAATTCAGAAACAGGCGAACTTAAACACTTTTTGAATTACTGGGTCTATTAATTGCTCCAAAAATAACTAAAATTTTCTAAATGTATGGGTTGAACTGAATACGTTTTGAATGGTCTCGCCATTCTATTTTATAGGTTTTGTCAGGGTCCTCGTTGTCCAGATTAAATTCCTCCGCTTGGAAATCTAAAATCCACTCTGTTGGTTGGAATACGCAAATTTTCCGTTGTACGTATACTTTCAATTAATCAGATTATAAATTACAATTTTAGTTTAATCTTTGCATGTTTGTTTTAGTTCCTTAACTGGTAATTTTATCGAAATTTGCTTAAGCTAGTTTTTACTCTTTTCGGCCATTGGAATAATAAATTTTTACATAGAAGATAAACGTAAATTCTTGATGAATTTCTGAGTCTATTAATAGCTCCAAAATAACTCAAAACATTTAAAAATGTATTTGTAGAAATGAATATGTAAATTGTCTAACTTTCAGTTCATCCAATTAATGTAATTTAAAGAATCAGGTTAACGTACGGAGCCTTTTTCCAGTTCCTCAAATATAAATTTTACGGAAATGCGTTTAAACTAGTTATGCTTTTTAAAATCAATATTTAAAACAAGTTTTCAATTTATACAGCTATCCCTTGGAATTTTTTAACCCTGAAATTGCGCGATTTCTTTCGTCTTACGTTTTGCATTTGTTTCAGTAATGTTTCTTGTGTTCCGGGTTTTACTAGTACATGGTTAGGTTTAATTGTAACTTACGAAATGGAGTATTCTGCAGCAGAATACGTGGAGATGATAATTTGTTACGGATTAGCAAGGGAGCAAGCAAATGTAGCAGCACGAATTTACCGCGAAAGGAATCCTCGAAGTAATCGTTTCCCTGACGCAAATGTAATTACACGTTTACTCGATCGATCCAGGAATTTTGGGCAACTTTTACCAGTCAATTTTGATAACGGGCGTGAACGTGTCCACGTGCGTGATGAAGAAAGGATCCTTCGCGTATTTGACGATGATCCTACTGAAAGTACACGTGTGGCCGGTCGTCATTTAGGGATCTCACACTCCGTAATGCATCGAACGTTACGTCGTGATCAACGTCATCCATACCACTACACCCCTGTACAAAAATTGTATGATCAAGATGAGGGACATCGAGTAGAATTTTGTAATCAGTTTTTAACGCGTGTCAATGCTGATCCTGATTATCATAGTAGAGTTTTATGGTCGGATGAGAGCCTTTTTACACCGAATGGCACGTTAAATACGAAAAACCATCACCATTGGTCACACCAAAACCCACATGCGACAAGAAGCCGAAGTTACCAATATCGTTTTACTGTTAATTTGTGGGCTGGGATCATCGGAGACGCTATTGTAAGCATTATTTCCGTTACTACACATAGGACAAAAAATTAATGTACCTATTTTATAAAAGTAAAACACACGATTATTAAAAGAAAGCTCAAGCTTCCATAAATAATTTTGCAACTTAGATTGGACCATTCGTTTTTCCGGCTCGTCTCAACGCTCAGGGTTACGAACATTTTCTACGATACGAACTTCCTACGTTACTGGAGGAAGCCGATTTACCAGACGATGTTCGAGAAAATATAATTTTTCAACAAGATGGAGCCCCTGCTCATTATGGTGTCAGGGTTCGGCAAGAGCTCGATCGACAATTTCCCGGTAGATGGATAGGTCGTGGAGGACCAATGAGATGGCCAGCGCGATCACCGGATCTCACGCCCTTAGATTTCTTTCTTTGGGGACACATAAAAAATTTCCTGTTCAAAACACCAGTGGAAACCGAAGAGGCCATGATGCAAAAATTGCACGAAGCTTTTGCTACGGTTGATGCAGAAATGGTCCTTCGAAGTGTTGATGACGTTGTCAACCGTATAAGGTTATGCCGTCAGCAGAATGGCAAAAATTTTGAACAATTGCTGTGACCAGTTACAATGTAATTGACAAAACATTAATGCGTTGTTAATTAAAATGTACATAATTTTAAACTTTTCAATTTCAAATCATAAATAAATTAGCGTGTAAGCTACTTTACTATTATCATAAAAAAATGTGTTTTATTAAGAACACATCGAAACATTCGCATGCCCATTTTCACAAAGCATTACAATAGCTTGTGTAACGTTGTATTTTTTTGATTTTCCTAATACAATCCAGAAAATAAAAAAAATCATTACACTATTTTATTATTATTCATGCACTATTCACGTCCAGATCTCTTCTTCTTCGAAGGCGATTTCCGCTGGGCTGATTCGTCTAAACCTAGTCGAAACGAAACTTTTCGAACTACGAAATTTCCAAAGTCTACAACTTCTTACCTCCTCAACCTCTAAGACAACTCTTGACATCTACCGACATTGTGACCATCTCTCGACCACCCTCTCGACACCTCTCGATACCTCTCGACATCTCCCGATGTCCCTCGACATCTCTCGGCATCTGAGGGCATCTCCCGACGCCACCTCTTGCTCTCTCTCGAAACCTCTCTATCCGTCTCATATCTCTCGACAAATCTCGCCATCTCTCACCACCACTCGACAATACCGACATCTTTCGCCGACGGTGGGTATCTGTGGACCGACATCTCTCGACACCGCTCGACGATTCATTCAAGTTCACTTCTTCTTCTTCTCTCTCTCTCTCTCTCTCTCTCTCTCTCTATCTATCTCTAATCTCTCAACAGATTATTCAGTTCCTTCACGTATAAAAATTTCCAAAGGGTACAGAAATGATATGCGATAATATTAATTTGCATTCGATTTTTAAATATTGTGGATTATCATACTTGTAACCTGGAGGAAATATCTTAAGAATTTAGGGTACAAGATAATTATACGGATTTGTACATATGTTTCATACCAATACATGCATATTTTTAAAATTGTACATTTCGTTTTTTTTACTTTGTCTTTTTTATTCCATAATGTAAACGCTGATGTTAGTTTCATCATTGAATAATATTTTAATTTCTCTGTGGCATTCAGTATTAATTATTTTTCCTTTATTATGTGAGAATAATTAATGTATTCTGTGTAGATACATTGTATGAACGCCATTCGTAACCATTGGTTAGGACTTCCCGAGAATTCACAATTTAAAATTTCCTTCGCGGGAACGAACAGTCAGATGTTCACTTGTCTACAATTTGCGCGATCGAACTGAAGCAACGGCAACAGGTCGACAGTGATTTGTCTGACGATAGTTTCACTGAGGCAATCTCCCCAAAATAAATAAATTTTCAAAGTCCGTTTAAACACAAAATCTAGTTTCAAAAATAATTATTTCTAGTACCATTCGATTCAGAAAAATATAACCTACCTCGTGATATAGCTCTTATGCGGGCTTTTAGATACACCCTATAAGATCACAATGATACAGACAGTAATTAGTAAAACACAGTAAACATGTAATATGCATCGAATAGTCTATTACAGTACAAGTGAATGAAGTACGTGTTTTGCAACTTTTAGTTATTCATACTTCAGCTGGCCTGTTGTCGGGGTCGAAGTTGTGAAAATGCTCATTTTCAATTTTCATATACATATAAGAAACACTATATTGTTGTAACATATCTATCGAAGCCACTTGGACCTAAATATGATTGGACCTCCAAATATCGATATATTTTTATATTATAATTGAAAGCTGTTAGTAAACGAATGAGTATTAAGGAATAGCCGACTCTCTACTGGATCGAAGTTTCTGAGTGAGCGAGGCACCACGCCAACACTAGTTTTATATTTAAAAAGAATGAAGAAATAATTACAGAGCACGAAAGAAACGATAACGCAGATGATGATGATGATGATGATGATGAAACAGATACCGAATTCAACGAAACAAACAACTATTATAGAAATAATATAATAGAAATAATATAATAGATATCGGAAACAAATTATATATGCAAAAAGATAATCTAACATATTTTGTATCTACACGTGGACAACTCTGCGATGAAGGATCAAATAAATTAAATAACAGGAATGAACTACCAAAATATAAAAATCTAAAAATAAACAAAATTTCAGTTATCAAGAAAAATAGCAAATATCACATAGCACTGCTAGTAACATCGGATACAGGAGAAAGCCAAATAATCATACAGAAAAATATTAAAAAACTTATAAAAACGCACAAAGACAAAGTAAACGTACTGCAATTATACACAATTAGCATATCAAAATCAAACGAGATAAAAGGAATTAATCGGGAAAATATCATAAAAATAATCGAAAAATAATTCAAAAACTCGAATCCAAAAATAATAATATGCAATTGAAAAATAGTACACGCGAACATCAAAGATCAGGGATAATAAGGGAATTACACTCAACACCAATATGAGGACATAAAGGCATCAGTAAAACTCTGAAAAGAATAAAACAACGATATTTTTGGGAAAACATGAAATCAAATATAGAAAAATTCATCCAAAATTGTAAATCATGCCAACTAAAAAAATTGACCAGATTCAAAACCAAACAACGAATGATTATATCAGATACGCCTAAAGAAGCAATGGAGAAAATAACAATGGATATAGTAATTTCAAATAATACAACAGATAGAAACAGATAACAGACGGCTATGAAAATATAGTAACTCTTCAAGATAACCTAATAAACTGCAACAGAAATACGACAATGGCTTGTATGAAGATACTGATGATTTTAACATATTCAATGTGTGCAATCGCGTTCATAGCATTTGATTGTGGGGCGAATAATTCAAACATATCGACAATATCGCTACTACTAAATATACAAGAATATGAAATAGAAAGGAAACACTTAAACATAGAAAAAACTAAAGATCAACTTTTACAAATTAAAGAATATGAAGAAACAGAAGTAACACAATGCAAAATAGATATATAGAGTAATAAATAGAGAAGTCTGTGAACACTTCCACCGCTCAGGAACTACAACTATCAATACAAATGTAATAAATGGTATAAAGGCAAACTACATTCAAACACTCAACCTAACAATTGCCGGAACAATAGGTGTAGAATATTCAGGCACATATGGTTCTTGGAGTAACGTTGTGGTACAAGGAACGGCAAAGATTTTAATCCAAAAATATAAAGCGAGATTAATTTAAACGAAAATCGAATTCACTTAAGATCAGGAGTCTCATATCCCATAACAGACTATAATTGCTTAGATCTCAAAGATGGAAGAACATTCTGGAACATAATGCCAAAGGATTTTTGCAAATCATACAAGTATGATGTATTATACGAAGGTTCAATAGACAAAATATACCACGAATACAAACCAGTAATATACTCACTCAAAACAGACGAAATAACATTCGCCCTAACTTTAAAAGGAAAGAAAAATACTTGCGGTTACGAACTTTCTCTTACTGAACACCCGAAACTTTTAATACTGGAAAATAAAAATGGCGCAAGCGCTTCAAACAGCATCTCGTTAAAACAGTAAATTTAGATATCTTCACACATGTCAACTCGAGATTTGTTTACGTCGAAAAACACTTTAGGTCCAAAATAAAACAACTTTATTACAATGTTCTAACACAAAGATGCGAATTAGAAAAACAAGTATTGAGAAATTCATTATCACTACCAACCCAATCACCAGACGAATTTACATATAATATTATGAAAGGACCCGGATACATGGCAGTAGCGGCTGGAGAAGTCGCATATATAATGAAATGCATCCCAGTAGAAGTTCCCATAAGAAGAACTGACGAATGTTATTCACACTTACCAAACAAATACCAGGACAAATCCATCTTCGTGACTCCCAAAACAAGAATTTTAATAATGTAGGTTTATTAGAATCATATGTAAACTAAGTGTACAGATTACCTGTGTGCGCAAATAAATGCAAATAAATTTAAATAAGTATAATAATATAATATTATAATAATATATATAATAATGTAAATAATAAAATAGGTCTAAATAAATTAGACGATGGGCGTATCGGGGAAAATCATTGTTTGATTGACAACCGCCGAAAACCGATAGCATCGAGTTAGTCTTCCTCCGGAATGATGAACGCGGTCGGTCGTGCACACTTGTTAATTTAAGGAGACTCGACGTTGCAAATTGTGCCTGAAGTTATACGCGATCTAACGCGGAATAAATATTGCATCTGTGCATTTAATATCGAGTTTGAGTTCCTTTATTTATCCTAGTTTGGAATCTCGAATAAACGAGGGTCTCCTGTTTTGTTTCACCCTACAATAAATGAAGGAACACAAATTAGTTGTAACAGTTTGGTACCACCAATGTACTATGTAAATAACGTCTGGTATAAGCTTCTCTCCAATCCAGTACAATCAAAGAATCCTGACGAATTGGAACCACTTACGAAACGAACATGGACATATATGTAAACCTTGAAAACTTAGCAACAAACGGAATCTGTAGTCAGGACGACCTTAGAAAATTAAAAGAACACATAATGTTCCCGATAGAAACCGGCTGTATTAAGGGTGTTCTTCTGAAGCCCCTGAGCGCCGGGATGGCCATTGTAGAACTACTAAACCGGAAGTAAAACAATAAAATAAAAGAATAATGAGCGACCACTTCGATATAGGCGCAACGATTGTCGCATAATCCAAAAAAAGGAATAAAATCGGCCTGTTTTTCACGTCACACGTACATGATGTGTAGTTGTATTAGTCGTCACGATAAAAACGCTTATTGCATCGTTCATTCCTGACATTTCGCGGATTACATTAAACCCATTTTTATGCAAATTAATTGTTTTCGATGCGTAATCTGCAAATTGCGACTTGAAGCGGATAATGGCTGCACAAGCGAGAGATTTGACGTAAATCAGTTCCGCGTTTTTCGGTGAGATACATCTCAAAGCGAATGTCAGCATCGTAGGTATTCTCTTGTTTTATAGGGCACTTCCCAGGGCCCCGCGAGCCTGCGCACGCAAACATATGTAATCCCGTCATGCAACTTGTAACGTTGTGGTTCGTGCTTCTCTTAATCGGAGGTAAAAAAATGAAATAACACAGTTCTTTTAACAACAATTATATTCAACTAAAAATTTAATATATAAAAGATATAAAAAAGTAGTAACAAAAATATATTAATTACACCGATTTGTTGTTCGGATGATTTGGCTGGAAGTAAGGGTCCTGTAACAAAAAAAAAAACCAATTCTTGGAGGAGCGCCTCGAAAGAACACTTATAATTAAAAATCTTAAATCTACTTGTATTCGCCTAGGAGCGCCTAGAGCGAGAGTAAGGTAGAGGAGCGCCTTAAACCTTAATCGTCAAAAAAAGTGTAGGAGCGCCTACAACTTTTTACAGTGACGGGAATTTAAAGTCGGGTCGTGTGGTTTTTTTGTCAGGACGGAAGTGTTTTTGATCCAGCCGAGAAGCACCTCGAGCAGGATACGGATTTTTAGTAGTCTGGGGGCACCCAGAACTACTTCGGATACAGGTTCAGGTATTGGTACTGGTAATTGTCTGGTCTTTTTAATACATTAGAGGAGCACCTACAAATGTACCTGGCGGTAAAAGATGGTAGTGCGAGGAGCACCTCGACGCTACGTCTTTTTAGTTTTGCGTGATAAAAGGAGGACCTTTATATCACGTAAAACGACGTTTCACAGTTGGAATAGAGAGGAGCACCTCTACTAGGCCGACTGTCAAACCGGTCTGTCTAATTGTCGAAAAAGCGGTCTATTTATATGCATACATTACATGCATTCATAATTAGAGGCGGGGATAATTATTCGCGCGACTAATTACCGGCCGGCGTGACAGTTCTATGTCCAACTACTTGCGACTCGCGCCGAATCTTGCCGAGTCTCGGAGCCAGTGTCGTAACGCGAATATTCCCGACTTCGACTCGCTCTTTTTCGGTTTCCGATCATCGGGTATTCTTATCGCCACTGTCTTCGCGCCGCCCCTTCTCGATGTCGATTTGCTTGCGGATAAGCGATGAGTCGAGTCGAACCGATTTGTGCCGAACGGTTCCGGATTCTCTGTTACTCGCGTAACCGTGGTTGCTTTCATACCGTACTCTTATCTGTCAGTTACGTATGAATATATATATGTGTTTAGTAACGGAGCACGTGCTATCGTTACAAACTTGCATGTATGAATATGTCTACATCCATGTGTGCATGCATGAATCCATCCATATAGGAAGGGTATGGGATCGGGGCGGCGCGGCGCTGCATACGGGAGCAGAAAGAGAGAGAGAGAGAGAGAGAGAGAGAGAGAGAGAGAGAGGGTACAAGGTTGTAAAAGACTGTCATCTCATTCTCTTACAAGGGAACCTCAAGTGCCATTCTCGCCTATTTTATTGAAACTTTCCCATAATATCGCATATACTTACCACCCTTTTGATTATCAGAATGATCGATGCAATACTCAAGATTAAAACAGAATTTTATGCAAATTCGCTGCTCGGTTCTTTCCGACATTTTTATCAATAAACGAAATCCGACGAACGCAAAAAAGATGTAGTAAACAAATAAACGCTGTGCGCGAATTAAGGCGCTCAGTCGCTAAATATGATATCCAGGAAGTTCCGGAGTGTTTACAGTGTACGCTCACGCCCATAGATGTTGCTGGAACGTTCTTGGGTGGAGATATGCAGTTCCAGTTGATGAGGCCTCTTTTCGTCGTAGAATGCTTGTAATATAAAAATCCACCAATGCTCAAAAAATGCCCGCCACGACTATTCTCGACAAGCTCAGGCTTGTAATGCCCTATTTTGGTATTACTTATTCGGCGTTTTACCGCCGCCGTCTCGGGGCCGGCTACCGTCTCCGGTGAGACTTTAACGTCTTCGTGGACGTTGCGCCAGATAGCGGCCCGACGACGTCGTTCGCCCGTCCGGACAATTTAATGCCCGAGTCCGGCTAACTCGGGGTCTTTTCGCGACCCGCACTCGCACTAACGGGAGCAAGAGATCTCGTCCCAGAGGGGGACGATGTCTCGCCTCCTTCCGCGCCTGAAAGGTGCCCGAAAACTCGCGGGGATTGCCACGCACTGCAATCCGTCTTTT
This sequence comes from Trichopria drosophilae, assembly GCA_030407085.1. Classification (NCBI taxonomy): domain Eukaryota; kingdom Metazoa; phylum Arthropoda; class Insecta; order Hymenoptera; family Diapriidae; genus Trichopria; species Trichopria drosophilae. The sequence continues at coordinate 41,955,909 of CM059585.1, forward strand.
TGCCGACGAAGGGACCGGATGCATGCAAGGGGAGGGTGGTTGCACAAAAAATCGATCTCTTTATTTACTCAAAAACATTCCTTATTATTAATAGTACTCGGCTCGAGGCCACTTACAATTTCTCTCGTCGAGTTACGTAGGGCGGCTGCTGCAGGCCCTGGGGTCGTCTCAGTGCTGGACCCACTCGTACTCGCTCACCAAAAATGCACTCTCGGATACACAACCGACTCTCAAACTCGGAGAACTCGCTCAATCAAACTTTCAATTACTCCAATTAATCGGCCGTACTCCCGCTCGCGGATTAGATGTCTCGGCACTGACGTCCGAGACCAGACTGACTTCTGGACGTCTCGTTATCGCGCTCCGCGACCGTCGCGCCGAGTTGTCTCGTGGGCCTTTTATAAAGCTCGTTGCTTCTTACCGACCACTCTGTCGGTATATTATCGTCCACTCAGTCGATATATTATCGTCTTAGCATAGAGCTCCGAGGTTTCGAGAGGAGTATGTAACCGCGGGCGCGTCTTCGGATACGCACCAGTCTTGACTCCTGGGGTCAACAAACGGCTTATGGGCTCTCCTGGAACTTGCGTCTTTTCATGGCCGGTCTGCGCGACCGGTCGACGTATGGCCGTATTTAGACCCGTTGGCGCTCCCCACGACACTCTCGAACCTTGTGCCGTTATGTTCGGGGATGAGAATGGCAAGAAATAAGCCGTCGTAGACGGAGCCCAGATTGGAGCGGGATACAGGGTTGGTCCCAATAGGCGTGACGTCATTACTGAATGTGCTGTCGTCCACACAGGTTGCACATTCCCATAACCTGTAGCCATCGTGGTCACACAGGCTGTCGTCTGAGCCGTCGTTGTAACAACCGGGATTCCACTCGTCATGCGCTCCTCTTCGTCCTCTTGAAAAGTCGCGGCGAATGTTCGTCCCCCCGAGACCCGTGCGTTTACATCATCGGACTCACTCATGTCGGTCATTACACTGACCTCGTCCTTACCTTGGTCCCAGGCGAAAGGACCTGTCGGAAAACGTTCCCTCGCGCGAAAGCGAATCAGACGGTCGCGGACAACTTCCTCCGATCCCGATCGGTTTAGTCCTTCTTTAATCAGGTTTTCCTGACCCTCGGATAACGACAAGTTGGATATTTCCTCGACGATCTGATTAACTTCCCGTCTTACGTCCCAACCGTTTGGATCGCTTCCGTCCATCCTCTTTACGGATGTCGCGGCTTTACTATAGTACGGCTGTCCTTAAAAATCTCTCTCACACGTCTCGACTTGATGCACTGACTTCCCACTCTTCAATCACTCTCTTATGGATTGTAACTCTCCTACACTCACACTTCACACGCATCCAATTCCCTACAGCCGTACCCCTATTTCCCTCAGCGGTAGGATGACCTCGACGGCTGGTCCACGAACTAGCTATCAAAAGCGTCGCCTCACCCGTAGTTCGCGGCTCAAATCTTCGCGATAACTCCACAGTGGGACTTTCTCAATTAGCGGACCCTCGCACCTCGATCGCGCAGATAGTCCCGGCTTGACTATCTTGCAAGCTATACTTAATCTTAAGTCTTATTCTAATATTCTTAACCTAACTTAACTCTACTGGTTTTCTTAATCTAAGGATATTTAACCTAAGGATATTAAGGAAAAACTCGCGAACCGAATCTCAGAAAAGGGACCCGAATTTTCTCCGACTTGTGAAGGTCACTCTATTTGTCGAGATTCACTCGTAAGAATTCTCGAATTAATTTTATTATTTCTCCCTACTTAAAGGTCTTGTTAAACGTGAACTTTACTTCTAATCTCGTCTCGATATATAATGGAGGTATAGTTCACTCTCGAAATTCAAGACAAAATTGTTATCTTTATTCAATAAGCCCGACACTCTACCTTCGCAGCTAGGCTTCACTCACCAACATCTGAAGTGACTAATCACTTGTCTTCCCAAAAAGTGAAGGTTACCCTAATATGGCAATTTACTCGTGCTACTATTATCTATTCCTAATCCTAATTAAAACTAAATGTTAACCATTATTAACTTTTACTTAATTCTAGTGAACTTCACTTCAGTACTTGGGATTCACTCCAAAAATCCGAAAAACTGCTAAATTGTCTTAATAAATAGTGAAGTTCACTCTTATGGTCGAGATTCACTCGAACAGTCTCGAAACTCTATTACAATATTTTAAATTTTTCTTAGTCGTAGTGAACTTCACTCCAAATATTGAAGTTCACTCCAGTGATCACTATTCACTCAAAGAAACCTCGTAAAGGAATTTTATTTCCATCTATTATATGAACTTTCCTCTTTTAATTTCAAACCCGGTAAATTATTTCTCCAATAATCCCGATTCTCAAAAATAACTTATCAAATTTTTTACTAACTAGTCTTATTACTAGTCTTAATAATATATTCTATAATTTCTCCAACTCGAATATTAATTGCTAATTTAACTAATTTTAATCCTAATTATTATTATAAAGAGTGACTTCACAACACCCTTTTAGTTCTGATATTTACTTATCTCACTTTTTCTCTCACGTGCAAAACGTCTCAAAATTCGGCACGTGTTCCATTCGTAATTATATCTGTTGCACTTTTAAATTTTAATTTTAACTGTATTTAAACTCCAATATGGCCGTCAATATGGCCGTTTCCTATTCGGAGCACGTTTCAATATGGCGGCCTCGCCGTTCACGCGGTCAGAAAATGGCCGTTGCCTTTTTTATACGCGCTTTATTGCGCCTTAGCCCCAGGTTGGGCGCCACTTTGTAATGCCCTATTTTGGTATTACTTATTCGGCGTTTTACCGCCGCCGTCTCGGGGCCGGCTACCGTCTCCGGTGAGACTTTAACGTCTTCGTGGACGTTGCGCCAGGTAGCGGCCCGACGACGTCGTTCGCCCGTCCGGACAATTTAATACCTGAGTCCGGCTAACTCGGGGTCTTTTCGCGACCCGCACTCGCACTAACAGGAGCAAGAGATCTCGTCCCAGAGGGGGACGATGTCTCGCCTCCTTCCGCGCCTGAAAGGTGCCCGAAAACTCGCGGGGATTGCCACGCACTGCAATCCGTCTTTTTGCCGACTAAGGGACCGGATGCATGCAAGGGGAGGGTGGTTGCACAAAAAATCGATCTCTTTATTTACTCAAAAAGAATCCTTATTATTAATAGTACTCGGCTCGAGGCCACTTACAATTTCTCTCGTCGAGTTACGTAGGGCGGCTTCTGCAGGCCCTGGGGTCGTCTCAGTGCTGGACCCACTCGTACTCGCTCACCAAAAATGCACTCTCGGACACACAACCGACTCTCAAACTCGGAGAACTCGCTCAATCAAACTTTCAATTACTCCAATTAATCGGCCGTACTCCCGCTCGCGGATTAGATGTCTCGGCACTGACGTCCGAGACCAGACTGACTTCTGGACGTCTCGTTATCGCGCTCCGCGACCGTCGCGCCGAGTCGTCTCGTGGGCCTTTTATAAAGCTCGTTGCTTCTTACCGACCACTCTGTCGGTATATTATCGTCCACTCAGTCGATATATTATCGTCTTAGCATAGAGCTCCGAGGTTTCGAGAGGAGTATGTAACCGGCGTGTTACAGGCTCCATATATTATATTACGAGTCCGTTTCTTTTTGATACGATGTAATGTTCAAATACGATGTAACGGTTCAGACCACGTAGATGGAGCATATTCGAACGTACCCGGTTCAAATAAGATTTTCTTTAAACCTTTATTAGAAGTAGAAGTATGCAAAAGAATTTTAACTTCTTAACCGCTGTTTGAATAATTAATTTTGGAGTAATGGTTGAACGGTCCGTCGACATTGAAAATAAAACTTAATTTGATGTTTCGGCCATGATCTTCAAAAATGTTATTATGTCTATATAAAACTAATATCTCGCTTTAACAATAATGATTCATAAAAAATACAATGCAACAAAAAAATTAACTTACATTTAGTGACATATGTGGTCGTTTAGTGCATGTTGTGGATTTTTTCGGCACAAGATAAAAAAGTTCATTTTTGGACGAATTCTACCTTTTAAACCTTTATAAGCCATAAATCAGGAGACGGCTCGTGTTGCCTAAGCCGAAAAACTTTCCTAAGAAAAATTACCGTACAGATGCAATCAGTTTTACCACGATCTTCCGTAACAGGTAAATATGTAGAAGAACTTCCTCCCCCCAAAAATAAAATATGCCAGATGTTTTCGATGTATTTTGAGCTGTTGATAACGAATATCGCAATAAAATTTGGCGCTCGAACGTATTGAAGCCGCTATCTCAAAAAAAAAAACACTAAATAACGTGATTTTTTGGAGTTTTTTGCATTTATCTTGAAAACTATGAGTGTGACAAAAAAATGTGTCAAACAAAAAATGTAGAGCATGTAATTCTCTACAAAAAATTTTTAACACATTTTCTTCCTAATATGAAAAGTAAGCTCGTAAATGAGCGACGAAAGTGAACATAATGGCTTTTTTCAATGTACTTGCGTAATTTTCTCAATGTAATTTTTATCATTCGGTTAAAACTAATATCTCTGGGAGGCAAAATCGAGATAGTAGGCATATTGTGATGGATGTGGATTAGGTTTTTTAGGGGGGGGGGGGGGGTCTGGGCCAGTAGGCAGTATTCTGCAATCATATATATGTTTCGCGAAGTACCGCTAAACACCGATTCATAGTTTTTGGTCATATATATGACTACAGATTGTAGAGCATGCAATTCTCTACAAAAAAGGTCGTATGCATTTTCTTCGTATTCGCAAAGGGAAGCATGTAAAACAGCGCGATGAAAGTGGATAAACATAAGAAGAACAGGCCTGACATGTAGGTTCGATTAGACAATCCCCTACTATGACGGTCTTGCTGTACTGTTTCATGATTTCACCACCAGGTGCTGCCGTTCTCGTTAGCGAACTAGGCCGCTGTTTGAGCTATAAAGCGAAGTAGATCGCTGTTTGGGTGTATTTAATACAGTTTCTTTCCATAACATATTGCTATAACTGATTTCAAAGGATGTCACTTTCCAAAATTACTTTTTCCCATAGCCAGTTTATATATGCTACATTTGATCATAAATGGTGCATTCAATTTTTGATTGAACATGGAATATTTAAGGAATAAATAAAATGTCTGAAATGTGGATCTGATATTCAGTTAAATATTGATACGCTACATTTTCGATGCAAGAAAAGATCGTTAGTCTTTAGGTGAGCGGGGGCTACTGATGACACAGGAAAGTCGGGAATAAGGGTACAATAAGGAAACACTTTATTTGGTTGAAATTAATTAATTTATTGCTGGTTCGATAACATTTCTTTAGGTGTACAAAGTGGTGTTGTTGGATGAGGGGAAAGAGGGATAAGGGAGGTTCTATTAAGGGGAAAAATTCCTCAGCAGTCTGTCGCTCATTTTCCTCCAGGATAAGGTGAACGACCTTTGGCAAGTTTGGGCGCTGACACTTTTGTCCTGCTCGACGGCGTTTGACTGAAAAATATTTGTTTCTTTTTAGATATTCATTTTTTTATTTTAGAACTCGCGAAAGTGAGAAAACAAAATATTATAAAACTAATCAATTGTATTATTCATTTAGTTAACGCTCTGCTAGAAATCTTTGGAACATCGAATGTGAGGAAGGTATTTCCCTAAGAATTGGTCTTTAATATTAAATATATATTTATATTGTCTCTATTTTTAGAATTAAAAAAGATGAGTTATTTAGGAAAAAATAATGATAAAAACAGGAATATTAGTCGCGTGAGAGGGGCGACTTCGTCTCGGTGGGCTGTGCGCAATATGTAGGAGAGAAGGAGCTGTGGTTTCGCAGGCCTACCCGCTATGCCACAAAAGAAAAGGGGGAGGGGTGCGATTTCGCAGGCCGACCCGCTATGTCGCAAAGGGAAAAGGTTTGTGTGATTTCGCAGGCCTACCCGCTATGTCACGGAAAGGAAGGAAGTGCGCTTTCGCAGGCCGACCCGCTATGTCGCAAAGGGAAAAGGTTGGTGTGATTTCGCAGGCCTACCCGCTATGTCACGAAAAGGAAGGAAGTGCGATTTCGCAGGCCGACCCGCTATGTCGCAAATGGAAAAGGTTGGCGTGATTTCGCAGGCCTACCCGCTATGTCACGAAAGGAAAGGAGAAGAGAGGGATCATTTGTTTATTTATAAAATAAAGAGATACTTACCATTTCTTTTCGCTGGTCCCTTTTTGAACGGCGATCAGTTGTTCCGACGGACTCGTTCTATGGAAATTGGTTGCTTGGCCAGATGAACTTCTGTGACTGAAGAACTTGAATTCTTCTCGTGGTAGAGCAGACGAAGTAGTCTGCATCGTCCGGAAAATCTCCCCACGATCCTCTACTATGATTCCTACTATTCTCTAGTTTTCTCTGGTCTCTCTAGTCCACTCTCTGGTCCACTCGTCCTCTCTCTGGTACTCTCTAGTCTACACTCTGTCTGCTCTCTAGTCTTCACTCTGTCTTCACTCTGGTACTCTCTAGTCTATACTCTGTCTGCTCTCTGTACGCGACAGCGTATTTATGGTGAGCCATAGTTTTATCCCCGCTTTGAGTTTTTCCCCTTCTATTTTGAAAATGGTGGATTTGTGTGTTGGACAGGTTTTGGAAATAGGCCAAGGAGGAAGCATGCATTAACTAATGCTTTTACATCATTGTTATAACATTCGGTGTCGTAGATAGCTATTTAGAACGTACTCGTTTTCTCTTTTATTCTTAAAAAAGTCAAAAACCGGTAACTTGATAGTTATAAGAAAAGTTTTTCGGCTTAGGCAACGCGAGCCATCTTCTGATTTATGGCTAATGAAAGTTAAAAGAAGGTCTAATTTGAAACGGTTTCGTTCCAACATGCTACGTCTACGTGATCTCAACGCTATATTAAAAAAAAGGAACTCGTTTGTCCGATACCGACATACAATTACGACAATTTTCGGATTTGTCAATACATACAAAAAAAAGGGTAATCGCGCTAGTTACGGAGACGTAACACCCCCCACCTTGGTCGAACGTTGGTCCTCCAATGTTCTGTGCACGTGCTAAGTAAGGATTCGTGTTACAATTTTGAGTGACGCCCATACAGAATTTTGCAATTTTCATGTAATGTCAAATCGCTTATCAATGAAATCTCGTTCTAATTTAGTTTTCTTGGTATTGATATTAGATGTGTTCGCGAACATATTGCATGAATTAGTAGTGAAAATTAAAAGCACGGTGTTTTGAAGTTTCCGCTTATTGGTAATTGTGTTACATTATTTTGAAGATTGTACAATATTTTACATGATTGTTCTTCTTGAAGTTTATATACATGAATTGTTACTACATCTACGCTTTCTATGATATATATGTGTTATCACTGTTTATATGGTATGACTATTCTTAACGATTGACATATGGAGTGAACAAAAAAAAACATTCCTGAGGGTAAACAATTTTCGCAGCGTTTTAACAGTGTGAGGTTGAATATTTCTAACATCACCGCAGCCGGCAGATTTCTTCTCTTTCCTGTCATACATACATATATAGTGGACTATTGTAGTGGTTAAATCGTTGGCTTAATATTAGTCTCAGAAGGAATCCGGAAGTATAGACAAAAAGTAATTTTGAAATTGTGCATGTTAAAAATTAGGAAGGTAAAAAAAGGGTGTATTTTACGTGACCAACAAAAATTTAGATTATAATGATTATTGTGTTAATACTTTTTGAAATTTGTTTAAAACTTAAGATAAATGATTTTCATACAAGACAAATTCGACATTTGTCAATTTTCCAAGTGCATGACATCTCGCTCTCCACCATATTGTGGCAAGGCTAACTTAACGGCGATTGTTTTATTGTCACTTTTGCACTATCTAGTATGTGATATACGCACTCCACTGTTTTGTGGCAAGGCTAACTTAACGGCGAAATATCGTTTACTTTCCAAAAAGAGATTCTTTGGAAATTAACAATCTCGCATTTCCCTCATTTAAACTCATTATTCTTTTCGTTTTTGTCATTTGTTATTTTTGATAATTATTTCATATTTTCTTTTGTTATATATATATATATATATATATATATATATATATATATATATATATTTTCAATTTCTTGTGATATGTAAAAAAAATGTAGTTAATTCGTTAACTTTGTTGCATGCGCATGCGAAGCAGGGGTTAGGAAAATAGTGCCGTTTGGGATGACAATAATACTTTATTGTGTTTTCAGAATTTTTATATTTTTATTAATCTGTGTTTGAAATGATTATTGTGTTAATACTTTTGGCATTCGTTAATAATTAAGAAGTCAAGACAAATGACTTTCAAACAAGACAAATCCGATATTTGTCAATTTTCTAAGTGCATGACATCTCGCTCTCCACCATATTGTGGCAAGGCTAACTTAACGGCGAGTGTTTTATTGTCACTTTTGCACTGTCTAGTATGTGATATATGCACTCCACTATTTTGTGGCAAGGCTAACTTAACGGCAAAATATCGTTTACTTAAAAAAAGATTCTTTGGAAATTAACAATCTCGCATTTCCCCAGCTTGAATTCATTATTCTTTTCGTTTTCTTTTTATTCTCTTTTGTTTTTGTTTTGCCATTTGGTATATTTTTGATAATTATTTCGTATTTTCTTTTTGTTATCTTCTTTTTTTTATTTCTGTGTTACAAAATGTAGTTAATTCGTTAATTTTCTTGCATGCACATGCGAATTCGTTTCAATAATTATTTTTATTGTATGTATGTATATTCCCTTTTTTTTATTATTCCTTTCTATTTGGAAGTACTTCCGCGACTAAATGAAATATTGTTTCATTATTTTATGAAAAAAATAAAAATTGTTGTAACAAAAATATTTTATTTTGTCTTGAATCATTGCTTGTTAAAGGTAAATATAATTTCGTAGAAAATTTGATTGTCTTTGCAAAATTTTGTTATAAGGAAAAAAAAGTATTTAAGAAAAATATGTGAAAGAATGGAAAGTTCATCTCTTGTTTCAGTGTTTTTTGCTCCACGATTAAATGCTATGAATGCGGTTGTCCACATTGCATATGTTAAAATCATCAGTATTTTCATATAATCCATTGTCGTATTTGTGTTGCAGTTTATTCTTGAGGTTTGCTGAGTTTTCTTTGTTTGGAGAAGATTATTACTTTTTATGTCATTTTTGTTTTTTCGAATAATAAAAAAAATATATATAAGGATAACTTGGCTATTTATGACTTCTTATTTTAGAAATTTTAAGCCTATTGGAGTGTACTATCTTTTCTCCATTTTTTATTTTAATTTTAACGTTTCATTTTCGAACACTTGTAATACTTCGAAAGGACCTTGATATTCATTATCTCGTTTACTGGTTTTATGATTTTTTTTTGTAAAAATACTAAATTTCCTATTTCCAATTTTAGTGGATTTATTTTTCTGTCATAATAATATTTTGATTTTGTTTTTGCAGATATTTGGTTTTTTCTTGCGTGTTCTTGTGTGTCATATAATTTGGTAGCTAACTGTTGAATGTAGTCGCTGTACGTTATTTGGGTAGTATCTTTTATAGCTTTTTGAGACGGTAATTTAGCTATTCTTCCAAACATTAGTTCAAATGGGGTATATTTTGTTCCTTCATGGATACTAGTGTTGTAAGAGAAAGTTGCGAGTTCTAACCATTTATCCCAATCGGTGTATTTATTTGAAAAATGTTTAATGTATTCTTTGAATACGTGGTGTGAACGTTCGAGTGACCCATTTGATTGTGGATGAAATGCTGTAGTTTTTATATGTTTGATGTTAAAAATTTTTTCTATTTGTTTCATAACTTTGCTTAAGAAATGTTTGCCTTGATTAGTTAGTATTTTTTTTTTTGGTGAACCAAACGTACAAATTAATCGTTTTACTAATGCTTCGGCGATATCTGAAGATGTTGCTTTTCTTAGTGGAATCGCTATCAAATATTTTATTAAGTTATCTTGAATAGTTAGTATATTTTCATAGCCGTCTTCAGTTTTATTATTTGGAATTACTTTATCCATTGCTATTTTCTATATATTCGTATTCATTGCTTGTTTAGGAGTATTTGATATAATCATTGGTTGTTTAGTTTTTACTCTGGTTAAATTTTTTAGTTGGCAAGATTTGCAATTTTGGATGATTTTTTCTATATCTGATTTCATGTTTTCCCACAAATATCGTTGTTTTATTCTTTTCAGTTTTACCGATGCTTTTATGTCCTCCTATTGGTGTTGAGTGTAATTCCCTTATTATTCCCGGTCGATCTTTGATGTCTGCATGTATTATATTTCCATTGTATATTATTATTTTTGTATTTGAGTTTTTGAATTGTTTTTCGATTATTTTTATGATAGTTTCCCAATTAATTCCTTTGATCTCATTTGATTTTGATATGCTAATTGTGGATAATTGCAGTAAATTTACTTTGTTTTTGAGCTTTTTTATGAGTTTTTTTATATTTCTCTCTATTTTTAATTGGCTTTCTCCTGATTCCGATGTTACTGGCAGTGCTATGTGATATTTATTATTTTTCTTGATAAGTGAAATTTGGTTTAGTTTTAGATTTTTATATTTTGGTAATTCATTGCTGTCATTTAATTTTCTAAAGTCAAGTACCATTCTCCATCTCTTATTTCCTTGACTGTCGGCTTTTTTTGGTACTATCCATATTGGGGTATTATAGGGTGAATCTGAAGGTTTTATTATTCCTGTATCCAATTGTTCTTTAATTTGTTTATTTATTTCTTCTTTGTGAATTGGTGGAAATCTATACTCTTCAGTATTGATTGGGATGTCATCCGTAGTAGAAATTTTGTATTTAAGAAGGTGCGTAAAACCTAAGGGTTCGTCAGGTAAGTGAAAGACTTCTGCATGAGTATTTATGAGTCTTTCTACACTCTCGGTTTCTTCTCGGTTTAAGTGTTGTAAACGTAAGAGGTTTTTAATTTTTGCTGCCCTTTTCATCTGATTCATGGTATGTAAGATGATTTCTTGACTAATACCTGTTGCTTTGGGTGTCATTGCCATTAGTATTTGTTTTTCTTCTAAGAACTCCGTATATGTCAAAAATATATCTTTTTCGTTGTAGTTGGATTCTCTGGTTTTTATTAAATGGTTCGATGTCTTGTCTCTTTTAATTTGAAAAATATAATTTGCCGATTTTTTATTTTGCAATTGAGGGGATTTACCTACAAGGTTTTTATCCCAGTTTATTGTTCTCTTTTTATAAGAACTGACAGACCTATCTATCGAGTCTTGATCTGTGTATTTTATTTTGTTTTCAATTTCATAGTATTTATCAGTTTTATTACCGCCATGTTCATTATATTCATTATTTTCATTTTCATTATTATTGTTATTTTCATTTTCATTTTTATTATATTCATATTTTCATTTTCATTATATTCAGTTTCATTATATTCATTTTCATTATATTCAGTTTCATTATATTCATTTTCATTATATTCATTTTCATTATATTCATTTTCATTATATTCATTTTCATTATATTCATTTTCGTTATATTCATTTTCATTATATTTATTATTTTCATTTTCATTATATTCGTTATTTTTATTTTCATTATATTCATTATTTTTATTTTCATTATATTCATTTTCATTTTTATTATATTCATTATTTTCATTTTCATTATATTCGTTATTTTCATTTTCATTATATTTGTTATTTTCATTTTCATTACATTTGTTATTTTCATTTTCATTATATTCATTTTCATTTTCATTATATTCGTTTTCATTTTCTTTTTTATTATATTCATTTTCATTTTCATTTTTATTATATTCATTTTCATTATATTCATTTTCATTTTCGTTATATTCGTTATTTTTATTTTCATTATATTCATTATTTTCATTTTCATTATATTCATTATTTTTATATTCATTATTTTCATTTTCATTATATTCATTATTTTCATTTTCATTATATTTGTTATTTTCATTTTCATTATATTTGTTATTTTCATTTTCATTTTCATTATATTCGTTTTCATTTTCTTTTTTATTATATTCATTTTCATTTTCATTTTTATTATATTCATTTTCATTATATTCATTTTCATTTTCGTTATATTCGTTATTTTTATTTTCATTATATTCATTATTTTCATTTTCATTATATTCATTATTTTTATATTCATTATTTTCATTTTCATTATATTAATTATTTTTATATTCATTATTTTCATTTTCATTATATTCATTATTTTCATTTTCATTATATTTGTTATTTTCATTTTCATTATATTTGTTATTTTCATTTTCATTATATTCATTTTCATTTTCATTTTCTTTTTTATTATATTCATTTTCATTTTCATTTTTATTATATTCATTTTCGTTATATTCGTTATTTTTATTTTCATTATATTCATTATTTTCATTTTCATTATATTCATTATTTTCATTTTCATTATATTCATTATTTTCATTTTCATTATATTCGTTATTTTCATTATTTTCATTGTTTTCAATATTTTCATTGTTTGCATTATTTTCGTTGTTTTTATTATATTCATTGTTTTTATTATTTTCATTATTTTCATTAATTTCAATATTTTCATGGCATTCGTTGTATTCGTTACATGCTTGACGTTCATTTTCCTTGATGGTTTCATACTCGTTTTGATAAATACTCGTTTTGTGATCTTGACTCTTATTTTCGTAAACTTGTCTCTTGCTACAATATAGGTAAAAATGTTGATAATCGTAGGTAGATTCGTTTTCACAGAATATTCTTTGTTGTTCTTTATTTTCATGGTTATCTTCATAGTTCCAAGGTAAAGCATTGTAATTTTGGGATTTCCATTTTTGAGAAGGTTTAATTTTCTTCTTTGCTGCATGAAGGTTTTCATAGTTTTCAATTTTATAATCGGTGCTGGTTTTCCTTTTAATTTCATGACCGATGTGAGTGTAGTGCTTGGCTACATGAGTGTTGTCAGTTCTGTTCGCAGTTTCAGAATCATTAATGATTTCATTCCCAATTTCATAATAGTCAGTTTTGTTTTCTATTTCATCGTCGTTCACAGTGTGGTGCTTAACTTCGTAATTGATATTCGTTTTGTGCGTCGTTTTATTATCATTGTCGATGTAGCTCTCAGTTTTATAATTGTCGTTAGGCGAGTTCGTGGTTTCATGGTCGTCATCGGTTATACTCTCTACTTCATGATCATTATGGTCTTCAGTACCTGATTCATGGTCATGTTCTTTTTCTAGCATGTTTTGGCTGTTAAATTCTGGTAATATTTCTGAGCTTATCTCCTCTCTAAATTTCTTGCATTGTTGCCAGTTATGTCCTATATTTGTGCAATGTGTACAATAAATTCTTTTTGGGTTTGATTTATATTGGATGTAATTTTGTTGAACAGTTTGTGAATTCTTGTCCGTTTTGGTTTTGTAATCATTATCAGTATCGTTCTCAATTATGGTATATTCATTATAAGTATCATTCTCGAATTCATAATCGTCATCAGTATTATTTTCGGTTACGAATTCATTGCCTGTATCGTTCTTGTTTTCATAATTTTTGTTAGTTTTATTTTTATGATTATTCTTGGAGTTGTTTTTAGTGTTATAAGACTTGTTCGTTTCATTTTCTTCTTCATAGTTCTGTACATATTTAGGTTTCTTATGTTTAGTTTGTTCCAAATTTCCGTCTGTAATTTTCTCGTTTTTCCGCCTTGACAGCTTTATACCGTTAAATTCGTGTACTACTTCTGAGATGATTTCTTCATTAAATTTGTTACATTCTTGCCAGGTATGTCCTATACGTTTGCAATGCGTGCATTTGGTTCTTATTTGTCTTGATCTATTTTGTATAAAACTTTGTTGATGAAATTGTGTACATTGAGATTGAATTCGATTATTTCGACGATTGTTAGGTTGGTCGTATTTGAAACTATCCTGATAATTTCGCGACTTTAAGTTAAACTATTGAATTTTTTTCTGTTTTGCGGTTGGTTTTCTTCGTAGTTCCATGGTACTGCTTGATAATTTTCGAAATTCGAAGTTTGGGAATTACGCGTTTGGCGTTGATCTTGTTGATAATTCCAAGGTAATTTTTTGTAAATGTGTGTTTTTTTATTTCGAACTTGAAAATATTCATAATTTTGTGGTTGACATTCATTATAGTTCCAAGGTACGGCGTGATAATTTTGCGTTTGCATGGTTTGAAATTTGTGCATTTTCTTATTGCGGAGTGTCGGAGCTTAGTAATTTTGTGGTTAATAGTTGTAGGAATTATTCTGTCTGAAATCTTCAAATTCTTTCAATTCAGGATATAGAAATACATTTCGTTGATTGCTTTTATAACTTGGTATTTATTAACTATTGTTGTAGGCGATTTACTTATTTGAACAACTATTTATTTGTTTTATAACTATGTTTTACTTTTGACAAACTCAGACAAATTTTTGTAATAATTCGTATAGATCCTCCGTAATGCCGTTTTTGTTGTTTATTGTTGATACATTTCATTAAAAGATTATTACCATAGAACTTTATTATTTATATAATTGCTTTAAAACTACGTGTTTCTGTTAAAATGTGTTTAAATATTGTCGAAAATTCTGAAAAATTATTAATGATATAAAGAGAATTCGTTGATGGTTTATTAAAATTATATTCGATTTATTTACTTATTGCTTTTTTTGTTTTCAGTCCATTTTCTGAAAAGAATTTTTAACCAAAAATTGTTTAGGAAGAAATTATGTTTACGAAAAAGACTACTTATAAATACAAAATGATTTATAATTTTAAAAAATCTATTTTAAAAGTCGTATTCAAATGAAAGATTGTATGTAATAATACGCACAAAAAAAAATGTTTAATAATTGTTTTGAGCTAATAATAACTTTTTAAAACCTGTTTATAAATTCAAAATTGCTGGAAATTAGTAAGATTCGCAAAAAATAACCTTGAACCAGGTTAACGAGACCATTTAAGAAAAATAAATTAATTATAATTTGAACTTATGTAAAAGTGGACCTTCAAAGTTTTTTTTAAATAAAAACCCGTTTAACAAATGTTGTAAGTTTTCAAAAGATGTTTGAACATAAAAATTTGTCAGGAGCGAAAATAAAGAATATGTTAAAAATCGACTGTAATTTAAATATAAGCTGTAAGTGAAAATGAACGGATTGTATAATCTAAAAAATATTGTTCATGGCTTAAAATAAAATAAGGTTAATTTTAAGGTTAATATGTATTTAATTTTACAAATGTTACTTTACATTCGAAAAAATTGCTTAGAGTCACAAGGAAATTGCCTAAAAAATGTTCCAAATTGTAAAAATTTAAATAATTAATAAATTTGTCTCCCCCTTTTTTTTATAAAATTGATAAAAAGATATCGAAAGTGTAGTAGGATTGTAATACTAATTCAAAAAGAAGTATTTTTTTCGGAAAAATGTTATTGTGGTGTTTTTCTGATATAATTCTGTTTTCTTTTTGATTAATCAATAAAATAACCAGTAAAGTTTTAAATCTGTATAAAAATTATTAATAATGTATTGAACTTTTTCTTAATATCTAAACAAAAATGTTGTTAAAAATGTTGCTAAGATGTCAAAAATATTAAACTTCGTGTAAGTATTGAATATTTTTTTTTAATATATTCGTCAAAGAATTTGGAAAGGTTTTAACGGAATGTTAAAAATTTGTATACTGTATTAGAAATTGATTAAATTTTTCTATTTATATTGATTATGTTATGATTTTTTTCTTAAATTGAAAAATAAATGTTTTTAAATGCCTGAAAATAAAGGATGAACAATACATAACTGGTAGTTATTGCTAAGCAAAGAGGAAGTAAAAAAAACATGAATCACCTAATATTGAACTATTAGTATTACTGTACGTATGGTTGCTACTATTTTGATTTACTGTAAATTTCTGAAAACTTATTATTTTCCATTACTTTTATTTAAAAAGATAAAAAGGATATTATATATTTTATGTTCGAATGTATTTTGCCAGTAAAACTATAACCACTTTTAATATTTTAATACTGCTAACAGTTAAATATTATTAATGAACATTTTTACACATGAGGATTTCTGTTATTTGCAATTGTAATTGCAATTTTCTGGTAGTACTGCTTTTACTTCCTTTTAGCAATGTCAATAAAAGTTCATGACTGTGAAAAACAATTATTTTTTATTGCAATATTTTGTTGTTGTTCAAACTTGCTAGTCCTTTATTCTTTCTTTTGCATTAATAGTTTTTCCACGAATACTGCGTCACCACTTTTTTATTTATTTATATGTCATTTATTGCCGCCGAGGGATTGATCGACAGACTGCCATATGACTCCGTGTGTCATCAGGTTCCCACTCAGTTGCGCTGTCACCAAATTGTTATTTATTTATATGTCTTTTAATGCCACTGAGGGATTGATCGACAGACTGCCATATGACCCTCCATGTGTGATCAGGTTCCCACTCAATTGCGCTGTCACCAAATTTTTATGTTACGACCCAGTGAATATCTCGAACGAGATATAAACCGAACAGTAACACGGGCGTGTAACTCACTAGAATTACTGGGTTCTTTAGGTGAGTGGGGGCTACTGATGACACAGGAAAGTCGGGAATAAGGGTACAATAAGGAAACACTTTATTTGGTTGAAATTAATTAATTTATTGCTGGTTCGATAACATTTCTTTAGGTGTACAAAGTGGTGTTGTTGGATGAGGGGAAAGAGGAATAAGGGAGGTTCTATTAAGGGGAAAAATTCCTCAGCAGTCTGTCGCTCATTTTCCTCCAGGATAAGGTGAACGACCTTTGGCAAGTTTGGGTGCTGACACTTTTGTCCTGCTCGACGGCGTTTGACTGAAAAATATTTGTTTCTTTTTAGATATTCATTTTTTTATTTTAGAACTCGCGAAAGTGAGAAAACAAAATATTATAAAACTAATCAATTGTATTGTTCATTTAGTTAACGCTCTGCTAGAAATCTTTGGAACATCGAATGTGAGGAAGGTATTTCCCTAAGAATTGGTCTTTAATATTAAATATATATTTATATTGTCTCTATTTTTAGAATTAAAAAAGATGAGTTATTTAGGAAAAAATAATGATAAAAACAGGAATATTAGTCGCGTGAGAGGGGCGACTTCGTCTCGGTGGGCTGTGCGCAATATGTAGGAGAGAAGGAGCTGTGGTTTCGCAGGCCTACCCGCTATGCCACAAAAGAAAAGGGGGAGGGGTGCGATTTCGCAGGCCGACCCGCTATGTCGCAAAGGGAAAAGGTTTGTGTGATTTCGCAGGCCTGCCCGCTATGTCGCAAAGGGAAAAGGTTGGTGTGATTTCGCAGGCCTACCCGCTATGTCACGAAAAGGAAGGAAGTGCGATTTCGCAGGCCGACCCGCTATGTCGCAAATGGAAAAGGTTGGCGTGATTTCGCAGGCCTACCCGCTATGTCACGAAAGGAAAGGAGAAGAGAGGGATCATTTGTTTATTTATAAAATAAAGAGATACTTACCATTTCTTTTCGCTGGTCCCTTTTTGAACGGCGATCAGTTGTTCCGACGGACTCGTTCTATGGAAATTGGTTGCTTGGCCAGATGAACTTCTGTGACTGAAGAACTTGAATTCTTCTCGTGGTAGAGCAGACGAAGTAGTCTGCATCGTCCGGAAAATCTCCCCACGATCCTCTACTATGATTCCTACTATTCTCTAGTTTTCTCTGGTCTCTCTATTCCACTCTCTGGTCCACTCGTCCTCTCTCTGGTACTCTCTAGTCTACACTCTATCTGCTCTCTAGTCTTCACTCTGTCTTCACTCTGGTACTCTCTAGTCTATACTCTGTCTGCTCTCTGTACGCGACAGCGTATTTATGGTGAGCCATAGTTTTATCCCCGCTTTGAGTTTTTCCCCTTCTATTTTGAAAATGGTGGATTTGTGTGTTGGACAGGTTTTGGAAATAGGCCAAGGAGGAAGCATGCATTAACTAATGCTTTTACATCATTGTTATAACATTCGGTGTCGTAGATAGCTATTTAGAACGTACTCGTTTTCTCTTTTATTCTTAGAAAAGTCAAAAACCGGTAACTTGATAGTTATAAGAAAAGTTCTTCGGCTTAGGCAACGCGAGCCATCTTCTGATTTATGGCTAATGAAAGTTAAAAGAAGGTCTAATTTGAAACGGTTTCGTTCCAACATGCTACGTCTACGTGATCTCAACGCTATATTAAAAAAAAAGGAACTCGTTTGTCCGATACCGACATACAATTACGACAATTTTCGGATTTGTCAATACATACAAAAAAAAGGGTAATCGCGCTAGTTACGGAGACGTAACATTACGGTCAATCACTCCATTAATTTCGTGGATCTAGATACAAGTGCACATACTGAAGGTATCGAACGTACGTGGCGAGAAGTACGCAACAATATTTTTAAATACGGTACACAAGAAGATCACTTAATATCGTATCTTGCAGAATATTTTTTTAAGTGCTCCCATTCACATATTGAACGTATCCACGCTTTCTTTCAAATAATAAAGGAACTTCAAAGTGAAAAGGTCGAAGATAATGTATTCGATGATCCAAACCTGGATGCTGATATTGATTGAGGTTGACCAACCCAACCAACCAACCACCCACACACAGGCACACACGCACGCACGCACATACACACACACACACACATACACACACACACGCACACGCACACGCACACGCGCGCAAACATATACAGATAATCGGCCGTGTTCAGGACCAAACGATGTGCCAAATCCGACCGTGCTTCCTCCCGTGTTGCACATTGGGTAACGCTAATGTCGGCGGTAGGCCTGCGTGATAGGTCCTGAGATATCTGATATAAATAATCAATTATAAACATTCCGAGAAATACCTACGGCCAAATCAAGATAATTGGCAGATTGTGATGGACGTGGGTTAGGTTTTTTTAGCGGGGGGTCCGAGGGGCCGCAGGACCCCCAGTATGCAGAATTCTGTAGTCATATATATGACTACATAACTATGAATCGGTGTTTAGCGGGACTTCGCGAAACATATATATGACTGCAGAATACTGCCTAATGGGGTGGAGGGGGGGGGGGCTCCCCAGCTAAAGACTCCCCCAGACTCCCCCGCTAAAAAAAACCGAACCCACGTCCATCACAATATGCCTACCATCTTGATTTTGCCTCCCAGAGATATTAGTTTTAACTGAATGATAAAAATTACATTGAGAAAATTACGCACGTACTTTGAAAAAATCCATTAGGTTCACATTCGTCGCTCATTTACGAGCTTACTGTTCACATTAGGAAGAAAATGAATAAAACATTTTTTTTTTAGAGAATTGCGTGCTCTACATTTCTTGTTTGGCACATTTTTTTGTCGGACTCGTACTTTTCAAAATAAATGAAAAAACTCCCAAAAAATCACGTTTTATAGCGTTTTTTTTAGATAGCGGCTTGAATACGTCCGAGCGCAAAATTTTATTGCGATATTCGTTATCAGCAGCCTAAAATACATCGAAAACATTTGGCCCATTTCATTTTTCGGGTGAGTCAGTTCTTCTACACTTTTACCCAAAAGTCAAATACCTGGCAATATTCCAGGCAATAAACTTACTTCTCAGCATCATGTCAAACAAGTAATAACGAAAGCTTAGGGAGTCCAAAATAAAATAATCCTCTTCTAGCGAACATAAGTTTATTACCGCTAAATAACAAAAGGTTGATATACAAAATGTTAATAATACGTATAATGACATATTCTGCACCAGTATGGAGCAATATATTCAAGACAAACATGTTACTTTACAAAGATACCAAAATAAACCGCTACGACTAATATTGTCTGCTGACAGATGTACAAACATAACTAAATTTCATCGGAGAGCACAAATCGAACCTATAAGTGACCTATAAGTACAATAAGAACCTATAAGTATTTTGAATTTTCAAAATCTGACTTCAAATTCTTCATCAGCGACCTCAAAACGTCAATATCCCAATATTGACAGACATGCTACAAATAATTTTTAACATACTATTATTCAACCCTAAAGACAACCCATAAGTAGAGTAGGTTACGTTATAGGCCGCCGGAGACTTCCCCCTCTCCTCCCCCCATGGCGCCAGTCCCTGAGAGGTCATTGACCCCGCCCATAGACTTTTTTGTTTTCGTCTGGTGGCCTTGAGGTAGGTCAAGGTTTGTTATTGTTTTTGTTAACCCCTTCCCCCTGAGAGGTCATTGACCTCCACCCGTAAACTTTTTTGATCTCGTTCTGACGGCCTTGGGGTAGGTCATGGTTTGTTATTGTTGTTACCCCCCTAAGAGGTCATTGACCCCGTTTCGACGTTGAGGTAGGTCACGATCACCCCCCCCCCCCCCCCCCCTCGACACACCACCCCTCTCAGAGGCGGATAATTGACCCATACAATCTGTGAGACAGGTCACTGTTTATTATTATTTTTATTACCACCTCCAAGGGTGACTGCATCTACCTTACACGTGTGCACGCGCACACACACACACACACACACACACACACACACACACACACACACACACACACACACACACACACACACCCACAAACAGTATATGCACCGAGTCACACACGTTTTCTTTCATTCTCTCTCTCTCTCTCTCTGTTCCATTTTCTCAGCCTTACATAATATCGTATTCATAAACAGGTCCAGACTTGAAGCTCTCTTATTTTTAGGGACCCTTGAAAATTTCCTTATCTCACACACCTGCGCATTTCTCGCGTTTCCACTCATGAAACACGTGATTATCCGTATGCATTATTTACACTTACCGAATCGTCGAATCAATGTGGCATTGTCTCTGTCTGAAATAAAAATATTTCTTAGCTTTCCAAAACCAGCAACTCTAGTGAATAATAATGTCAAAGAAATGTGTCGGTATCTTGAAAGGAATTAAATAAAAACTCGCATTTAATCAATTCAAATTTTATTTTAAAAATAAAAAAAGTTTTACATGTACATATTTGATTACATTTTGCACTATATTGCCCACTGTGATTAAGATTACGATTAACGCATACACCGTTCTTTGTTGGTCTTCATGCCAGTTCCACATACATATTTTTCGAAGCGATAAACAGATTTAATTTATTTTCTATTAACTGTAATGCATTGTTAAATGCTTGAAATTTGTACCTACTATTTTCATTTGTATTTGTACATTTTTATAATCTAACATTTCACCTATAGTCTACGTAATAGTATTAAACATTTTTAAAACCAAACGGGAGTGAATATCGGTCCGATATATGTCGTCGTTTTTTTAAAACTACTCTAACTGTTTTCTTTTGTTTGCATGTAACAACCTCGTGCGTTTCCGTACGTCTTATCGCCCCGAAACGCACTTCAATGCTTTGATTATCATCGGTATCGTTCGTCACGAGATCACGTATCGTTTCGAAATTTATTTTACGGCTATTTTCAAAATTCAGTCGAATACCTTTTATTTTGCATATGTCTGTGGTTCCGCACGGTGTTTTAACGCGGTACGCATAAAATTTTGGCCCTCCAGATATAAATGTTTCAATATACGATCCTTCATCGTAAGAAGACAATTCGTCTGTCATGTCGCCGAGCAGATTACCCAGTTTCGGTTCATATTGGTTTCGTTCGGTCGCTAACATAAATCACCGAATCGGTGTCATAATACAATACTCGACGTCCGAGTTTTTCTAAATAAGAATATAATTTTAATCGAGCCTGGGCCGTTGTATAGGCAGCTAGTACGACATTAGTACACGTCGCTTGTGCGCTTGCTTCTTCTCGGAAAATCCAATTGACAAACATAACATTATCATTTACCGGGAGAAGATGCGTTACGTTTTTATCTTCATCTGCGAAAATCTTTAACAACGCGTCTCTTGTATTTACGATTTCGGTTCGCGGCAAATTTTCTCTTTGCCCAAATTTTCCCCAAAACGAGTTAAGGCATAACTTGGCAACGGATCGTAGACCCGGATTCGTACAGATTTGATCTTTACTCAGACGAATTCCTTCTTCACGCTCATACATTTCGAGGTAGCGATCTTTCGATAAATCATCGACACATTCACGAGGCCAACCACTGGCTTCTTGTTTTATTTTTAAGAATGTGTCAATGTATTCATTAAAAAGACCACCTTCGCGCGTTTTTGGGTTGTATTGTGTTATTCGATATTGCCAAATTTCGAATACTTCAACAATACGATACCCCTTCTCGATTGATTTCTTTAATTCGTCCGAAACCCACGTGCCCGTGAAAACGCGATCTTCTTCGAGCTCGTGCGAACAGTAATGCACTGACTGAATTTCGCAACACGTTCTACAGAGGGGAAAAAGTAATCTGTCGTGCATTCTTACAGGAAGTACCGGGTGATACAAATTTCGCGGTGGCAATATTTTACATAGAACTAGTCCTTCAACACCGTGCAGAGTCACCTTATTAATGTCGGTTATCGCAGAACTCTTCGCCGACGTAAACTGTCGGATGACCTATAGGATAACGCCCTGTTTTACAAATGTAGGGATACGATGAACAAACATCTGTGTAATGTATTTGTTCATTGTTTTGTACAGTGTAATAGGTAGCTGTGTTTCCAGTTCGGCCACCGAAGATTGCATCGCGTGGATTAAGACTTTTTTCAAGAATCAAAGGATGATTCTCAAATATTCTGAAATCAGGGTTGACGATTTTTTCGCGAAGAAAATCGCACTCCCATTTCTCATGTATTACGTAACCGTAAGAGCGGATTTTACCCGTTAGAGCAATTGTATTTTCATAACGTTCAGTAAAACTAATACCGTCTGACCGTTTTTGTTCACGTAACTCTGTAAAACATCGTGGACATCCATGATAGTAACATCCATGAAATTGAAATACCTGACCTTTATTATCACTGTCGCTATTCGGAGAAAGAAATCCATCTACTCGCGGTCCTTCGGGTAAACGAAATTCACCTGTGCGTCCAGCGTGTACGATTTGACGTTTGAATTGATGTTCGCATAGTAGGAGCCACTCTATTGCTATTTTCGACTGTTTATCTGTTCGTCTGTAACCGTTTCGGTGTGGAAGTAAACCGATGGTTTCAGACTTTATTCTCCAATTTTTCTCCAAAGAAGTAGCGGTTACAAGAGGAGCAGTGTATTATGGTACAGCTCTTGGAACAAGCAGGTTGACAGTAACATCTGTCGCATGTATTTGAACAACGATGCATGTTTGGGCGTAAAAACTTTTTGTTGCAAAATTGGCAATAATAATTTCTTTTACCACAGATACCCATCATATTTACTATCACTGAAAAGTGCCGAGCACGCGAATGGTATAATAAATTAATCAGTTGGTCGGACTTTTTAATGACACTACGACCATCGAAAAGGGGTTCCCTACCGTTACCTATATTATTGTCATCGTAAATCACTACAGCTATTCCTTTAGTTGAATAATAATTTTGAAACTGGATAAACTGCGGGGTCCAACAGCCCGTTTCTGGAATAGCAATGTTAACCCGAGAGATTAGTTCTCGCGCACATTGCAATTGATAACGGGTTTTCGTAATGCGTTTCCAAGTGCAATTAAAATCTGCATTTGGAATCGAATTTTTTTTCAGGAAATATTCGCCCACGACAAGTGCTCGTGGAAGGCACAAGTCGTCATCATTAGATATCGTTACAGTCGACCTGTTCTTTAAAACACTCTCGTCGATCAAATTCCTGTTGTAACCACTACCGTTTGGAATTCGTACGTGATGCACATTTATCTCAAATGTGTCGTCAAGTACGAAATTTCTCGCACTTTGCACTAACGAACTTATGAGGTTCCACAAGTCCTCTTGTTTTAAACTATTAAAGGGTCGAAAGGAAATACCCGCCGGTTTTACAAAACTCGTAGAGTCAAATGTTATTCCTATTAAATCGGCATTATTATCATTATTTCCCGACGCTGTTAAAAAATTATCAGAAATTAGTATATTAAATAACTCCTCTATCGTATTTTCTAAAAACGTCAAAGGATTAATGTTCATCGAAGGTTCCGTGAGTTTAAAAATAATTTTACGTCCTACAACACCGAAACGATTATAATTTCGCAACGAACGATCGACAATTGTTAAATAAGTTGTATTGGAAACATTACCATCTGCAGAAATTCCGCCGCCACCATGTTGTGAGACGCTGTCAATACTATCTTCAAGGTAGACAGTGGAGGAATCATCTTGAGATTCGTCAAATTCTTCGTCACTAATTTCCCCCCCCCCACCCCCCCTCCCCCCCACCCCCCCCCCCCCCCCCCCCCCCTCCCCCCCCCCCCCCCCCCCCCCCCCCCCCCCCCCCCCCTCCCCCCCCCCCCCCCCACCCCCCCCCCCCCCCACCCCCCCCCCCCCCCACCCCCCCCCCCCCCTCCCCCCCCCCCCCCCCCCCCCCCCCCCCCCCCCCCCCCCCCCCCCCCCCCTCACCCCCCCCCCCCCCCCCCCCTCCCCCCCCCCCCCACACCCCCCCCCCCCCCCCCCCTCCCCCCACCCACCCCCCCCCCCACCCCCCCCCCCCCCCCCCCCCCCCCCCCACCACCCCCCCCCCCCCCCCCCCCCCCCCCCCCCCCCCCCCCCCCCCCCCCCCCCCCCCCCCCCCCCCACCCCCCCCCCCTCCCCCCCCCCCCCCCCCCCCCCACCCCCCCCCCCCCCCACCTCCCCTCCCCCCCCCCCCCCTCCCCCCCCCCCCCCCCCCCCCCCCCCCCTCCCCCCCCCCCCCCCCCCCGGACAAAGCACACGACTGGGGAAAATTCGGTTACATTTTAAATCCCTACACTCGGCCGTCCGGATTGGGCATTACGACCTCGTTATGTCCCATTCCATTCCGTAGTGATTTTATACCTCGTCCTACGCTTATCATCGCCGCTCCCACTGAGTTTCATAATAACGCGGCTCTGCTGTTGATATCTGAGTTGGACCCTCTTGTTCACCAAAACTTTTGCGCACAAGATAACGATTATTACGTTATTACCTTCATATTCTTATAAGGTCCAAAAAACTTGGATGCAAACTTTAAGCTGGAGAGCTGGTTGAGTTCTCTTATTGGCAACTAAATCGCCTTGATTATACAGTCGTGCTTCATTTCGCTTCTTATTAAATCCTCGTCGTTTTTCTTATTGGATCTTGGCAATCTGTTCTTTAGCGCAGTATAAAACGAATCTCATCGCGCTCCTCTTGAAAAGTTTTAATCCATTAAGTCTCAAGAAAGTCCCTTATGTGGGGCTATCATCTTCTCGTGAACGTGTGAGTGAGTCCGAAATCAATTGGAACGGCCCGTTGTTGCTATACTCCGATGGTTGTCGTATTCAGGTATTGCTGTGCAATACTTAAATATTTGTGCCATTCCTCTGGTTTTGGAGCGGCTAGCTTTGTTAAGAGCGGAATGAGCGTGCGATTAAGGCGTTCTACTTGCCCATTCGCCCTTGGAATTCCTGTCGTTGTTGATGAATGATGAATACCCTCATTTTTACAGTATTCCTCGAAGTCACCAGACGTAAAAGCCGCACCTCAATCAGCGATGATTCTTCTGGGATTCCCAAATACAGCTGCCTGTTTCTTTAAACGATCTATCACTTCAGCTGTGTCCGTGGATCTCGTTGCATAGAGCCATGAGAATTTGCTGAAACTATCCACTACAGCGAAAACATGTTTATAGCTTTTTTTTGTAGTTGCCAGTGGACCGAGATGATCAACGTGGAATGTGTCGAGCGGACCCTCATCTTTATCGATTGTAGAAAGGAAACCCTCTTGTTTTCCTTGTTTTTCTGTGCCAATATGCAATTAATGCAATTGTTCACAAGCTTTTCTATTTTCGGGCGGAGGTTCTGTATGTAATAATCTCGCTTGATGATTGCTTCTGTTTTGGAAATTGAGAAATGCCCTCTTTCGTGAGCTCTCCTAATTACTTGGTAATGCATCGCCTTTGGTACCACTAGAAAATACTCATTCTCGATTTCTTTGAACAACAGTCCCCCTTGTATCACGTAGCCAGGGATTTCCTTGATCGTAGCTCGTTATATAATCTTCTTTGTATCCTCGTCGTCTTGTTGAGCTTTTCTCAGTCGAATCGTTAATCCGTCATCGCTTTCGTTAACGAGTAAACAAGTTGGCAGTGGACTCCTGCTTAATGCATCGACGTGTGACATGCTCTTTCCGGGACGGTGCTCCATTTTATAATCGAATTCCTCCAGCAGAAGAGCCCATCTTGCTACACGTACACACAGATCGCGTTTTGCCATCGTTAATGTAAACGCACGACAATCGGTAACGATCTTAAAAGTCAAACCGAGTAAATATACTCTGAACTTTTTTAGAGACTTAACAATCGCGAGGACCTCGAGCTCGTAGCTCGTATATTTCTCCTCAGCTGGGGTCGTTTTACCGTTCGCGTAATATATCGGATGCAGCGCACCATCATCGCTGTTACGCTGCAATAATATTGCACCGTATCCATGCATAGAAGCGTCGGTTTCCGCGCCGATCTTATACAAATTTAACACTGGCTTATTAGTTAATATGAATTTTAAGCGATCAAAGGCTTCCTTTTCAAGCGTATCGAATTTGAATTTTGTTTCGGATTTTAATAACTGAGTCAATGGTCGAGCAATAATAGAGTATCTCGGAACGAATTTCCTAAAATACCCCGCCAAACCCAAAAATGACTGAATCTTTCGAATATTGTCGGGTGTCGGAAAATTTCTTACGGCTTCAGTCTTGCGCTCCGAAGGCTTAACGCATCCGTTTTCAATTGCATGTCCCAAATATTCAACTTTTGTCTGTAACAAGTCACATTTTTTCCAATTAATCATAAGACCACTCTGGCTCGCTACTTCTAACACGCGTTTAAGATTAATAATTCCACTTTTACAGTCGTCTGATGGAACTATTAAGTCATCCATGTAAACTAAAACAATGCCTTCGCGAATCAATTCTCGGAAAACAACGTTCACAAACTTTTGGAAAATCGCAGGGGAGTTACAAAGGCCAAACGGGACTCTAAGAAACTCGTAGTGTCCGTCGGGCACTATGAAAGCGGTGTACTTTACACTTGACTCGTCCATCTGAACGTGGAAAAATCCATTTTTGAGATCAAGTGTACTGAACACCTTCGCATTCTGCAACGCATCCAGCTGATCTTCTATCAAAGGAAGGGGATATCGGTCTTTAACTATCTTCGCGTTAAGACGTCGATAATCTACGCAAAGTCTATTCGTTCCGTCTTTTTTTTTTACTAGTACAATTGGGCTCGCATACTGGGAAACGGATGGTTGTACAATGCCTTTCTTTACCCACTCATCTATCTGTGCATTGACTTCATCTTTATCAACCGATGATAATCGTCGTGGTCTTTGATAAACGGGTTCATCATCTTTTAAAATGAGCTTCATTTTTATACCGACTTTACGAGTTTGCTCCGGTTTGTATTCTTCTACAAGTTTTTGCACAACTTGTTTGCAAGATTCGTCTTGCACGTGTGAAAGATTTACTTCGTTAATCCCTTGATCAGAAACCACATCGATTTGACATATTTCGGCGAAAATGCAATCATCACTGTTTACCGGCTTTATCATCACTTTTCCGCGTTTTACATTTAACTCAATCGTGTCAAGAAAATCTTTACCGATCAATAATTTATACCTCAAAACATCGTCCGACACAACATTAATCGGTATTACGAATGAATTCCCGTCGACTGCAAGTTTTGCCCGGAATTTGCCTAGCGTCGAGTTCTTTTGTGTACCTATTCCGCGAAACGATGTTGTCGTTTTCTCAAGAGCCGGTGAACCTAATCTTATGAATTCATCTGCTCGCATGATCGTTATGTCGCTACCGGTATCTATAATCGATTCTATTGGGATATCATTGATTAATACTGTCTTCATTCGTTTCCGCTGTCCCGAATAATCTACCGCACAACTATCTTTCGCCGCGTCAGTTCTCGTCGAACAGTTACGTGCGATATGACCATACGAATTACATTTAAAGCATCTCGCGCCTTTATCTTTTGTCGGACATTCTGCACTCACGTGATCTTTCAATCCGCAATTGTAACAACGCTTTCCCGTGCAACGCTCTTTTTTTACGATCGTATCTTTAGTTTCAACTTTTCCACTATTGTCTTTAATATTTTTACCTTTTATGCCACTACTAGAATCGGCGAATTTAGAACTGGTCGTTGCTGCAGAATTGTTCCTATCCCGTAGAGTAATCTTGTCGAATGCCTCCAGAATTTCATCCATTGTTGAAAAACCTTTGATTCGTGCTAGATCGCGGAGACTTGGATCCGGAATGCCATCGATGATGTAACCCAAGATTTCATCGTCATTCACGGCAGTACGATTTGCCATTATTACCTTTTCGTGCACATAGTCATGAAATGTTTCGCTTCTTTTCCATACTCTATCTTCGAATCGTCGCCTCAATACAATCTTATTAGGTCGATGGTAGAACATACTTCGCAATCCGCCGAGAAGCTCGTCGGATGCCATTGTAATGTATTCGGGTTTCGAGTGAAAGCATTCCGATGCACGTCCCTTAAGTCTCATGCCAATTAAGATCTTTACCAAATTTTCGTCGAGACTATACGCGTTTTTAAGAAATTTCACTTGTTTTTCCCATGTTTCGTACATTTCAGAGTTGCCATCAAAGTGATTCAGCAAATCCGCTATAACAGTCACATTAATCCTCGTCGATGAAACGGGAACTGGTATTGCCTCCTCAGGTACCTGCCTTGAAGTAGATTGTTCATTATTCGCCGTTATATTCGGCATACCACGTGTGCTGTCGTGTTCACTACCGCCATGCGTTTTACGCAGCATTTCAATTTCGCGACGTGCAAGCGCGAGTTCTCTCTCGGCCAATTCTTTCTCTCGACGACATAGGTCGAATTCTCGTTCGCGCGCCATCTCTCGTTGACGCGCTGACTCTCGCTCAAGGCTATTCCGACGTCGGTTCTCTTTGTTCCACTGGTCGCCATTTTCAGTTGAATATGGCTTTTCCTTTATATGATCTGTCGTTCCTTCAGCACCTTCTTCACTCATGTTTAACCACGCACAAGATGGGTCGTCGGCTATTAGTCTACTAATCAGTTCACTTTTGCACCCGGATGTACTTAGCTCTTTTTGCTTCAGAATGTGTTTGAGTTCAAGCACGGTTAAAGATTGTGGATCTTTCACTGAACGACGCATGAGACACTTTTCCTGTCTTTTTGCGCGACACTCGATACAGTCTGAACCTCTTTGTTACGCAAACGATGCACTTGCTACTTCGTAACGTTTTCTCATGCCGCGTCGTGCCCGAAACCGGTCGCGTCTTGTTTAGAATGCGTCGCGTATTGCGTCTTTTCTTGAAATTTCGCGTTCAATTTATAAAAACTCACCGTTCGTTCTATGAACTCGACGTCTCGTCTTTGTCTTCTCGAATGTTCTCTAGAATATTCACGAACAATCCCGGCTGAGCCCCCAAAGTTGTGGGGATTGGTAATGAATCTCGAGAAAACTCTTGTAAAGTATGATAATTTATTATCATATAAAATCCTGCTTACAATTGTTCTTCGCACTCAGCGCAGTGAAATGTACTCAAAATTCGCTTGCACTCAGCTCGCGCGTCTTTTTACCATTTATATCTGAGTACCGACTGACTCGCCGCTCGTTCGCGCTTCGCCGGTTTCGCCGACTCGACTCACCCAACGCCATCTCTCGGTGTCGCGAGCGCTTTCCCCCCTCAACAAAGCACACGCAGGAAATTCGGTTACATTTTAAACCCTACAATATCCAGAAAAAAATGTCGAAAATCTTTAAGAAGAGGAATGATTCGGAAACCTCAAGTTTCGCTAGAAAAACGACAAGCAAATTCAGAACACTTATCTATAATGTTACCGAATAAAATGCGAAGGAGATGTGCTCAATAATGGACTAAAATTAATGAATATAGAACACAATTTATGTGCAAATTTTTCTATTTTCCGTTGTGCTTAAGATTTAAAATGAAAATGTTTTATTGCATATCATAAATAAATAAATATTAGTATGATTACATTTAAATATTAAAAAATTTTTCTAAAAATTGTTAAAATTTAAAAACTAAAAAAATTAAAAAAAAAATAAAAAAAAGACTTAAAATCGGACTGAGGAACTTCCACATAGTGAGTCTTGGATGCCCTGGAATCTTCTATGCAATAACGAATCCCAGCCCTTAGACTCTTTTGCAATGCGTAATCCGAATTAAATATTTCTGAAATTTTTTCTAAAGTTATATTTGCAATTATTTCCACCATATTGGATCCGCCATTTTGAACTTCACAAATCTAACCTCGGATTCGTAATCAGCGACCTCGAAAACACTCGAGTACCAAATTTTGTCCAAATACAGTTATATTTAAAATTTCTATACGCTATTTCAGATCAGCCATTTTGAATTTCAAAAAACTAACCCCGTATTCGTAATCAGCGATGCCAAAAACCTCTACGAAATAATTTTCAGAAACAAATAATGGGACGTTTTCTTAAAACTGCATTTATTCGAGAAAAAAATTATATCTTTAACTTGTTTTATTAATAACAATTATATTATTAGCCATAAAGGGGAAACATTTTTTTTCTGATTATTATGGTTTATGTAAAACAGAAAAAGATTTGATCTTACATTTCACAAGAAAAACAACAAAATCTACATAAATGTAAGTGGGACGACGTCTGTCCCACTGAGACGCAAAGGGTTAATAAAGAAACTATCTAACGATACACATGTGCATTGCAGTCGATTGCTGATGCGTAGCCATGGTTCCACTGGCAGGTCCTGTTTAATACGAACTGGTCCACCTCGTTGGATTCGGTGCTCTTTACCATAAGAAACTATTGAAGTGTAGCAAGGAACAGCTTAACGAACTTGGTGTTTTCACACCACTTCTACGAAATCCTTGCTGGAACAATAGAATTTTTGAAGGTCCTGAAAGGAGTATGTTGGAGTATGTTTTTAATTTACAATAGAATCTCTGTAATTTACATTTGGAAGAAAGGAAATCGACAACAGATTGATATATTGTTGTTATTTCGAGCTCCTAAGTTCTTCTAGCTTTATCTATTTGTACTTCTTGTAGCATTCCCTGTCATGGAAATCCTGACAATCGACTGTAGAGGATAAATATATCAGGAGACCGATTCATTATAAATAGTTGCGTATCACAATTTTATCGCATACTAATGGTTTGTCTTTCCGACACGACTGGCTCGTGTCTAATAATGTTTTGTTTTCATAGACAAGCAGTTCGTCTTTAAGCATTAAGGAGTCATTATCCGTCACGAGTGGTTAATGTCTAAAGATGACTTGTTTCAGAGGACAACTGACTAATATTGGAAGACTAATGTACAGAGACGACCTACTTGTCTATTTGACTTTAAAAACCAAACATTATTAGACATAAGCCAGTTGTGTCGGAAAGACACTAGTATTTACTGCTCTCTGTACATGATACATAATATTACGACAAATTATTTAAATTTTTAATACCGTTGTTTACACTTTTTTATAATCGTTTTCAATTTCTTTCCAGCAATCAACTGCGAAGATTCTTTTAAAATTATATACTACACTTCCAAGATCTTTTCAACATTACATTGAGAAAAGTTCACTTACGTTTTTGTAGAGTTTCCGGATTATTATTAGTATTAGTTACAAAATTTTTATTTTTTCACTGGCAAGGATACTTAGAAGACCACATACCGCTGTCAAAATTTCAAGACGTTGCTCAAATCCATTTTTCAGGCGGATCTCTATTGTCTCATCTGATAGGTCAACTTCAATAACTTTTCCACAAAGGTGTCTTCTTCTTCTATCCCACAAACATCAAAACGTCAATACTGTTCATATCGTTCGTATTGAAAGCCGCCGCTGATCAGCTGAGTGCAGGCCGCCATATTGCAAGATCTGTTTCTATACAGATATCGAAACACGGTCGCCCAGTCCCGACGCCTGTCCTTGTTGCACTTATTTTGCACGACATCATCCTATCTCTATATCCTATCATTCTCCAACGGAGCTGTCATTCCTTGTCGCACTCATGCTAAACAGTATCTATCTTTCTCTATGTCCCATAGCAGAGGAAGCGAGCGTCGATCCTACTTGCTCTCATGCTAAACGGCATCTATCTCTCTCTATGTCCCAAAATCCGATGAAGGAGAACAATTTTCTACCGTTGAAATCATCATGGTATAATAAGAAAGGTATACCAAGAACATGGACGCGCAGTAGACAGCCAATCACGCCGTGCAGGTTTTCCGATTTGAGTCATGGTGGAGAAAATATGCGAAAGGCATAATCGAGTTTCGACTTTATAATCGATTGTGCCTGTTTCGATATTTTATGTAAACAAAGGCATATTTTCAACCGTTTCAAACGTGAAAGTCAGTGTCGCTCAGTGTCGCTATAAATTGGTATAAACGTTAAAAATGCTGTGAAAAAAATGTCGTGTGCAGTTCCAAATTGTAACGCCAATACAAACACTTTCAGCATAAAGCGAACGTTTTTTAGTTTTCCACAGGATGTGGAAATATCTGAAAGATGGCTCACTGCCTGTAAGAGAAAGCGTGGAGATTTAAAACTCGAAAAAGGTAAGCATGACATTAAATACAAGTATTTTAGTTATTATTTATGTGAGTTTTTGTTATGTACACTGTGTAATTTTGTGGACCTATTTTTTATCTTTTTGTAAAAGGCCTGATTAATGTAAAACACGGTGCCTGTTGAATTAAATACAAAAATAGAGTATTCAAGAAATACAGAAAATAAATTTTTAAATGATTCCTTTCTCTCATGGTATATACACAGAGCAATATTTCTATATATATATATATATATATATATACAGGGTGAGTCTGATAGAAGTGAACATAGGGAAACCCTTTACATAAGCCCAAAACGTGGTTATGTCCGTTATGTCACACAAGATATTTGATACATACAGTACAGACAGTATTTTGTTTACATTCTTGTGGCTCTAACATAGTCAATCAGCGAGCAAGCAACGTTCCACCGGAATCGACCAATCACGAGGCGCGTAGCCTTAACATGGGTTTCCCTATGTTCACTTCTATCAGACTCACCCTGTATATATATATATATATATATATATATATATATATATATATATATATATATATATATATATATATATATATACAGGGTGTCCGAAAAGTATGGAAACACTCAAATATCTCGGAAAATCGACATCGAATCGAAAAAGTAAAAATACACATATACAATGGATTCAAGAGAGCTATCCAATGACACCAAACACAACCCCCCACCCCCACCCGCTGGGGGTGATAGAGGGGGTAACTTAAAAATTTTAAATGGGAACCCCCAATTTTTATTGCAGATTTTGCTTCCTCAGAAAAAGTTACGTAAATTTTGCCTACCATTATAATTGTTTTTTGTTGACAGATGGCGCTGTAATCAACGAAATTAAAAAATTATTCTAAAAAGTTTTAAAAATCTCGCGAAAAACACAACGGATCAAAAAAGTAAAAACACACGTATTCAATGGTTTCAAGAGAGCTATCCAGTGACACCTAACACAACCCCCACCCACCCCACCCGCTGGGGGGTGATAGAGGGGGTAACTTCAAAATTTTAAAATGGGAACCCCCAATTTTTATTGCAGATTTTGCTTCCTCAGAAAAAGTTACGTAAATTTTGCCTACCATTATAATTGTTTTTGTTGACAGATGGCGCTGTAATCAACGAAATTAAAAAATTATTCTAAAAAGTTTTAAAAATCTCGCGAAAAACACAACGGATCAAAAAAAGTAAAAACACACGTATTTAATGGTTTCAAGAGAGCTATCCAGTGACACCTAACACGACCCCCCACCCCCACAGGCTGGGGGTTGATGGAAGGGGAAACTTAAAAATTTTAAATGGGAACTCCCAAATTTTATTGCAGATTTCTCTTCTTCAGAAAAAGTTACGTAAATTTTTACCTATTATAATTATTTTTGTTAACAGATGGAGCTGCAATCAGCGAAACCACGTACCTGGAATAGCGGACCACGTTTCCCAAAATTTTAAATGACGTCTTTTGCCTTTAAATATTTCAAAGTTCACCGATTCTTACCGCGAGGAGGTAGACGATTTTGAGAATCTTTTTTTTTTTTTTTTTTTTTTTTTTTTTTTATTTGTTTTTTTTTTTATTTTTTTAATTTTTTTTCTATTTTAAAGTTTAAATTTTCCTTCGCTTCTATTTTCTTTACTGGATTTTTAACATGTCTATGCCCACTAATTTATAAGATGTTCGAATTGAAGTCCTTCAGCAACTTGACAATATCCCAATCGTGCATAGAAGTTATCATAAACTTTTTGCAGCATTTCTTGAGATACTGTATTAGAACCTTGAATTATTTTTTCTTTCAACTCATCAATGTCTTTTGGTTTCGTTTCGTAGACCTTGTTCTTCAAGAAACCCCAGTAAAAGTGTATGCAATGGGTTTCCGCAAGCGATACCTACAGTACTTTCACACAAGTATACAAAATCACAGTCATGCAAGAAAGCCATAACACCATATGCGGATTTGGTCACCATTTACGCTATTCGGATACACGACATTCACTTCCTCGTAGAATAAGGATGTCGATTCTTCATTTTTCTGTCAAAAACTTTGTATGCACAATTACAAGGGGGAGCGAATAAAGAATTTTAATATCTGGAAGAAAAGGTAAGCAAATACATTAAAAAAAAACATAAAAAAATTTAATAGTGAAGAATAAAAAAAAGGTAAAAAACAGAAATCAAATAAAAAAAAAAGTAAAACAGAAGATTCTCAAAATCGTCTACCTCCTCGCGGTGAGAATCGGTAAACTAGAAATATTAAAAGGCAAAAGACGTTATTTAAAATATTCTGAAAACGTGGTATGCTATTCCATGTACGTCAAGTTAAATATTTTTTAGTAATTTTTTAATTTCGCAGATTGCAGCTCCATCTGTTAACCAAAAATAATTATAATAGGTAAAATTTACGTAACTTTTTCTGAAGAAGAGAAATCTGCAATAAAATTTGGGAGTTCCCATTTAAAATTTTTAAGTTTCCCCCTCCATCACCCCCAGCCTGTGGGGGTGGGGGGGTCGTGTTAGGTGTCACTGGATAGCTCTCTTGAAACCATTAAATACGTGTGGTTTTTTACTTTTTTTGATCCGTTGTGTTTTTCGCGAGATTTTTAAAACTTTTTAGAATAATTTTTTAATTTCGTTGATTACAGCGCCATCTGTCAACAAAAACAATTATAATGGTAGGCAAAATTTACGTAACTTTTTCTGAGGAAGCAAAATCTGCAATAAAAATTGGGGGTTCCCATTTAAAATTTTTAAGTTACCCCCTCTATCACCCCCAGCGGGTGGGGGTGGGGGGTTGTGTTAGGTGTCACTGGATAGCTCTCTTGAAACCATTGAATACGTGTATTTTTACTTTTACGATTCGATGTCCATTTTCCGAGATATTTGAGTGTTTCCATACTTTTCGGACACCCTGTATATATTATACATATATATGTTTCATGTTTATAATATGGGTCATCTTCACCGTACATGATGTTCGACGATTCAAAACCTCCATACACAATTAAAACATTTCATAATTTGAGATCTCGAAAATTTCAAAAAGAGCCTTTGTAAGCCCCATGCAAAAAATGCCCATTTTTCGTACCTCGAATATTGGAACTTTTTTATGCCAATTGGTTATATATGATGACCGAATAATCCCTGCAAAATTTCAAAGTGAGCATATGCCCTGTTTCGGAAATATGAGGGGTCAAAGTTGACCATGTCCAATAAAAAATGTACATCAATTTCACATTTATACCCGAATAAAAATATTACAAAAAAAATCCGACGATGTGGTTCTTTACAGATTTTTGGCTGCTGATTACGAATCTGATGTCAGATTTTAAAAATTCAAAATGGCGGATCCAATATGGCGGACGACTTTTTCGAAAATCTATCTAATTTGCCTAAGAATTGTTACTCGGAGGTTTTTGTGGTCGCTGATTACGAATCTGAAGTCAGATTTTAAAAAAAATTTAACAAAGGCAAGATGCAATACTCCAACCAAGGCAAGATGTAATAATCCAACCTGCAACTGTAAGATGGTTTAATCCAACCAACAATGGTGAGATGTAATAATCTAACCAACAAAAGCAAGATTTAATACTACAACTAAGGCAAGATGTAATAATTCAACCGGCAAAGGTAAGATCGTGTAATCCAACCAAGAAAGGCAAGATATAAATTTGAATAAGGTGTCTTAAACGAAGCATTAACACTTTGATTGTCTTTAGATTGTCTTTTGTTTCCTATGCAGGGTCTAAACAGATTTAATGCAGCGACAAAGAAAGCTTAGTGCCTTTTCAATATCACTCAATATTAGATTCGACATCATCGACTACAAAAACTTTAAGCTGACGAGTTCCAAGCGAATTGAATTCAATTTTTCGAAAGTCATTCGTTATATTGGACCTGCCGTTTTGAATGTTGAAAAACTTACATCCGATCAATAATGAGCGACCCCGAAAACCCCCGATTAACATTTTTTGGGCAAATTAGATAGGTTTTCAGACAAGTTGTCCGCTATATTGGATCCGCCATTTTGAATTTTGAAAATCTGACCTCAGATTCGTAATCAACAGCCAAAAATCTGTAAAGAACCACATCGTCTGATTTTTTTTGTAATATTATTATTCGGGTATAAATGTGAAATTGATGTACATTTTTAATGAGACATGGTCAACTTTGACCCCTCATATTTCCGAAACGGGGCATATGCTCACTTTGAAATTTTGCAGGGATGATTCGGTCATCATATGTAACTAATTGGAATAAAAAAAGTTTCAATATTCCAGGTACGAAAAATGGGCATTTTTTGCATAGGGCTTACAGAGGCTCTTTTTGAAATTTCCGATTTCACAAATTATGGAATGTTTTAATTGTGTATGGCGGTTTTGAATCGTCGCACATCATGTCAAAATTTCGCCAGATTTCACGTATCCCATACCGTTTACGATATATTGCGTAATTTTAAAAATAATATATTTATTTTATCAACAAAAATATTGCATCGTAAACTTACTGAAAAGTGAAAAATTATCAATTAGTTACAAATAAATGAACATTGTTATTACACTTAAAAAAAGTTTACCCGGACATCTGCATGAAATTTTTTTTAATTTGGAATAAAACATGCATTTTTTGCTAAGTTATGTATACTAGTCCCCATCCTAAGTTATACTGTCGGTTCTTTCAAAATGGCGGACGATTCTCCAAAGTTATAGCCCCTCACTATCCCCACTCCCGTATCTTTGTTTATATCCATGCAATAGGTGCTTCTGTGTGCGAGTGTCGCGAAGCGAGTGTGGCTCAGCAAAACAATGTGGTGGGGGAAGGAGAGGAAGAAACTGGTATAACTTTGGAGGAGGCCAATCTATAACTTAGGATAGACATATAACTTTGGATGGTATAACTTAGGGTGGGGACTACTGTATTAAAATGTATTCATTAATTCTGGTAATTAACTGTTTTTATTCATAGATTCAATTGTATTAATAAATTATCATTTCAATCTTCCTTTGCATTCAGATGTATTCATGACTTTTGCCTTTTTCCGAGTCAATTATAAATGGATTCATATGTATTAATACAACATATTTCCAATCACGATCATGGATTAAATTGTATTCGTATTTTTAGCAGTTTCGATAACACTATCATTTATGGATTTGGATTCATTCGGATTCATATTTTTGTATTAAAATATTAGTAAAATATTTTTGTATTCGAAAAATTCCAATAATAATATACATTCTATTTGCATTCGCATGAATTCATAATTTACACTAATAATAAATCAACATTATATTGGTATTGATAGGGAGTCATTATAAATACGATAATAATAATATATATTATATGTGCATTCAAATGAATTCATATGAATTCAAAATGTTATGGAAATTAATTTTTGTATTAGTCCGAATACGTCAGTGACAGAAATTGAATTCAAAACGTATGAAACGAATGCTTTTGAATCTTTTCTGAATGCATTTTCGATTACTATGGGTTTGAAAACTGAGACTGTTGGAAAACTCGTAAAAATCATCTACTTCTATATAGAAAAACTTAAAATTCCGCTTTGAAATTATTTTCAACGCGTTTAGAAACCATTTGATGTAATATATGCGAAAAGAAACCGCGAAGGTTAGCGTAGAATAATCATGACAGGCATGTATACAGAGCGCTCTGTCTTGACGTCTGTGACAAGTTCATGTGATGCCATTCAAAACCCTGCCTTCTGGAGATTCATGGCTTGCGCTGGGAGAGCCCGTGACGCAGACCGCTCGACGCGATCACGACTGAGCGCCTTTGAATTTATAAGCAATAAATATAAAGAGTCAAGACACGCTGTTCGGAACGAGTCCGTTAGCACTAGTATTGGAGAGCATCACAGGGCTACGTTCAGAAATTTTGTTGAGTGTACTAAGGAAATTTGAAGTCAAGAGAACCTCGCAATAGAAAGAAATAGACGCATCGAATTAGAAGGACAAATCAAAGAGTTGCTAGCAGAAAAGGCTACATTGACCCGACTTGTAGATGAGATAAGGACGATTTTTACACATGGCCAGATGAAGCGACTGAACAATCCGAACAAAAATTTGAGATGGTGTTCTGACCATTAACACATTGGTTATAAAATTTTCGTGACACTCCAGGACTGCTAACGATGTTTTTGTCACTATGGAAAATAAAGGACACAAGATGGACACGGCAGCGAAATTAATCGTGATATCTTTTGACGAAATGTAGGTTTCCAATACAATGGAAATCGAACGCAGAGAGCAGCCAGTCTATGGTTCACATAATTCCTGCCAGTTCGTGATGGCACGAGGGCTTTTTGGAAGATGGAAACAGCCAATATTTTACCAGTTTGATAAGCCCATGACAAAAGAAGTTCTCGACAACATTATTAAAGAATTGTATGCCATTGGATATGATGTTGTTATATAATCAACAATGACATGGGTCCAACGAATTTTGGACTATGGGCCGAGTTGGGCGTTAGCCATGGTAAAAAGAACTTTTTTATCAATCCTGCGGATGAAACAAAAAAAATGTTTGTTTTCGCCGATGTACCGAACCTCATACAATTGATACGAAACAATTATTTCGACTCTGGGTTTATTGTAGACAGCGAACTTCTGGATAAATGTACACTTGAAAAAGTACTGGAAGTAGACCAAGGGAAAACATACATACATACATTGGTCAGATTTACTTGCCAACTTTATGCCATCTATGGCTAATCGGGCAAGGCTTAGTCATCATCCCACACAGGGCGATACAAACAAGTAAACAATCACAAATACTACACATAATCGACACCGTCAACAGTTAGTCGGCGGCCTGTGACGTAGCAGGCGCATCGCAAACATTGTCTTTATTTTCATTCAAGACAATATTGACGAAGCGTCGACCACGAAAAAACCATTCACGGTGTCGATAACTACCGACTGATGTCGGTAGCAGTCCCAAATTCGTACCTTCGCCCAGCAAGGTTTCCTGAATTATCCGTAATGGAAATAATCAGAAAAAGTTGCCGGACGGGGATTCGAACTTACGACCTAAGGAACGTTCAGTTTACGAGGCGAGCATGCTAACCACTTAACCATCACGATCCCATGTGTCGATGTACCGAACCTCATACAATTGATACGAAACAATTATTTCGACTATGGGTTTATTGTAGACGGCGAACTTTTGGATAAATGTACACTTGAAAAAGTACTGGAAGTAGACCAAGGGAAAACAAAAGTTGCATTCAATCTCACTCGACATATACATGTCAGAGGTTTTACAAGGCAAAAAGTTAAATTGGCTGCTCAAACCTTTTCCCACAACAATGTAGTGCAATTACGTATTTCGGTCAATTGGGTCTCCTAGGTGGGAATTGGGAGAAACATGCTGAAATGTTTGAGCTGATAAACAGTTGGTTTGATTTTTTGAATTCTAGCACAAAGAGAAATTCACGCAATAATACATATGCGTATGGTCTGCAGTTGGAACGCCAGAATGCAATTCTAGAAGATATGAGCTTTGATAGAAGATATGAAAAAAGGTCTGAAATGTAGCAATGCTGAGATTGTTTAAATATTAGTAATTTCTGTAACTACCGACTATTTTTGCGTAATGTTAATATAATATTCGTAATAAAATATATAATAAAAAATTACCTCCCTTTGACCCTTTAATCCACAATATAACTATTACTTAAGGGTTGGCTGTAACTGACATTAATATTCCACTCATAATAAAAAATATATCTCCGTCTTCTTGTGCCTATCGTAATATTTCTATCGGCTTCGTGGCTCAGGCGGTTAACGCACTGGACTACGGAGTCGTAGGTCGTGAGTCGATCCCCGTCCGGTGAACAATTTTTCGATTTCGTTTTCAAGCAGCAGCTCGCTGTTGGTAAGACGAGCCACGTTGTTTGTTTACGTTTCGAAAATATTGTTTATCTGGCGGAAATCGGCTCATGACCGCTGCTGTACTTGGTGTAGGTTTCTGCAGTCCTACATTTCATACACAAATGTGAAGTATGGCGCCATCTTCGTAAGTCGATC
Source organism: Trichopria drosophilae (assembly GCA_030407085.1). Taxonomy (NCBI): domain Eukaryota; kingdom Metazoa; phylum Arthropoda; class Insecta; order Hymenoptera; family Diapriidae; genus Trichopria; species Trichopria drosophilae. The sequence continues at coordinate 41,996,624 of CM059585.1, forward strand.
TGCAGCTCTCGCAAAATTCTCAAGATTAAAAACAATATGGCAAAAATTAAGTAAAAAGGGCGATGCCGCCCGTTAATTAATAAATAAAAAAAACAATATACTAGAATATGTAAGTTAGTTGTAATAAGCTATAGTTGTAACACTAGTAATAAACAAAATAAAATGCGAAAGTTAGCAGTATCTGTTTTATCAATATAGTAACATTAATATATAAGATAAATAACATTATCCTGCAACAATTTGTCCTACCAACATCACCATACACTTGAAAGAACCTACACTTCATATAACCTGATACGGAACGTCCTAACTCCAAATCGCGCGATCCAGCCAGTCCTATATCCGCACAGTTAAAAATTATATCTCTGTTCCAAAATTTATATTTTTTCCATTCAATTCTATACAATGTATCCTTTAATCTATTATTGTCTGAATATCCAATTCGCCCTCTTAACGCAGCTACGAGCGTCCTCACGGCAAAATACGGAACTAAGTGGAAAGTAGGTTACTTAACATTGTTCATATGGGATAATGAGTTTATTATTTGATTAGCTTTTTTTCGTCTAATTGTTATTTAGAAAATAGTCTTAGAATTTGAAAAGCTATTTAAATCCAAAATAATTTGAATAAATGTTGTTTACGTCGATATTATTATTTCATTGTGTTCATTTCCAAATTCTACAACTGTTTTCTAAATAACAATCCCATATGCATAATGTTAAGTAATCTAGGTTATCTAGAACAACCTGTTTCAAGTAGAAGTCATTTTAATATTTCAGACACTGGTCTTTAATATCTATATGTCCTTAAGCAATATATCAGATATTAAAAAGTGCTATCTGTTTCTATCTCCATGACTCCATTTCTTGCTACTGTGCACGTGCTCTGTCTGAATGTAATAAATTGAGTTTACTAAATTGAGTGTACTAAATTATTAATAAATTTCTATAAACTGAGTTTATGAATTGAGTTATAACTTGAAGTTTTACCAATTCTATTACTTAAAACCGGTATTTATTATAAAGTTCGTGTTGCGGATAGAATCGATATTCAATGTACGGGGTACTTCAGAATATTAGAAATAGGAGAAATATGCGAAAAGAGAAAATAGATTGGTATCGTAGTTTTTCACCTGAATGAATGTTTTATTTTCGTGTATGGTGAAATCGTGTTTTATTTAACGGAAACTCCGTCGACAGAATCGATGTTTTATCAACTGCGGTACCCGGCATACGTTTTTTACTCACTTTAGTGGGTTTTCCCTACGTCATTGCACACCCGAATGGGGGTATTCCTCAAAAATACAGAAGGGTGCCTATAGGTTTAATATTGTACGGGCCCTTCTGAAATGGCGACGATATCAATTTTATATTCGATTTTATATTTAATAATGTAAAACGCGCGGGAAAATAATGTCGACTACGAAGTAGGTTTCGATTGTAAACCGATTGTCAGTTTATAGTGCGTGACAGTTTGGAGTGTTGTCGGTTTTTGTGGTTTGTTCGCAATTCCCGCTCTTTTAAAAATATCGTCGCCAATCGTCAATAAAGTTATATATTAGTGTTTTTCGGTTTAAACGTTGCGTTTTCCCTTTGAGCAATTCCGTCCTGTAATTATTCAGAATGTGGTAGACTTTTTTTCTCATTATTATTCATGCTCCATATTCATATTATTACTTTTTTAACATCATTCTCACTATTCAAAATCGTTTATAAAATTTTTAATTTACATGTATTGTATTTAATGTCCCTAAGAAAAACTACCTGTAGGATTCTTAAACGATGTTACACAAATGTCATTAGAAAATGTATGTAATTTACTCTGGAATTTTCTTTGTTCCTGACCAGACTTCTATGTAATTCCAAAAACATTTCAATTTACAATGTTAACAACTATTTGGTTGTATAGCTCACACATACTGTAAATTACATTTTTTAATGCTCGATTCCATTCCACGAAGTCCTGGGGGCGCAAATTGTGGAGCTTTACGCTCATCGCATCAAAAAATACCTTAAGCACCTTGTGTGCGAAAAACCGATCTGCATCGAGTGTGACATTTTCACCCATAATGCATAATATATTATTTATTTTATGTTTTCATTCATTATTCGAATAATTAGTGAAGGTATTGTAAAGTATATATTTAAATATACTTAAAATAAGAAATTATCGTGTTTAGTTTAATATTAAGTAAAACATTAAGAAGTGAGAATTAAAAATACAAAAAATCGAGTTAAATATTTAATAATAGTCCAATTTATTCCATAATTAATTTATTATCAAAATAGTGTTAACAATAATTTTTACTAATACAAAATTATCGAAGAAATTTAACTGTTATTAAATATTTATCTCTATTTTTTCTTATTAATTCTTATGGGTACTAACAATTTATGTTCAGTAAATTTAACAGTGGTAAATATCAATTTATGTTTAGTAAATTTAGCAGTCTGTTCAATAGCTGGGTCTTACGAAGACGGGTGCATTTCAAATCTCTTACATAACGGGTGTATTTCGGCTCGCCACGAAAATGGGTTTATTTTAACGATTATTACGAAGAAAGGTTCATTTCGGCTTTCGACGCGAAAAGGTGTTTATTTCGAGGTTTGCGGCGAAAACGGGTTTATTTCAATTTGCGTAACGACACCCGTTTTCGCGGCAAATCAAAACACACCCGTTTTCATCGCAAATCCGACATGAACCCATCTTCGCGGCGAATGGCTGAAAAATGCTAATTCTTCGTGACAAATTTTGAAATGACCATTATTAACAATAAAGGACCTCCCACATTTTAACGGAAAATTGGGTTTCGGTTATTGTTTCATTTTGAAATATGTTGTTCTTGATGCAATGCTGATTAAAAGTTGTCTGTACGCAACCCTCTAAAATCAACCGTTCACGATTTATTGACGATTAAAAGTCACTGCGCGGAGAGGTTATGAAGCTTTTAACTTGCAGGCGCAAATTCGTAAGATGAATTTTCTTTTGAAGACTTTTTAAAAGATGTGACTCGAAACTCATGTTATACTCTTAAAATCGGTATACCTGTCAATAATAATAATAATTTTGAATAATATATATCTACTATTAAATGAAGTTTCACATAAAAATGTAAAGAAATATATCTATAGATGAATTGTTCGTTAGTTTAATGAAATATTATAAGACAACTTGTACTGATTTTGGTTAATATAGTTATGCCATGCGTATATATAACACTTTTAAATTGCATTTTTCTGTAATATTTACTACATTACTGTAACACAGTTCCCTTTAGGTTCGTCCCAGGGAAGGTAAATAAATCTTATCTAATCTAATCTCTCTGCTTTGGGAAATTCGTGTCCAGGGTATAATAAACATTATCAATCCATGTCTATCTCTCCCTGTCTGATTTCTTTTGTAATAATTGAATTTAGAACACTGTTTGAAATTAGATTTTAAATTCATGTTGTATTTTCAAAATAGTTGTTCAGAATAGTTATTTAGAGACATTTTATTTAATTTTACATATAAATACATCATGAGTCATAATTAAATAATTAGATCTTGAAATAATAAAATAATCGATTTATTTTTAACAGACACTCATAATCAATATTAAAATAAAATAATTAACGGCTTAGATCTACCAATTGCATTAGATGTTAAAATGCCATAGTTTGGAAATTCCACAAACATTTCAAACACCTTCCGTCGTAATCGCTCGGATTCACAAACGTTTAGGCCGTATCGAAATAATTCTAATCTCCACTAGTAATGAAATTAACAACGAAAAAAGAGTTCAGATGCGGAGGGGATTGAACATAACGCCACGCAAGTATCTTTTTAATTTTTTAATTTTTTAATTTTAATTAATTTTTATTTGTTTGCATATTTTTTGCATGTCTATATATATTTTACACATTATATATTGTTATATTAATTGTCTTTCTTCCTTTGATTTATTATAATGCATGCTGACAAATCATATTCACACACCACTCTATTCCTAGTAACTGTCAAATCGAAATTGTATCAACTTTATAGTTATTGAATATAATTTTATCTTTCCTATTTTCTATTACCTTATTTTTCGTTGTTAATTTCATTACTAGTTGAGATTACAAATATTTGTACAAGGCCTAAACGTTTATGAATCCGAGCAATTACGACGGAAGGTGTTTGAAATGTTTGTGGAATTTCCAAACTATGGCATCTTAACATCTAATGCAATTGGTAGGTCTAAGCCGTTAATTATTTTATTTTAATATTTATATACACCTACGTTAAATCTATAATATACATAATCAATAACATATATTACAAAATTACAAATCTATATGAATGAACTACAATACAATACAAGTTCAAAGCTTCATAACCTCTCCGCGCAATGACTTTTAATCGTCAATAAATCGTGAACGGTTGATTTTAGAAGGTTGCGGTAATGATAACTTTTAATCAGCATTGCATGAAGAACAACATATTTCAACATGAAACAATTCAACCGAAACCCAATTTTCCGTTAAAATGTGCGGGGTCCTTTTAAAATGCCTCCGTTTTCGTAAGAGATTTGAAACGCACCCTTCTACGTAAGAACCATCGCAATAATGTGAAGTTCTCAAATTAATAAATGAAAAAATGTGGGATAAAAAAACGGCATAATACGCGATTTTCTATTAAATTGAAATCAATTCAATAGATGGTAGAGAATAAGATTTTGCAAGATTTGGAGCATGTGTAAAACGAATTTAAAATCTTTCAAGACCACCGTTGATCTATTCATATTGATATTAAATATTTTCATTTCCACCGTAGTTATATAAGAAATGTTTGAAGTTTACATAAATTCAATCAAAATACGAATTTAATGTGTTTAGTTTACTAATACTTAAACAATTAAGGACTGCAGACATGTATTTTCGTGAAAATATTAGTGTAAAATAAGAGTTGAAGGGCACCGGAAATAAAGTCGAATTGAAAAAAAGTCGAATGGAAAAAAAGTCGAAAACAAGAAAAGTCGAATGGAAAAAAAGTCAAATGGAAAAAAAGTCGAAAACAAGAAAAGTCGAATGGAGAAAAAGTCGAAAACTGTTATATGCTTGTAAATTGTGTCTTCCACAAGTAGGCCTGATAGGGGTTAATGTGTGTGCGTAAATTAAGCATACTGGGGTTCCGACGACACGGTCGGTAAGTTATCGACCGATTGCAAGAAGATACCAAAGATGAAGTAGATAAAGCTGATGTCTGTTACTTCAAGTCTGTTACTATACTAATCTGGCACTACAAGTTGATATTAAAGAAATCGAACACATTGCATCAGTACGCAACTAATGTTATTTTATTCCCTTTGGTATATATGTAGAAACATATCATGGCTGTTAATAATTAAGTCTTCTAGGATAATATTGACGAATGTATTATCAATATCGTTGCTTTGAATAATATCATAAATTAAAGTATATAAACTAATTTTCTGAAATGAACATTGAATTGTTGTTTTAACCCTTTTCGTCGCGCAGTGTAGACAATATAGACAAGTAATTATAAATTGAACACCATTTACGGGTTTTCAGTTTGCTGAATGCAAATAAGTAGATGAATAGGGACAGATCTCACGGAGTTCCCGCCGCCGCCACCAGGCGTCGCCACAGTCGCGGCGCTGTCGCAGCATGCGAGGTGGTAGATTCGTGAACTAATTCGCAGACTGATTCGTGGACTAATTCGTGGTTTGAGTCGCGGACTGACTCGCGGGCTGATTCGCGGATTGATTCGCATTTTTGATTTACTGTTTAGTACGCGGGCTTATAATTCAAGACTCGCGGCGCTGTCGCAGCATGCGAGGTGGTAGATTCGTGAACTAATTCGTGGTTTGAGTCTCGGACTAATTCGTGGTTTGAGTCTCGGAATGACTCGCGGGCCGATTCGCGGATTGATTCGCATTTTTGATTTACTGTTTAGTACGCGGTTTCAAGACTCTCTCATTGGGAAATCTGACCATCACTAATGAGGTCATTAAGATGACGCAAGACTTCGTGGACGGTCCCATTAAGTTTTCGAAGAATAATGCTGTAGCGTTATGCATATATCTTTCGATCATTTAAATGCGCCCTGTTGGGAAATCACTCTTTCAATATGCCGTTACCGATCTAATTCGGATGTTACATATCTTTTTTTGATGAATTGAAAGCGTAGATTTCGATTAGTCTAAATACCAGCTTGAAGCGCAATCTCGTATATCGACGACCTATTTTTTAAATCTCACACAAATTTTAAAAACCTACAATCAGGGCGTTGACCTCTCCCTTGTCATGATGTAAGTTCGAATTCACCTTTCAGAGTTTTCTCTCGTCTGGGAAATCTATCCATATACCAGCTTGAAGCGTAATCTCGTATATCGACGACCTTTGCCATGTGTCGAAAATCAAATTTCAAAAGTCGCCTTCATTAAAGGTCAGATATTGCTACATTATAGTCGCTTATGGAAATACATCGTATACGGTAGGAACCGTATTAAGAGTGAAAGTAAAATGACATTTTCCTCGTGCGTAAACCGTTACCGACCTAATTCGGATGTTACATATCTTTTTTGATGAATTGACAGCGTAGATTTCCATTAGTCTGAATACCAGTTTGAAGGTGTCTAGCTCAATCTCGTATATCGACGACCTACTTTTTAAATCTCACACAAATTTTAAAAACCTACAATCAGAGCTTTGACCTCTCCCTTGTCATGTTGTAAGTTCGAATTCACCTTTCAGAATTTTCTCTCGTCGGAGAAATCGCTCCACCAATATGACAGTCGCACAACCGGTTTGCGGACCTTTCCCTTGACAAGCCGTTAGCGTAACTCAATGATCTCCAATAGTGACGAAACCGCTGAGATCCTTCACACAAAACCGCTAAGACCATTTTAAAATTAATTTAGAAAAGCCTCTAAGCAAGTCTCAACGCGTTCAAAAGACCTGGTGTCGACCCCCTGATGCGCGGAAACCTTTTCCTCGTGCGTTCTACTATCATCTCTCTCGCTCTCGCATACTCTTATTTAGATCCATTAACATTAGCAGTATACCGTTTTCACGGTCGTCGATTATCCGTGGATCACTTATTCATCGTACATTTGTTTTCCTGAAACTTTCGAAAATGTATACAGGTCCAAACACGTTTAAAAGGTCATTGCACAATTTCTTCAAAACATTATCTATTTACCAAATTTCGGCAATCCGTGACGTAAGAGAAAGGAGGCAGTCTAATTCAAATATTCCAATGTCATAATTTCTATGATCTCTCTAGCTCTCACATACTCTTTCTTATATCCATTAACATTAGCAGTATACCGTTTTCACGGTCGTCGATTATCCATCGATCACTTATTCACCGTACATTTGTTTTCTCGAAACTCTCGAAATTGTATACAGGTCCAGACATCGTTTCAAAGGAATGTCGCGTTCCTGTGTCTATGTTTGACAGTACGTAAGCACCTCTATTTCAAATATTGTATTTCTACATCAATATGGTAGATGTCTAAAAGATTTTTGAGGCCTTGAACAGGGTTTACAGCACTCTTGAAGAAGACGCTGCTGAGGATCAATTTTCCAACTTCATTCGAGAATCCATCAAAAAGATTGAGAAAATCAATTAATTCTTAAGGACCAATCCTCACATTCCAAATGGGGTGAAGTTATCATTGGAGACACGTATTCATTGCATCACGGTACAGAGGGTTACAGCTGCTCACAGATTAATTAGCGTATCTCAATGATCTCCAATAGAGACAAAACCGTCGAGTCCCTTCACCCAAGACCATTTTGAAATTAACGTAGAAAAGCCGCTAAGCAAGTCTCAACGCGTTCAAAAGACCTGGCGCCGACCCCCTAATATTGTTATAAAAATGTCCAGCCGATAGATGGTCATTGCAAACGGCCTCTTTCTAATGCGTGATCTTAAGAAATTAGTTCATAAATATTGAAAAGTACTGGCTCTTACACATTAGTATTGTCATGTGAGGAATGTCGAAAAAAAAAAATGCAAAGCAATTCATTAAAGGTCAGCTATTGCTACATCATATTCGCTTCTCGATGCCTATGTGGAAATACAGCGTAGGCTGGGAACCGTATTTTGAATGTGAACATAAAATTCTAATAATGACCTTTTCCTCCTGCGTGCTACTACCATCTCTCTTGCTCTCTAGTACCCGTTGTTAGATTATACCGTTATCACGGTCATCGAAATCGCCGATTGCCAACCGATCATTTTCACCATATATTTTCCATGTATACAGGTTCAGACGCGTTTAAAGTCATTGCGCAATTTCATCAAAAGGTATACCAAGTAACACATTTTCTCTTTCCAAAATTTTTAGACAACCTCCACCATAATAGAAAGGAGATGATCTCAGTTCTGTATTTTATCTAGGAATAACATGGCGGGCCACCTGTAGACCAACTCACCCCTTTGTTAACAAAAGTAGCATAAATAAATAAATAAATAATTTATAATAATAATATTTAAATAGTAATAAATTTCACATAATCCGAATAGCGTGTATTAAAATGTATAATATAGAAATGATGGAAGAAGCTAGCAGTAATTAGAAAGAGAGGATGACACGCTTATTCCCTATGCATTTATCTATTCACGATATTTACGTGTTTTCATGACGTTCGAGCCATAGCTATACGAGTTTGGACACGTGGGTAATGTAATTAATCAGGTTCCTGACCGTTTTTTAATATGTGTACAATTTACGACATCTTAAACATCGCCATACAAGTTTCGACCTGTTAATTACCCGTAGACTTTACTATACGATAACAATGAATCTGACTTCTCACAAGTGACGAACACATACGAGTATCGACTTGCTTCTAATATAATTAATTAATCTTCATTTAATATTTCCCACTTTTAAAATTTCTGAGAATAAGAAGATCGAAATGACGACGTAAAAATCTAAGAGAAGCGTGTAAAATTCAACAGTTTCTTTCTATCTTTACGCACAGTTTTGTGTCTTTTAAGTAAAAAGTTAAAGGAAATGATAATGCTGCCATCTTTTGGTATGTTTAAAGAGATTGCAGAATCTGCGTGTTGCAGAATGAAATATGTGGGTGCATCTAAAATGCATAGATTCATCGTAGGCTGTCATCATACACTTGCTGATATGAGTGGCTATGGAGCGATTACAACTGAATATGAAGTTCTTGAAAATTGAATCTAGTTGACAATTAACCTTATTATCACCATACAAAAGAATATGAAAGTGAAATTGTTAAATATTACCGCGCATCTACTGCAAAGCGAAAGCAATCTCGCTATTTTTAAAATACCTATACTGCCATTACTAGACATCCCTCTGAAATTAACACTTTGCATAGTCTTTAATCATAGGCGGTTGTCTATCTGCGGTATCATCACTCGTTTCAAAACGTTTATTGACGACATTCACGTAAATCTGGATGCATTTGCATTGTGAGTGGTAAGCATGACCATACTTCTTCAATTTCAAGTTCTGCAAACGTTGACATGAAATCTATAGGTAGACTCGATGTCTTTTGTTTCCATTAATGCAAGACGCTTCACTTCATAGTAAATTCTCATTGACCTTCGAAGAGATGCAGGCTAGTCTTGAAGATTTTACAGTATACAATTTTAAAGCATTTTAACATTTTCTTTAGCACACTTTCCGTTAAATGTATGATTTTCGCAATTTATTGAAAATCGACGTTGTTGTTGTCCTATGAGTTTCGGTAGAGATGGACAGGCTAATATGTCTATATCGACAATATTGTCAGCATCTAAAATTTCCTGCAACCTATGTCTTTTATTTGTCTGCGCCTTTTATGTATATCTTGTGAGCACATGTAACGATGTCTTCCAACGTTTCGTTGATTCCATCAAAGGGTATATCGCCCGATTCCAATCGTAGACCATGATAATTGTGCATTAACCAATTGTTTTATGTTCAAAACGTACTTTACTACATTACTGTCGGAAATATCCATAATGTACATTTCCTTCGATATAAACTGATTACCAGATCCGGGGAATCCTTGCACGTCGACAATATTCTACATTTCTAGTATCTAATACTGATTTGCTTGTCCCCTTCATTAATTGACGCATCATTCTCTCTCACACACACTCTTTGCCCCTTCCACATATGGCGTGGTACCTCTAACTTATGGGTATACGTCGTACCTTTCTCTCTCTAGATCGTAGTATCTCTTCGTAAAATCCTATGAATCGGAAATCAAATCAGAGTGTAACAAAAACGTCGATTCTTCAGCGGGCCAACACTTGAGATTTTCGATAGTTTGTGAGTTACGATACTCAGATGATGAAGAAGTTACACGTAATATTAAATCGTTTCAAGTACTAGCACCAGTATGATGGTCACCGCACTTTCACAATTGAATAAATCTTTTCTACGATATTCGATCTAATTGAAATGTGCATAGACGTATGAATACAAGTTTCGATTGGTTTATAATACAATTGAGCGTGCCAAAGATCTCTAAATTTTAAATAAAAAATGATCAGTCATTAACTTGACATCCTTTAAACAATTAATTTTTGTATGTATATTAAATAGAGATACACTGCAGTCTTAAATCAAATAATTAAAATCATTACATCTTAAAGTCAGTCCATGCATAAATCTTACATGGTCTAAGTCATCTTATCTACACTACATCTTTCTTTCTGTAAATGCAAAACAAAACGAAAGACAACAAAGTATTTATCATTATGATAATAACAAATTATTGACACAAAACAAGAGATACTACGATCTAGAGAGAGAAAGGTACGACGTATACCCATAAGTTAGAGGTACCACGCCATATGTGGAAGGGGCAAAGAGTGTGTGTGAGAGAGAATGATGCGTCAATTAATGAAGGGGACAAGCAAATCAGTATTAGATACTAGAAATGTAGAATATTGTCGACGTGCAAGGATTCCCCGGATCTGGTAATCAGTTTATATCGAAGGAAATGTACATTATGGATATTTCCGACAGTAATGTAGTAAAGTACGTTTTGAACATAAAACAATTGGTTAATGCACAATTATCATGGTCTACGATTGGAATCGGGCGATATACCCTTTGATGGAATCAACGAAACGTTGGAAGACATCGTTACGTGTGCTCACAAGATATACATAAAAGGCGCAGACAAATAAAAGACATAGGTTGCAGGAAATTTTAGATGCTGACAATATTGTCGATATAGACATATTAGCCTGTCCATCTCTACCGAAACTCATAGGACAACAACAACGTCGATTTTCAATAAATTGCGAAAATCATACATTTAACGGAAAGTGTGCTAAAGAAAATGTTAAAATGCTTTAAAATTGTATACTGTAAAATCTTCAAGACTAGCCTGCATCTCTTCGAAGGTCAATGAGAATTTACTATGAAGTGAAGCGTCTTGCATTAATGGAAACAAAAGACATCGAGTCTACCTATAGATTTCATGTCAACGTTTGCAGAACTTGAAATTGAAGAAGTATGGTCATGCTTACCACTCACAATGCAAATGCATCCAGATTTACGTGAATGTCGTCAATAAACGTTTTGAAACGAGTGATGATACCGCAGATAGACAACCGCCTATGATTAAAGACTATGCAAAGTGTTAATTTCAGAGGGATGTCTAGTAATGGCAGTATAGGTATTTTAAAAATAGCGAGATTGCTTTCGCTTTGCAGTAGATGCGCGGTAATATTTAACAATTTCACTTTCATATTCTTTTGTATGGTGATAATAAGGTTAATTGTCAACTAGATTCAATTTTCAAGAACTTCATATTCAGTTGTAATCGCTCCATAGCCACTCATATCAGCAAGTGTATGATGACAGCCTACGATGAATCTATGCATTTTAGATGCACCCACATATTTCATTCTGCAACACGCAGATTCTGCAATCTCTTTAAACATACCAAAAGATGGCAGCATTATCATTTCCTTTAACTTTTTACTTAAAAGACACAAAACTGTGCGTAAAGATAGAAAGAAACTGTTGAATTTTACACGCTTCTCTTAGATTTTTACGTCGTCATTTCGATCTTCTTATTCTCAGAAATTTTAAAAGTGGGAAATATTAAATGAAGATTAATTAATTATATTAGAAGCAAGTCGATACTCGTATGTGTTCGTCACTTGTGAGAAGTCAGATTCATTGTTATCGTATAGTAAAGTCTACGGGTAATTAACAGGTCGAAACTTGTATGGCGATGTTTAAGATGTCGTAAATTGTACACATATTAAAAAACGGTCAGGAACCTGATTAATTACATTACCCACGTGTCCAAACTCGTATAGCTATGGCTCGAACGTCATGAAAACACGTAAATATCGTGAATAGATAAATGCATAGGGAATAAGCGTGTCATCCTCTCTTTCTAATTACTGCTAGCTTCTTCCATCATTTCTATATTATACATTTTAATACACGCTATTCGGATTATGTGAAATTTATTACTATTTAAATATTATTATTATAAATTATTTATTTATTTATTTATGCTACTTTTGTTAACAAAGGGGTGAGTTGGTCTACAGGTGGCCCGCCATGTTATTCCTAGATAAAATACAGAACTGAGATCATCTCCTTTCTATTATGGTGGAGGTTGTCTAAAAATTTTGGAAAGAGAAAATGTGTTACTTGGTATACCTTTTGATGAAATTGCGCAATGACTTTAAACGCGTCTGAACCTGTATACATGGAAAATATATGGTGAAAATGATCGGTTGGCAATCGGCGATTTCGATGACCGTGATAACGGTATAATCTAACAACGGGTACTAGAGAGCAAGAGAGATGGTAGTAGCACGCAGGAGGAAAAGGTCATTATTAGAATTTTATGTTCACATTCAAAATACGGTTCCCAGCCTACGCTGTATTTCCACATAGGCATCGAGAAGCGAATATGATGTAGCAATAGCTGACCTTTAATGAATTGCTTTGCATTTTTTTTTTTCGACATTCCTCACATGACAATACTAATGTGTAAGAGCCAGTACTTTTCAATATTTATGAACTAATTTCTTAAGATCACGCATTAGAAAGAGGCCGTTTGCAATGACCATCTATCGGCTGGACATTTTTATAACAATATTAGGGGGTCGGCGCCAGGTCTTTTGAACGCGTTGAGACTTGCTTAGCGGCTTTTCTACGTTAATTTCAAAATGGTCTTGGGTGAAGGGACTCGACGGTTTTGTCTCTATTGGAGATCATTGAGATACGCTAATTAATCTGTGAGCAGCTGTAACCCTCTGTACCGTGATGCAATGAATACGTGTCTCCAATGATAACTTCACCCCATTTGGAATGTGAGGATTGGTCCTTAAGAATTAATTGATTTTCTCAATCTTTTTGATGGATTCTCGAATGAAGTTGGAAAATTGATCCTCAGCAGCGTCTTCTTCAAGAGTGCTGTAAACCCTGTTCAAGGCCTCAAAAATCTTTTAGACATCTACCATATTGATGTAGAAATACAATATTTGAAATAGAGGTGCTTACGTACTGTCAAACATAGACACAGGAACGCGACATTCCTTTGAAACGATGTCTGGACCTGTATACAATTTCGAGAGTTTCGAGAAAACAAATGTACGGTGAATAAGTGATCGACGCATAATCGACAACCGTGAAAACGGTATACTGCTAATGTTAATGGATATAAGAAAGAGTATGTGAGAGCTAGAGAGATCATAGAAATTATGACATTGGAATATTTGAATTAGACTGCTTCCTTTCTCTTACGTCACGGATTGCCGAAATTTGGTAAATAGATAATGTTTTGAAGAAATTGTGCAATGACCTTTTAAACGTGTTTGGACCTGTATACATTTTCGAAAGTTTCAGGAAAACAAATGTACGGTGAATAAGTGATCGATGGATAATCGACGACCGTGAAAATGGTATACTGCTAATGTTAATGGATCTAAATAAGAGTATGCGAGAGCGAGAGAGATGATAGTAGAACGCACGAGGAAAAGGTTTCCGCGCATCAGGGGGTCGACACCAGGTCTTTTGAACGCGTTGAGACTTGCTTAGAGGCTTTTCTAAATTAATTTTAAAATGGTCTTAGCGGTTTTGTGTGAAGGGGCTCAGCGGTTTCGTCACTATTGGAGATCATTGAGATACACTAACGGCTTGTCAAGACGACTGTCATATTGATGGATAGATTTCCCCCGACGAGAGAAAACTCTGAAAGGTGAATTCAAACTTACAACATGGTAAGGGAGAGGTCAACGCCCTGATTGTAGGTTTTTAAAATTTGTGTGAGATTTAAAAAGTAGGTCGTCGATATACGAGATTGAGCTAGACACCTTCAAACTGGTATTCAGACTAATGGAAATCTACGCTGTCAATTCATCAAAAAAGATATGTAACATCCGAATTAGGTCGGTAACGGTGTACGCACGAGGAAAAGGTCATTTTACTTTCACTCTCAATACGGTTCCTACCGAATACGATGTATTTCCATAAGCGACTATAATGTAGCAATATCTGACCTTTAATGAAGGCGACTTTTGAAATTTGATTTTCGACACATGGCAAAGGTCGTCGATATACGAGATTACGCTTCAAGCTGGTATATGGATAGATTTCCCCGACGAGAGAAAACTCTGAAAGGTGAATTCGAACTTACATCATGACAAGGGAGAGGTCAACGCCCTGATTGTAGGTTTTTAAAATTTGTGTGAGATTTAAAAAGTACGTCGTCGATATACGAGATTGCGCTTCAAGCTGGTATTTAGACTAATGGAAATCTACGCTTTCAATTCATCAAAAAAAAAAAAAGATATGTAACATCCGAATTAGGTCGGTAACGACATATTGAAAGAGAGATTTCCCCAACAGGGCACATTTAAAAGATCGAAAGATATATGCATAACGCTACAGCATTAATCTTCGAAAACTTAATGGGACCGTCCACGAAGTCTTGCGTCATCTAAATGACCTCATTAGCGACGGTCAGATTTTCCAATGTGAGAGTCTTGAAACCGTGTACTAAACAGCAAATCAAAAATGTGAATCAATCCGCGAATCGGCCCGCGAGTCATTCCGCGACTCAAACCACGAGTCAGTCCGAGACTCAAACCACGAATTAGTTCACGAATCTACCACCTCGCATGCTGCGACAGCGCCGCGAGTCTTGAATTATAAGCCCGCGTACTAAACAGTAAATCAAAAATGCGAATCAATCCGCGAATCAGCCCGCGAGTCAGTCCGCGACTCAAACCACGAATTAGTCCACGAATCAGTCTGCGAATTAGTTCACGAATCTACCACCTCGCATGCTGCGACAGCGCCGCGACTGTGGCGACGCCTGGTGGCGGCGGCGGGAACTCCGTGAGATCTGTCCCTATTCATCTACTCAAATACGATGTAAGATAATATATGATCAATGCGATTCAAGTTCCTGACCGGCAAGCCAGTAATTTATCAGCGTCATTTATACCTTAGCAGATAACCGTACAATGGTCGAGTAGATTAATCGTTCGGTTGTCGCGTAACAATTTTCCCTGGAAGTTCGCTTCCAGTAAAATCTTTTTTTTTTATTTTTTTTTAATTACAACATAATAGGTATATTATTATAATATAATATTCGTTGCGAAAGCAATGTTTAATGTTTTTCTCGACCGCTTGTAAGTAAATATTAAGAATTAGATTAATTTCGTGGTATGTACGGTCCTTTTACTTAAATAAACAAATAATAAATCATAAATCATAAATCAAATACATAGGTTGACGATTGCAACCACTAAGTATGTCGTAAAGTAAACTTAAGTGAGCATTGCCGGAATTTGTAGTATAACCGATCAGACCTTTTGATTTTACTGTTCGGAATATAAGGAATTTTAATGATTTGACTATTAATAGGTTCTGTATCCCTCTAGCGGTGATACAGGGAACAATTGCCTATTTTAGTTTTTTAGTGTTTATTTAAGTAAAAGGACCGTACATACCACGAAATTAATCTAATTCTTAATATTTACTTATAAGCGGTCGAGTACTTATGCACGTTACCATTATCATGCCTACATATCTTTTCAAATTTTTCTAGCATTCCTCCTCTGCTAGATTAATTTTAAAATATCTCTTATAAATAAAACCGGATATACGTATAAGACAGGTTTTTTCACGGTCTTACTGACGAGTCCACGTGAAAAAACTGGGACGAAACGTATATTTTCTAAAATAGACAATTGTTCCCTGTATCACCGCTAGAGGGACACAGAACCTATTAATAGTCAAATCATTAAAATTCCTTATATTCCGAACAGTAAAATCAAAAGGTCTGAGCGGTTATACTACAAATCCCGGCAATGCTCACTTAAGTTTACTTTACGACATACTTAGTGGTTGCAATCGTCAACCCATGTATTTGATTTATGATTTATGATTTATTATTCGTTTATTTAAGTAAAAGGACCATACATACCACGAAATTAATCTAATTCTTAATATTATTATAATGTTATAACTACACTTTAATTAATATAATTTAATTAATATTTTTTAAAATAATATCAGATTTCAATATTATTTTTGTTTTTCACGTTATTAAAAAAAAATTTAAAAAGAACAAATAATATATTTAAAAATAAATAATTACACATTACAGAAATAAGTAGGAATATTTCTGGAATAGGAAAAGAAAGTGCAAGTGTAATTTTTATAATTAAAATAAGATTATTCGATGATAAAATTATTTATACAAATAAAAAAAAATACATTAATTTTAGAAAAATAATGAAATAAATTGGATACAAAAAGCGATATGAATAATATTTATAAATTCAATTGAAATTGAGATGTTCAATACTAAATTCAACCATCTATCCAAAAATTGTGAACAATTATTAATCTTTGATTGAATTGAATAAATATTTGGTAAAATGTACTAAATATTAATCTACTCATTTTATTATTTAGTGCGAGTAAACGAATTATATGTAGACACGAATGACAAGCATGCTTTTTAATGTTTTATACATATATTTGTATAGCTGAGAGTATAAAATTATTTTGACGAAAGCAATTTTACAGATCTAAAATTTGTAATTTATGTCTACAAAACGTAGTTACCTAAACATTAGACAACATTATGTATGGCCTTCGGGATGAGCTAAGCGAAAATTTTCTCGATTAAATCAGAGCACCAGGAAAATAGTAACGATCCACAATAGAGTGAGCATCCTAATTGCTCAAAAGTGTCGGAAACAATGCTTCTATTGCTTTGGCGATTTTCTGTTCTTGACGTGTATATTAAATTTTGTCAATAAAGATCAATGTTTATAAACAAATCTCAAAATTTCATCTTTTTCCCAATTTTTCCCTCCCCCGCCAGATGTTTGTCTTTGTGGCAAATTAATATAATTACATTTAATTTTCCGAAAGACTTAGTATTATTTATTATTAATATTCATTGTAAACGTCGATATACAAATAATATTGGTCAATAGTGAAAACTCATCAGAGACACGAATATACATTTCCTACGTATTTTTGTGCGCTGGGTCCAAATCCGTTTATACAATCTTTCTGTCATTTTCCACTTTCTACATATCTGCCATTCGATATTTTTTTTCAAAATTCATTTCTTCCATTATTTTCCCCACTGCAACGGAAGATGACAATCACACGTGCCACCTGTCATTTTACGTACGATTAAATTTGCACAGTACATGTTAATTTTTCCAACAATAACAATACGAGTGGTTTATTTAGTGTTATCAGTCAAAAGCTTCCATCGAGTCATTGGAATATATAAAAATATTGAAAAAGTTATCATAAAAAAATGCGTACAATTTGAAATAATAGTCCATAGTCCTACAGCAGGACAATCACACTATTTTTGTGTTTAATGAAAATATTTATCCACTTTACATGCTCCTTTAGGGGCGGCGAAATATCGACTTGTTACTTTGATCAAATTCGCTATTACCGACGCCGTACTTTCGTTAAAAAGCATATGTTTAAGGGAGAATTCATAAGGAATTACTATTTTAGGACCATTTTATAGTGAGGATCTACATTTTTGTCATATACAGAAAACGATTAAAACAATAACGAAAGAGAATTTACAAGAATAAAGTTTATAGGTAACATCACGAGCTGTTTGCCCACTACGACAATTTATTCTTGTCAATTCGCGCTAGTTTCTGAACCGATTTCGCTGAAGTTAGATGTGAATTCATAAAAAATACATCAAATGGTCCTAAAATAGATTTGGCCTTAAACATATATCTAGTTTCTGGTTAATTTGTATTTCTTAGATTAGGCAGTTACGTTATCGACCGGGTGGGTTTTGCAGCCCTTAAGGAAAGTAGATATATTTTCAAGCCCAAATCTATTTTATTTATTTTTTATGAATGCACGTCTAATTTCAGTGAAATCGGTTCAGAAACCAGCGAAAATTTACAAGAATAAATTTCCGTAGTGGCCAAATAGCTCTCGATGTTAGCTACAAACTTTATTCTTGGAAATTCTCTCGTTATTGTTTTAATGGTTTGCTATATATGACAAAAATGCAGATCCTCACTGTCAAATGGTCCTAAAATAGTAGTTCCTTATGAATTCTCCCTGAAACATATATGCTTTTTAACGAAAGTGCGGCGTCGGTAATAGCGAATTTGATAAAAGTAGCGAGTCGGTATTTACCGGTCCCTTAAGAGGATTCTATTCAGGTCGTTTGGTGAGATAGTAATTTACGTACAAAAGTTACAGTCGACAAATAATTTTCATCATTTATGATGCTGTATCTTAGTTTACAGTATTTTGAAAAGATCTCGGATACTATGTTGATTAGCTTAGATTAGATTACATTACGTATTTAATTGGTATGCGTTAAAAAAAACCCTAAGCCACATTGCTTGGCTTTGATATCTATAATGAACAGGAAGTGTGGGGTTAAATTGGAAAAAACACCGGTTTGACAGAAAAGTTAGCAACAACAATTTATTTCGAGAACTTGTGAAGCTGCATCGCATTTCACCGTTCCCTAAAGACATTTTCAATACCATATTGCTCGGTTTTGATGACAAGAGAAAACTTGAAGTAGGAATTGATGTAGTAATTTTGAAAATAAAAACGTTTTTCTCAAGTATGAACGCAATTATCGTCATAAAAGTTGGCAGCTACAAATTATTTCGGTAACATATGATGCTTCATCTTCTTGTATAGTATTCCAGAAATATGGTCAACGTTAGTGATGATTAATGATGTCATTGTTAATGTTAACTTTAACTTTATTTTATTATTGAATTGAAATATTATCACTATTAATTTTTTTTATTTACATTTTACATTCTTTATGTAAATGTATTGAGTCAATTTTATGTCAAAAGTCGTTTATTTAAATTTTGTTTAAGGATGAGAGTCGACCCGTGAATAGGCTAGAAATATCATTAACCTCTAGAGGGCCGGAAAACCAATATTTTGCAACACCGAACCATTTTCATCAATTTCTTTTTACGGATCAAAATATTCATTTTTCTAATATTATTCATTTTTTTAATACAATTGTAAATTTCTCCCTCCCCACCCCTTTTTACCGATTTTTAGAAATCGTTCATGCGATGCAATGGGGTAGTTTTTACTCTGATATAAGTGTTGTCTTTGAGTTTATTATTTTTTCGACGTGAGATTTGGATTCAGATTTCGAAAACTAATTTTTTTCGGATTAGAAATTTGTTTTAGTTTGTGTGACCAATACGAATCCTTGTAATGCACAGGCAAATAAAGAGGTTATTTATAAATGCTGTTATGTACCAGAGATATTCATTTTGTTCTTCAAAAGGTGTTCAATTCTTTCCTTCCAAACCATCTAATATGCTTTTTCTATGTCCATTGAAACCACTAATAGATTGGAATTTGGGTTGGGTATCACAAGCTTTACTTCGAGGCCGACTAAGTGCGGTCCATTGTGGACCTGAACTTTCTCAAATCGTTTTAGAGGGGCGAAAGAAGGTTTAGAAAGTGAAGTCTCCATCGTAGACGTTCAAAAGTTATTTGTTCCAGTAATTTGCGAAAGTTGCATATAAGTGAGGTAGGTCTATAATCACACTTGAATTTTCAGGGTTGTGCGTCTACTTAAGTTGTAATTATGGTTACTTATAGTACAGTTGTTTCAAATGAGTTGTCGTCCAAGCACTGGTATTTAAGAAATTGTAAAAATTTGTAACGAATTATACGTGGAAGGGTTACTTCCTTTGCAAATTATTTAGTTCTCTACAAATATGCCCATGTTAAACGCTTGTATGGCATTAAACGATATGAAAATTTCAATTAAAAATAATTGAAATTGAAGTTGCTACGAAATCGCGGATTCCCAATTTCATGAATTTCATTTACAAATTATTTTATAAAACAAAACATTCTTATCTTGGATATATCACAATAAAAATAATGTTCAGGTCTATATTATATACTGTCAAGGAGTGATTCGTTTTTTAAAGAGTAGTGGATAAATATTATTATTATTATTATTATTGTATATTTATTTACAGGCGTAGTCGCCCTCAAAATACATATAAAGTACACAGATCATAAAAACAAACTATAAAAATAACGCAATTAAAATAATTAAAAATTAAAATAATTAAAAATTAAAATTAAACGCACACATTTAGTATACATAATTAGTTCAAATCGATAAAAGAGCGTGGAGAACCGTTGCGGTAGTGACAATGTTTACAGATAAAAACGCCATATGATAACTATAAAACACAGTAAAAATTGGTACAACACAGATTTAAGGGGAGTAAACGCAATTTGTCCACCATAATGCCGTGGTCAACGGAATCGAACGCCTCTAAAAATAAATATCGAACGCCAATAAAAAATATTGTAAACAAATTTTGAGGACTTTATCCTTTTTCTTCGTTTTATAATTTTTGTATTCTAATCACAACATATACTTGGAAAGAAATGCTTCATATTAACTGATCTAGCATGCTTAAGGTTGATCGAGGAGATCAGGCAGATCATCTGAATGTGTCTTTATCCGAAATACTACCATAAATCCCACTCCTTATCAACCCGACTTATTTCAATATCATTTCATGCTTTTCAATCCATCTCCAATCAACTTTATCCTGTATTATCACGTGTAAAATTACAAGAGGTTCAAAATTATCGGATAAGTCCAGGCCGGTTCAGTTGTGTGCCGCGAATCTCAAGGGAATTACCTGATACATTTTGAAGCTTGACTAGGTGCTATTCGGGACATATTTTTCCATTGAAATTTTTATCAAAAATATTGGAATTGGAATGTAGTCGTGAGTAAATAATTAAAAATGCGACATATATATATATAAAATAACATTTTTATTCATGTTTGTAACAATCCATATTTTTTTGTGTGGCTAAATATTTATAGGAATTCGGCAACTTGTGAGGCTGTAACAGAGAAAGCAACAAGTAATGTACTATTATTATTTCGCATTAATCACTTTTTTAATCAGTTTTCCAACACATGTATGAAATGCAGTAATAAAAGTTGTCATAGGTTCAAAAATTTCTTGTCCGCTCAAATTTAATATTATTTCCAAAATATTTCTTGGTATCAACAGTCCTTATACAAACAATAATTAGTTTAATCCGTAGGTTGAAAATAATTTTTTTTAAAACAAATTTTACGTTTCGACCACATATGCGGGCCCTCTTCAGAATATATTTCAAAATTGGTTATATTCATTGGTAAAAATTGAAAAATGTCATTGATTAAATGGGCATTTAGAGATAGAGGATCGAAAAATTGTAGCTCACAGAAGAAGAACCGGCTAAGCGCTCGAACCGACCCGTCGTAAGTACTAACAGTCTGTTTCGCAATTTTTTTGCTTTTATCTCGTTTCGCTTAACAGATAGCAATATGCCGCCCAGGACAAAGTTGTAGGTATTAAAAATACCTTCAATTTGAGCCATCACTCGTTCCGATTCGATGGAAATTGAGTCCAAGGGAGCTTTCGGCATTCGCGCTATGCCTACGTCCCACCGGCGACTGTCTGACAGCGAACAACAACTTCCAAAGGCTCTTCTGGACTCAATTTTCATCGAATCGAAACGAGTGATGGCTTAAATTGAAGGTATTTTCAATTCCTACAACTTTGTCCTGGATAGCACTTTGCTATCTATTAATCGAAACACGAGAAATGCAAAATACAGCGAAACTGACCGTTACTACTTACGACGGGTCGCGGGTTCTAGCGCTTAACCGGTTCTTCTTCTGTGAGCCTCAATTGTAAACTACCTTCCTCAACTAAAAACACAAGTCAAAACTATTAAATATAGTCACAAAATCTGGACATTTTTCAAATTCCACCTTACAGTTTGTTCACGGTAGAGGTAGAATCAAGACTTTCAGACTACCGTGAACAACCCGTAAGGTGGAATTTGAAAAATGTCCAGGTTTTGTGACTACATTTAATAGTTTTTACTTGTGTTTTTAGTTAAGGAAGGTAGTTTACAATTTTTCGATCCTCTATCTCTCAATACCCTTTTAATCAATGACATTTTTCAAGTTTTACCAATGAATATAACCGATTTTGAAATATATTCTGAAGAGGGCCCGCATATGTGGTCGAAACGAAAAATTTGTTTTAAAAAAAATTATTTGTAGTTGTAACTGTATTTCACTCAAGTTTAAAGTAAATTTATGATAATGGGGACTGTACTTTTATCTCAGTGAACGCTATATTTTCTTGAACTTAAAAAAATGTTCTTTTTAACTTGATTTCAAGTAATCTCAAGATTTGTACTTTCCATTGTGGTAGCAAAAATTGAAAACTAGTTTTTTGTCTCCTCTTAACGTAACAAGTATTGTATGCGACATGTCAAGCAAAAACAATCTTTAAACTCAGAATTCAAGCTGTTACAAATGGGTAAAAACGTGTTATATTTTTCTATCTCCAAGTATGGACTTGAGCAAAGTTTTTCAGTGACGATTCCAAAGAACAATGATGCAATGTGGATGAAGCATAGTCCGAAAGAAAATAGTACAAAAACAAAGGATGGCAAACACAAATGACGGGGAAATAAAATGAGACTATCGAATGAAGTAACCGAAGCCAGGAAACGATTATAAGGTTATGAACATCCTTAAGGTTTTATAATCACCTGTATATTTTTTTTCGTCTTCATCCATATACAGCTGTTCGTGTACGACATTTCCACTTTCGTCGACGAACACAATTTCGTCGTTGTTTTCGACTGGATGGCATGTTGTTCCATCCGTGCCATTTTCTTCGCCGGTTGGTAAGACTGGTTCTTCTACTACTGTTAAGTTAATAATAAAGATGTTTGTAAACAGCCTTCGAAATTAATGTTGTTCATTTGCTACATTAAGAATGAAGGGATTGTGGTGATGGCTTTTGAAGTATAATAATGGAATGAAATAAACAATTTAAAAAATTGAACATCTTTGTTACAAATGGTTTTATATACTTCAATATTTATAAATTAAGATTTTCCCCATTACAATACCAGCATAAATTATAGTTTTAATTATATTCAATTCGCGTTTATACACGCATGTGTTGAAGTTGACAGTTGAAGCAATATTATACTATGTTGCGATGGTGCAAATACAAACTACAGGGTTTCAATACCTTTTTGTGTAAATAAGAACTGATGAGTGACACTTAAAGGGTTCGAAATCATGTCAGTTCAAGTCCGAATTCAGAATAGCAAAAGTGCATATAATTACTTGGATTCTCGGATGCTGCGACAATTCCGCATTCCAGATTACCGTTTGGTAATATCACTTCGGAAATTGGTGCATCACATGAAGCAGTAGTTTCATCCTCACCTGCAACATGACCACAGATTGTTGGTAAATTTTTGGTCTGTAACGGGTATAGTGTACGGTTCTAGTATCAGTTGTTTGCAGCCGGTATTATTGGCAAAAACGGTCAGTTATGGTACAAAATAGAACCAAATATACGCGCAAAGTACTCTGTTCAAATCACTTTTTAGTCTTGTGTGACAAAGTCACAATATTAATTAACGATATTAAATTACTAGAATATTAATTATATTTGGGCGAAAACAATACGCGTCATAAGAACTGCAAGTTCTCTCTCGGCAGTGGGAGCGAGAGGTATCCGAGTTGCGCCGGCCCGGGTAGTGGTAAGAGAAGGACGCTCGATCTCTGCCGTCGATCGCCGGTTTGTTGTGTCGGCGACGGCGTCTCCCATCGTGCGACGGATTTTCAAATTTAGTACGCTCGTGACCGCGAGAGATTTTGCTGTTGCTGAGGAGTAGGGAAAAGTGACGAGTATTTGTGGTGTAGGGAGATCAGAGGGACGGAGTAAAAACAAAAAAAGAAAGAAGTGTTACAGATAGTGATTGCGAGAGAGAAGAGAGTTAGTGAGAGAGGAGAGAAAGAGACAGAAAAAGAAAGTAGCGAGAAAGAGAGAGACAGGCAGATAGGGCGAGAGAAAGAGAGAGACCGGAAGAGAAAAAAAGAAAGAAAAGGTAAGGCGGCATAGCCGAGCAATTAAAGGAATAATAATCGGATGATAAAAAATAGAATAATTCGGACCGGAAGTGGCGAGAGAGGCACGGGAGACACGTGTGATTTTTTTTTCTTGTCTGTGGATGATTGAGGGGACTTATTATTGTACCGGAAGTGTCGAAAATTAATGAAAAATCGAAAAACCATTTTTTAATAAATAGACCGGAAGTGGCGAGTAGCCAGGCGAAGTTGAAAGATCGTTTTTTTTTAATTCGTGAGTGGATCGAGGGTGGCGAAGTAAAGTCGAAAAATCGTTTTTTTTTTTAATTCGTGAGTGGCTCGAGGGTGCTGAATTAAAATCGAAGGATCGGTTTTTTCCGTTATGTTTTTATTATTAAATTACCGAGTCAGACCGGAAGTAGTGAGTGGATGATAGAAAAATCAAATAAAATTTTTGTTTTGGAAATATTGAGACCGGAAACACATAACCACGGACAAAATCATAAATTTTTGGTTTGGGAGAAAGGAGAAACCGGAAGTGAGCGTGAGTGGCTGACTTGGGTCGCTAGGAAGATAGCGAGGAAGTTTGGGGAGGTAGTGTGAGGGGTCAAACAGGAAATTTCTACTTCCAGCAACGTGGGCCTAGGAGAATAACAATCATACCAGTTCAGCGGAAACCGCATTTTTGGGTCACGTCCAAGAATGGAAATTTGTGTGCAATTATAAAAATTTTATGTATATGTATTTTTAAAAAATAAATAAAGAAAAATACAACGTTACACCTGTATTACTGAATTGTCAGTCAATTAATGAAATATTCACGAAAAGTTCATCAGTGGTCGACTATCTCAGTCTACTGGTCAACCCTCTAAAGAGTTATTTGCCCAAGTACACTATAAGTTTTTGAGCACAATTGAAACATATATTATTATTGTTATTGTGACATTACCTTCGCTTTCATCAGGTTCAGGTGTGGTCTCAAACGACAGAATGGCGCTGGCGTTATCAATTATGGTTTCGAATGTCGTGCGACCATGGCAAAGATCACTCCAATGCGCTCTGATCTTCGTCATTTTTTCTTCATATTCTCCTCTGTACCTCTGCGGCAACGAATTCTCAAAATTTTTTTTTAATTTCATCGCAGCATCGCGAAATACTTACATAAAACTTTCTGTCTAACGGAATATGAAAATATTATAAGGTCTTTTTCGAAAAGAAATGCGTGGAATAAGTATTTAAACACGTACATAAAGATATAATAAAACTTTCAATGAATTGATTGCTGGTTAAAAATAATTTTTCTTCAAGTCACTACATTACTCAAGATACTTGTCAATTAATAGAAATAGTGAATGCAATGAAGTACAAATGTTTAACATTTTAAATCAAGCGATTCTGAAAGTAGTCGAAAAAGTGCCTCTTAGCACAACTTCGCCGACATTTGCAAAGTCATATTTAATTGGTTGTTTTCGATGTTTGAGAACTTGTATCGGATTCGTATTAAGCAATACTCAAGAAATTAATATGAAATGAAAAAATGAATTTTGTAAGTGATTATATTTTAGTAAAAAATTAATATGAATGGAATGTAGATTTCTTTAGTAAGCAAGATTTTTCGGAAGTTATCAAACCGTTTAATCGGAAACTTTGCAAGAATCTGTAGAAATACATTTTTTAGTGATTAATCGATGGATTTTGCTCAACGATAGATATATTCGATTTTATACACAATTTGTGAAAGATGATCACTTTTCTCATTCCTTTCATGAATTACTGGATAAAACAATATATTAATGAAATGTTTTTGGTTTTTTTATTTCAGATGAGACAGTGAAGAAATATCGCGTTAACCGCAAATCACTATTTTCTGTATGCTTCCGGACATCGGCTGCTGCGGCCTTAATATTGATTTTTAACTTGAAATAATTCAACATTATACTTCAATGTAGTGATAATAAGCATGTAAAATATTATGTTAATAAATGAAATGCTGTTTCAGGGTTAATTGTTGACAAAAAATCTCTTTTTCGATGTTCTGACTGCGTATAACCCCTCAAGTTTCAAAGTCTACTTTGCGGTCACTGCACAATAAGGGTTTACAACTGCAGGTTTAAATAAAATTAAACAGGTGAAGAAAAATAAGGCAATACATAGAAACGTTTACATCCCATGCATTATCTTGGAAAGAGTATGAATATATTCTACTTTTAGCAAGGTGTCAATGTATATAGTTACATAATTTTCTTACCAGTGAGTTGTAGCGAATTCAGCCGCGAGCCCTTCTCATCCACTATCTGCTGAATGTAACGATTGAATGATTCGGAGAAATTGGAAGTGCGATATTTACATAAGTAAATAGACAATTCTTCCGGATGGTTCAGCCACTGATGCTGAAAATACATCATAAATGGCCCGAACATGTCATACACCTTATGTCTATACATTAAGGTGACGATGTATCGGTAACCATCCATGATGTCTTTCGACGGTAAAAGCGATAATGCATAAAATTTACGCAATATCTCCAACCGCCAATAGGCGCAATTTTCGCTAGGACATGGCTGGGTGAAAACCAATCTCCGAGCCTGTTTTTTGACTGCCTGCAACGTGCAAATAATGATAAGTTTTAAGTACAATTGATCTCTGCAATAAATATCAGACAGATCCATATAGATTCATGTTGAATTTCAATCGATATCAATATGATCATATTGGCTTAGATATAGAAGTAACCGACCATGACCGTTCTAGTGGCTGAAAATCATATGATTGGTTCTGTATATTTTTCTAATGGAAATCCATTTTGAATCGTTGCTTTTCGTTAAGACGTTAAAAAGTTATTAACAAACGTTTAAATAAAAAAATCAAAATTTATCAAAAAAATCTAAAAAAATTCTATCATATAGATTGGGCAAAAACAAACATTTTTTGTCATAAGTAATTTTCTTCAAAAGTTTTAAGTTTTCGAGATAAAAAAGATGGTGAAAGTTGAAAAATGCCTACGTTCACGATTGTTTTTCTCGGAGACCACTGATCGAAATGACACGAATAAAAAATGAAAATATGCAGTGATTCGTCGTCTACAACGACATATTTTTTTATATTATAAAAGCGAATAATATTTTGTTATAACAAACGTTAAAACATGACATCGCGCACGGGTTAGCGGCGAAATTGATGCGCGTCGCTGCGATGCACTGCTGATTAGAGTTGTTTATATTTTGCATGCACCAATTTCGTTTATAACTTTTTTATTGAAAATCAACAGTCGTACAGTTGTTCTGGTTTTGCAGAACAATTAGCTCGTTTACGTCAGTTGCCTGTCGAAAATGCCATACATATAGTCAGTGTCTTATTAGCAGACAAGTACGATCCAAGTCCAAAATGCACGTCTAACCGTATTAATGTCGATTCACTCAGATTTGAACTCGCTATTAAAAAGAATTGTGTGGTAGATAAATTGCCACCGTCGAAACCTGCTTTACTGCAACACATCCTACGAGTTAAGTGGCAGGTGAATGAATGAATGCAAGTAACTTGTTCGGAGATTAAATCTTTGAAACCAACTGAAAATGGTTGGTTGCAAGAAAACGATATTTCATATCCAAACTTTTATGATGGTGATTCAGCTATGGAATTGCTTCAAAAATATGTTTGGTCCTGCAGTGGAAAATCTCCGTGTGCGAATTTAGTATGTAGTTGGGTAGCATTAAATTTAAGATGTTGTGTACTTTGTAAATGTTACAACAAATGCGAAAATATTGATGTTAATTGTGATGAATCTTTTGAAGATTAAATTTCAATAAAATAAAATAAAATACAATTCGAATTTCTTTAAAAATGTATCCCTGGTCTAGTAGAATATTGTTAATTAAAAGTTGATTAAATTTTTAAAACATTAAATGAAAATCCATTTTGAATCGTTGTTTTTCGATGACGAATCACTGAATATTTTCATTTTTTATTCGTGTCATTTCGATCAGTGGTCTCTGAGAAAAAAATCGTCAACTTAGACATTTTTTTACTTTTACCATTTTTTATCTCGAAAACTTGAAACTTTTCAAGAAAATTATATAGGACAAAAATGTTTGTTTTTTCCCAATCTGCGCGATAGAATTTTTTCAGAATTTTTTGACGAATTTTAACTTTTTATTTAAACATTTGTTAATCACTTTTTAACATCTTAACGAAAAACAACGATTCAAAATGGATTTTCATTAGAAAAATATAAAGAACCAACCATATAATTTTAAGCCACTAGAACGGTCATGGTCGGTTACTTTCATTTTATTGGGGGTAATCCTCTCGCCTATGAAGGGGTACACATGCATCGCGGAGATGCTGTAGAAAGGGACGTAATTTCTTCTTTTGAACTTCTGTTGAGTTTCGAACTCACCCTAGAGTAGTGCGCGTAACTTCCCAAAACATTGATGCCAGGAAGCACTGTCCTAAACGCATTTCGGATTGCCTTCTCAAAATCACATATAACAGTTAAGCCAATGTCTTCTGCTGACAACTGCGGTGCAATGTGGAAGGCAATGTGTCGCAAAACTTCTGTGTAGAGGCCTTGCGTTTTCCACGTCATGAGCACGATGCAAATAGGTAGTGGCTAAAAGTAATGAATTCACGTGCCTAATGCATTGTCTATTACGGGCGAAAAAAGACGAGCAATGAAGAGCAACTACTAACCGTCTTAAATTTGCACAGTGCTAATACAGTAAATGCCTGGTAAGCACCAGGAACAATGTCTGCAATACTGAAAGTGCCGTCGGCAGATATGAAATCGTCGAATTCTCTTCGACAATAAAAAATGCCCTTAACGACGTCCATATCTGTGAACATGATGGCCTTTTGCGTACGTCCTTCAACCCAGGACAAAGTCAAGTGCCCAAATTCATGCTTCAGCATGTCATTATTATCTTCAAGCTGCTTATAATACTCCTCGAACCAAGTGGGTAGCTTGGGATGCATCTCTGCCGCTTTATTTTGCATCGATCTAAGCATAGATTGTTAATTGCACCATGCTGATGCCGTAGGAAATCCGAATAAAAATACATTCTAATGTTAAGTTTCAAATAACAACAATGGTGAGTTGTAGTGTTATATACATAGGGGAGACTTGAGTACGTGGAACATATGGATAATTGGTTCTCAAACTTCTTCAACTGCCATATGTATTTAAAAGGGCCTAACGATTGAGCATAAAATAAGAAGTTAATTTTTTTAAAAACGTCCTCACCGATTTTTTAAATTTTATGATGAAAATACCAAGAAGGTTACCAGTACCAGAAACAACAAGAGAAACTCATTTCGGAAGACTTTTTATTTAAAGTTGGTTCAGGGTCACTGTGATATACGAACCGTCTAAACATGTTTACTGCACTCGTCTCCCCGGTACTATATAAATCAATTGTAACGCTTACTGCGGCGCTAGTTCGCGGTAAACCTGCTGGACATGATGACCTTTTCGTTAACCTCCTTCATATAACGTCTTTCGGAACTCGGACATCTCCGCCTCATAAGCTCTCGGCGAGTGCGTGTGAGCTTTCCTTAATGTGAAGTCTTCACCTTCGACAATAAATTTCATTTTGTCGGGATCGAAAGAAACCTCAGGCTGGGCTAAGTGAGCAGCTCCCTTGCAGTTCGGTAACAGACACCGTATACGCCTGATTAGAAACCACGAAAAACATTATCTACTTAACTACTTTGACATAACATGAATCATAGCATAGTGTACAGTAAACATTTCTTCTTAAGCAATGTGCCATATATAAAGGAAAAATACCTAAAGGCGTATCCCTTCTGACATGTATGGAACCAAAGAGAAGGAACAACTATACATAAAGGGCAAGCTAAAACTGCACGGCCGATAAGGCTAATTCCTAACTTCAATTTAAACGGAAAACGCGTATATTTTAAAGCTGAAATCTACTTTAGGGCGCTTTTACGCATTTTTTATGAATGTACGCCAAATTTCAGCGAGATCGGTTTATAATTGGACGAGAATACGCAAGAATAACACTTTGAATTTAAAAAATGTAATTTCAATGTTACAATAAAATAACGAGTTAATAGTTTGCTATAAAATTTACATCAGTTGTTACTAACTTCGTTTTGGTGCGTTACTTTTCAAACATTAGGAACCTAGAGAAATTCTGTGCCCACTTGCATCCCAGCAAACAGTAAAGCATTGGGAAGTTTTGAAAATCGTGGGAAATGAATCCTTTTTGTTAACGCTTTTGAATACTTTTGTATACTTGAATGTGGTTTCGTTTTCTTACGAAATATCAGAGCTTATATTAGAATGCTTAACAGTACTCATGAATACTTCAATAAGTATTGAAAAGCATTCAAAGAGCTGCCGCCATCTTGAAGCTATATTGCAAAGAATTAAATTATAAACTCTGAATACTTTTATGAAAATATAAAAGTATTCAAGTATACACAAGGATTAAAAATGTTAACTAAAAGGATTCGATTGTGGAATTTTCAAAAGTTCTCAATTCTTTTCCGTTTACTAGGATGAACTTGAAGGGACCGAATTTCGGAATAGTATATTATGCAGCAAGTGTCCAAAGGTAACTTCACCGCACATGTTGCTTTCGGTAGTTTATGCAATTTCTGTGCGCAAAGTATACTTTGTGCACGAATATTTCGGTGTCGCACTAGTGCGGTAAAATGCACTTTACGCACCAAAAATGAATGCGCAAAGTAACTCTTTGCGTACACAATTGCATAAAATATGTTACTCGCTTATTATCTACTTGTAAAATATTTATAAAAGTATACATAATACCCCTCAAGGAACTAC
This sequence comes from Trichopria drosophilae, assembly GCA_030407085.1. Lineage (NCBI taxonomy): Eukaryota > Metazoa > Arthropoda > Insecta > Hymenoptera > Diapriidae > Trichopria > Trichopria drosophilae. The sequence continues at coordinate 42,027,890 of CM059585.1, forward strand.
AAAAACAGACTTATGTCACAAATAACAAAAGTAATGTTCATATCAGGCAATCTTGCGCCGCGTCGTATAATGGCGTTCTTTAGCCCCATTCTACGTGTTAATGAAATGCTTGCTATAAAGTATACTATTTGTGGAATAACAGAATGTCTCATTCGTCAAGATCTTGTCAACCTCTACGGGTATTGCCAATTCAAGAATCAGCAAATGTTATTTTAGACCAAATGGTAGCGTTGGAATAAAAATAGAAGAACTAGTGGTGCTTGATGTTCAAGTTGATAAAAATATGATAATATATTTTTCATTATTCTTAAATGTAATAGATGGGGAAATATTATTACAGGTACAAAATCAATGCAAACCTGCCCTATTTTCCATTCGACTCCAAAGCTATTTAATGACTTTTTTGCTCGACGTTAATGCGCTGATGTACGGAATAAGTCCATTATATGCTTACATTACAATTATTGAATGTTGTTGTTGCTACATCTTTCTTGTAGATTGTCCATTAAAACTTGCGAAGTTCGCTCTGACAAACAAAAAACCTTGTTAACAGAAATTGATCCAGTTAAATTTGAGCAATTTTGCATTTCTACTGCTGAACTTGATGTTAATCACTACAATTGGTACCCTATGCCTTCAACGTTACATAAAATTCTTATTCGCGGAGCTATAATATATTATAAAAACACGCTACCTTCTGGAATGTTTGGCGATGAAGCTTCTGATACTCACAAAAAAGATTATAAGAACTTGAAACAATTTCTAAGTAAAACACGTAACCGCGAGGCCACTTTTCATGACGTTTTCTATAGGGTAATGGATACTTCTGATCCTATCCTATCAACAGTTTGTTTATCTTCTCGTATTAAACAAAACAAAATTTGCACATTTCAGAAGATGTCAGAAATTTATATTGGTTTTTCCTAACATAAAATCATGTAACATATCGGTATTGCAGATTGCGATAATTGATTATTGTAAACCATTTTTCGGGAACGGGTACATTCGCCTGGGCCGAAATCGAAATAGGCATGGCCGTCTACTATTTTATGGTTCATGGAAGGTGATCGGTTCGAAGTAGTTCATGTATTGCCCAGAAGAGGGTGCTTTCATTCATAAATTGTCAGTTTTACGCTACACACATACATTTACAAACTCCTTTATCTGTGTGTGCTGTTGGCATAAGTATAACTTGCAGGTTAGGTTTATTTTTGTTTACAAGTATATTTTCTACCTTTTTAAATGACAGTTGTGTTTCATAAATGATTTTAGGTGGAGAAGAAGAAGAGAATTAAGACTATTAGATAAGTATATTTATTTATTAACATGATAATTATGCTATATAGGTATAAAATTAGAATATGGTTCTTTAAAGAATTTTGTGATCATTTGCAGGTATATGAGTTTACGAGTGAAACCTAGTGCTTCTGCCAGGGATCATCAGGAAGACTCCGCTGTTCACTTTCCTGGCCTCTGGGGTATTTTGACGAGGACTCGCACATAGGTACTTTTTTCTTTATGACCAGCTGACCTCAAAGAAGCACTCGTATTTAATGCATTTGGGACGAGCATCATCAGGATGACTCCACTTTCACTTTCCTGGCCTGAAGTGTTTTGACGAGGCCTCCTACATAGACATTTCTACATCCTGGACAGCTGCCCACTGAGATGGCTTGGATATACCCGATTTGATCTGAGAAACTCCTGGAATACTCCGCGATATATCAGTTTCCAGGCCAGGAGTATTTTCACAGGGACACGAACAGCTGACTTTTGTTCTGGCCCGCTGTCCTCAAAGAAGCATTTCCTCAAAATTCATTTCCTTCCGGAGATTCATCGTAAGAAATACAAATTGAATGTTCTTCTAGTATGGTCGCTGCCTACCCGTAAAGTGTACGGGTGACAAAACAATCAATAATACATTATCGTCTAAACTAAATTATCGACTAGTTTTGTACGGTCTCAAAATACTGGAAAATCCTCCTATCGGTCCCAAATTAGACAAAAAAGTTGATTAGTAAAAATAAATTCAGTCTCATCTCCTAACGGTCCCAAATTAGACAAAAAACTTGATTAGTAAAAAATGAATTCATTTTAATCTCCTAACGGCATCAAATTAAACAAAAAACTAGATTCGTTGAAAATAAATTCATTTTAATCTTCCATCGTCCCCAAATTAATCAAAAAACTTTATACGTCAAAAATAAATTAATTTTACTCTTCGATCGTCCCCAAATTAAGCAAAAAACGTTATACGCCAAAAATAAATTCATTTTAATCTTCCATCGTCCCCAAATTAAGCAAAAAACTTTTTACGTCAAAAATAAATTCATTTTACTCTTCCATCGTCCCCAAATTAAGCAAAAAACTTTATACGTCAAAAATAAATTAATTCCAATCTTCCGTCGGCCCTAAATTAAGCAAACAACTTTATACGCCTAAAATAAATTCATTTTAATCTTCCATCGTCCCCAAAGTAAGCAAAAAACTTTATACGTCAAAAATAAATTAATTCTAATCTTCCATCATGCCCCAATTAAGCAAAAAGCTTTAAACGACAATAATAAATTCATTTTAACCTCCCATCGTCCCCAAATTAAGCAAAAAACTTTATACGTCAATAATAAATTCATTTTAGTCTTCCATCGTCCCCAAATTAAGCAAAAAACTTTATACGTCAAAAATAAATTAATTCTAATCTTCCATCGGCCCTAAATGAAGCAACAAACTTTGTAAGTCAATAATAAATTCATTTTAACCTCCCATCGTCCCCAAATTAAGCAAAAAACTTTGTAAGTCAATAATAAATTCATTTTAACCTTCCATCATCCCCAAATTAAGCAAAAAACTTTATACGTCAATAATAAATTCATTTTAGTCTTCCATCGTCCCCAAATTAAGCAAAAAACTTTATACGTCAATAATAAATTCATTTTAGTCTTCCATCGTCCCCAAATTAAGCAAAAAACTTTATACGTCAAAAATAAATTAATTCTAATCTTCCATCGGCCCTAAATGAAGCAACAAACTTTTTACGCCAAAAATAAATTCACTCTAATCTACCATCGTCTCCAATTAAGCAAAAAACGTTATACGTCAAAAATAAATTCATTTTAATCTTCAATCTTCCCCAAAATAAGCAAAAAACTTTATACGTCAAAAATAAATTAATTCCAATCTTCCGTCGGCCCTAAATTAAGCAAAAAAATTTATACGTCAAAAATAAATAAATTCTAATCTTCCATCATGCCCCAATTAAGCAAAAATCTTTATACGACAATAATAAATTCATTTTAACCTCCCATCGTCCCCAAATTAAGCAAAAAACTTTGTAAGTCGATAATAAATTCATTCTAATCTTCCATCGGCCCTAAACGAAGCAAAAAACTTTATACGCCAAAAATAAATTGATTTCTTCAATCGTCCCAAAATTAAACAAAAAACTTTATACGTCAATAATAAATTCATTTTAGTCTTCCATCGTCCCCAAATTAAGCAAAAAACTTTATACGTCAATAATAAATTCATTTTAGTCTTCCATCGTCCCCAAATTAAGCAAAAAACTTTATACGTCAAAAATAAATTAATTCTAATCTTCCATCGGCCCTAAATGAAGCAACAAACTTTTTACGCCAAAAATAAATTCACTCTAATCTACCATCGTCTCCAATTAAGCAAAAAACGTTATACGTCAAAAATAAATTCATTTTAATCTTCAATCTTCCCCAAAATAAGCAAAAAACTTTATACGTCAAAAATAAATTAATTCCAATCTTCCGTCGGCCCTAAATTAAGCAAAAAAATTTATACGTCAAAAATAAATAAATTCTAATCTTCCATCATGCCCCAATTAAGCAAAAATCTTTATACGACAATAATAAATTCATTTTAACCTCCCATCGTCCCCAAATTAAGCAAAAAACTTTGTAAGTCGATAATAAATTCATTCTAATCTTCCATCGGCCCTAAACGAAGCAAAAAACTTTATACGCCAAAAATAAATTGATTTCTTCAATCGTCCCAAAATTAAACAAAAAACTTTATACGTCAATAATAAATTCATTTTAATCTTCCATTGTCCCCAAATTAAGCAAAAAAACTTTATACGTCGATAATAAATTCATTCTAATCTTCCATCGGCCCTAAACGAAGCAAAAAACTTTATACGCCAAAAATAAATTGATTTCTTCAATCGTCCCAAAATTAAACAAAAAACTTTATACGTCAATAATAAATTCATTTTAATCTTCCATTGTCCCCAAATTAAGCAAAAAAACTTTATACGTCAAAAATAAATTAATTCTAATCTTCAATCGGCCCTAAATTATGCAAAAAACTTTATTCGCCAAAAATAAATTCATTTTAATCTTCCATCGTCCCCAAATTAAGCAAAAAACTTTATAGGTCAAAAATAAATTCATTTTAACCTTCCATCGTCCCCAAATTAAGCAAAAAACTTTATACGTCAATAACAAATTCATTTTAATCTTCCATCGTCCCCAAATTAAGCAGAAAACTTTATACGTCAAAAATAAATTAATTCTAATCTTCCATCGGCCCTAAATAAAGCAACAAACTTTATACGCCAAAAATAAATTCATTTTAATCTTCCATCGTCCTCAAATAAAGCAAAAAACTTTATACGTCAAAAATAAATTCATTGTAACCTTCCATCATCCCCAAATTAAGCAAAAAACTTTATACGTCAATAATAAATTCATTCTAATCTTCCATCGGCCCTAAATTAAACGAAAAATTAGATTCGTTGAAAATAAATTCATTTTAATCTTCTAACGGCGTCAAATTGATCAGGAAACTAGATTCGTACAAAATAAGTTGATTTTAATCTTCTAACGCCGTCAAATTGAACAGGAAACTAGATTCGTAGAAAATATATTCATTTCTATATTTTAACGGTCACAAATGCAACAAAAAACTTGATTAGTAAAAAATGAATTCATTTTAATCTCCTAACGGCATCAAATTAAACAAAAAACTAGATTCGTTGAAAATAAATTCATTTTAATCTTCCATCGTCCCCAAATTAATCAAAAAACTTTATACGTCAAAAATAAATTAATTTTACTCTTCAATCGTCCCCAAATTAAGCAAAAAACGTTATACGCCAAAAATAAATTCATTTTAATCTTCCATCGTCCCCAAATTAAGCAAAAAACTTTTTACGTCAAAAATAAATTCATTTTACTCTTCCATCGTCCCCAAATTAAGCAAAAAACTTTATACGTCGAAAATAAATTAATTCTAATCTTCCATCGGCCCTAAATTAAACGAAAAATTAGATTCGTTGAAAATAAATTCATTTTAACCTTCTAACGGCGTCAAATTGATCAGGAAACTAGATTCGTAGAAAATATATTCATTTTAATATTCTAACGGTCACAAATGCAACAAAAAACTTAATTAGTAAAAATAAATTCAATTTCATCTCCTAACGGTCCCAAATTAGACAAAAAACTTGATTAGTAAAAAATGAATTCATTTTAATCTCCTAACGGCATCAAATTAAACAAAAAACTAGATTCGTTGAAAATAAATTCATTTTAATCTTCTAACGGCGTGAAATTGAACAGGAAACTTTATTCGTCAAAAATAAATTGATTAATTTTGTAATGCACTAACAGCCCTGGACTATAATCTTCTATCTAATATTAATAATATTTTAAAGAGAAAATACATTTTGACGACTTTAAGTCAGCTGCTCTACATATATAATGTGGTAAGGTTGGGTGTGGTTGGGATGAGGTTAGGTGCGGTTGGCGTATCACACATCAGGCAGGACTGAAAGTGAAAATACATACTTGGTTAATAAATACTTGTTGTATAATGTAGTACGCTATTTATTATTTATCAGAATTATTTTATTTGCTTACCTTTGGAGTAGGAATGTTCGTTTAAAATGAAATTTCTGACTCCACTTGAATCGGAGCATGCAGGAAGCTCCAAGCCCTCCAGCTCATCAGTGAAGCCTGTACAGATATATTTATGTATGTATACGGTTTAAAATATGTTCATTTAATCTACTAAAAACGTATTTAGATCTTACCCTCAAGTTTGCCCCAATTTACTGCTATCAATTTGGCTCCCATTTTCAGGAGTTTCGAAACGAGACAACTTTTGGCAACGATCCAAAATATGCCAATAGACTCCTCTTTAGCGGAGTGCAGAGGAAGTTACTTCTTTACGTCTGGACTCTCTTCCTGCTGCAGCCTCGCTTGATTTGCAGCCCCAAAGACGCCATTTAGTTTATTCCAGTTTAAAACAAATGAATTGCGACTTTTTTCTTGCGACAATTTTTCCTCGGAACTTAAAGTGTAATTCATTTGTTTTAAATAAATGAATAACGACTTCAATTTCTTCTTGGAACTGAAACTGCAATTCATTTGTTTTAAACAAAATATAGGTTCAAAAAAAATTAATAGCTATTTTCTTGAGATATTTGGTAGGAGAACAATTTTGGAAGAGTATATTGAATAAAAATGCAGGAAAATAGTGAAAAAGCAGTCCCAGAAAAATCTACAAGGGCAAATTTAAAATATTCGGAAACACGGAGAATATTTGATGGGTACCGGTATGAAATTAAGGATCGTAACGCTGCAGGACAAACGTATGAATTAATTCTTAAAAATATTATATATTGATCTACAAAAATGTGTTTGTTCCTATATAATATTAACAGTTAAAATAAAAATGGCAGAAATTCTACTTTGATATGAAAATTAATTTGTATTTAATTTCAGGATTTTGAGATGCCATGACCGAAAGGTTTGTAATGGAAAGAAATTTCATTTTAAACGAACATTCCTACTCCAAAGGTAAGCAAATAAAATAATTCTGATGAATAATAAATAGCGTCCTACATTATACAACAAGTATTTACTAACCAAGTATGTATTTTCACTTTCAGCCATGCTTGATGTCTGATACGCCAACCGCACCTGACCTCGTCCCAACCACACCCAACCTTACCCCATTATATATGTAGAGCAGCTGACTTAAAGTCGTCAAAATGTATTTTCTCCTTAAAATATTGTTAATATTAGATAGAAGATTATAGTCGAGGGCTGTTAGTGCATTACAAAATTAATCAATTTATTTTTGACGAATAAAGTTTCGTGTTCAATTTGACGCCGTTAGAAGATTAAAATGAATTTATTTTCAACGAATCTAGTTTTCTGTTTAATTTGATGCCGTTAGGAGATTAAAATGAATTCAATTTTTACAAATCAAGTTTTTTGTCTAATTAGGGACCGATAGGAGATGAGACTTAATTTATTTTTACTAATCAAGTTATCATCCTTTTCCTGGATTCGGAAAAGGGTAGAACAAGAAACCAACAAAAAAATTCTTTATTAATGATGCACAAACGCAAGGGGGTTAAATGATCTACAACTCTATACTGTAATTGACGGCTATATTTCTCAACACAGAAATAAAAAAAATACAATAAAGTTTTTGGGGGGCGCGACGGAAGGATGAGCGCACTGATACACGGAAAGGGCGCTGGGTCCGCAAATCACGCGACGGTAAAATTTCTTTCAGAGGACCGGAAATACACACAAAAAAAAACGAAGTACGAACCGCAAAAAAAAGGGGGGGGGGCACAAAGATGTGTACGGACACTTACGATGTCGGCGCTAAAGCCTCTGGCCGCGTCGGTGCACCGGGAAGTTGATCCGGGGTTCTTCGGCGGACGGCTCGGGGTGTCCTCCTCGGAACGTCCACTCGAGACGACGAAGTCCTCGGCAGACGGGTCGGTTGGTCGTCGCACCAGAACTATCCTCACTTAAACTGCAATCCGTGGTACTTCAGCACCAGCGAGATCGGAAATCGAGCGAGAAAAGAAATAAGACGGAAGTCACGCAAACACTGTAACCACGCGAACTATTTCACCACGCGAAACTCTTTCCTCGCAAACACTTTCCACGCAAACACTTGCCACGCAAAGTCTCTTAGGGTCCGTTCGATCACGCGTCCAAAAACGAAGTGACGAGTGGGGGCCGATAGCGCTTGGTAGATGCGCGCGGGAACCGTACGCGCATCTCCAGTGACCAGGAGCGGAGAATCACCGGGGGTGATACGGGGGAATTAGAAAGCGGGGTCCGAACGGGGTTTTCCCCACCGCGGTGTTAGGAAAGTCGCCTCCGTCTTCGTCTCGGGCGGTTTACATGCTGCGATAGAGAGAGAGAGAGAGAGAGAGAGAGAGAGAGGCGTTCTATGACGCAATCGAATACAACAGCCACGCTGCCAGAATGCAGCTTTGCGATGGTAAGAGCTGGATGGCTACTGCCGACTTAGTGGAGGCGAGTAAGGTCGCCATCCACGGGGGAAAGAAGGGGAATGTGAGGCATTTTTTTTAGCATGCTGGGCCTGAATGATGCAGGCGCGCAGCGACGAAAAGGGGGGAACGGTGCAGGCACGTCAGAGAGGGGCGGTGTCCCTTCTCGACGGCCACGATGGCTCCTACCATCGGGTGGTACCTCCTGCGCTGCCGAGAGGGACAGCCAGGGGAAAGAGGGGCTCGGGCGTTTCGAGTGCTCGGGAGGTGGTGACGCTCCCGGCGGAACGCGCAACCGAGCAAATGACGGTAATGCCGTTCAGGCGCTTTACCGGCGACTGACGAACGGGTATCCGAATTCATAAAACTGATAACAAACTAAAAAAAGGATTGAGGAAGGCGATCCTGAGCTCCGGGACACTTTCGACACGCGAGGGAACCGCGGCATCCACCGTGAAGGATCTGCCAAGGGGTCGATCAGTGACACCTTGTCACAAACCCCCGGGCCTGACTCGAGTACATCCTTGTTAATCGCGTCACAATAAATACGGAGGCTCGGATACAATTTTCAGACGCAAACTTTCCTTAATCGCTACTACGCAGTGTCTACACTCGGGGAACTTTACGCGAAATCACTCACAGTCCTTATTCTCTAATGCACTTGACATTTTCTACAGGGTACGTTCCTGTATCCCTGGGAAGCCTACATTGCCCGTGGGCCTATACAAAAGGGTATCTAAATAAATGTCGCTAGCGCACGCGAATTTCACAATTCAACGGGGTCCTTTCCCCGGGTAAGCACATATGCCGACTGGCTGATACGATTTTACCTTATGACTATTCGGTATACGACCGTACGCAAGGCTTCGGATCTTCCAGCTGCGGAGCACGCTGTCTTCAATCTTTGACGAGGGCGAAAGAAGTGGAAGGGATCCAGGTACGGAGAGGATTCCTTATCAAGTATTTGGGAGTTGGATGGTTCGCAAATTTATCTGGAAATCAATAACATGAAGGGGGGGTCTGAACGGTCGGAGCGCCCACTCCCGGAGAGATAGGGGGCTCCACCGTTGGAGTGGCTTCGGCCACCCCCGGGGAGAGAGGATACTCCACCGTTGGGGGGGCTTCAGCCGCTCCCGGGGAGATTGGTGTCTACCGTCGGAGGGTCGTTAGCCGCTCCCGGTGTCGTAAATTCTCAATTTCGGCGTGGCCTTAGGCCCGGTCACCGCTCAAAAATTGGCCCCGGGGCGGCTGTTACTCGCGGTCCCGGAGGGTTTCGTGGGCGTCCACGACGATTTGGTACTTCGGGTAGGTCTTCCTTTTGAGATTCCCTAGCCGTTGCGGGGCTCCAACTGCTCTCCGTCGGAGGTGGTGGGGGGTTACTGCGTAGGTGTTTTGGGGGTCGACCACGGCGACGTGGGGCGACACCCTCTTTGGGTCCTGGGGGCTCTGTGGGGGGTGTAGGGGCTGTTGAGCGCGGGGGTTCACCGTCACGTCGTACGGATTCAAAATCCACCGGGTCCGTTACGTTTTTGGAGCTTCCTGGAGGGGGCTCATCCTCCGGAGCGTGGTAGGCTTTTAAATCTTTGATATGGGCTCTTGGGTGTCTACGGCTGTCTGGATCATCCAGTTCGTAGACTACTGGGGAGATAATTCGAAGAATTCGGTGGGGGCCGCTGAACTTTGGCGCGAGCTTCGCGGCGAATTTCTGGGCACTAGAGGAGAGGAAACGCACGCGGCGCATGACAAGGTCGCTGACTCGGTATTCTACTTCGCGCCGGTTGCGGTTGTAGTACTGAGCCTGGCGTGCCGCAGCCTGCTCCAGGTTGCGATGTACCCAGTCATGAATGAGGGGCAATCGCTTCATGCGGTCGCACCAAAATTCAGGATTGGTAGGAAGGGACAAGGGGGGAGGGGGAATATCTTTGCGCAGGTTTCTCATGGGGACCGGGTTACGACCATAATTCAGGAACGCGGGAGTCATTTGTGTGGAGGATTGAATAGCCGTGTTCATGGCAAACGCTAATTCGGGAAGATGCACGTCCCAGTCACGATGGTCATGCGATACGAACGCGCTCATCATCGTTTTAAGAGTTCGATTGACTCTTTCGACCGGGTTGGCCTGTGCATGGTACGGCGGGATAGGGGTGGGGGTGATACCTAAATCCACGAGGTAAGACGATATGTGCTTGTTAGCGTATTGTTTGGCGTTGTCCGTCAGAAAATATTTCGGGCAACCCCATCGGTTTATTACTAGCCTATCAAAAGCATCCATAATCGCGGGACCAGTAGCCGCGCGAAGGGGTTTCACCTCGATGTATTTCGTGAACATGTCCTGAAATACGACTACAAATTGATTTTGCTTCTTGCTTGGGGGAAACGGCCCCATGATGTCGGAACTAACCGTCATCCATGGACCTTCGGTTGTTCTCTCGGTCATTAGACCAGGGGGGGCTTGTTGGGAAACCTTAACTTTCTGACACGAAGGGCATCGGGATACGTAACGCGAAACATCCTGAAATATTCCGGGCCAATAAAAATCCTGAATTAGGCGATGGTAGGTCTTGTCCACGCCAAGATGACCGGATTGGGGACAATCATGGGCATCGCTCATGGCACGTGAACGCGACGGGGCGGGTATGACCAGCTTCCAGGCGTCCTGGTCGGTCACCGCTGACTCAATAACGGGGTGCGGGCGATGGTAGTAAATTCTACCATCTTCAATCCGCCAGTTGGGGTATTTAGAGGGGAATTCTCTAATATTCGATATCTTTTGGGTATACCAGGGGTCTGCATCATATCCAATAGCGCCAAGGGCTTCTTCCACATTTTCGTACATGCGGGATAATGCGTCGGGTACAACATTGAGGGCACCTGCGCGATGCGTTATCTCCATGTCGTACGCCTGCATGGCTAATGCCCATCGGGCTAGTCGACCGGAGGGGTCACGCAAGTTCCGGAGCCACTTCAGGCTATGATGGTCGGTGATGACCTTGAAGTGCGTTCCCTCTATATACGGACGATACTTTTTCACCGCCCAGAGGACGCCGAGGCATTCCTTCTCGGTGACCGTGTACTTCCGTTCGGCTTTGGTGAGGATGCGACTAGCGAAGCTAATCGGGTACTCCTCTCCATTGACCTCCTGGGTAATCACGGCACCAAGGGCGAAATCGCTCGCGTCCGTCTGGATCGTGAACTCAATTCCAAAATCGGGGCGTTTCAATACGGGGGTGTGGGTGAAAGAGTCATGTAGCGGATCAAACGCTTTCTGTTGCTCCTCTCCCCAGGTCCAGGGGGTGCCTTTGGTCAAAAGCTGCGACAAAGGAACGCGATCATGGGAGAAATTTGGGAGGAAACGGGAGTACCACCCCACCGTTCCCAAAAAGCGGCGGAGCTGCTTGACGTTGGTAGGTGGGGGAAATTCCAAAATGGGGGCGGTCTTCTCCGGGTCGGTTTTCAAGCCGTCTTTATTGAGCACGAAGCCAAGGTATTTGACCTCTTCCCGGAAGAACTCGCTTTTCTCTAAATTTAACTCCAAACCAGCGCGTTTGAGGGAGGTTAATACGACTTCTAGATAACGGAAGTGGTCCTCCTTATTGTCCGTAGCGATGATGATATCGTCTAGATATGCGAAGACGAGGGGTTCCCACGCAGGATCAATGAGGCGATCCACTAACCGTTGGAAGGTGGCGGGGGCGTTGGTAAGGCCAAAGGGCATACGTTTGAATTAGAAGAATCCACGGCCTGGAACTGCGAAGGCCGTGATGGGTCGACTCTGGGGCGCAACGGGGACCTGAAAATAAGCCTGACTGAGATCTAGCGTGGTGATACACCGAGCTCGACTCAACCCAGCCAGTATTCTGTCCATGGAGGGGAGGGGGTAGGCGTCCTTGCGGGTGGTTTTGTTGACGTCCCGGAAGTCCACGCAAAAGCGCAACGTACCGTTGGACTTCTTCACTATCTCCGGGTTGCTCAACCACGGGCTTTCCGCTCGTTCGATGACACCCTCTCGGGCCATCTCATCAACGGCGTCCTGTGCGACCTAGAGCATGTAAGGGGACAGAAGTCGGGATTTTTGACGAATTGGGGGGTGGCGTTGGACGTCTATGTGGTGCTCCGCCAGGTGGGTTACACCTAGGGAGGGGGTGCGTCCAGGGGGGTATAAACGATTGAGAAGCCGTTTTAAACGGGGGTGGGCTTCTCGGGACGGGGCGATCAATCATACGCAGTCGTACGAGGCATGTGCGTTGGCCGAAACCTCTTTTTCTTCTAATGCTCTAGTTTTCCCGCTACCACTAGTCCACGTTCCGTTTTCCGTGTCTAGCTTTACTCTAAATAGTCGCAAAAAGTCCATACCAAGTACGCATGCGTAATCGAGGGGCGCAACTCGGATCTCCAAGTTCTCTATTTGTTCGTCAAGGGTGATTCGGAGGGTTACTAAGCCAGCGAGGGAGATTGAAGATCCGTCCGCGACTCGGACTTGCTCGCTTGTCTTTTTTAAGAAGGGGGCCACAAGTCTTTTATAGGTAACCCCCAGATACGACTTAGAAGCGCCTGTATCTACTAGGGCTCGTATCTGGGTCCCAAGCAACGCCAACGTTATGAATGGACGCGGATCAGCGTCCAACAGGGACGCGGAGGGGGGAATTGACTCTACGGACGCGAAGGGTTCTGAAGTGAATCCACGAGGGGGTGACCGGGGGAACCGGTGAGACTTCGTGGATTGGGGCGTCGCGGGTGAAGGAGTCGATTTCCTTCGGGAGTCTGGCGTGTTCGGGTTTTTGAAACTATTATGGGGGGGCCTTGGGGACTCTGTCCCTCCCATTAGTAGTTTCCCGAACGTTTCCGTGCGCAGACGGGGCAATCGTTGCTCGTGCGTCCCGGATAACCGCACACTCGGCAAAAATAGCCGAGGGGGTGAGGACATTCGCGATAAATGTGGTCCGTCTGTTTACAGTTGTAACAGCGGACCATCGGGCTGGGGCTGGGTGAACCCCTAGGGCTGATGGTTGGAGTGGATGGCGCGACTTCCGATAATGGAGGAATTCGCTTCGGGCGCGAGAACTGAGGAGTCGGGAGGGTCGGTGGTGAAGGGCGTCGGGGCGGGGCCGACGCCTTCGGGGGTTTTGGGCGCGACACCGGGACCGATGTGGCGCGCAGCAGTGGAGATGCGTCAGCCACGGGTGGTGGGGGTGAAGGTGAATCTCTATGATTTCCCTTAGGCTGTGCCGGGGGGGACGCGGGGGGAGTAGCGGCTAATTTGTCTCTCTGTTTCTTAATCTTTGGAGAGTAGGCGAAAGCCGGGTAGACCGACCGAGTAGCGGGTGGAGGGGGTCGGTAAGATCTTTCCTGACTCGCTACACTCTCGACCTGGCGGCCTTGGCGCAGCAAATCCGGAAAGTCTTGTACGGATTCGCGGCGTTTGTGCTTCGCGAGACCGGGCCGCAAGTTCTGGAAACACATGTCCAATTGTTCGTCAACTGTTTACGTTTAATACTGGCTTCGGGGCTTCGCTGCCCATAAGCATCCCGAAAATAACCCACGAAGCCAGGGTATGAGCTCCAGCTGTTACGTTCCACCCGGAACCAGGCTAGGGCTGCGCCTCTGAAAGCTTCGGGGAGGGCACGGAGGAGGTCGTCCTCTGTGAGGTCACGGCTCGAGCTATACTCTAGGAGTTTGGTGAGGAAGTCTTCGGCATCCTCACCTTCCTCGCCCGAGAATCGAGGCCCATGTGACCTCCAGTGTTCGATGGCGGTTTTACCACAACGAACGGCGGACTGGGACAAGCTGGGGTGGTAGGTTGAGTTACCCGAGGGAAGCTGCTGCCCGACTCGAGTACTACTACCGGGAGGGGGTTGGGGAATAGATTGTATGTCAAATCTGCCGGGAAATGGACTGCTGTCCTGCCCGGAGGGTTTGACAGAGGAGGGGCTCGATCATGCACACCTAGTGGCGCACGGATGAGAGGATAGGAGGGGTATTGGTACTGGTAAGATGATTGGGGGTATGATGAGGCTGGGGGTGGTGGCTGAGAGTTAGGAAATGGGGAAGGATAGTGAGGTTGCGGAGGCGGGGGATAGGTTGAGGTCGGGGGAGGCTGGTAGTCGGAATGTGGGTCATTTGGATAGGTTGATCGGTCAGGGAAGACTCGGGGGAACTCCGAGGGCTGGGAGAAGAAAGAATCAGCCGGTTGTGGGGGCGGAGAGTGGGGAGTTTGGTGGGGGAAGGAAGGAGGTGGTCGGGAACAGGGAGGTTCCCGGTACGGTACCTGACCCGGTCGGGGAGCTGGGTGCTCTTCCCGAACCGTTGGCCGGGGATTATAGTCACGTGAGAATCGATGGGGATATTCCCCCAATCGTGGGGGCGGGGGGTAGTTATCACGCGATCCTATTTGGGGTTCATTCCGGGTGTCTCGATTATTTGTTCCTGAGAGGGGAGAGGGGTTATTATCCCCTACCGCTGTGGGGGGAGGGTTACCGTAGTTTTGAGATCCCGAAGAGGGTACACTTCCCCTGGTGTCTTTCGGCGGCCCAATACCTCCCGTTTGGGGATGGTAGAGGGCGCTCGCCGGGTCAGACATTTGGGGTAGTGTATGGGGGAAGTTTTGAGGTAAGGAGGACTCCGTTCCTAAAAAGGCGGAAGTGCCCTCTACGAATGTCAGGGGGTCACGATAGAACGCGCGGGATCTATCGGAGGGGAGCTGGGTGGGGGGGAACGCGACAGCACCTAGTCGGTCGCGTTGGGGCATTGGATCCCCGGAATCCATGTAGTTGGAATAGGTGGCATTGAGCGACCCATTGAGGACATTCCCAATTATTGGGCAACTTATAGCCTCGTATAGGGTAAAAGGGGGTAAGTTACCCCGTCCATCCACCGCGGGTTCCCATACATCTTCCGTGTCGGGGAACCGTGCTTTGATGGTATGGCAAGCGAGACGATCGCAAATAGCGACCATTGACCCCGAAATCAGGATCCCTGCACGATCACATCTTCTTAGAAGGTCGCGCAGGTCCACGATAGCGCGCACTTCCTCCCGGATGGCCATTTGCTGATCCGGGGTGGCTATACCCTTAGTGCCAGGGCTCGCGACGGGGAGACATTGGTCGTTGTCGACATATTGAGTGACGGTGCCGTTGTGACTGTCACCATGGTCGACGTAGTAGTGGGGGTCATGATTGTGGGGGCAACTCCCCCCATTCCGGGGTAATTGCCGGGTGGGGAAGTACCGGCGGTATCCATTACTCACGCAGTAAAACCAAAAAAACAAAAAGAAAGCGAGATTAGCCAGTGAGCCTATGCACTGGATAGGAGAGGATAAGAGGGGGGGGGGGGTTGTCTCCGTCACACACGAGACCAAAAAAAAAAAAAAATTAAAAAGAAAAGGGACGATTTCCCGGAGCAAAAGCAAAAAAAAAATTTTTGATTTAATTAATCCCGGTTCTAGGGTGGGGGTAGCGCGAGATTCTACCTCGCGACCGTCTGCCTCAGCAGAGTCCCCTAGACCGAAGAAGGGGAAATCCAAAACGCAAAACCGAAAAAAAAAAAAATAACGGTTTGACGTGCAGTATGCCAACGCCAAAATAGGAGAAAAACAAAAAAAAAAGATAAAAAAAAAGAAAGGGGGGGGGGGGGGTTAGAGCGTAAATGACAAATTCAAAACCAAAAAAAAAATAATACAAAAAGAACTTTAGCAATTACTCCAACCACGAAAAATCCAAGTTCCACAAAAAAAAACTACTAACTCGAAAACTGGTTTTCCTGTGTATATAATTATTAAATTATTATCACAGGTATCGGGGAATACTAAAGGGGAAGGTCACCATAGGGTGGCAAGGTCACTTCGAAAGTTTTTGTTAATCAACCTTTCGAACTCGGGTCGAAGCATTATGTTACTATTTGTAACTTTTATTTCGTTGTGGGTCTTCTTTATTCTGGGATTTGCTAATTATGGGTATTCGGGAAAGTAAAATGGAACATTAAATATTATTAAATTTAAAAGTAATCTAGTTATTGGGATTTTTCAAATTTATTATTCAGTGAATAATATTATTATTAAGTTTATAATTGAAAACGATTTTCTTTTCAAAGCTGCTAATTATAGAAATAATATTGAAGTAAACAAATACACAACTTTATTGTTTTCTGGAATTTCCCCCGAAAAACAAACAGTTATTAATTAACGAATTGTTTTCGAAATTAAATAATTACTTTTTCAACCGATTTTTATTTAGGCACTAAAATTTTCAACTTTTTTTCCCAATAACTAGAAGGTTGCGGGGGGGAATTTCGAGGTCTGGAAGGAAAAATACAAATGGGGAACAATTATTCACAAAATTTTCATAATCATAATTATCCTTAATTCTAATTATTCTTAATAATTAATTACATATAATTATATATATATATTTCTTAATCACTAAATATATTCAATATAGAATAGGGGAGGGACGCGAAACCGAAACCGAAGCTGGAAAGCCCGAGACCGACTTCGTTTTCTTAAATCGCAAGATTACTAAAATAACACGCAAAAATGACGCAACCAGAAAATGACGACAATTCGAATTCTTCCGGAGAACTTCCAAAATTGTTATTTAATTTTTAGGAAAATCACAAATTTGATTTCCCCACCAGGGATGCCATTTATCATCCTTTTCCTGGACTCAGAAAAGGGTAGAACAAGAAACCAAAAAAAAAATTCTTTATTAATGATGCACAAACGCAAGGGGGTTAAATGATCTACAACTGTATACTGTAATTGACGGCTATATTTCTCAACACAGAAATAAAAAAAATACAATAAAGTTTTTGGGGGGCGCGATGGAAAGATGAGCGCACTGATACACGGAAAGGGCGCTGGGTCCGCAAATCACGCGACGGTAAAATTTCTTTCAGAGGACCGGAAATACACACAAAAAAAACGAAGTACGAACCGCAAAAAAAGGGGGGGGGGCACAAAAATGTGTACGGACACTTACGATATCGGCCGCCTCTGGCCGCGTCGGTGCACCGGGTGATCCGGGGTTCTTCGGCGGACGGCTCGGGGTGTCCTCCTCGGAACGTCCACTGGAGACGACGATATCCTCGGCAGCGCCCGCTTGATAGCACCCGCGAGATCGGAAATCGAGCGAGAAAAGAAATAAGACGGAAGTCACGCAAACACTGTAACCACGCGAACTATTTCACCACGCGAAACTCTTTCCTCGCAAACACTTTCCACGCAAACACTTTCCACGCAAACACTTTCCACGCAAAGTCTCTTAGGGTCCGTTCAATCACGCGTCCAAAAACGAAGTGACGAGTGGGAGCCGATAGCGCTTGGTAGATGCGCGCGGGAGCCGTACGCGCATCTCCAGTGACCAGGAGCGGAGAATCACCGGGGGTGATACGGCGGAATTAGAAAGCGGGGTCCGAACGGGGTTTTCCCCACCGCGGTGTTAGGAAAGTCGCCTCCGTCTTCGTCTCGGGCGGTTTACATGCTGCGATAGAGAGAGAGAGAGGCGTTCTATGACGCAATCGAATACAACAGCCACGCTGCCAGAATGCAGCTTTGCGATGGCAAGAGCTGGATGGCTACTGCCGACTTAGTGGAGGCAAGTAAGGTCGCCATCCACGGGGGAAAGAAGGGGAATGTGAGGCGTTTTTTTTAGCATGCTGGGCCTGAATGATGCAGGCGTGCAGCGACGAAAAGGGGGGAACGATGCAGGCATATCAGAGAGGGGCGGTGTCCCTTCTCGACGGCCACGATGGCTCCTACCATCGGGTGGTACCTCCTGCGCTGCCGAGAGGGGCAGACAGGGGAAAGAGTGGCTCGGGCGTTTCGAGTGCTCGGGAGGTGGTGACGCTCCCGGCGGAACGCGCAACCGAGCAAATGACGGTAATGCCGTTCAGGCGCTTTACCGGCGACTGACGGACGGGTATCCGAATTCATAAAACTGATCACAAACTAAAAAAAGGATTGAGGAAGGCGATCCTGAGCTCCGGGACACTTTCGACACGCGAGGGAACCGCGGCATCCACCGTGAAGGATCTGCCAAGGGGTCGATCGGTGACACCTTGTCACAAATTTTTTTGTTGTATTTGTGACCGTTAGAAGATTAAAATGAATTTATTTTCAACGAATCTAGTTTTTTTTTAATTTGATGCGGTTAGGAGATTAAAATGAATTCAATTTTTACTAATCAAGTTTTTTGTCTAATTTGGGACCGATAGGAGATGAAATTGAATTTATTTTTACTAATTAAGTTTTTTGTTGCATTTGTGACCGTTAGAATATTAAAATGAATTTATTTTCTACGAATCTAGTTTCCTGTTCAATTTGATGCCGTTAGAAGATTAAAATCAACTTATTTTGTACGAATCTAGTTTCCTGATCAATTTGACGCCGTTAGAAGATTAAAATGAATTTATTTTCGACGAATCTAGTTTTTTGTTTAATTTAGGGCCGATGGAAGATTAGAATGAATTTATTATTGACGTATAAAGTTTTTTGCTTAATTTGGGGATGATGGAAGGTTACAATGAATTTATTTTTGACGTATAAAGTTTTTTGCTCTATTTGAGGACGATGGAAGATTAAAATGAATGTATTTTTGGCGTATAAAGTTTTTTGCATCATTTAGGGCCGATGGAAGATAAGAATTAATTTATTTTTGGCGTATAAAGTTTTTTGCTTCATTTAGGGCCGATGGAAGATTAGAATTAATTTATTTTTGACGTATAAAGTTTTTTGCATAATTTAGGGCCAATGGAAGATTATAATTAATTTATTTTTGACGTATAAAGTTTTCTGATTAATTTGGGGACGATGGAAGAGTAAAATGAATTTATTTTCTCCGAATCTAGCGTCCTGTTCAATTTGATGCCGTTAGGAGATTAAAATGAATTTATTTTTTACAAATCAAGTTTTTTGTCTAATTTGGGACCGATAGGAGATGAGGCTGAATTTATTTTTACTAATCAAGTTTTTTGTTGCATTTGTGACCGGTAGAATATTAAAATAAATTTATTTTCTACGAATCTAGTTTCCTGTACAATTTCACGCCGTTAGAATATTAAAATGAATTTATTTTCTACGAATCTAGTTTCCTGTTCAATTTGACGTTGTTAGAAGATTAAAATGAACTTATTTTTTACGAATCTAGTTTTCTGTTCAATTTGACGCCGTTAGGAGATTAAAATGAATTCATTTTTTACTAATCAAGTTTTTTGTTCCATTTCTGACCGTTAGAATATTAAAATGAATTTATTTTCTACGAATCTAGTTTCCTGTTCAATTTGACGCCGTTAGAATATCAAAATGAATTTATTTTCTTCGAATCTAGTTTCCTGTTCAATTTGATGCCGTTAGGAGATTAAAATGAATTCATTTTTTACTAATCAAGTTTTTTGTCTAATATGGGACCGATGGAGGATTTTCCAGTATTTTGAGACCGTGCTAGACTAGTAGATAATTTAGTTTAGACGATAATGTTTTATTGATTGTTTTGGCACCCGTACAGTTTTTAATGCAGCGACCATACTAGAAGAACATTCAATTTGTACTTCTTACGATGAATCTCCGGAAGGAAATGAATTTTGAGGAAATGCTTCTTTGAGGACAGCGGGCCAGAACAAAAGTCAGCTGTTCATGTCCCTGTAAAAATACTCCTGGCCTGGAAACTGATATATCGCGGAGTATTCCAGGAGTTTCTCGGACCTAATCGAGTATATCCAAGTGGTTCTCAGTGGGCAGCTGTCCAGGATGTAGAAATGTCCATGTAGGAGGCCTCGTGAAAACACTTCAGGCCAGGAAACTGAAAGTGGAGTCATCCTGATGATGCTCGTCCCAAATTCATTAAATACGAGTGCTTCTTTGAGGTCAGCTGGTCATAAAGAAAAAAGTACCTATGTGCGAGTCCTCGTCAAAATTCCCCAGGCCAGAAAACTGAATAGCGGAGTCTTCCTGATGATCCCTGGCAGAAGCACTAGGATTAAATCGTAAACTCATCTACCTGCAAATGATCACAAAATTCTTTAAAGAACCATATTCTAATTTTAGACCTATATAGCATAATTATCATGTTAATAAATAAATATACTTATCTAATAGTCTTAATTCTCTTCTTCTTCTCCACCTAAAATCATTTTTGAAACACAACTCTCATTTAAAAGGGTAGAAAATATACTTGTAAACAAAAATAAACCTAACCTACAAGTTATACTTATGCTTCAAGATGGCGGCAGCTCTTTGAACGCTTTTCACTACTTATTGAAGTATTCATGAGTACTGTTAAGCATTCTAATATAAGCTCTGAATATTTCGTAAGAAAACGAAACCACATTCAAGTATACAAAAGTATTCAAAAGCGTTAACAAAAAGGATTCATTTCCCACGATTTTCGAAACTTCCCAATGCTTTACCGTTTGCTGAGGTTGCAAGTGGGCACAGAATTTCTCAAGGTTCCTAATGTTTGAAAAGTAACGTACAAAATCGAAGTTAGTAACAACTGATGTAAATTTTATAGCAAATCATTAACTCGTTATTTTATTGTAACATTGAAATTACATTTTTGAAATGCAAAGTGTTATTCTTGAGTATTCTCGTCCAATTATAAACCGATCTCGCTGAAATTTGGCGTGCATTCATAAAAAATGCGTAAAAGCGCCCTAAAGTAGATTTCAGCTTTAAATTATACGCGTTTTCCGTTTAAATTGAAGTTAGGAATTAGCCTTATCGACCGTGCAGTTTTAGCTTGCCCTTTATGTATAGTTGTTCCTACTCTTTGGTTCCATACATGTCAGAAGGGATACGCCTTTAGGTATATTTCCTTTATATATGGCACAGTGCTTAAGAAGAAATTTTTACTGTACACTATGCTATGATTCATGTTATGTCAAAGTAGTTAAGTAGATAATGTTTTTCGTGGTTTCTAATCAGGCGTATACGGTGTCTGTTACCGAACTGCAAGGGAGCTGCTCACTTAGCCCAGCCTACGATTTCTTTCGATCCCGACAAAATGAAATTTATTGTCGAAGGTGGAGACTTCACATTAAGGAAAGCTCACACGCACTCGCCGAGAGCTTATGAGGCGGAGATGTCCGAGTTCCGAAAGAAGTTATATGAAGGAGGTTAACGAAAAGGTCATCATGTCCAGCAGGTTTACCGCGAACTAGCGCCGCAGTAAGCGTCACAATTGATTTATATAGTACAGGGGAGACGAGTGCAGTGAACATGTTTAGACGGTTCGTATATCACAGTGACCCTGAACCAACTTTAAATAAAAAGTCTTCCGAAATGAGTTTCTCTTGTTGTTTCTGGTACTGGTAACCTTCTTGGTATTTTCATCATAAAATTTAAAAAATCGGTGAGGACGTTTTTAAAAAAATTAACTTCTTATTTTATGCTCAATCGTTAGGCCCTTTTAAATACATATGGCAGTTGAAGAAGTTTGAGAACCAATTATCCATATGTTCCACGTACTCAAGTCTCCCCTATGTATATAACACCACAACTCACCATTGTTGTTATTGGAAACTTAACATTAGAATGTATTTTTATTCGGATTTCCTACAGCATGTAAACGACGTGAAAAGTGTTGGCCACGAGATTGCTTGGATCTTCGATTGGTCACGGCGGTCGTCTGGGAAAGCTGATTCCATCGCCGCAGGCTGTTCTGCCGAAGAAAACGGAAAGTTGGTGCCGTTCCGATGATGCCCGGTCCACTGGCTAAGCTGGACGCTGCGTTATTTCTAAGATTACTTCGACATTGATGTCGAAGTACAAGGTGAGCGTATCAAAACAAGTTGTTCTTCTTTCGTGGAAAACCTGTGGGGAAGTTTTCTGGCGGTTTGTATTTATGTCTTAGCCAGGATTTCATGACGCCAGTTTCGACATCGAAACAGTCTCCAAACCCACATGGTGCCTTTGAGGTTATGGATACACACCGCATGGCGATTTTTGGGTTAGGCTTGCAAACCACATGGTGCCTTCGAGGTTAGGTTTGCAACCCACATGGTATTTTCAACCTTAATTTTTGGATTCATGTCTATCACACTTTACGGAGAAGACCAGTAAACATTGCTGCAGATCCAAATAGTACTTTGGAAATTTCAATGGACCTGCTAATCTGGGTGATTTTTGACAACGTATCCAAAGTGGACGACACCAAATGTTTCATTTTCGACTTAGTGTGAGTAATTCGTTTTCGTGTCAAGTGAATTACGAGTCACTTAAATCCTCATATTATATTCTATAAAAGGAAATTATGAACGTCACGTTGAACGTTATAAAGAATTTGAGAAATGAGGATTCAGTGCGCTATCGCGTTTGTGACGATAATTTAATTAATTTGAATGATTTTGACGATTATTACTAATTCTTGAATGAAATGATGAGTCGTATTTTAGCTTTCGGGTAAAAGATTAAAGAATAAGAATCAGTTATTTTGTGATTTTGCGTGACGACTTGTCCCAGTCAGTTTTATTATGATTGCGAATTTAATGAATTAAAATGTTAGAATTTGTGAGAGAAATTTGATTGTAAAGTCTTCTAGAGTATTAATTTGTGCTAAATTAAAACGAACAATAAGGATAATGCGACAAAATTATCCCTAAGATCGGGTGTGTTAATCATTACGTTGAATATGTTATTTACGTCTGGATCAGATTCGATAAATAAACGATAAAATGATAGGCTTAATTAAGAATTCGTTAATATTTATTTATTGTGTATTAACGAATATGGAGAATACATATACAGGGTGATCCAAAAGTCCCGGAACAGCAAAATATCTCAGCGGGAGTGCATTTTCGAGGAAAATGTTTCAGACAAAAGTTTCAGGATTTTTCCCTGGCTATTTAATGGCGATATTGAATTTGACCTTGAACATGACCTTGAAGGTTATTTCAAGGTCAACTTAATTTTTTTAAATGGGAACCCCTATTTTTTTTCATGGATTCTGAAAGAGCGGGAAATTCTACGTCCGAGTATGATATGATCGATTTTTCCGGCAAGGTCATTTCAAGGTGAAACTTAAAACTCCCGTAACGGCGAAATATCTCAGAGAGTGTGCATTTCTTTGGAAATTGTTTCAGACAAAAGTTTAAGGATTTTTCCTGGGATATTTAATGGTAGCACAGAATTTGACCTTGAACATGACCTTGAAGGTTATTTCAAGGTCATTTCAAGGTCAAGTTTGTTTTTTTTAATGGAAACTGCTATTTTTTTTCACGGATTCGGAGAGAGCACAAAATTTTACGTCCAAATATGCTATGGCCGTTTTTTTCGGCAATGTCATTTCAAGGCCAAACTTAAAACTCCCGGAACAGCGAATTAACTCAGCAAGAGGCACCATTGAATTTAACCTTGAAAATTACCTTGAGGCTTATTCTAAGCTCAAGACTATTTTTTTTAATTGGAACCCCGTTTTATTTTCGTAATGTTTCCAGAGTTTCCAGAGTGCAATGCATTATCATTGTTCCCGGAAAAAAATATACATTTTTTTTTTACATCCGATACGTTTATAAATACGGTATGTATGGGTAACATTTTTACATTGTTTCCAATGCTACCGCCGGCTTTAGCATTACCCAAGATGTACCGCGTGGAGGTAGCACGGTCGGGTTTACACCTCTTCGGGGTGCTTTGTTCAGGTGGTTCCCCTCGCCGTCACCTGTGCGTGTGCGTGTGCGTGTGCGTGTGCGTGTGCGTGTGCGTGTGCGTGTGCGTGTGCGTGTGCGTGTGTGTGTGTGTGGGTGTCCCCAGACAGTTAAGGCAAGATGGGTATACTAAGATTTTGATGAAATTATGTATCCTACTAAAGCTTATGCTCAAAGTGATTGCCATGAACTTCTTGGCAATATCCCAAGCGATTATAAAAAGTCGATACGACTTTTTTAATCATATCTGGTTCTATAGCCGCGATCTCATCCCGTATTCGTTGTTTTACTTCCTCAATATTCACCGGTTTCGTTCGATACACTCTATCTTTGAGATAACCCCATAGAAAATAGTCAAGGGGCGTAAGATCCGGAGATCTTGGTGGCCATTCTATTACACCCCTTCGACCTATCCACCGTTCTGCGAATACATCACTCAAATAATTGCGAACATCTGTTGCATAATGGGGTGCTGCACCATCTTGCTGAAACCAAGTCTGATCGAAATCCTCGCCTACAATAACCTGAATAGCAGGGATGATGTCGTCCCTCAACATATCGTGGTATTTTTTACCAGTAAGGGTACCCTCGATGAAGAAGGGCCCAACTACCGCATTGTTTATAATACCTGCCCATACGTTTACTTTTTCAGGATATTGAGTAGAACGACTATTGACCATCCAATTAGGATTGGTTTCACTCCAATAAGACATGTTATGTCTATTGATTGCCCCATTTAAGAAGAATGTAGCTTCATCAGAAAATACGATGCGATTCAAGAAACCGGCATCAGCATCTATTCGATTCATCATTAATTCCGCAAACTGTAGGCGTCTATCAGGATCGTCTTCATTCAATTGTTGTACGAGTCTAACTTTGTATGGGTGAAATTTTAAGTTTTTAGTTAAGATCCGTTGTACTGTACCGTAACATAAGTCGTGCTGCTGTTTAACTTTCCTGATGGAAGTATGAGGATCTTCCGTTATTGACAGCGCGACATTCAACTCATTTTCTTCAGTTGATGCTGTTACTGGACCACCTGCTCTTGGGAGATCCTTCACAGTACCGTGAACTTCAAAACGATTTATTGTTCTGCTAACAGTAGATTTAGAAATCGGTTCTCGTCCCTCTCTAAATGATGCGTTAAATAAGGTTCGCACATTCTCTAAAGATCGCTGGTTATCACCCCAGCCTCTCATCATGAGAATGGTTATTCTTTCTCGTTCACTTAGCGCAGCCATTGCACTTTGTACGAAATATACGTATGTATTTTGTTACTGAAATGATGCTTAATACGTTTAGATAGGAAAGGCGTTTAGATAGGAAATCCATGTATCTCACAAAACGATAAAGTTAAGACCAAAATGTAACCTTATAAGACTGTACACGTATGTATAAATTCAATGTGAATGTATGTTGTTTATTTACTTCGCTGGTGACTCGTGCTCTCTGTCGCTGTTCGCGCGCCCAAGTTCACTTTGCACAAGTGTTGCGTAAGATTTATGTATACACTTTTTTTAAACAGTTTATTATTCTATTTACAAAATTAGAGGACAAGCGAGGGACAGGAACTGATTCCTAAATCGACTTTTGGCAGAACAATAAATTGTTTCGAAGTTTACGGCACTGTAAAGGATCTCCCTAGAGCAGATCGTCCAGTAATAGCATCGACTGAACAAAATGAATTTAACCACTCTCAATACCGGAAGATCCTCATAACTTCGTTAAGAAAGTGAAACGGGGTTCCAATTAAAAAAAAAAAATCTGAGATATTTCGCCGTCACGGGAGTTTTAAGTTTCACCTTGAAATGACCTTGCCGAAAAAAACGGCCATAGCATATTCGGACGTAAAATTTTGTGCTCTTTCCGAATCCGTGAAAAAAAATAGGGGTTCCCATTTAAAAAAATTAACTTGACCTTGAAATAACCTTCAAGGTCATGTTCAAGGTCAAATTCAATATCGCCATTAAATAGCCAGGGAAAAATCCTTAAACTTTTGTCTAAAACATTTTCCCCGAAAATGCACTCCCGCTGAGATATTTTGCTGTTCCGGGACTT
This sequence comes from Trichopria drosophilae, assembly GCA_030407085.1. Lineage (NCBI taxonomy): Eukaryota > Metazoa > Arthropoda > Insecta > Hymenoptera > Diapriidae > Trichopria > Trichopria drosophilae. The sequence continues at coordinate 42,053,877 of CM059585.1, forward strand.
TTGGATCACCCTGTATATATGAATCAGTATGCATCATGTCACTTTCGATAACCTTACAGCATTAAATTTCCGCGTTTGCTAATCATTAATTATGTATTTTGTATATTCAAAAAGATTTGAATATTACATCCATTCATTCACCTGCCACTTAACTCGTAGGATGTGTTGCAGTAAAGCAGGTTTCGACGGTGGCAATTTATCTACCACACAATTCTTTTTAATAGCTAGTTCAAATCTGAGTGAATCGACATTAATACGGTTAGACGTGCAGTTTTTACTTGGATCGTACTTTTCTGCTAATAAGACACTATACATACTATATGTATGGCATTTTCGATAGGCAACTTATGTAAACGAGCTAATTGTTCTGCAAAACCAGAACAACTGTACGACTGTTGATTTTCAATAAAAAAGTTATACACAAAATTTGTGCATGCATAATATAAACAACTCTAATCAGCAGTGCATCGCAGCGTCGCGCATCAATTTCGCCGCTAACCCGTGCGCGATGTCATGTTTCAACGTTTGTTATAACAAAATATTATTCGCTTTTATAATATAAAAAAATATGTCGTTGTAGACGACAAATCACTGCATATTTTCATTTTTTATTCGTGTCATTTCGATCAGTGGTCTCCGAGAAAAACAATCGTGAACGTAGGCATTTTTCAACTTTCACCATCTTTTTTATCTCGAAAACTTAAAACTTTTGAAGAAAATTACTTACGACAAAAAATGTTTGTTTTTGCCCAATCTATACGATAGAATTTTTTTAGATTTTTTTGATGAATTTTGATTTTTTTATTTAAACGTTTGTTAATAAGTTTTTAACGTCTTAACGAAAAACAACGATTCAAAATGGATTTCCATTAGAAAAATATACAGAACCAATCATATAATTTTCAGCCACTAGAACGGTCATGGTCGGTTACTTCTATTTCTAGGCGCTTTCTCGGGGGTGATCCTCTCGCCTATCATTGAATGTCAGATAGATGCATACAGAAATTGTGTTGTTTTTTTGTATAACCCAAATACTAACCAATATGATCATATTGATATCGATTGAAATTCAACATGGATCTATATGGATCTGTCTGATATTTATTGCAGAGATCAATTGTACTTAAAACTTATCATTATTTGCACGTTGCAGGCCGTCAAAAAGCAGGCTCGGAGATTGGTTTTCACCCAGCCATGTCCCAGCGAAAATTGCGCCTATTGACGGTTGGAGATATTGCGTAAATTTTATGCATTATCGCTTTTGCCGTCGAAAGACATCATGGATGGTTACCGATACATCGTCGCCTTAATGTATAGACATAAGGTGTATGACATGTTCGGGCCATTTATGATGTATTTTCAGCATCAGTGGCTGAACCATCCGGAAGAATTTTCTATTTACTTATGTAAATATCGCACTTCCAATTTCTCCCAATCATTCAATCATTACATTCAGCAGATAGTGGATGAGAAGGGCTCCCGGCCAATTCGCTATAACTCACCGGTAAGAAAATTATGTAACTATATACATTGATTGACACCTTGCTAAAAGTAGAATATATTCATACCCTGTCCAAGATAATGCATGGGATGTAAACGTTTTTATGTATTGCCTTATTTTTCTTCACCTGTTTAATTTGATTTAAACCTGCAGTTGTAAACCCTCATTGTGCAGTGACCGCAAAGTAGACTTTGAAAGTTGAGGGGTTATACGCAGTCAGAACATCGAAAAAAAAGATTTTTTGTCAACAATTAACCCTGAAAAAACATATCATTTATTAACATAATATTTTATATGCTTATGATCACTACATTGAAGTATAATGTTGAATTATTTCAAGTTAAAAATCAATATTAAGGCCGCAGCAGCCGATGTCCGGAAGCATACAGAAAATAGTGATTTGCGGTTAACGCGATATTTCTTCACTGTCTCATCTGAAATCAAAAAACCAAAAAGATTTCATTGATATATTCGTTTATTCAGTATTTCATGAAAGGAATTAGAAAAGTGATCATCTTTCACAAAATGGCGGTATTTAAAAACTGAATTTAGATTTCCAGTAACAAATTTGACCTTAAATTGTTTATAATATCGAATATATCTACCGTTGAGCAAAATCCATCCATTAATCACTAAAAAATGTATTTCTACAGATTCTTGCAAAGTTTCCGACTAAACGGCTTTATAACTTCCGAAAAATCTTGTTTACTAACGAAATCTACATTCCATTCATATTAATTTTTTACTAAAATATAATCACTTACAAAATTCATTTTGTCATTTCATATTAATTTCTTGAGTATTGTTTAATACGAATCCGATACAAGTTCTCAAACATCGAAAACAACCAATTAAATATAACTTTGCAAATGTCGGCGAAGTTGTGCTAAGAGGCACCTTTTCGACTACTTTCAGAATCGCTTGATTTAAAATGTTAAACATTTGAACTTCATTGCATTCACTATTTCTATTAATTGACAAGTATCTTGAGTAATGTAGTGACTTGAAGAAAAATTATTTTTAACCAGCAAACAATTCATTGAAAGTTTTATTATATCTTTATGTACGTGTTCAAATACTTATTCCACGCATTTCTTTTCGAAAAAGACCTTATAATATTTGCATATTCCGTTAAACAGAAAGTTTTGTGAAAGTATTTCGCGATGCTGCGATGAAATTAAAAAAATTTTTTGAGAATTCAATGCCGCAGAGCTACAGAGGAGAATATGAAGAAAAAATGATGAAGATCAGAGCGCATTGAGTGATCTTTGCCGTGGTCGCACGACATTCGAAACCATAATTGATAACGCCAGCGCCATTCTGTCGTTTGAGACCACACCTGAACCTGATGAAAGCGAAGGTAATGTTACAATAACAATAATAATATATGTTTCAATTGTACTCAAAAACTTTATAGTGTACTTGGGAAAATAACTCTTTGGAGGGATGACCAGTCGACTGAGATAGTCGACCACTGATGAACTTTTCGTGAATAGTTCATAAATTGACTGACAATTCACTAATATAGGACTAAAAAGTGATTTGAACAGAGTACTTTGCGCGTATATTTGGTTCTATTTTGTACCATAACTGACCGTTTTTGCCAATAATACCGGCTGCAAACGACTGATACTAGAATCGTACACTATACCCGTTAGAGACCAAAAATTTACCAACAATCTGTGGTCATGCTGCAGGTGAGGATGAAACTACTGCTTCATGTGATGCACAAATTTCCGAAGTGATATTACCAAACGGTAATCTGGAATGCAGAATTGTCGCAGCATCCGAGAATCCATGTAATTATATGCACTTTTGCTATTCTGAATTCGGACTTGAACCGACATGATTTCGAACCCTTTAAGTGTCACTCATCAGTTCTTATTTACACATAAAGGGATTGAAACCCTGTAGTTTGTATTTGCATCATCACAACATAGTATAATATTGTTTCAACTGTCAACTTCAACACATGCGTGTATAAACGCGAATTGAATATAATTAAAACTATAATTTATGCTGGTATTGTAATGGGGAAAATCTTAATTTATAAATTTTAAGTATATAAAACCATTTGTAACAAAGATTTTCATTTTTTTAAATTGTTTATTTCATTCCATTATTATACTTCAAAAGCCATCACCACAACCCCTTCATTCTTAATGTAGCAAATGAACAACGTTAATTTCGAAAGTGGAAATGTCGTACACGAACAGCTGTATATGGATGAAGACGAAAACATATATACAGGTGATTATAAAACCTTAAGGATGTTCATAACCTAATAATCGTTTCCTGGCTTCGGTTACTTCATTCGATAGTCTCATTTTATTTCCCCGTCATTTGTGTTTGCCATCCTTTGTTTTTGTACTCTTTCGGACTATGCTTCATCCACATTGCATCATTGTTCTTTGGAATCGTCACTGAAAAACTTTGCTCAAGTCCATACTTGGAGATAGAAAAATATAACACGTTTTTACCCATTTGTAACAGCTTGAATTCTGAGTTTAAAGATTGTTTTTGCTTGACATGTCGCATACAATACTTGTTACGTGCGCATGTCATGTAAATCTGAAGAGGAGGCAAAAAACTAGTTTTCAATTTTTGCTACCACAATGGAAAGTAAAAATCTCGAGATTACTTGAAATCAAGTTAAAAAGAACATTTTTTTAAGTTCAAGAAAATATAGCGTTCACTGAGAAAAAATTACAGTCCCCATTATCATAAATTTACTTTAAACTTGAGTGAAATACAGTTACAACTACAAATAATTTTTTTTAAAACAAATTTTTCGTTTCGACCACATATGCGGGCCCTCTTCAGAATATATTTCAAAATCGGTTATATTCATTGGTAAAACTTGAAAAATGTCATTGATTAAAAGGGTATTGAGAGATAGAGGATCGAAAAATTGTAAACTACCTTCCTCAACTAAAAACACAAGTAAAAACTATTAAATGTAGTCACAAAACCTGGACATTTTTCAAATTCCACCTTACGGGTTGTTCACGGTAGTCTGAAAGTCTTGATTCTACCTCTACCGTGAACAAACTGTAAGGTGGAATTTGAAAAATGTCCAGATTTTGTGACTATATTTAATAGTTTTGACTTTTGTTTTTAGTTGAGGAAGGTAGTTTACAATTGAGGCTCACAGAAGAAGAACCGGTTAAGCGCTAGAACCTGCGACCCGTCGTAAGTAGTAACGGTCAGTTTCGCTGTATTTTGCATTTCTCTTGTTTCGATTAATAAATAGCAAAGTGCCATCCAGAACAAAGTTGCAGGAATTGAAAATACCTTCAATTTAAGCCATCACTCGTTTCGATTCGATGAAAATTGAGTCCAGGAGAGCCTTTGGAAATTGTTTGTCGCTGTCAGACAGTCGCCGGTGGCACGTAGGCATATTGCTATCTATTAAGCGAAACGAGATAAAAGCAAAAAAATTGCGAAACAGACTGTTAGTACTTACGACGGGTCGGTTCGAGCGCTTAACCGGTTCTTCTTCTGTGAGCTACAATTTTTCGATCCTCTATCTCTAAATGCCCATTTAATCAATGACATTTTTATATGACAACGTTTCTGAACTACTATAATTACATTTTATTACTGCATTTCATACATGTGTTGGAAAAACTGATTAAAAAAGTGATTAATGCGAAATAATAATAGTACATTACTTGTTGCTTTCTCTGTTACAGCCTCACAAGTTGCCGAATTCCTATAAATATTTAGCCACACAAAAAAATATGGATTGTTACAAACATGAATAAAAATGTTATTTTATATATATATATATATATATATATGTCGCATTTTTAATTATTTACTCACGACTACATTCCAATTCCAATATTTTTGATAAAAATTTCAATGGAAAAATAAGTCCCGAATAGCACCTAGTCAAGCTTCAAAATGTATCAGGTAATTCCCTTGAGATTCGCGGCACACAACTGAACCGGCCTGGATTTATCCGATAATTTTGAACCTCTTGTAATTTTACACGTGATAATACAGGATAAAGTTGATTGGAGATGGATTGAAAAGCATGAAATGATATTGAAATAAGTCGGGTTGATAAGGAGTGGGATTTATGGTAGTATTTCGGATAAAGACACATTCAGATGATCTGCCTGATCTCCTCGATGAACCTTAAGCATGCTAGATCAGTTAATATGAAGCATTTCTTTTCAAGTATATGATGTGATTAGAATACAAAAATTATAAAACGAAGAAAAAGGATAAAGTCCTCAAAATTTGTTTACAATATTTTTTATTGGCGTTCGATATTTATTTTTAAAGGCGTTCGATTCAGTTGACCACGGCATTATGGTGGACAAATGGCGTTTACTCCCCTTAAATCTGTGTTGTACCAAGTTTTACTATGTTTTATAGTTATCATATGGCGTGTAATTTTTATTTGTAAACATTGTCATTACCGCAACGGTTCTTCACGCTCTTTTATCGATTTTAACTAATTATGTATACTAAATGTGTGCGTTTAATTTTAATTTTTAATTATTTTAATTGCGTTATTTTTATAATTTGTTTTTATGATCTGTGTACTTTATATGTATTTTGAGGGCGACTACGCCCGTAAATAAATATATAATAATAATAATATTTATCCACTACTCTTTAAAAAACGAATCACTCCTTGAGAGTACATAATATAGACCTGAACATTATTTTTATTGTGATATATCCAAGATAAGAATGTTTTGTTTTATAAAATAATTTGTAAATGATATTCATGAAATTGGAAATCCGCCATTTCGAAGCAACTTCAATTTCAATTATTTTTAATTGAATTTTTTATATCGTTTAACGCCATACAAGTGTTTAACATGGGCATATTTGTAGAGAACTAACCAATTTGCAAAGGAAGTAACCCTTCCACGTATAATTCATTACAAATTTTTACAATTTCTTAAATACCAGTGCTTGGACGACAACTCATTTGAAACAACTGTACTATAATTATGCATAATTACAACTTAAATAGACGCACAACCCTGAAAATTCAAGTGTGATTATAGACCTACCTCACTTATATGCAACTTTCGCAAATTACTGGAACAAATAAGTTTTGAACGTCTACGATGGAGACTTCACTATCTAAACCTTCTTTCGCCCCTCTAAAACGATTTGAGCAAGTTCAAATCCACAATGGACCGCACTTAGTCGGCCTCGAAGTAAAGCTTGTGATACCCAACCCAAATTCCAATGTATTAGTGGTTTTAATGGACATAGAAAAAGCATATTAGATGGTTTGGAAGGGAAGGAAAGAATTGAACACCTTCTGAAGAACAAAATGAATATCTCTGCTAACATAACAGCATTTATAAATAACCTCTTTATTTGCCTGTGCATTACAAGGATTCGTATTGGTCACACAAGCTAAAACAAATTTCTAATCCGAAAAAAATTAGTTTTCGAAATCTGAATCCAAATCTCACGTCGAAAAAATAATAAACTCAAAGACAACACATATATCAGAGTAAAAACTACCTCATTGCATCGCATGAATGATTTCTAAAAATCGGTAAAAAGGGGTGGGGAGGGAGAAATTTACAATTGTATTAAAAAAATGAATAATATTAGAAAAATTAATATTTTAATCCGTAAAAAGAAATTGATGAAAATGGTTCGGTGTTGCAAAATATTGGTTTTCCGGCCCTCTTGAGGTTAAAGTTATTTCTAGCCTATTCACGGGTCGACTCTCATCCTTAAAATAAATTTAATTAAACGACTTTTGACATAAAATTGACTCAATACATTTACATAAATAATGTAAAATGTAAATAAAAAAAATTAATACTGATAATATTTCAATTCAATAATAAAATAAAGTTAAAGTTAACATTAACAATGACATCATTAATCATTACTAACGTTGACCATATTTCTGGAATACTATACAAGAAGATGAAGCATCATATGTTACCGAAATAATTTGTAGCTGCCAACTTTTATGACGATAATTGCGTTCATACTTGAGAAAACCGGTATTTTTTCAAAATTACTACTTCAATTCTTACTTCAAGTTTTCTCTTGTCATCAAAGCCAAGCAATATGGTATTGAAAATGTCTTTACGGAACGGTGAAATGCGATGCATCTTCACAAGTTCTCGAAATAATTTGTTGTTGCTAACTTTACTATCAAACTGGTATTTTTTCCTATTTAACCCCACACTTCCTGTTCATTATAGATATCAAAGCCAATCAACGTACCTGGTCGATAACGTAACTGCCTAATCTAAGAAATACAAATTAACCAGAAACTAGATATATTTTTAAGGCCAAATCTATTTTAGGACCGTTTGATGTATTTTATGAATTCTCATCTAACTTCAGCGAAATCGGTTCAGAAACTAGCGCGAATTGTCAAGAATAAATTGTCGTAGTGGGCAAACAGCTCGCGATGTTACCTATAAACTTTATTCTTTTAAATTCTCTTTCGTTATTGTTTTAATCGTTTTCTGTATATGACAAAAATGTAGATCCTCACTATAAAATGGTCCTAAAATAGTAATTCCTTATGAATTCTCCCTTAAACATATGCTTTTAAACGAAAGTACGGCGTCGGTAATAGCGAATTTGATAAAAGTAGCAAGTCGGTATTTGGCCGCCCCTTTAGGAGCATGTAAAGTGGATAAATATTTTCATTGAACACGAAAATAGTGTGATTGTCCTACTGTAGGGCTATGGAGTATTATTTCAAATTGTACGCATTTTTTTTATGATAAATTTTTCAATATTTTTATCTATTCCAATGACTCGATGGAAGCTTTTGACTGATAACACTGAATAAACCACTCGTATTGTTATTGTTGGAAAAATTAACACGTACTGTGCAAATATAATCGTTCGTAAAATCAGAGGTGGCACTTGTAATTGTCATCTTCCGTTGCAGTGGGGAAAATAATGGAAGAAATGAATTTTGAAAAAAAATATCTAATGACGGATATGTAGAAAGTGGGAAATGACAGAAAGATTGTATAAACGGATTTGGACCCAGCGCACAAAAATACGTAGGAAATGTATATTCGTGTCTCTGATGAGTTTTCACTATTGACCAATATTATTTGTATATAGACGTTTACAATGAATATAAATAATAAATAATACTAACTTTTTCGGAAAATTAAATGAAATTATATTAATTTGCCACAAAGACAAACATCTGGCGGGGGAGGGAAAAATTTGGAAAAAGATGAAATTTGGAGATTCGTTTATAAACATTGATCTTTATTGACAAAATTTAATATACACGTCAAGAATAGAAAATCGCCAAAGCAATAGAAGCATTGTTTCCGACACTTTTGAGCAATGAGGATGCTCACTCTATTGTGGATCGTTATTATTTTCCTGGTGTTCTGATTTAATCGAGAAAATGTTCGCTTAGCTCATCCCGAAGGCCATACATAATGTTGTCTAATGTTTTGGTAACTACGTTTTGTAGTGTCGAGGTAGCGTAGTCGCGTATAGTCTTCGAGACCCGAGTTGAACGCGCGAGAATTGTCCGAGAACGAGTCGATCGAGTCAGATTTACGAGTCGCGAGAGTAGCGAGCACTGTAACGAGGCCTCCGGTGAGAGCGAGACGAGGAGCACTGTCAGGACGAGCCCGGTGGACTGTACAGGGGACCGTCGTCCAAGCGAGCCCGGAGTATCCGGCGGATCGAAACAAGCGAGCGAGAAGGGAAAGAGCCGACAGCGGAAAAGATGCAAGTCGGCCCTGACCCAAAATCTAAATTTTGTATCGGACCTCGAGCCCACTATATCCTTTTTTGAGAAAGATTAATAAATACCGATAGTTTTATAATATAACATTGTGTCCCGCTTGTTCCTTGCCCCAAAATTTCCGTAGCCGGGCGAGGCGGAGTGCGGGAGCCGCCATTAGGTTTTCGCGATTTTCAGGCGCGGAAGGAGGAGGCAAGGACGACCCCCTCTGGGTCTAGGTCTTGCTCCCCGGGAACACTGAGCCAGCCGAGTAAGGCCGCTTACCTGGTGCGGCGTTTCCCCCCTGGGAAACGCCAAAGTCCGTCATTCGGACGGTAAACGGTCGAAAAATAATTTTCAAATGCGGCAAAAGCCGTTTATTGTGCGTGCTCAGAAAGTACATCACAGTAGACAAAAATTACAAATTTTAGATCTGTAAAATTGTTTTCGTCAAAATAATTTTATACTCTCAGTTATACATATATATATATAAAACATTAAAAAGCATGCTTGCCATTCATGTCTACATATAATTCGTTTACTCGCACTACATAATAAAATGAGTAGATTAATATTTAGTACATTTTACCAAATATTTATTCAATTCAATCAAAGATTAATAATTGTTCACAATTTTTGGATAGATGGTTGAATTTAGTATTGAACATCTCAATTTCAATTGAATTTATAAATATTATTCATATCGCTTTTTGTATCCAATTTATTTCATTATTTTTCTAAAATTAATGTATTTTTTTTTATTTGTATAAATAATTTTATCATCGAATAATCTTATTTTAATTATAAAAATTACACTTTCTTTTCCTATTCCAGAAATATTCCTACTTATTTCTGTAATGTGTAATTATTTATTTTTAAATATATTATTTGTTCTTTTTAAATTTTTTTGTTAATAACGTGAAAAACAAAAATAATATTGAAATCTGATATTATTTAAAAAAATATTAATTAAATTATATTAATTAAAGTGTAGTTATAACATTATAATAATATACCTATTGTGTTGTAATTAAAAAAAAAAATAAAAAAAAAAAAGATTTTACTGGAAGCGAACTTCCAGCGAAAAATTGTTACGCGACAACCGAGCGATTAATCTACTCGACCATTGTACGGTTATCTGCTAAGGTATAAATGACGCTGATAAATTACTGGCTTGCCGATCAGGAACTTGAATCGCATCGATCATATTTTATCTTACATCGTATTTGCATTGAGCAAACTGAAAACCCGTAAATGGTGTTCACTTTATAATTACTTGTCTATATTGTCTACACTGTGTGAGGAACAGGGTTAAAACAACAATTAAGTGTTCATTTCAGAAAATTAGTTTATATACTTTACTTTATGATATTATTCAAAACAACGACATTGATAATACTATCGTCAATATTATCCTAGAAGACTTAATTATTAACAGCCATGATATGTTTCTACATATATACTAAAGTAAATAAAGTAACATTAGTTGCGTACTGATGCAATGTGTTCGATTTCTTTAATATTGTTAGGAAATGCTCGATGTGAATCGGTAAACCTGTATACATGAGGCGTTGTATATTTACAATTCGCGGGAGTGTGTGCGTGCAATATATACATTCGAGCTTAAAGATCGAGACAATAGTTGTTTTTCGAAGTTAGTTCCACGCGAAACGTTGTCGGTTAATATACACTGTAAAGCAATAAAGCTTATTCCGTTTACCTTTTCATATACGAACGTTGTCGCTATTTATTTCCACGAATCCCTGACAGGTTATGGGCCCAGCACGCTTCCACTGCGCGATATTACGGTGAAATAAAATAGTAAAAAAAAGAAAACGTCGTACAACTTGCACAGCATCGATAAACTCAACGACGAAAACTACGAGATGTGGAAACTGCAAATGAAGAGCCTTCTGATCTGCAGTGACCTGTGGACGTACGTGGACGGAAGCGAGGCACGTCCCGAAGAAAACGATGCAGCCTGGTTAAAAATGGATCGCAAAGCTTTGGCAATGATTACGCTTAGTGTGACACGTGGCCAACTAAATCACATAAAGAGGGCCGAAACGTCACAGGCTGCATGGAATGAACTTGAACAGGTATACGAATCAAAGGGTCCGGTCCGCAAAGCTACCCTGTACAAGCAGTTGTATAGAATGAAGAAGGGCGCCTCGATACAAATGGCAACATGCCTAAATGATTTTGTTAGCAAAGGGGATCAACTAAAAGAAGCAGGAATCGAAGTGCCAGATGATTTATTATCGATCATGTTATTCGGATCGTTACCTGAAGAATTCGAAAATTTTACCGTCGCAATCGAGTCACGTGATGAAATACCATCGGTAACCAGTTTGAAAACAAAACTCTTGGAAGAAGAAGCGCGACAAACGGAGAGAGACGGACGATTCGACAAGGAGAAATAATCAGACGCCCATTGTGAAGCGTTGTACACAAAAACAAATGAACGAACGAAGCGCGTGGTAAACAAGAACCTAGATACTCCAAAACGAAATAAATCGAAATTTCCTGGTAAGTGTTACGAGTGCGAAAAACACGGACACAAAGGTGTTGATTGCTATGTAAGAAAGAACCTCGAAAGAAAAGTCGATGCCATGAGTGCTATTTCATGTGACGCAGAGGTGGAAAAATCAAACATGTGGTTTTTGGATAGTGCTGCAACCAGACACATGTCAAATGAAAAACAATTGTTTCAAATGTTAAATGAAGACGTGAAATCAAGAGTTTACACTGCAGGTAACCAATGGATAGAATCTCGTGGTGTCATGTCGGTGAAATTCTATTAAATGTACAGTTGAACAATAAAGACTCAAACCTCGTGAGTCCTTCCGACTCTAACCTCCGAGTTAAGAATGCTATTTTTGTGCCAGACTTAAAAAACAACCTAATATCAGTTTCTCAAATAACGGAAAGCGGCTACAAGGTAACCTTCGATAAAAGTAAGGCAACTGTCCAACAGAGTGATGGAACGACGGCGATGACAGCTGAAAAACACAATGATTTGTATTCCGTAAATGTGTATAGAGATCGCGCGTATCAAGTCACAGAAAACTCCGGCAATCTACAAAGATGGCACAGACGTTTTGGTCATTTAAATTTCTCGGACTTAAAGAAAATGCAAGTCAATAATATGGTCAACGGCTTGAATTTAAAATCAGATGTCATAAATGCGGAATGTGTAGTGTGTGCGAAAGGAAAAATACGGCAACTGCCGTTCAAGAACTCTGAACATCGGCGGAAAAATAAACTCGAACTCATACACTCCGACATTTGTGGTCCGATGACGACTGAATCCCTCGGTGGAGCAAAGTATTTCGTTACGTTTATTGACGACGCTACGCGTTACGTAGAGACGGTAATGCTCAGACAACGATCCGAAGTTCTACAAGCATTCAAAAACCACAAGAAACGCGTTGAAAAAGAAACAGGTTGCCTGATCAAACGAATACGGTCAGATAATGCGAAGGAATACGTGTCGGATGAGTTCAACCGATTTCTTGAAGGCGAAGGCATCAAGAGAGAACTCTCGGTGGCGTACACGCCACAACAGAACGGGGTGGCGGAACGAGCTAACCAAACCCCAGTTGACATGGCACGGTGTCTCATGCTTCAAGCAAAGCTACCGAAATCGCTGTGGGCAGAAGCCATAAATACTGCAACATATTTGCGAAATAGATGTCCGACAAAATGTCTCGAAAATAAAACGCCATTCAAAGCCTGGAAAAATGAGAAACCTTACGTTGGATATTTACGAGTTATAGGAAGCAAGGCAGTTGCGTTGAATAAAGGTGGTCGACGTGGAAAATTTGATCCTAAAGGAACTGAGTACGTTCTTGTGGGTTACTCCCAAGAATCTAAAGCGTATCGCTTATGGAGTAGTGGATCTAAAACCATCGTCAAGTCAAGAGACGTCAAGTTCTTTGAGTCGATCGACGATTCAGAAAGAGAGGAAATCGATATACTGTTCTGCCCAGATGCAAGACGAGAGAATAGCAAAATTCTAGATGAAGAAGAGGAATGTGAAGAAGATGATAACCATGATAACTCACAACACGACACAAAAGATTACGCTAGTGCAGTCAAGCGAGGTCGAGGTAGGCCAAGAATCCTGCGAACCGGAAAGGCGGGAAGGCCGAAGAAAATTTATGCAACGCAGAGCTCGTCAGTGAGCGAAGAAGACGAGACAGAAGATGATCCAGTAACAGTCGACGAAGCATTGGATGGAAAGGATGCAGATTTATGACTAGAGGCAATGAAAAGTGAAATCGAGTCTTTAAAAAGAAACAATACGTGGATTATTGTCTCAAGGCCCAAAGATAAAAAAGTTCTCACAAACCGATGGGTCTACAAAATAAAAAGAAACGCGAAAGGAGACATAGAAAAATATAAAGCTCGACTTGTAGCCCGAGGTCACATTCAAAAACCTGGAATTGACTACGAGGAAATCTTCGCGCCCGTTGCTAGATACGAGATCATTCGAACTCTTCTCGCGGCTGCGGTCGAAGAGGAGATGTACGTCCATCAAATGGACGTGGTATCGGCTTACGTTCGAGGAAACTTGTCGGATGAAGTGTTTATGGAACAACCCGAAGCTTTCGCAAATAGCGATCCTAATAAAGTATGTAAGTTACTTAAGCCACTTTATGGGTTGAAACAATCCGGACGCGAGTGGTACAAACGACTGGACACATTTGTGACTCAGCAAGGTGGACATCGTACAGAAGCCGGTCCCTGTGTGTATGTGTTCGGTAAAAGTATTGAACGTGTTATTTTAGTAATATATGTGGATGACTTAATTTTGGCATCAAAAACTTTAAAAGAACTAAGTGCAGTGAAACAAATGTTAAAATCCGAATTCGAAACTGTGGACTTAGGCGAAGTTACAAATATATTGGGTGTTCAAATTCAGAGAGATGGCGACGTCGGTTCTATTCGATTATCTCAAGAACGGTACGTGAACGGGCTGCTAGAGAAATTTAATATGGATTTAGCCAAACCTGTTTCTACTCCGATCGAATCTAACACGAAGATAACGAAATACCTAAAACCTAAAGATGACGAGGAAAGAACCCGGATGAAAAATCGACCCTATCGAGAATTGATCGGTGAACTCATTTTTCTAGCTAACGTAAGTAGACCGGATATTACCTACGCCACGAATTCTTTAAGCCGATTCTGCTCTGACCCAGGAGAAGAACACTGGTTATTAGCAAAGCGTGTTTTGCGATACCTAAAAGGTACAAAAGACTATAGTATTACGTATCAAAAAACCAAGGATGAATTGAAAGCCTATACTGACTCCGACTGGGGTGGCGACACAGACGATAGACGATCGTGCACAGGAAACGTCATAACTCTGGCTGGCGGAGCTATAAGTTGGAAATCTCGCAAACAACCAACGGTTACATTGTCAACAATGGAAGTAGAATATGTTGCTCTCAGTAAAGTGTCAAGAGAAATAATATTCCTCTAGAGAAGAGACTATTGAATCACATGCAATTTAATAAGTTCGTAAAAAATCCCGTGCAAGTATACTGCGATAACCAAAGCGCAATTCAGTTGGTTAAAAATGCAATGTTTCACAAGAGAAGCAAACATATAGACATTCAGTACCATTTTACGCGGGAATTAGTGGATAAGAATGAATTAAAAATTAGTTATTTAAGTACGGATAAAATGCTCGCGGATGTATTCACAAAACCGTTGTCGACAGTTAAACATGAAAACGCAGTGGATATGTTAAATTTTAGATGAGCATTTATGTTATGTGTGGGAATAAATTATCTTCCGTTCGTGCAATAGATATATTTGCTAGCGCTTCACATCGATAGAGGGAGTGGTAGGAAATGCTCGATGTGAATCGGTAAACCTGTATACATGAGGCGTTGTATATTTACGATTCGCGGGAGTGTGTGCGTGCAATATATACATTCGAGCTTAAAGATCGAGACAATAGTTGTTTTTCGAAGTTAGTTCCACGCGAAACGTTGTCGGTTAATATAAACTGTAAAGCAATAAAGCTTATTCCGTTTACCTTTTCATATACGAACGTTGTCGCTATTTATTTCCACGAATCCCTGACAAATATCAACTTGTAGTGCCAGATTAGTATAGTAACAGACTTGAAGTAACAGACGTCTGCTTTATCTACTTCATCTTTCGTATCTTCTTGCAATCGGTCGATAACTTACCGACCGCGTCGTCGGAACCCCAGTATGCTTAATTTACGCACAGACATTAACCCCTATCAGGCCTATTGTGGAAGACACAAATTACAAACATATAACAGTTTTCGACTTTTTCTCCATTCGACTTTTCTTGTTTTCGACTTTTTCTCAATTCGACTTTTTTTCCATTCGACTTTTCTTGTTTTCGACTTTTTTTCCATTCGACTTTTTTTCAATTCGACTTTTTTTCTGGTGCCCGAGTTGAAATTTCATAAACAAATTAATTTTTATATTTAAACTTGCAACTGCTTAATTGTATAAAATAGCTTTTCATCGATAAATGGATATTGATTCTATAAAAACTTAAATATGACATGAATTTATGATATTAAAAACATGATAATATTAAATATGATGTCAATTATAATGATATCGGAAACAGGCATTGTGCATCATTTGTTTTAATTAATATAAAAAATCGAGTATTTAGAAGAAGAGGCCGAGCACGGTATTTCAGTATCTTAGAAATTTGCTATGCTATATTATATAATATTCGGGTAAGGAAAGGCGTTAGACAAGGATGCCCCTTAAGCCCAACCTTATTTAACATCTATTTAGCGGATTTAGAAGAACAGTTGAAAAAAGGTACAAAGGGGGTGAAGATAGGAAAAGATAGGATTTGGTGCCTAGAATATGCGGATGACGTGGTACTCGTGGCAGAGGACGAAGAGGACATGAGAAGTATGATTAGGGGATTAAAGAGTTTTTTAAAGGGAAAGAGATTGGAATTAAACATAGAAAAATCGAAGATAATAGGGTTTAGGAAAGGAGGGGGTAGGGAAAAAGAGAGGTTCTGGTGGTGGGGAAGAGAAAGAATAGAGGAAGTAAAGGAAGTAAAGTATTTAGGATATATAATGAGCAGAAATAATGGAGAAGAAGGCCAAGTTAGAGACAGGGTTAGGAAAGCAAAGATAGTAATGGGGTGGGTTTGGAGTATGGGGGAGAGAAGATTTAGTGGAGACATACAATGGAGAATGAAACTATTTGATAGTTTAGTGAAAAGTGTAGTAATGTATGGAGTAGAGATTTGGGGATATCGAGAATGGGAGGAAATTGAGAGATTACAAGAAAGATATATTAAATGGGTTTTAGGTTTAGATAGGAGTGCCCCTGGGTACATATGTAGAGAGGAACTGAAAAGGAGAAAGATTAGGGTAGAAACAGGTAAAAGGGCAGGGAAATTTGATGAAAAGCTAGGCAAGGGAGAAATAAGTGCAATCGGAAGAGAATGTTGGAAAGAAAGAAAGGAAGGGGAGAAGGGGGATTATGAATGGACTAAAGAAAGTATGGAAAGAAGAGAATATATATGGAGATGTGGAGTGAGTAAGGAAGCATTAGAAGAGTTAGGTGAAAATAAATGGAATTGGATGATAGAAAAAGATGGTGAAATAGATAGACAAGAAAGATGGATAAAGATAAATGGGTCGAGGTCCTGTGGGAGGTATAAAAGAATATGGGTAGAGGACATACCGAAATATATAAAAAATGGTAAAAAGTGTGAAGGAAATGAAATAAAAACGATAGCTAGGTGGAGATGCGGAAATGAGGAATGGAATAATAGATATTGGATGAAAGAAAGGAATCGACAATGTAGAATTTGTGGGAGGGGAGAGGAGAATTTAGAGCATATGTTAAAAGAGTGTGAGGGTCTTGAAAGAATGAGAGGTAGTGTGAATGAAGTACTGGATGAGGATGGTAGAGGATATGTATGGATGAAGAGGGTGGAGAAAAAAAGAAAAGAAAAGGAATGTTGAGTATAGGATAAGGATTATAAGTGTATTTAGAGTAGGAAGTAGAAGAGAGAGAATGAGAACGCATGTAAGATATAAGAAATAAGATATAAGAAACAGAAGTCATGTAATCACATGTATGTGGAACATTAAATAAATATATATATATTATATAATATTCGCTCAAAAACACATTTAAAAAGTAAATTAAAATTTATCTGATTAATAAAATAAATAATAAGAAACCGGCTTCGTAGCTCAGGCGGTAGCGTACTGGACTACGAAGTCGCAGGTCGTGAGTTCGATCCCCGATCTGGCAGTTTTTCGGAATTGTTTACAAGCAGCAGTTCGCGATATGTAAGACGAACCGGGCTGTCTCTTTAACATTTTTCGAGGTGCTGTCAGACGGGAATCGACTCATGACTGACACTGCAATCACCTACCTCATGGTTTGGGGCGTGGTTGCAGTGACCTTTCACGCTGATCTGGTAGAGATTTGAGCAAAAATTTCTCACTTTTCGTACAGATTGAGCGACATAAGAAACCAATGTTGTTGTTAAAGTTATTATTAAAATAATAATAATAACAATAACAACAACAATAACAAAAATAAGGGGCCCAAAGGGAATGATGCGTAACACAATGCGGCTATGCAAAAAGCTGCATCTTAGCCTATCTTCCCAAATGGCCTACTCTCACCTCCACGTGTGCTTATTGAAGCCGGTGGGCCCTGGACTCTTAGCAACCTTGCCAGAGATTGGGTAACCAACCCCAGTGGATGGCGAGGTAAGAGACAAACGAGAGAGGCATAACAACAACGGGGGGTAGGGCCAACCACCATACTCCCTGTACTTCACCTCTTACATAAATGGAGACCAACCCATTCCGCACTGGCTGGTGGAGGGCCGAACGACACTGATCCCAAAATCGGGAGACTTCTCCGATCCGAAAAACCATAGACCGATCACGTGTCTCAATACGTTATACAAATTGTTCACTAACATCTTGAACGAACGTATTGAGAAATCCGTGAAACCGGTGTGGCAACGGATAGTAGAACAACGAGGCTGCAAAATGGGTGTATCCGGCTGCAAGGACAACTTGCTTATCGACAGGTGTGTTTGTCAGGACGCAGTCCAGTACAAGCGTAACCTGTCGATAGCCTGGCTGGATTACATGAAGGCGTATGACTCAACATCGCACGAGCTTTTAAGCTTGTTGCTCAAACGCCTCCATGTCCACCCAAACATAGTGAGAATTGTAGAAGACCTGATGCCTCTTTGGAAAACACGCTTTGTCATGACATCGGACAAGCGTCGAACCATGTCTAGACTGGTTCAATTCCAAAGAGGTGTCTATCAGGGAGATTCTCTGAGTCCTCTGCTCTTCTGCATCTCACTATTGCCTCTATCCGTTGCTCTCCGGAAATCTCAAGGGTACATGAGTGGACCGCCTGGTGAACGTGTACATAAGATCACCCATCTTTTCTATATGGACGATCTTAAATTATACGCATCAGGCGAAGATCAATTACATCGATCTCTGAACATCGCCCTCACATACTCGAGAGATATCGGCATGGAATTCGGATTGGACAAGTGTGCAATCGTTCATTTGCACAGAGGAAGGTCAGGCTCCCATAACAACGATATGGAGCTCGTCATCGGAAATGTCATCCGCCACCTTAGCGCCGAAGAAGCCTACACATACCTGGGCGTACCTCAAAGGCATGTCCAGGATGTGCAGGCTGCTAAAACCACCATCATTAAGAAATACCGGCGCATTCTCCGTCAGATCTGGTCATCAGAATTGACCGGGAGAAATAAGGTGGCAGCCACGAATATGTTGGCCGTATCACCAGTGCTCTATTCTTTTGGAGCACTAAAGTGGAACGTTGACGAGCTAAGGGATCTTGACCGAAGCACACGGAAGATGATTTGTATGCAACGTAGTTTGCATCCAAGATCTTTCGTGGAACGACTGTATTTACCCCGAAATATGGGAGGTCGTGGCCTTTTAAATCTGGAGTGTATGCATGACCGATTGGTCCTCGAAACGGCTTGCGACGTGATTAATCGATCGGAGGATCCCCTGTTGATGCTAGTACATCAGCATGAAATTCAGGGGAAGGGGGCGTTTTTGTACAACGCGGCGGAACGAGCGGCACGAAACCTCGGTCTGGTTTTCAACGTGGGACGTAGTGGTGCACAGGAGGCTGAATCAGTCATCAATCTGTGCCCAGTGCATCTCAGGGCTAACATACGGAAGGAACAACTCCGTATGTTGGAGGGAAGGCATATCGACAAGCCGTTGCATGGACAATTCTTCGTTCCAAACGGATAAAATATCAGGAACTCCTATTTGAGATTCGCAAGCTGTATGGAGGATTTAAAATCAAGCTCGTCGTGCTGATAATTGGAGTGCTGGGAGGAATGAGACCAACTTTCCTCGAAAACATCAAACTCATTCTGGCCTGCCAAGAGCATGCAAATTCCATCTCAGGCCGAATGCAGAAAGCAGTGCTGCTGGGATCTCTGCGTCTACTGAGGTCACATGATATCCTGCAACCACTAACCCAATGGTAGAGGGAGTGGTTACCGTTGGAACCCCCCTAATTGGATCGTGTGACCTTGACGTGGTGGGGGGGCTGAGCAGAAACCGTTTGGAGGTCCTGAGACGAAGGCAGTATGCATGATGAGAGAATGCTGAACCCTATAAACGGGCACTCAAATTGAATGGCTCGGAACTCTATAAACGGGGTTTCCGATGAATGAGTGCGAGATTGGGGCCCGAAGCTCACGCGCCATCTCTGTCCTTCGAGCTGGAGGGGAAATGGGGCAAGGGACCTCTGAGGTCCTGCGACCAATATACGATCCCCCAATCCACAGGTGTAACGCTATCGTGCCGAAGGATGCATGGTACAGGGGAAGCTGTACTGCAAACGATGCCCTTGGGATACCGGGTGCCCTCCCATTGTATTAAGCCTTCGACCGGCATGCGGGGCTCTGCCGGGAGCGACTGTTTACTTCCCTAGCTACTCGTGGGAACAACATGGAAAACACAGTAAATAACAAACAAATAAACAAACAAACAAAAATGAAAAAAAAAGAGACTGTGGCTTCCGAAGCCGCAGATGAAGTCCCTGGTACCTCAACAGGAGCAAGGCCTCAGAGACCTGCTCTGAACGGGGCCGCCAGAAAAAGGCTTCAAAAACTGCTCAAAGGGGGCATGGCTTTTGAGGAATCCCGCGCCCTTTGCATAAAAGAAATCGCGGAAAATACGGGCGCAAAAAAAATCCCGCTATAAAACGGGTCAGGTCGGAGGAGCATCCCCACAAGACCGACCCAAGAAGCATCCTAGAACTCAGGAGCCTGTTGACAGGCCCTCCTTCCGGGATATTCTTGGATCGGTCAAAATAGGGATCCGTGACAAGGTCCCTATGACAGGTGTGCAGCTCGGAGTCTTGCAAAAGGCTATCATCAGGGTAGTTTCTGAGACCCAAGATGAAGGAGCCGGACCGAGATTTCTGGGATGCGCAAATAAAACGGGATGGCTGCTACTGACCTGCGCGGACGATGAAAGCCGCGCGTGGGTGACT
Source organism: Trichopria drosophilae (assembly GCA_030407085.1). Taxonomy (NCBI): domain Eukaryota; kingdom Metazoa; phylum Arthropoda; class Insecta; order Hymenoptera; family Diapriidae; genus Trichopria; species Trichopria drosophilae. Next base: position 42,074,668 of record CM059585.1, read on the forward strand.
AAAAACATAGAAAAGGTCAAGGTTTGGGAAGTCTCGGAACTCGCGGTAATGGGGGAGGACGAGTTACCCAAACCTAAAGTCGGTGTAGTGTGGATACCGGGGGCTGATATAGAACCCCCAAAAGACATACTACACCGAATAAAAGTTCAAAATAAGGGACTGCAGACCGAGCTCTGGAGGGTCCTCAACACGAAGGCTGAGGGCAAGAGCCAAACTCTGACCCTTGCCATCGATGACGCCTCGTTTGAGACTCTGCAGGGAATCGACTGCAGGCCCTTCCTCGACTTCAGGCAGATCTTAATCCGATTCAAGAAACCTGCCAAGATACCAACACAGGAGATGGGGAAAGTGGCCGGTGCGGTAGCGGGGGTCGGGGGGGAAGCAGGATTCAGGGCCTTGGAAACGCAGGTAACATCTTGTATAATATTAGCGGAACCAAACCCAGAGCATGCCTCATATTTAATAAAAATATAAAATTTTTGCCTGTTCCAGAGTTCTGCACGGACGACCTCGTAGCAGCATATATTCCTCTGAAAGGTGGACTAAAAGGCACTTGTTGCCTCTGCCTACCTTCCGGGGGAAACGGATGATCCCTCGATCGAAATCCACAGATTCAGCAGGCGTAATGAAGCCAGACTGATTCTGGGGTGTGACGCCAACGCCCACCATGAGGAATGGGGTAGCACTGATACAAACAGTAGGGGTGATTACCTGCATAACTTTATTATATCTAAAAATTTAAAAATCCTAAATAGGGGTAACAAACCCACCTTTGTGACCCGTAATAGGCAAGAGGTTTTAGATATAACTCTTTGTACATATAATGTAACGAGCAATATCACTAGGTGGTTTGTATGGGATGAGGAATCGCTGTCTGATCACAGATATGTTAGATTCGACTTAACCGCAGTTAAAGCAGTTAGGAAACTAGAATATAGGAATCCTAAAAAATCTAACTGGAGTAACTATAAAAAACAACTCAGTATAGATATATCTCAATTGTCCTTTCCAATAATAAGTATTGAGAACATTGATCATGCAACAAATTTACTAACAAAGTTCATTTTAAAAGCGTATGAAAAAAATTGTCCTCTCAAGTCCAAATTATCTAATAGAGACGTCCCGTGGTGGACGCTTGAGTTAGATAGGATGAGAAAGGAAACCAGGAAACTATTGAATAAAGCGAAAACCACTAATAACTGGGAAGCTTATCGAAAAGCTCTAACCAATTATAACAAACAGCTAAAAAAATAAAAAAATTAATCCTGGCGGAACCTATGTGGCGAAATAAATAACACCACACAAGGAGCCAGGATTCATAAAATTATGACAAAAACACCGTGTAATCCATTAGGGCTACTAAAAAACCCCGATGGCACATACACGAAAACAGAGAGTGAAACGCTACTTCTGCTAGCAAAAACACACTTTCCAGGATCATATATTGAGGATGACGTGGCTAACAATAGTAGGTTAAATGATGGCTCTCGTAGACCATCGAAAGCCGACTGGAAGAAGGCCACTGAAATCTTCAAACCAAATCTTGTGAGATGGGCAGAACGCTCTTTTAAACCTTACAAAAAAGAAGGCGAAGACGGCATCTTCCCAATGCTTTTAAAGCAAAGTATAGATTTAATTCTATCTACCTTACTGAGAATCTTCAGAGCCAGCTATGCCTGGGGGTACATACCGGATGGGTGGAGACGAGTAAGGGTGGCCTATATATCGCAAGTTGGCAAGAAAGACAGTGCCGACCCAAAGTCGTATAGGCCAATAAGCCTAACATCGTTCCTCCTCAAGACAATGGAGAAGATAATTAATCATTACCTCAGAGAACATTATCTGAAAATACACGATCTACATTGTAATCAACACGCATATCAGAAGGGTAAATCTACTGAAACTGCGTTGATAAGTCTAGTAGATAAACTGGAAAAGGCCGTAGAAGATAAAGAAATTGCTCTATGTGTCTTTTTGGACATAGTAGGTGCTTTTGACAACACTTCAACCAAAGTTATCTTGCAAGGACTGACAAGGAAAGGAGTCGACACGACCTCGATAAAGTGGATAAAGCACCTTCTATCAAATAGGAAAGTAATTTCCTGTTTACTAAATACCACACTGGTTATTAAAACTACTAGAGGCTGCCCACAGGGAGGTGTACTATCGCCTCTACTGTGGTCAATTGTGGTGGATAGCCTACTAGTAGATCTAAGTAAAGCATACTTTGAAGTACAGGGGTATGCGGACGACATAGTCATCATAACCCGAGGTATCTGCCTAGACACCTTGACAACCAGAATGCAAACTGCTTTAAACATCGTAAGCAGGTGGTGTCAAGAAAATGAACTGTCGGTTAATGCGGATAAAACAGTAATGATTCCTTTCACTAAGAAAAAGAAAATGGGGAAATGCAAACTGCCAAAATTGGGCGGCAAAGTAATCCCATTAGCCAAGCAAGGCAAATATCTAGGAATTATACTAGACAGAAGCCTTACCTGGAGCCAACACCTGGATTACATTCTGTCAAAAGCGAAAAAAGTCCTTGCGATTACTTCGCGAATGATAGGGAACAAGTATGGCACTGTGGCTATATGAAGCCATAGTTAGACCTATCATCACATATGCAGCAATTGTATGGAAAGAAAAAACTCTACAAATTACGTGCATAAAAAAACTCACCAGCATCCAAGGACAAGCATGTCGTTTGATAACTGGCGCCCTAAGCTCAACTCCAACAATTGCCCTGGAAGCACTTGCAAACATGCCACCACTCCATTTACATGTGAGAAACGAGGCAAGAAGTACCATGTACAGAGTGCTAACTGGAGAGAGATCAAATTGGTTATCAACGAGGATTAACAACCTCAAAAGGGAAACCTTGCGAAATCCGATTCTGGGAATGCCCACGGATGACACTAAACTAGAACCTGGGGAAACCAGGCTCTTCAAGGTTGAGTCGACGTCGTGGGAACCACAAACATCGATAGAGAATGACCTGACAAGGACCTCATTAGTGTGGTACACCGATGGGTCAAAAAATTCGAGCGGTGCAGGATACGGTATATTCGGGGACCGTCTGAAAATAAAAATGTCAGGCACCCTCGATACAAATGCAAGTATTTTTCAAGCGGAATTAATGGCCGTAAGAGAATGCGTGCAACTTAATTTGGACAGGAAGGACAAAAACCATACTATAGTCATCTTAACAGATAGCCAAGCGTCCTTAACGGGTCTGGAGGCACTAGAGGTAAACTCCAGACTTGTAAAAGACTGCATTTCCGCTCTAAACACCCTCGCCCGCAATAACAACAGGGTCGTTCTAAAATGGGTAAAAGGACATGCAGGTAATAAAGGCAATGAAGAAGCCGATAATCTGGCCAAAATAGGTGCTAATAAAAAATTATGTGGCCCGGAACCGGCCATAGGAATAAATTCCAAAGTAGCGAAACATCTACTTAGGAACTCAATAATAAAGGATGCTAAGGAAAACTGGGGCATAATAACAAACCCTAGACACTCAAAAGCACTCATAGAAGGCTACAACGGATCAAAAGCTATGGAAATCACCAGCTCAAACAGAAATACAGCAACAGCAGTAACAAGAGTGCTAACAGGACACTGTCGCCTAAAAAAGCACGCCCTAAGAATGGGGCTGACAGACACCGCACTCTGTCGCTTCTGTCTAAGTGAAGAGGAAACTCCAGAACACTTATTAATACTCTGTACAGCAACCTGTCAGAAACGTAAATCGATCTTCGGAAAAGACTTCCTTACCGCAGAAGAAATAAAAAACCTCTCATTCAGTAGCATTGTAGCCATTATCGACAAGCTGCAGCTATGGGATGAGCTTTAACTAGCTAGGTTCGCCACAATAGGCTCCTGTCGATCCGCAGTGGCCAGGCCATGAGACCTAACCATATTGGAATATATATACAGTTGGAAATGAAATGAAATGGCCCGGTGCAATCTGCAGCCGAGGAGATGGATATCGGAGCCACTTTTCTGTTGCAGACTGCACATGTGGATTCTTGAGGGCCAAGGGAGGTTAACATCAAAGGTGAGGGAGTCCGACAAAAAAAAATTATGAATTAAATGTATAAAATTTACAATATTATAAACAAAAAAAATACTTTTTTTGATTGTTGTATTATTAAATTTTTAGTATTATAACTGTATTATTTGTAATTAATTATCAACTAGTACGTTTATAAAAATAAAAAATTTAAAAAAAAAAATAAAAAAATTACACCCAAAAGTGGCGTGAACCACGATTGTAGACGGACATATGGCGAGACAAGCCATCGAACTACTTAGCCACGAAGGACTATGACGTGTATTGGCACGGAAATGTCATATGCACTTCAGATGATACTCATTTGTTTTAAACGTATTGACATTTAGCGATTTGAAATTCCCGCCTTTAAAACCTGCAAGGAGTGATTGGCTGAGGGACTTTTCCACCTCCCCACATGCGCCTTGATTCACCTTCTCTTATTATACCATGGAAATCATGATGAATGGTAAACTGATGATTGATATCTCATGAACCATTAAACCGATTTCAATTGGACTAGGTTTAAATGAAAGTGTAACGTGAATGCCTTTTAGTTAATTCCGTTGATATTATATTTATGGCATCACGTTATGTCTCGGGCTTAGACGACGATTGCAAATTAATAATTTAAATTTAAGTTTAGTTTGCAGGTGAAAATGTAAACAAAGGGCGAGTTACCGACACTCGCGGAAGGAGACGCCGGGGGGGGGGGGGTTCGTTGCATGCTCGCGAGAATCCATGTGAGTCGGCAGACCTAGCTAGACCGTGATTCGAGAGAGAGGTGTTTGCATTCGTCATATAGACTGAAATAATAACAAATTGGTTGGTGGAGGCACCGTTGCCTGATTAAAAAGGACATATTGATGTCCGATTTGAATTGCGAGCGCCCTTCGGCTGTAGCCTACGATCCCTCGAAAGAAAGTCAACGTGCGAGCGAGCGAGAGAGATAGCGATTTTGTAAGTACCGGCTATTTTTCCTTCGGTTTCGAGAATATCGGGCCGTAACTGATTCTTTTTATTTGTTTATATTTTATCGAAGCTGTGAATAAATAATAATTCATTAAATAGGCTTCAATTCTTTTTGTTTTCTTTGTGTATGCATTAAATTCATTTAATTTCATTTAATTGACCATCTTCATTTATGTCAATGAAAAAGGCGGTTACAAAAGATAAAACAAATAAAAAATACTGGGCATAGCATGATTAAGACATTTTTTGGAGGAGAAGCGTAGACGAAACACATGTGTTCCATGTTGTGACATTTGAACTATGTTAGCGGTAAAGAAGTAGCGGTCGCCGCGCTAAGAACTTGGCTGGAGCGACCGCTCCTCTCCCATAGTTTTCAATGAATTTAAAGGAAATTTGGTATACTACAGATTTTTGAATTGCTAATTACGAATCTGATGTCACATCTTCAAAAGTCAATATGGCGGATTCAATATGGCAACTAAAATTTATACGCTTTTGAAGTCAATTTTCTTTTGCTACCAGTGAAGCGGTTAATAGTTTCATTCTGCATATTATTTACTTTTCGTCAGTGCACAGAATTTCACTCTATTTTGTATTTCCGAATAGTACTGGTTTGATTTCAAATAATATTAAACGTTGTATGCTTGTAAACTGTACGATGACAATAAGGTATTCATGAATGACGGTAAAGTTTTAATTTGTTAATTAATAAATTCTCATTTTAATATATAGAATATGGATTTTCTCCAGGAATACGAAATAGACTTTTTTCTTTGCCCGTTAATTACACAAATTCTAAAATTAATTTAAATTAATGTGATCAATATTTTTGAATAAACGAACTTAAAAAAAAAATTAAATTTGACGGACGGATAATGAGACAAGCACGCTATTGCGTGAGCCACAACGGTTTTTTTTAAATTATATGTTACGTCTCCGTAACTAGCCCATAGCGAGTACATTCTGGAAACCTGGCTGCCGTCATCAAGTCAACAAGGCCCAAATCCATTATGACAAAATATCGTCTATCTAGCCCGTAGGCTGAAATCCATAAAAATATTGCATTTAATTCCCTTTATTTCAGTAATATTAAATAGATTCCCGTCCCGAATATCGGCACTTAAAGTTTTTTCGTCTGTCCTTTTCTTACATATCGCCTTGTCCCTTTTCAACTTCGATCCTTACATTAGAAGATTTGGTTGTTTGTTATTACTCGGTCTCTATTGCTGATATGTCGGTGCCTCTCGCACTCTCTAGTGACGTCACGGGCGCACACATGCATCCCAGTCAGTTCAGCGCTGGAAAGAGTGGGAGCTCACAGCGTGGTACGGCGCCGCATATCAGGAGTGCATTGGTGTGCGCGTAGGCCCCAGGCGGGGAGTCTATCCATGTGTCACCGACGGTCGTCGCTACACAGGGGCTATCATACGGCTTCCGCATTCTCCCTTATGGCTATAGCAGCACCCAATTGCATCTCCATCTGCAATGAGTACCACTATCGTATGTTCGTTTCACTCGCGGTATTTTCTCGCCGTCTTTTCCCCTTTGATTTGCTGATGTTCGCGGAGAAGATTTCGGCTATTTTCGCGATGATAGAGTGGGACATTTTGGGGGTCAAGGTGCGAGGTCTCAACGGAGACTCACTTAGATTTTGCGTTTACAAGGATAGCTATCCGATTATTTTTCACTTTGCGCTTCTTCTGTTCCATTGCGTTGCGAATCTTTTCTTTTTGCGAATCAAGTAAAACTAATTTAGATTATTTAAATTTGATAATTGTGAGTGCACTCCGCTTTAGGATATTTCAGATCTGGAAAATTGTTCATAGCGAACTACTGTAAGTTGATATTTCAGAATTAATTGCGAATACCCTCCCAATGTTCCCCATTTCTCGCTGTAGATTTGCCCCATTTTGATTCTTCTTATTTGATCTTGTTTTTTGTTTCTTCGGTCATAGTAAAAAGTAGCTTCACCTTCGCGACGAATTTCGAACCTATCCCTTTCATTAGTAATCTAAGAACCCTTTTATTTGTGTCTGATTTGTATCTACTTTCGTTTGCGAACATTATTTTTTAATTGTGTCTCTAATTATAATTTTCTTATCTCTTTTTAATATATACTGTTACGGATGCAGATTTCTTTGGGTCGGGATTTAAGGTACACTCTCTTTATGCTCTTCGCACAGTTATTATTTATTGTCATTATCCCGACCAGCACCCGTACAGAAATGATTATTATCGGCGCGCTATAGTAAACGACCGGAGCGCGCACTCGGTATTCCCGGCGTTCGGAAGCCACGAGTCGGATGACTTCCAGAGGCAGATCGCTGAGGTTAGATGTATGAAATCGACTAAGTCCCGACTGGAATTAGTACCTCGCGATCTAGATTCCTCGCATGAAAGTTGCGAAGGACCCGAAGTTGCCTCTTTGCTTTCGGTGATCTGACTGACTAAAGACTATCGCGCTTTTCGGGATCCGTCTACGATGAAGACGGATTGTCCATCCGGTCACACGCGCGATATGCAGTTTTCGTGTGAGAACCCGCTGACGACAGCTCCTTTAGGGTGCTAGTCGACACTGAGTGTGGCCATGCGATCTGCAAACGCTAGCAGGTTGCCACCGAAAACTGCTTACAGGTTTCACGAACATTCATTTAAGCAATTTATAAAGAATTAAACTGCTGTGGTTGCTCGGACCACGTTGTAACCGTGCACCGGATGTACGAATATTATATTGCGTTAAATACGATATTCGCTCATCCCACTCGCAACCTGACATCTATTATAATGGCTTAAATATTATAGAAAATTATAATATACTATTTGATAAGGCGAGGTACGTACTATCGTCCGTAACATATACATTTCTCTTATTATAAATCTGTAATTTATTTATTTATTAACCCCTCCTAAACTCTGGGTTATAAAATTGGCATCCCTGGTGGGGATTCGATAGAATTCCCAACGTTTAAAAATTCAATTGGAAATGGTCCGCCTACATCGGGCCACGACTGGTTAGTCGCGCCCCTTCCCACTATGCAGACCGAAATATAATGCTTTATGATTATTTTACCGTCTGCATTCATACACTGCCGTATAATTCCTATAAGGATGAAGAAATAAAACATCGTTTCTAATAATATTTCTACTCCAAAGGTGTATTAGAGAAGAAAACTGTATAGAAAAATAATGAATTTATTTTATTTTATTTTATTTTATTGTATAAAAAGTAACGCTTTGCATGAACAAGAATTTCGCGCGGCCTAGCACGAATCACCGTACAAAGAGAAGATCGATATCCTCTCCCTTCCCCGGGTTCCTCTCCATGGATCTAAGATCGAGCGGTCTCGCTGTTTCTGAGGCGAAGATCCGCACAAAGAGGAGAGCGATTACGTTCATTCCCCCGAGCTTCCTGAACTCGCCTATGACCGACTTAAAATTTGTCCACGGACATGTCCAATTCGGAGGCGGATTATTCGTTTTCATCGAAAATAAGCGGGTCGTAACCCTTCTTTATCTTGTCGATGTGGACGATCTTCGTCTGCAGATCATCGAGGTTTAATCTAACATTTCTAGATCCGATGATCTCGACAATTTCATACGGACCAACGAACAAATCGTCTAGCTTACCGCATCTCGGCTCCTCGATAAGCATTACCATTTCACCTACACGGAAGTTCTTAATGTTTTGCTTCCGGTCGTAATAGGTCTTGGAGCGGTGCTTTGCCTGGTTTAAATTTAATCTGGCAAGTGTCTGGACTTCTCTCAAGATCCTTGAATGCTCTTCCACATGTTCCTAATACGACAGAACACGATCTCGGGGTGGGACACTAACAACGTTTTATCACTTCGCCCACATCGGTTCGCATATTTTTCCAATAATGGGTCCGAAGTAAGCGTCGATAGGTCTTATTAATCCCTTTGTGACCCCCGGACGCCAAACAATGATGTTCTTTAATAATGGCGTTACGTTTGTCCGATGAGGGCACTGCCAACGAATCCTTAAAAATCATTATCATAATTTTCCGTTTTATCCCTTGACGAAGAATCTCTGGGATCGTCCACCATGTCTGTTTCGTAAGCATGTCATAATCATACCCCATGTGTACCGTAGTAACCCCGGATTCCGTAATTTTCCGATTTAATTGCTTTATGCTAGCTGTTATGGCAGCCTTTGATGCTCGTTCTCCAATAGATTTCTTTACTATTAGCGCGAATATCAAATACTTTCCCGACTTGGCTACTACGACTTCGCCAATTGTGGGACTGCCTTGCACTAAATTATCCTTAGTTATTAAGGATTTCTCTACAAGCAATTGACCCACTTCGCTGTCGAGAAGACAGTCTGCAGTAGTGAAAAAAGCGATATGCCCTTTTTCACAGGTTAGATGGTGCTTGGAAAATTTTATAATGGGCTCGCCAGCTTCCGGCAAGTCATTCTCATTATTATCGGAAACTTCCGACTCTGATTCATCCTGAGTGTCGGAGGACGAATCAGGTAAGGGTCTACCGGCGGGACCCTCGGTGCTGGACCGGCTGTTTTCACCATTATTCGAGGACGAGTCGTTGCCCTCGTCATCGGATGGGCCGTCGCCATCGTCCGACGAACCACCGCCAGGATCAGGCGTTCCCGAGCACGCGACTTTCCTATACGGGGTGTAATGCTCCCTCTTCAGGTGTAAATGATGTATTGGAAATTTTAATATGATAATATCGCATCCTTATCGGGTCCTCGTTATGGTGAACACAAACGTTTACCTCATAGTGCAATGCAAAGAGACGTATGTGGTTATCGTTTGCATAGGCATACGGAGAGGAAAGAATTTCATGTGTAAACTTGGGTTCGGCGCATTCGTTGAAGCGTCCGAGTTCGAGCAACATGAGTCTGAGTTCTCCCGGAGTCATCTGTAATTGGTGCACCTTTATGAGGGAGTCAAACAGACAATTTCCGTCCTGGACAGTCTCCTCATCGCGGACTAGTAACACGAAAGGTTCGGCACAATTTTTATCCGGCTGATAATTATACAAGGGAGATGTTTGGTCCTTACTTTCGGTCGAACGTCACTTCGACCTCGGATAATCTTTCCGTATCAAGTGACATACTCTCCTCCTGGCACGCGTCATCGCTTACGCGCGACGCGGAGGGGGAAATTCGGGGCTCAGTCCGTTTTAGACCACCAGATCCACTTTTACGCGAGGAACCGTCCACTACGTGTTCCTCTAAAGTTCTCTTGCTCCTCGGGGACTGGGGAGCGGGCCGCTCGGACCTCAATGCCTCCCTGCCCGTCATCGCATGTACTTATACTAGTGGATGGTAAATGCATTTCGCTACTTGAGTTATACGTAGCAGTTGTAATATCTGTCTTCTTATCTACTCGTCCTTTCTCTCTCTCTCTGCGCGGCGTGGAGAGGGGGTCGCTCCATTGCCAGTATGGCACGGGTGGCGAGACGGTGTGTTCCCTGCAACTTCGCTGCCTATACCGTTCCTCTCCCTATTCTCCTTTTCGTCCGCGCTACGCGTTGCGAACCCTTTTCTTTTACGGACCTCGCTGCGCTGTGCGATGTGTCGTTCGCAACGTTCTCCGGGTTCCTCCTCCGCCGTTCGCAACTTCTTCTTTCGACGATTTTTCCAATGCTCTGCTGTTTCCGAGCTCTCGCTGTTTCCGAGATCGCTCTCCAGCCGCTCGATGTTAAATTCTACCCGGATGCACTGTTTGGAGCCGGGTTTAATAGACGGAAAATTCATTTTATTCGATTGGGAATTTTTTCGACCATCTACTTTTTCGGGGGAGGGTATTCTATTTCCCTCTTTTTCGCGAGAATAATCGACATTATACGCTGTTTCGTCCGTTTCTGGTATGACATTTTCGACAGGCCAGATCCCCTAACGACCCTCCCACCGAATTCGGTAATCGTCATTTCGGGTATTAATGGATCTCCCGAAGTCTGATATGGTATCCTGGGATGCTCCGGAATACCCGTCTATGGAATCAGTGTCCTTGATTACGGTGTCGCCCAAACGATATTCGTTCATCGAAAGCGCCGCTGTTGGGTCTCCGCTCGCGAGTTTTTGCTCGTCAGGGCGATTTCCATGCGTTATAGGCGAGTTCCAAGGGACATCCCTCCGGTATTTCAACCCAGACCGCGTTGTTCTGGGTTCTCTTGACCGCTCAGGAGATTTTTGTATATCGTCCTCGACAGGTACCCACGCCCAGTGTTTACTCTGCGATGATCCTTTCGGCTGTCGCTTCGATTTTGGCGGCATTTCCGTAGTCACACCCCTTACCTCGGGGGTGGCGGTAACGTTTTTATCTTCTCGTTGTTTTTTGAGATCCCTTGGATTATGCGAACATGAACTAGATCGTGGTCGTGTAGGGTATTGCGTGTTTTCTCTTACGAAGGGGAAGCACTTGACGATTTTCGAGGGTTTCGATTTCCTCGTGATGCTTATATTTTCGAAATCTTCGTGCACTCCATCGGTAGGGTTTCGGGACAGTGCGTCGGCGTTAACGTTGCACCTTCCAGGTTTGTATTTGACGCCATAGTCATAATCCTCAAGCTTTATCCCGAGGCGATGGAGGCGAGTGGTACAATTTTTTAAATGTTTCAGAGCTTCCAGTGGCTTATGGTCGGTAATAATCAAGAATTTGCGGCCGTATACGTAGGGCTGAAATTGTTCTACCCCGAATACCACTCCAAGCATTTCTTTGTCGATCGGCGGGTAACGAAGTTCAGCACCCTTCAAACTTTTGGATGCAAAAGCCACGGGCAAATCCTTTTCAACTTCTCCTTATGATAGGACCGCCCCTAACGCGTATCCTGACGCGTCGGTGGTCACAATGAAAGGTCGGGAGAAATCGGGTAATCGTAAAACTGGGTCACTGCACAATTTTTCCTTTAGGGTTTCGAATGCCTCAGTTTGCTCCTGTTTCCACTCAAAAGGAACATTTTTCCGCAGCAGGATATTAAGGGGATGAGCGATTTTTGCAAAATCCTGTATGAACCGTCTATATTATCCCGCGAGACCCAAAAATTGTTTTATGTGTTTTGGGTTTTTGGGCCGCGGAAAGTTTCGTACAGCTTCGAGTTTTCGCGGGTCGGGTTTTACAATATTTTCGCTGACAATGTGGCCCAAGTAGTTTGCTTCCTTCCGTAAAAAGTTGCATTTTTGCGGTTCCAATGTCAGATTTGCTGATGTCTAGCATTTCGATGCCCTGTAAGCCCGTCAATGCTAAGTCCATTAACCGTTGAAAAGAACTTGGCCCGTTTTTTTATACCCATGGGCATACGCGTATATTGGTAATGCCCAAAGGGTGTTGAGAACGCTGTTTTTGGTGCGTCTCTTTTGTCTATACGAATTTGATGAAAACCCGATTTTAGATCAAGGGGCGTAAAATACGTAGCTTGACCCAACTGATCTAAAATATCCGTGATGTTTGGTATAGGGTAAGCGTCGCCAATCGTCTTCTCGTTTAAACTGCGAAAATCGATTACGAGTCTCCATTTTTTTTCGCCGTTAGGTCCCGATTTTTTCGGTACGACCCAAGCGGGCGAGTCATAAGGAGACATGGATGGCTCCACTATTCCCGCGGCCAGCTGTTCGGCAACGAGTCGCTGCATCTCTTCCTTAATAGCGGGTGGGTGCCGATATCGTTTCGCCTTGACCGGTACGTCATCCACCGTGTGTATACGGTGCGAGAAAAGGGAAGTTGCGCCAAACGGCTCACCCGGTAGATGAAATCTCTCCGCGTGGTCAGTGACAAGCGAGCGCACGTGCTCTCTCTCTTCGGGAGATAAGGTGCTTAAGTCTATGAGCGCCAATACTTGCTCTGCGCGGTTTTCGCTTGTCTTTGCCGTATAAATGTTTGCGCTCTCGAGCGACTCGACGACGTCATCAGTTTTGCATACTGCATAGTCGGAGTCAAACTCATTCCTTCCCATGACGTTATATGGTTCAAGCGTCATGATAGGGATTTCCACCGTTACCGGTTTGTCGTTAAGGTTTACGGCTACCGCGTAAGCGAATCCATTTCGATTTTGGACAAGAGCATTTCCTAAACATACTCGGTCAATCGTATCGATATTCGGTAAAATACCGTATTTCAGGTCGCTGTTAAGTTGGATACGGACTACCTGTCTTTTTCGCGAGGGAATTTCAACCCGGCGCGAACCGAAAAACGGCAGTTCATTGTCTCCCGCTGAGAATATTTCATTTTCGTAATCTATTTTAACGCGATCTGCACGTAAGAAGGGATCTCCTAATATGCCATCTTCAGAGATTGTAAAATCATCCAACACTATTTGAGCCTCAATATTTTGCCCTTTAAAATTAATTTTCGCGCAACCGTAGGTATCTAGTACCCCTTCACCGATGCCAGTAAGCTCGTATTTACAGGTGGTATCAGGATACATGTCGCGGCGTAATTTCGAGAGCTTCACAATATTAATTTCTGCCCCTGAATCGACGCGGAACGTACCCTCTGAACCATGGAGATCGCGACTCGTAACCCCTAATCGCGGACATTTAGCGAATTCAGCAGCTCCGAGACGGACTGCTGCTCTCGGGTTTTCAACACCCTCACTTGTCCTTCCGACTGGATCCGTGATTCGCTCGGAACCCCAGTCAGATTCCGAGCGTCCTGGGAGTTTAAAGAATTGTCAGCCTTCCTCTGACCCCGTTTCCCTCGATACCCCCGCCTGGATCCTCCGCGATTAGTACCCGAAATGTCTCGTGAGTATGACGAATGATGCGGGGTTTCATGCACGTTGCAAGCGCCGTGGCGAGAATTTATCTGGGGCCCCCTCGGATTTTGCATTTTCACGTTTTCGTCCCTTTTTCGGGCATAACACCGATCACGGTTATGACCAATGCGCCCACAGTACTCGCATTTCGTACTGTTATGTATCCGTACCGCGCATTGTCGTTCGAGGTGCCCAAATTTTCCACAATAGGTGCACTCATTGCCGCTGCACGTGTCCGCGCGACAAACTCCTTCGTCCCCGCGGCGTCGTTGCTCATCCGTACGACGACGTTGTTCGTCCGCGTTGACGAGTAACGCGGCAGCGAGTCGGTCTATTCCCTCGCGACGTATCCGACGGAATTCTTCCACGCAGTCCTTTGAAAAATACCTGCGCTCCGCGACGTTCGCTAATTGAATCGCTTTTTCGAGCGTCGTCGGATTCGCCTGCTGCACTCGTAACTCTAACATGCCCTTAAGACCCGCGATAAAATGGTCTAATGCCCGTTGTTCGATAACCCTTACGAAAGTAGGGCGAAGGTCTGCATCATAAGATGGTGATGCCCTCGTGGCGGCGATCCCATCGCTCATTAGCTTTGTCATACCCGTACCGAAATCGTCGGCTGACTCATTTTCCCCTTGAATTAGAGTCGAGATTTTCATAAGATACGCCTCCGGTTCATCGCGCCCACCGTAAACGTTTCGCATTTCCTGTAAACACGCCTCGACAGTGGCGCTGGCCCCCATTATACCTCTGAAACGCTCCGCCTTTCCCTTCAGTTTCCCTCTTAATTGATATTTGAAACGTGGCAAACCCTCCTCGGAAAGTAGCGCCAACGCGACCTTACACGCGTCCTCGAATTCCGGGTACTCTTCGCGAATCCCATGAAAATCGGGAATTTGGCCTATGACGTCTCGGGATTCGATCCCTTTCATCATACGGAGGTTGGTCTGAGTACCGTCACTCATTTTCGGAGGTTTCTGGTCAACCGAAGAACCTTGCGTCGCGTCCGAAGAATCTGAGGAATTTGAGGAATGTTCGCCCGCCGTTCTGTGTTTACGTAATAATTGATTACGCTTTTTTATTCGCTCATTCGCAGGCGAACTGAGGACGTCGCGGAAACCCTTCATGCATTAACGTACGCGAATGACCCGTGATGGAATATTAGTCGATGCTTTTAAATTATAATTATAGAAATATACAGAGAAATGGGTGGAAATTAATACGTTTGGCAGTGTAGGAAGGAAATGGTCGCAACTTACCCGTCGATGATCTGGATGGAGGCTGTAACAGCGATCCCGAAGAAGAGGGCTGCTTGGATCATCTTCCTCGTAATGGGCACTGGCATAATTGGGCAGCACTCACAGCACGGGTGCACTTTAATTATATTCCAACTGGAATACACAGTCACTGTTCGGATCCGCGTAAACGGGATAACCGAAATGATTTTGTGAAATCACTCGCGGATGCCACTTCTGACACCAAAAAGTATCCTGTTACGGATGCAGATTTCTTTGGGTCGGGATTTAAGGAACACTCTCTTTATGCTCTTCGCACAGTTATTATTTATTGTTATTATCCCGACCAGCACCCGTACAGAAATGATTATTATCGGCGCGCTATAGTAAACGACCGGAGCGCGCACTCGGTATTCCCGGCGTTCGGAAGCCACGAGTCGGATGACTTCCAGAGGCAGATCGCTGAGGTTAGATGTATGAAATCGACTAAGTCCCGACTGGAATTAGTACCTCGCGATCTAGATTCCTCGCATGAAAGTTGCGAAGGACCCGAAGTTGCCTCTTTGCTTTCGGTGATCTGACTGACTAAAGACTATCGCGCTTTTCGGGATCCGTCTACGATGAAGACGGATTGTCCATCCGGTCACACGCGCGATATGCAGTTTTCGTGTGGGAACCCGCTGACGACAGCTCCTTTAGGGTGCTAGTCGACACTGAGTGTAGCCATGCGATCTGCAAACGCTAGCAGGTTGCCACCGAAAACTGCTTACAGGTTCCACGAACATTCATTTAAGCAATTTATAAAGAATTAAACTGCTGTGGTTGCTCGGACCACGTTGTAACCGTGCACCGGATGTACGAATATTATATTGCGTTAAATACGATATTCGCTCATCCCACTAGCAACCTGACATCTATTATAATGGCTTAAATATTATAGAAAATTATAATATACTATTTGATAAGGCGAGGTACGTACTATCGTCCGTAACATATACATTTCTCTTATTATAAATCTGTAATTTATTTATTTATTAACCCCTCCTAAACTCTGGGTTATAAAATTGGCATCCCTGGTGGGGATTCGATAGAATTCCCAACGTTTAAAAATTCAATTGGAAATTTAAATTAGATTAACGGTGAAGTTCGCCGGAATTCATTCTGAGTGCCCTCTATAATTACCTTTGTTTTCCCGAATAATTACACTTACTTATAACTTCATTTAAAATTTCAAATTTATTTTCAGTTGCGATCAATTTTCAAAATTTTCAATTTATTCTTTTTGCCCTCCCGTACCCCTTGATTATAATTTTAAATAATTTAATATAATTTATGCTGATTTTGTGAAATTTTGGAAAATTTGTGATTTTTTTTTAATGTTATTGATATGCTTGATATTATTTGTTGAATTTAATATAATTGCATTTTGGATATTTGTGTACTTAACAAAATTATTTTTTTTTGTCAGTTTTGCAGGTGGCAGTGCGGTTGCGTTTTCGAGCGTTTTCGTTTTTAATAGTGCGCGAGTATTTTTCGGCAACCGATTAATTTTTTTTGTTTTTCATTTTTCGGATAACGCTTTTTGATTTTCTTTTCGGGTTCTCTTCTCCGTTGGCGATTTTGATTTTGATTTTCAAATTTTAGTTAAATTTAATTTATTTTTCTTTAGAGTTGCGTAAATTCAAAATGGCGTCCAATATCCCCATCGTTACTATCCCCAAAACTACGTCTACCCCGCCCATAACGACCATGTCCCATCTATCGACCCGTACAACGGTATCGCCCTCTAGTGCCGCCTCGCGTAAAATAACGTCCCCGTCCGATATCGAGCGTAAACGCGCGGAGGTTGACTCGATTTATCAATTAAGGGAATTGATCAACCTCTGCGATCGCAGTCAAATTAGTATTTCCGGTACTCTGCCGGAAATACGTAATCGACTGACGCGGTACCTAATTCGTAAAGAATATCCCGATACCGATATTCAGTGGATTGAAGAGATAGATACTAGAGGTGATGCTCCTCCCTATACTCTTCAACAAGCCCTTATTGACCCTGTAATAGGATCGGTTCTAAATCCCCATAATGAATGGAACCAAACGATCCCGATCCCATCCACTTCTCCCCACGATTTATCCCGCAGTATTTCGCCGATACGAGGTATTCCAACCTCCAATCCTTTCCCATCGTCTCTTAATCCCCCTCCCCCTACTTCCTTCGACCTTCCTCCTACATCCTTTAACCCTCCTCCTACTTCCTTAAATCCCTCACTTCGTCCCGCTGGTCTTCCATCCGATCGTTCCAGGGCCTATAATCACGACCCATTTTCTTTCAAGGAAGAAAGTTTCATTTTTCCTGAAACTTCTCACTTGGCTCCACCTCCACCTATGAATGCATCGCACCCTGGATTAACGAATCACCAACATCATAATCCAGTCATAAGACCTATTATCCACAATAACCCCCCACCTCCTACTCCAGAAAGAACCTCAATTCCCCCTCCAATCTTGAGAAGATCTATTTTTTCCTCAACCTCGCAACCGATGCCTCCCAATTCGATCCAAAGAGGATTCCCTCAACTAGCTTCCGTATATTTCCAGCCTGACCTAACCTATAATATGACTGACCTAAACCCTCCGTGTAATAGTACGAATTACGAACCTGACCCGAATATTAGGAGGACTCAGAATCCATTTGTGGACTCTTACCCCTCCTACCATCCCAGCCTGACCCAATCCAATATTCGATGGGGAAAGTCCGCCATCGATCATTGGAAATCCCATGGGCCGCGTTTCGCGGGCGAGGAAGGTGAAGACGCCGAGACCTTTCTCGTCAAATTAGTAGAGTATTCCACCAGTCGCGATTTGTCCGAGGATGAACTCCTTCGTGCCCTCCCAGAACCTTTCCAGGGACGTGCTCTAAACTGGTATCGCGTAGAGCGATCCAGTTGGAATACGTACGTTGGCTTCGTGCGCTACTTTCGGGAAGCGTTCGGCCAACGGAACCTGGAAGCTAGCCTGAAGAGGGAAATTATCCTCCGTACTCAGGGACCAGAAGAACCAGTTCGGGACTATCTGGTGGCCCTGAGGAGTTTATTTGCGTTATTATCCGTTCCCCCACCCCTTAGGGAACAAATTGACATTTGCGTGCAGAATTTGCGTCCCCAATTAGCGCGGAAAATAGACAGGGAGACTATAACGAGTTTTCCTGAATTGATCCGATTGTGCCGTCAATTCGAAAGCATGGACAATCATGAAAAAGTTTATAGGCCCCCTCCAGCAGCATCCCAATCCACTTTCCCCGCTTTTGCGTATATCCCCCCGCCAAAAAGGAAGGAAAGAGTGGCTGCAACAGGTTCCAATCTGGCTCCAAAAAGCCCTGCACCTACACTTCCCGTAAACCAATCCCCTTTACCACTAGCACCATTGAACTCTACTGACCAACCACCATTACCTAAAATCCGATTTACCACGTCTCCAAAACCTTCATCACAACCTCCGCCCATTCCA
Organism: Trichopria drosophilae; assembly: GCA_030407085.1. Classification (NCBI taxonomy): domain Eukaryota; kingdom Metazoa; phylum Arthropoda; class Insecta; order Hymenoptera; family Diapriidae; genus Trichopria; species Trichopria drosophilae. The sequence goes on from CM059585.1 coordinate 42,093,175, forward strand.
CCACCTCGAAAACCCATTCCCTCTCCTCCTAAACAAGCACAATCGCGAATCCCTTCCCTATTCGAGGTAAATCCGAATGTTTCCCTTACATCCGACTCGCGTAATTCCCCCACTAGTTATAACGTGCGCTGATTTTACTGCAAGCAGCTGGGGCATACGTATCGCGAATGTCCTCATCCGCTGGGATATTTCTGTCGAGTATGCGGATACCCAGGAGAGGACAGCAATAGTTGCCCTTGCTGTGCGCGGATGCGGTCGGGAAACCGTTAGCGGGGGGGAGAGAGCCCAATCAGCCCCCTCATGAACAATTAGATAGCCCATTTGCAAAACCCATTGCGATCCTGGAAGGAACTTCCAATCTAGAGATGTTAGAATTAGATCCTCGTCCTTTTCTAAATGTAGATTTGCAAGGTACTCCCATTTGTGCATTAGTTGATTCAGGAGCTACCCGTTCATTTTTAGGTTTAGATTGCGTCCATTTGATTTCTCCTTTCCTTCGCGAATCTTATGAACACGTTCGAGTGGCTAACGGTGAGGCAGTTCGTTTAAATGGCATAGTAACCCTCTAATTATCCCTAAATGATGAAACCCATTCGTTGGAATGTAGAGTTGCCCCATTGAGTTACCCGTGTGTCTTAGGAATGGATTTCAAAATATCTGGAGAGCACGCAATGGTCCATTCCAGACCTTTAGCGAAAATGAGATTGCGATCAGGGCACATGCGATTAGTAGTCTGTCTTGTAATGGGATTTTTTATTTGAGGTACTCTAATTTCCCATATATTGCCATTACTTTACTAATACGCCTTTTATGCTCGGCTCCGCGTCTTATTTTTTGGCTACGGAAATCGATACTTGTAGATTTGAGGGAAACAATTACGAGTACCCAATGGAACGAACTCGTAAAATAATAATAGATGCTTTCATTTACTGATGAGTCTCAAAATCATAATAAAAAAAATATATAAACACGAGTATTTCCTATTAAAGTCTCAACTGGTTCGCTGTTAACTCGCACGCCGTTCACCCGCTGGTAACCTACAAATACGTGGTATCCCGAAGTACGCCCAATCGTGATCGTTGCACCGTATGACCTTGACGCGCCCTTGAACTCAACCCCCAAGTCTTTCAACGAGAAGACGGGTGAATTACTAATCAGGAATATAGTGAGTTTTCGCTTACTTCCAATTTCGATACGGAATTGGAGTAAACCCTCGAAAAGATACAAAGGTCAACGAAGGACAACGTTTCACGATTAATCGTCATTCAGATTCTATCGGACCGATTTCCCGAAAGGTCGGTGCAATCTAATTTCGATCATTTGATTCGCGGGACGAACTAAAAGCTAAATAATGATTATGTCGCTATTTGTGCGCAAACAGAAAAATAAAAAAATGACAAATTCACGAACTCTGCGAGGATTTTACAGGGAATTAATATATAACGTGCAAATTTCCGAAAATACCGCACTTTAACCACACACTTATTTTTGTCCGTGAGAAAGTTGAGCGTTCAACACTTCGCGAACCTTGATTGGTGTGTTGGAGTAGAATTCGTGGATCCCGATGTCCGTGAGGAAAATCGCCCTGAACTTCGTGGCAAAAGAATGGCTCATGAAAGAACCGAAAAGATGGCGTCCTTACGCTCGAAATAATTGAGAGATAAAACCAGGTGTCTTCGGTTATCCAAGGAGATTTCTGCACCACTGCAGCACTTGATTTCCAGAAAACTGCGGGCCAATTTCCTCCAATTGTACTTCGCCTTGAATCGGTAGCTGCTATGAAAAAGCAAAGCCAGCAGATAACCGGTCCCAAAAATTCCGGGTAAGAAAAAAGGTAATGGCGGTTACACTCACCAATGACTTCGATCGCTTGATCGATCGAAGTCCACAATTTCACAGCGCGTTGTATATCTTTATTTGCAGCCCAGAACTGGAATGACGCCCGATGACCATTCGTTTCAGTAGAACGAAAAAACGGAAGACTTTCGATTTTCGTTACTATCTTCTCTGCCCGATGACCAGATAATGAAAATTCCTTCGCCAAAAGTCGTCTTCTCCCCACGAATGCTCCATTGCCCCCTCCTTTCTTTCTGGCATCGATGAGGAAAACGTAATACTCTCCCTTCTTTATCACTTCCCCATCTAATTCAGATCACCGACCATGGAGAAGGAACTTGCGTTACCGACGCATGTTAGAGAATCCCGGCCGCAAATAAGAATCCACGTTATCGACCCGCACATCGAATGTTTCACATTTATCTTTTGCTCCCTTTCTCAATTGATCTCACTCTTTCTCCCACATTTTTAATCCCAGATAAATAATCATTACAATCATCCCACCCAGAACGCGCATCAGCGAAGCGATAATTCACGGTTAGCTGCCTAGCGTTCTGCTATCCGTACATCGTACATCGTACATTACATTTCTAAATTCGTCTTTCCAAACAACGCTCGATTCAAATTTTAGTAATTTGACAGGACAATTCATCAATTTGTGGGATAAACTGGCAAAACCATACGATTATAGAATAAAATTCAGTTTAATTGGATACTCCATTATTTTCTTTTCACTCGATTCTTTGCACCGCGATCCCCCCATGTGAATCAGTCTCTGTGTCTCTGTGGTATTTTCGCAAATTCAACCTATTGTAGACCCCCAGCACCCTATCAGGATTGTCGGAATCTGCCACCCTGAACGCGTTTTCTCCAAGACGTTCGACAATGACAAAAGGACCCTCATAAATATGGAAGAATTTCGCTACCTGTTGATTATCAGCATTAGAACGTTTCGCCGCCCGAATGAGCACCTCGTCACCTACTTCTAAAACTACTTTCGACACGTGTTTTTGACCCGCTTGTCGCTTTTCGGCAGCTGTCATCAACCGTTGATGAGCTAGTTCAACTTTAACTGCGTGAGGCATTTGGATCCCTTCTGGGTATGTAACCAATTCACGAATACGGTCAAGACAAACCACCCCATAATGTAACTCGCGGGGAGAAAATCCTGTCCCAACGTGCGTGGCGAGATTTAGCCATGTTTCGATTCTATCTAGGTAACAGGCCCACATCTTATGCTGATCGGCGCAATACACCCGGAAAAATCTACTCAACTCCCGCATAACCCTCTCTGCAGGGTCAGATTGAGGATGTCTGATCGATGAATATCTAATGGTGATATTTTCCCGTCTCATAGCCTGCAAATGTTCTTCAAAAGTGCGCGTTGCACAAAGGATATCGTCCACATACACCGTAATATCATTATCCAAGTAATTTCCTAGCGCCATCCGTAAAGCTCGCATAAACCCAGCGCCTGCTGTTTGCAACCCGAAAGGTATTCTCCGATATTGAAATTGGGACCCCTCGAATAAAAATGCCGTATACTTGCGCGATTTCGGTTCCAGAAGGACTTGCAGATACCCCTGTGTTACGTCGAAAAGTGAAAAATACTTCTTCCCAGCGTACTTTTGGAGAATTTCATCGATAACAGGTGGACCTTCTTTATCGGTAATTAAAACCTTATTAATTCTGCGCGCGTCTAGACATAATCTTATCCCCCCATTTTTCTTTTTGACCACGTGCACAGGATTTGCGTACGGACTGCAGGCCCTCTCGATTATTCCGCCTTCTAGCATGTCTCGTAATTGGTCCCGAACTTCATCCCGATGCGCATGAGGAACTGGATAAATTTTGTTCACAGGAACTTTATCCGTGTTAGCTTCCAAACGGTGTTGATACACGCGGCATAATCCTGGTTTTTCTGAAAAAATATCCCGAAATTCATTAACCAACCTAAACATTGCTTGCTTTTCGTCGTTCGTCAAATCAACAGAAGAAATTAAAATTTCCCGAACTTGCTCTTCGAATTGTACCTGCTTTCCTTCTTCTTTCTCGACTTTATTTTCAGATATCCGATTACACAGACATAGTCGCGAGTTTATGTTCTCACCAATTTTGCTAAAAGCGACCATTGTTGAATCTACTGATTCACCATTAACCGAAATACTTTCCTCGTGGTAATCAATGATAACTTTATTCTATTGTAGCCAATCGTTACCTAGTACTACATCGTGAACCATATTTGGGACCACGAGCAAAATTGTCGCTATCGTTGTTTTGTTGATGGTCACATCATATAATATTTGGTATTTGACCCGCTGCGGACGTTTGCCGTCAATACCCGAAATCGTCGTATTATGCACTGGCAAAATTGAGATTGGAATAGTCTGTTTTAACTTATAAAAAAATTCTTCAGATATTGCAGTTACTTGACTACCCGTATCGACTAAACACGGAGTTAGTTTGTCACGAAAATAAATTTTAAGCGAAGGGCGCTGCTGTTCGCGGTTGTCATCCATCGGTTGTTCATACCCCTCCGCTACGTCAAAAATTAGGTCTTCTATGGTATCCGCCTTTTGTCGACCCGAAATTAGACCACATTTCGAGCCGATTCCTCGTTTAAATCTCGCTCATTACCACGACCATCCCCCTGACTGGCTGTAGTAAATGAGCCGGACGAAACACTTTCATTTTCCTCTACATTTTCCGTATGCACGCTGCTACAAGCCATATACCGGTTCCGACCCGGTCCGTTCTGTTCCCTTGAAGAAGAATTCTCCTTATTTCGCCACGATTCTCTCGTTTTATTCGTAGAATTTAAAGGATGAATTTGATTATGATGATTTGAATAATTTCCTCTATGTTCATCGTTACTATTGCTTGCGTGATATGTGCGCTCTCCTGGGTTCTCCTTACGCACAAAATTTTGACCATAGTCCGCTTTCTGTTTACTAAAACCGCGTTTTTCGCGCCATGATTCATCGCTATATTTCACATGGGAACTCCCATTCATGCGATTTTGTCTATTTCTTATTTCGTTGGGCCGCCCGAGAGGGGTGTAGTCATTCGTTCGAGATTCTATCGGATATTGTCGTGGGGTTTCGGCTTGCCATTGATGAGGTGTATTTCCCTCCCCCCAAGTACTTTTGACTCTTTTCGAATCAGAACCGTAGCCTCTGCTTCTGTTCTCCTTCTCTGTTCTAAGGACGTCATCTTGTCTTGCAATCGCTTGTCTAAATATTCTAGAATCATTTAAACTGACCCCGGATAATGCCATTTGGGTCTCAAGCGGAAATTGCTTCAAAATACTATAATTTCTTTCGTATTCGCGAATGTCCGGATCTATTTGGTTGATCTCGTTACTTTGCTTATAAAAAAACGATAGTAATGGCCCGTCCCTGCTTGCATCGTAACGACGATCACGCCACGCGTCTTTCGCTTGGGTTTTGATTTCCACGGAAAAAAATTCGTCAACAAACGCGCTTTTAAAATCATCCACGCAAAACATGTCATTTTTCGCCACCTGAAACCATAGTCTTGCCCTTTCTTGCAATGCGGATTCCAGCAGAATCGGAATAAATTCTTGGGGAACATCTTTTATCGCACAATATTGGTCAAAGTTGTACATAAAACCCACAGGACTATCCTGGTTCTCATCTCGAAAAACTGGCAACTTAATCTCGATCGGAGCCTTGAACCGATTCGACGCGGGTTCGATTCGTCGCTCGTCTCTAAATACTATACGTCGTAAATATTCGACTTCGGTTTTCAAGGACCGTATCTCTTGGTGTAATGACTCCAGAGTGACATCTCCCTCCATCCGACCCGATACCGGAGGTTCCATGTTTTCGTCTAATCGTCTTCCTAGCGACATTTCGATTTACTGCAGATAAAATTTGAACTTGGGGAACGATAATTTTGACTTTACGTTCTCTTCAAATTTGATTTAGGAGCTACCAACCTTCAAATATTTCAAACTGTCAAATATAGCTCCGTATTTAAATTTGAAAAGTAATCACGTGATCTCAAAGCGATCAAACCAAATTGAACAATGCCAATGTTTACATACCCATAGGTTAACTATAATGTTTAATACTTCAAATTCACTCAGCAAATTATATTAGGTTATTTGTTAAGCTTTAAATAAAATTAGTCAACAAAATTCAATTTAAAAAAAAAACGCCAGTAAATAAGAAAAAATCTCATGATACTAGAGACTCATTAAATAAGTTTGAAATATTCCGGTAAATCATATTTCGCTTCAAACTATAGTTGTTTATTTCTTCGTCCTTCAACTCAATGCAGATTTTTATCGTTCAATACCATTTCATAAATCGACTATTTGCTTAAAATATCAATTTAAGAAAATTATAATAAGATTATGAAATAATATTCGAACCAAAGAAATATAATTTACTCAAATGTACAAACTCCAAAACGAATACCCTTCGTGTTGTTAGGAATTTCTAAAAAACAAAAACAAAACGGGCAAGAAATAATTTTGGGACGTCGAAGCATAAACAACTTATAATGAAACGTGAAATTCAAACAAATTATCTATGAAAACCAGTATATAATCTGTCCAAATTAAAATTCCCACAGTTCTTGTTATTTTCCCTTCAAATCTTGTTTAGTAAATACTAGCTGAAAATTGCTCATTATAATTCCAGAATAATATTTTAGATTTTCTGTTGGAGTATTCAATTCAACTGTATATTATCCTTCACAATAATCGGCGTACGTGTATCGCTTGTATGTAAACACTATTTATGAAATATATAAACAAACGGGTTCGCCTCTTCCTGTAATTATTCCACTCAAATTAGTATCAAATTTTATTTGTTATGATTTAGATCTAAACAACTTTCTCTATCGCGCTTTACGAGGAATTATTAATTTACAACATTTTGAGCACCGAAATATTTAAATTAATACTTTTCGATATCGCGAAGTAAAATATTAAATTTTCGATAATTTTATCTTACTGTAGAGATTAACTTGTTTTATTTTTTCTGGATTCTTCTGCCCTTTAGTTGGTCGCCAATTGTAATGGGATTTTTTATTTGAGGTACTCTAATTTCCCATATATTGCCATTACTTTACTAATACGCCTTTTATGCTCGGCTCCGCGTCTTATTTTTTGGCTACGGAAATCGATACTTGTAGATTTGAGGGAAATAATTACGGGTACCCAATGGAACGAACTCGTGAAATAATAATAGATGCTTTAATTTACTGATGAGTCTCAAAATCATAATAAAAAAAATATATAAACACGAGTATTTCCTATTAAAGTCTCAACTGGTTCGCTGTTAACTCGCACGCCGTTCACCCGCTGGTAACCTACAAATACGTGGTATCCCGAAGTACGCCCAATCGTGAACGTTGCACCGTATGACCTTGACGCGCCCTTGAACTCAACCCCCAAGTCTTGCAACGAGAAGACGGGTGAATTACTAATCAGGAATATAGTGAGTTTTCGCTTACTTCCAATTTCGATACGGAATTGGAGTAAACCCCGAAAAGATACAAAGGTCAACGAAGGACAACGTTTCACGATTAATCGTCATTCAGATTCTATCGGACCGATTTCCCGAAAGGTCGGTGCAATCTAATTTCGATCATTTGATTCGCGGGACGAACTAAAAGCTAAATAATGATTATGTCGCTATTTGTGCGCAAACAGAAAAATAAAAAAATGACAAATTCACGAACTCTGCGAGGATTTTAAGGGAATTAATATATAACGTGCAAATTTCCGAAAATACCGCACTTTAACCACACATTTATTTTTGTCCGTGAGAAAGTTGAGCGTTCAACACTTCGCGAACCTTGATTGGTGTGTTGGAGTAGAATTCGTGGATCCCGATGTCCGTGAGGAAAATCGCCCTGAACTTCGTGGCAAAAGAATGGCTCATGAAAGAACCGAAAAGATGGCGTCCTTACGCTCGAAATAATTGAGAGATAAAACCAGGTGTCTTCGGTTATCCAAGGAGATTTCTACACCACTGCAGCACTTGATTTCCAGAAAACTGCGGGCCAATTTCCTCCAATTGTACTTCGCCTTGAATCGGTAGCTGCTATGAAAAAGCAAAGCCAGCAGATAACCGGTCCCAGAAATTCCGGGTAAGAAAAAAGGTAATGGCGGTTGCACTCACCAATGACTTCGATCGCTTGATCGATCGAAGTCCACAATTTCACAGCGCGTTGTATATCTTTATTTGCAGCCCAGAACTGGAATGACGCCCGACGACCATTCGTTCAGTAGAACGAAAAAACGGAAGACTTTCGATTTTCGTTACTATCTTCTCTGCCCGATGACCAGATAATGAAAATTCCTTCGCCAAAAGTCGTCTTCTCCCCACGAATGCTCCATTGCCCCCTCCTTTCTTTCTGGCATCGACGAGGAAAACGTAATACTCTCCCTTCTTTATCACTTCCCCATCTAATTCAGATCACCGACCATGGAGAAGGAACTTGCGTTACCGACGCATGTTAGAGAATCCCGGCCGCAAATAAGAATCCACGTTATCGACCCGCACATCGAATGTTTCACATTTATCTTTTGCTCCCTTTCTCAATTGATCTCACTCTTTCTCCCACATTTTTAATCCCAGATAAATAATCATTACAGTCTGGACTACAAGAAGTTTCCGAGAATGCCCGTCCCAAATTGCGTTCCCTCCTCCAGCGATTATGTCCTCCGAAGCAATCCCCTGTCCTTGGTGTAACTAATTTGACCCAGCACCGAATAGATACCCAAGATCATCCACCAATCCGTCAAAAGTCACGTGTCTTCTCCCCTTACATGTTAAAAATTACGCAAGATTCAGTAGATGAGATGCTCAGCGAAGACGTTATAGAACCCTCCAATAGCCCGTGGATGTCTAACCCTGTGATTGTCCGAAAATCTAATGGTCAATTTCGTTTTTGCGTTGATTTCCGGGATGTTAACAAAATAACTAAAAAAGACGCGTACCCCCTCCCCTATATGGATAGAATTTTTGCCGGGTTAAGTCGTGCATAACTCAACTCGATTTAAGTCAGGCATATTTTCAAGTTCCTGTCGAACCTTCGCATCGCCCAATCACTGCTTTCGCAGTTCCCGGTCGTGGAATTTTTCAATTTAAAAAATGCCCTTTGGCTTGACCAATGCCCCGGCCACCTTCCAGCGACTCATGGATCGCCTCATTAATCCGGCGTGGGAACCCCACGTTTTCGCGTATTTAGACGACATCATTATTGCTACGGACAATGAGGCGGACCATTTGAAGTATCTGGAGATAGTATTGACCCGATTGCGCGACGCCCGATTAGAATTAAATATCGAGAAAAGTAATTTTTTTAGTACCGAAGTCAAATATTTAGGATTTTTGCTAAATAAAGACGGTCTTAAGGCCGATCCTGATAAAATATCCCCTTTAATAGAGTATCCACCTCCCCAGAATATTAAACAGCTCCGCCGATTCTTAGGAATGGTGGGCTGGAACTCGCGTTTCCTTCCCGATTTTTCTCGTGATCGAGTTCCCTTAACGCAATTACTCACTAAGAACACTCCCTGGAAATGGAGTGTCGAGCAGCAAAAAGCCTTTGATTCCCTTCGCTTTGCCCTGACACGTACCCCCGTATTAGCGCGTCCTGATTTCGGTCTCCCCTTCACCGTCCAAACAGACGCTAGCGATTTCGCGATCGGAGCTGTTCTGACCCAAGAAATTGGCGAAACAGAACATCCTATCCACTTCACCAGTCGCGTGTTAACCAAGGCGGAAAGGAAGTACTCCGTGACCGAAAAGGAGTGTCTTGCAGTACTTTGGGCCGTGAAGAAATTTCGTCCTTACATTGAAGGCACTCATGTGAAGGTGATCACCGATCATAGTAGCCTTCAATGGTTGAGAAACATGCGTGACCCCACCGGTAGATTAGCTCGTTGGTCCCTAGCCCTTTAAGCGCATGACCTCGATATTAAACACGGTAAAGGTTCCCTCCACGTTGTTCCGGATGCCCTTTCGCGAATGTATGAAAATGTCGATAATGCCCTTTGCGCCCTTGGAGATTCACAAGACCCCTGGTATTTGCAGAAGATGCAGAATATTCGCGATTTTCCCAAAAAGTACCCTAATTGGAAAATAATAGAGGATAAAATTTACTATCACAAACCCCACCCTATTATTGAGCCAGCCCTTACCGATTTAGATTCATGGAAATTAGTTCTCCCCTTTGAGTCCAGATTGCGTGCCCTTAGCGATGCCCATAATTGTCCCCAAGCCGGCCATTTAGGAATCGATAAGACATACCATCGGCTTATCCAAGATTTCTTTTGGCCCGGTATTTTCCAGGATGTGTCCCGTTATGTATCGCGTTGTCCGGATTGTCAGAGGCAGAAGGTCTCTCAACAACCTCCGGCAGGGCTGTCCGGCAGAGAGAAAGAACCACGGATGGTCCTTGGATGACCGTGAGTTCTGACGTCATGGGTCCTTTTCCCCCTAGTAAGCGGCAGAATCGTTTCGTCGTTGTCTTCCAGGATATGTTTACTAAATATGTAGAATTAAAGCCCCCCGTTCAGCAACTGCTATAGCTATCATGAACGCGTTTGATAGCCTGGTAGTTAATCGATGGGGTTGTCCGAAATATTTCCTGACTGACAACGCGAAACAATACGATAACCGTTACATTCAGAACCATCTGCGAGAATTTAATATTTCCCCTACCCCAATTCCCCCACACCATGCCCAAGCCAACCCCGTGGAGCGTGTAAAGCGTACCCCGAAGACGATGATCAGCACATTCGTATCAGCGGATCATCGTGACTGGGACGTCCACATACCGGAATTTAGTTCTGCCCTGAATACTTCCGTACAAGCATCCACTCGCATGACCCCAGCATTTTTAAATTTCGGACGTAATCCTCCTCCCATTCGTTCCCAGCGTGAACGTCCAACCCCTACCACTAATCTTCCGACTGACCCTAACGTTTGACATGCAAGGATGCAGATAGTACCCTTAATCCATGATTGGGTACACAAAAATCTTGAGCAATCCTCCCAACGCCAATCCAAATACTACAATCGATCCCGTCGTGACGTGCAGTTTCAAGTAGGTGACTTAGTGATGCGTCGCATCAGGTTTTTATCGAACGCTCTCCAAAACTTCGCCGCGAAACTTGCGCCAAAATTTAGTGGTCCGCACCGGATAATAAAAGTTTTGTCCCCCCTCGTCTATGAAATTGAAGATCCCGACAGTCGTCGGAATCCGCGTGCCCATATTAAGGACCTTAAACCCTACTACCCAGCAGAAGATCACGAAAACCCCCTACCTATTTCACCCAATCCCATCCATCCTAGCCCTCAAGTTACTAACCCCATAGTTCCCAATTTTAACGACAATGACCTAGAAATGGACACACCCCATAGAGTGACCCGTTCTCAAAGAGAACATTCCCTACCGTGCCAGTCGAAGCACCAGAAGCGGAGGAACCGCGTCGATCTCGAGGACGGCCTAGAAAACCATCCCCTCAGGAGGTTGGTGAACCGGTTCCTCAAAAGAGAAATGTCGGTCGGCCGCGGAAAATACCGGGAAGTAGCCGCGAGAATGAACCGTATCCGAATTTGGAAACGCGTCGTCCGGGTTTACGACCTCGAAAAACCGCAGCTGCACTGACATCTACGACTTTGCTTGTTTAATTTGAGTTATTTTATTTTATCTCTGTTAATAATGCATGACCCTCTATATTTAGTTCCATATTCTTTTATTTTCTTAGAGCAAAAGAATGTCCCATAACGGATTGACCCGCTCCCTATCGGTGGAACTGCCGAGCAAGAAGCCAGAAACAGGACAAAGGCTATGCCATTCCTTTTCTTGGCCTTCATTGATAGTTAGAACTCCTACTCGACCAATGGTACCGCCATTAGAGTGTGCTCATCATTTTCCTTCCCTCCCTATTTCCTCATCTTTCATACCCTCTCCACCCTCTTCAGTCCTCATCGTAAACGGGGTGGTGGTCGTTCCTCCGTCCCATGGCGGTTTAAAACCCTTGGTTCTGGGTTCCCGTGATGATTCTTCTGATTCACCCCGGGAGGGATCTGGAACCTTGCGTCGGCCTGCCTCTCAACCACCTCGTAAAGAGGTATCTGATGCAGATTCACGGACCGTTCCTGGGGAGTCAGAGATGTCTACCGGGGAAATGAGTAGCCTTCCTCCACGCCAGGGCTCTTCCTCACGACCCTCATACGAGAGTTCCTCTCCTGAGCGTCCATCTACACCGCCCAGGTCATGCACGTTCGGGGAGTATTGTACGTGGAGATGGCGCTTGGAGGAAATAGAGCTAGCATCACTCCTACCCGCCATGTGCCCAGCTACAGCGCCGAGACCGATCACCCCCATCAATCCTCCTTCGACTATCCCTCATCCTGTACCAACCTATACACTTGCTCCTAATACTAACCCCTCTATCTCTACTTTTCGACTACCATTGCGACAAAGTCAAACCTCTTCTCCATCTCCTACTCCTACTCCTCGTTCCAGTTCTCGTAACCCCGTCCGCCGATCATTTTCTCCTGGAACTTTTCCTCGCCACATCCGGCAAAGATCATCTCCATCTCCTCCTCCTCCGTCTCGTTTTTCATTCTCTGTTTCCCCACCACCGCCATTAATGTCCCTCAATGTATCTCCCTCTCCTCATCCTACTACGCTCTCTCAAGTTCCTCGACATCCCACGCGTCAACTTCCCACACCCATGCCTCGTTTTCATACCCCTACCCCTAGTCGTCGCCCACAGATTCCTCCTTCATCTTCATACCCTTATTTTGTCAACCGTTCTATTCGACGACCACTATCATCTCGACCTTCATGTTCATCCATCACTCCTGATCCATCACCCTATGTGACCGCGCAAATTTTCCCCACTCCTCGACCCCACATGTTTTCTCATTGGGTGGAACGACGGTGTTGGGCATGCGGGCAGCATGACCATTATGCAAAGGATTGCCCAAATCAACGATGGGCATCCCAGGACCGTCGTTCCGCTGCCAGATAGTTTTTTTTTTTTTATTTATTCTTTTCTTTATTTATTATTTTGTTCTTTTTTTTTACTTTCTATTTTTCTTATCTTCTTATCATAATTCTTTTATGTAATATTATTTTTTTTTATTCTTAATCTTTGCTTCTATTAAAGTTTTTTTCACAAATCCCGCCCCTAGATTGTCCCAACAGAAAAGGCCAGCAGATTGTCCATATGAAGATTCAAGAAAGCTTGCATCAGCATCTGTAGCATGCAACTGCGTAGGTAGTCTGTAAGTTTTCATCTGTTCAGCAAGATTTACATATCAAGAGTCACCAGCATGTAAATTCGGTTTAGGTTAAGTACCTTTGTTAAGCAAGAAATTAATTGGAAAAGACCATCAACATGTACTCCCCTTGCGAATTATTATGATTTCTTTACTTTTCTTAATTATTGCGTTTCTGTTTCGTTTTCGTTTGACACTCGTACTTTGATCCCCAAAGTACTTTAGTCAGGCAGGGGGGTTTATGACGAAATATCGTCTATCTAGCCCGTAGCCTGAAATCCACAAAAATATTGCATTTAATTTCCTTTATTTCAGTAATATTAAATAGATTCCCGTCCCGAATATCGGCAATTAAAGTTTTTCGTCTGTCCTTTTCTTACATATAGCCTTGTCCCTTTTCAACTTCGATCCTTACATTAGAAGATTTGGTTGTTTGTTATTACTCGGTCTCTATTGCTGATATGTCGGTGCCTCTTGCACTCTCTAGTAACGTCACGGACGCACACATGCATCCCAGTCAGTTCAGCGCTGGCAAGAGTGGGAGCTCACAGCGTGGTACGGCGCCGCATATCAGGAGTGCATTGGTGTGCGCGTAGGCACGAGGCGGGGAGTCTATCCATGTGTCACCGACGGTCGACGCTACATAGGGGCTATCATACGGCTTCCGCATTCTCCCTTATGGCTATAGCAGCACCCAATTGCATCTCCATCTGCAATGAGTACCACTATCGTATGTTCGTTTCACTCGCGGTATTTTCTCGCCGTCTTTTCCCCTTTGATTTGCCGATGTTCGCGGAGAAGATTTCGGCTATTTTCGCGATGATAGAGTGGGAAATTTTGGGGGTCAAGGTGCGAGGTCTCAACGGAGACTCACTTAGATTTTGCGTTTACAAGGATAGCTATCCGATTATTTTTCACTTTGCGCTTCTTCTGTTCCATTGCGTTGCGAATCTTTTCTTTTTGCGAATCAAGTAAAACTAATTTAGATTATTTAAATTTGATAATTGTGAGTGCACTCCGCTTTAGGATATTTCAGATCTGGAAAATTGTTCATAGCGAACTACTGTAAGTTGATATTTCAGAATTAATTGCGAATACCCTCCCAATGTTCCCCATTTCTCGCTGTAGATTTGCCCCATTTTGATTCTTCTTATTTGATCTTGTTTTTTGTTTCTTCGGTCATAGTAAAAAGTAGCTTCACCTTCGCGACGAATTTCGAACCTATCCCTTTCATTAGTAATATAAGAACCCTTTTATTTGTGTCTGATTTGTATCTACTTTCGTTTGCGAACATTATTTTTTTATTGTGTCTCTAAATGTAATTTACTTATCTCTTTTTAATATATACATTTCTCTTATTATAAATCTTCAATTCATTTATTTATTAACCCCTCCTAAACTCTGGGTTATACCATTTTCAATCAATAATTGTAACACTAAAAGCGGTACATCCGGACGCCGTGCCAACCGCCGGATATCGGTGCCGATCAAACTCGTACCACCTTAATTAAAACTCCTTAAGACCACCTTTGAACACAGCTACTGCAGCGGGCAGAGTACTAGACCATTGGCGAATGGACGTACATAGTTTATGATCCTCTATACTAGCTCTTCCCCGAAAAGCAATAAAAAGAATCACCGCGAGGCACACAACAGCATCAAGCTACGATACAGCTGTATAAATTCTGATAAAAATCGACAACAGTAATTCAACAATGTTTTAACAATACCTCAATAATGTTCAAATAATAAAGCAATTAATATTAACTAAAAATAGTTCATAGATACGCAAGCAACCTGCAACTAAGAAACACTATGTACTTCTCAATTGTAAACACTACAAATTGTAAAATCACCGACAAGAATGTTTAAATTTTAATTGCAAATGCAGCGGCCGAAAAACGTAGAGAAATACCAAAACTTGTTAATATTATTTTACAATTATTGTAACTAAGCGTCAAATCCTGGATTCCCCAATTTTCCCACTTTATATCTTTTCGTCCACGTAATCTCCCACCTTTTCCAATTCCCACGTCAAGTGCAAACTATAAAAGGCCAAGGCAATGGGCCCGAAGATCAGTTAGTTTTTCGAAGGAAGTAAGATCGGGCTACGCGGATGTTCACCAGTCAAAAAAATTTAAGTAAACTTCTCCTCAATCAGAGCACCCAGTTCTGCAACATCGCGGAAGTGCGCGATAACGCCCGACACCAGAGAAAGACCCGAAGGAGACCATCCTCTAGGATCACTGCGCGGTCCGCTCAACATCAGATTCCATCACAAGGCGTGAGTTATTTTTACTAATATGTCGATCCATCTCTAAAATCAGCCATGGCCTGCAATCAGTCTGCCTCGATATTTTTTTGACTAACCCCATCCTCTTCTCCGTTTCTCAGCTGAGCTTTACAATTAATTGGATGTAATAAATCAGAAGTACTTGTAAATAATTACTGTTTTCATTAACAAACTTCCCTCCTAAACACCCCAATTTATTTACAGGAATAGACGCCCCCTCAAAAGAGGACCTACGTGCAAAAGCGCGGACAGCCCCGAAGCGAGTTATAACGCTCAAGTCGGGTCGTAACAGTACGTTCATATTATATAAGACATAAGCGTTTACATCATTTATATAGGTTAATAAGAATTAATTGAATAAATAATAGAATCGGAAACAACAATGTTATTTTAAAGACTTTTACATTTTTTTTTGTGTTATCGTTAAAAAATGAAATAATGGAAATGCCTATAATAAATACATATTTACTACTAAATATTACAGTATATGTCAGATTGTAAGTTAGGCAAAGGGCGATTCGGACAAGTGCTCTCTACCTCACAAAATTGGTCCATATTATACTATTGATCTTAACAATTACTCAACCAATACCGTTATTTTCCTTTTTGTCCACTTGAAACGTACAGCCGTATTTAATTCGCAGAAGTAGTGGTAGAGAAATTCGCGTTTTATCTTGAATAGGCGCTGAATGCTCCGTCGTTTTAATTTTGTTGAATATCGAAGATAAACATAATATTTAAATTATATTAACAACGCTTACGATAAATAAAAAAACAAATTCATTTAAAACTTCCACTTCAATCGCCACCACTTATTTATATATAGTAAACTCTCTCAATAGTTCCGGGCAACGCGGAAAGGGGCAATGTTTTTACAAGAACGCGGTTTCCCTCACTTTCTACTCGTCCGGAATATTTTTCGCGCTATCTCGTAGTAATGCCGGTACGCCGAATTTAACGCCGACAGTGTTTTGTTTATGTAATTTTTGTGAGATAACATGTTCGCATATGAAAAATAACCGACAAAGAATAAGACAGTTCACACGCATACGACGTTTAATTCGTAAATATTATTTTATTACCAGTGCTATTCTTAAATACAAAAAAGAGTTAATTGCTGAGAACTGACGAAAAGTAAACCATATGCAAATTTCAATAAGTTAATCGCTTATCCAATATATTCAGAAAATTTAGGCCCACCGCCGTACCGCGGCCGCTTCGAGAAAGATTACACTTTCATGTAATGGGTGCGTCGGGTCGAAATATCGACAATCGATAAGCGGACAGTAAAAGAACTGACATTTCAGAAAATGACAGTTCGTTTGTTGGTGTATCTATTTTCTTTTGGTGTAGCCTTTTCGATTGTCGGTTTTTTGACATGTCGGCTATTCGATTTGTTACGATAATAACTATTATTGATTTATAGTCCGGGAAACTGTCCTTATTCCTCTATAGGAATTCAGAAGAACTGGAAAAATGGAACAGGAGTCAAATTGATGGGAAGATGACACTATTCATATTTAGACTCACCAGTTTCGAATTGTTTATTGCTTTTTTTTTTGGTTAACACAATTATCACTATATCACTTTGGAAACCTTACCTCATAATTTAATGACACTTAAAATACAATTTTTTAAATCGAAAATAGCATGTAAATCCAAATAGAACTATAAGTCTTGCTCACGTCTAGATTTCTACTGACTGACAGTTGACACGTTAAACTTTCCGTGAAGTCAGATTCACACTCATACATACCCAAAATACACATACACCTACACATACTCGCAACAAATAATATAATACAAATAATAACCCTCATACATACACAAATACAACACACGACCTATACAACGATACATTCATATAATATTTTATTTATTTATAATTAATTATTATTATTATTATTATATTTCGAATGGAATAAATCCACAATACTATTTAGTATTAAAATCCTAATATATTAATATATTCCTTTTGATTAAAAGGTATATTTTATTATCGATTTAATAATTTGCATGATAATTATATAATAGTCGGCTTCGTGGCTCAGGCGGTTAACGCACTGGACTACGAAGTCGTAGGTCGGGGGTCGATCCCCGTCGAACAATTTTTCGATTTCGTTTTCAAGCAGCAGCTCACTGTTGGTAAGACGAGCCACGTTGTTTGTTTACGTTTCAAAAATATTGTTTATCTGGCGGAAATCGACTCAGAACCGCTGCTGTACTTGGTGTAGCTTTCTGCAGTTCCTCCATTTCATACACAAATGTGAAGTATGGCGCCATCTTCTAAAGTCTATCTGCAGCTCTCTCAAAAATCTTACAATTAATATGGCAAAAATATAGTGGGCAATTCCGTCCGTGAAATCATAAAAAAAAACTCACGACAATGAAGTAATGTGATTTGATCGTCTTGGGGAATAAGTATTCAATTGCAACCTTAATTTGAAATACCATACCTGTCTAATTATTTTATGTTTTATAAAAGTATAATTTAATTTTATTGCATTAGAACGGAATAACCTATAATACCATTCAGTATTAATTTGTCTAATGCAAAGAAATTGAATATAGTACAATTAATAAATAAAAATGAAATAAAAATCGTTATATAATAAGACAATAAAAAATAATAATTTGTACAGATCTTAGTACTCCTCCATTCTTAAAAATGATCACCGCCCTTGGTGATTCACTGCTATTAATGTTGTAATTGAATTATAATATAGCCATAGACAGCTAATAATCCCACAATGTAAAACATTTCGTGCTATGACACATTATAATATTTTGTTGTTTCTACTGAAAAGGAAGGAGATGATTAATAATGTGTCTGCAAATATTATATATGCTGCCGATATTCGTGAAGTGAATATCCGAAAAGCAAACGGAATGTAATTTTTAATGTTTTTCAGGAACAGGACGGATTGACGATATTTCGTTATAATATATTGGCGAAGCAGTAGCTTGTCCTGATGACAATAGTAATTGTAAACTATTAGCTAATAATACATTAGACAAGCATATTCAATCGGCGAGCGCGGGCAGCGGTCTTAAATCGAACGTTACAAGTACAAAAATACCTTATTCTTTATATCTTTGAGAGGACAGTAGTAACTATTTTCTCCACCAAGATTGCCCACAAACTCGAGGCCTTATTTCGTACCCGCTATAGAAATGAGATTTCGTTTAATAAGGAAGAAGAGCCGCTATTAGCCGTCGACATCAATCTATTAATATAATTGTGCTCAGAAGTATGTTTAGTTACGGTATATAAGCGAGAAATTTATATATCATGCATAGAAAAACATACCATTCCTGTTGACTTCATCCACATCGCTATAGGGCGCAGTAGGTACAGTACATGCATTTTACGCATATAAACAAATTGCCATTTAAAGCACTATTTTCTTTACTTGTTTGTATTACATCTTTTACCGTAAAATAGGAGTTATGAGCATTATTTTAAGCTATTACTGAAACTATTATCTCATTTCCGTCGAAAGATATACTACCTCAAACATTGCACAAAACGGCGGATTTTCGAAAGTTGACTCCCTGTTTCGTGGAACCAAGAGCTAATAAAAAATGTTCATTATCAGAATCTGATTCAGCGACCCTAAATTAACAAAGATTAGCTCATTTCATATCCAAAACATTTTCGTGTTGACCAGTGTAATCTAATTTTAAATTATCAAATATTTTACTGATTCTTTCATTTAAATGTTGGAACGTATAATTATTACTTACTTTTTTTAAGGATCCGCATTCCATAGTTTTAACTGAAGTCAACGGAATTAATTCTTGGGGAGGGATTTCTACTTGAATATCCTTGTCTAATGTATTAATAGTGAATAGTTTACAATTACTATTGTCATCGGGACAAACGACTGCTTCGACAATATATTATGACGGAATATCGTCAATCCGTCCTGTTTCTGAAAAACATTAAAAATTACATTCTATTTGCTTTTCGGATATTCACTTCATGAATATCGGTAATTAAAAGTATTTCGTTTGTCCTTTGCTTTTATATAGTCGTGTCCTTTTTCAATGAATAATTAATAGAGGTAGAATTAATTACTTTTGTTTTTGTTGGATCTCTACTTGCGAATTAACGTAAGTTCACCAACCATTGCATTTCTTTTACATCCCCCTGTTTTGTCATTTCACAAGTAGCTTCACTGTCGATCAATTTTTTGTTAACACCCCGAGCACGATATCCGTTTTTTCATTTTGTTTTTTTGTACTATTACTGTTCAATATATATTATTTTTTATACAGAACTTTTAAAAATTATTTATGAACTCCATCCAAATATCGAGTTATAAATTGGCATCCCTGGTGGGGAAATTCAACATTTTAAAGTTATACAGTAACGGTGGAGTCCGCCGGATTCGTGTTTAAATTTGAAACGAATGACAGTTCGTATTGGAAATCAAAATTTCATGAATAATCCCTCTTATACTTCTTATTAATTTAATTTTCCATTTTTGTCACATTTCAACTTTGCATTTATATATAAATAATAATTGTGTAACAATAATAAAAATTGATTTTGATATATTTGAAATATTTTATGTTTATAAATGTATGTTCTTTAAGTTTATAGGTGTCAGAGCGATTTTGTATTTTAGTGAAAAGTGCGCGAGTTGGCGAAATTGTCGTTTCTTTTTGGGTAGTCGACATTATCGCAAACTTACGATTTAATTCGGTATCATTTAAATTTTAAAACAAAATTGCGGTTAAAAATTTTCTTCTTTTTGTTTATTTCTAATTACAATTTGTAATTTTCCGTGTATTTCGTTTTTCAATGTTTCAATTTCCGGTTTTATAATCGGTATAATTTTTGATTATTTATAAATTCTGATTATTTCTAAATTTTAGTATTTCTAAATTTTGATTTTTCTGACTTTAATTTTTTTTAATTTTTCGATTTTTTTAAATGTTTATTTTTCCGAATTTTGACTTTTTACAAGTTTTTTTTCCCGAATTTTTATTTTTCTAATTTTTTATTTTTTTCGAATTTCTATTTTTTTCCGAATTTTGATTTTTCAAAATTTTTAATTTTTTTCGAATTATAATTTTTCTAAATTTTCGATGTTTGCATTTGATTATATATAACTCCTTTTGTGATGATATTATTGCGTCCCCTTTTGATAGTTTAAACTAGCATCGAAAATTCCAACCCTTACAGTTTCGTACACCACGCCTGTACCTCCTGTTACAATCGTGTCCCAGCTTTTGAGATATACGAGGGTGTCTCCCTTGAACGTGGCTTCGCGAAGAATCGCTACCCCTGAGAAGATTTAACAGAAGCGAGCAGAGGTTGAAAAATTCCTTCAAATTAGAGAATCAAACAGCAGAGATCAACGTCTGCGATCGTAACCAAATCTGTATTGCTGGCACCTTGCACGAAGTCCGACATCGACTGACCCGGTACCTGATAAAACGAGATTTCCCCGATACCGAGGTACATTGGATTGAAGAGGTGGATGGTAGAGGTGGTTCTCCTCCTCACACCCTTCCAACAGGCTCTTATTGACCCCGTCATCGGATCCGTTTTCGTTTCCCGTAACGAATGGAATCAGACCCTACTGGTTCCATCGACTTCTCCGTATGAACCATCCCGAAGTATATCACCCTGTTAATAATAAATGCTATTATTCTTGAATTTTCTTCAAAGAAGTTTCATTTCCCAAGAAACTTCCCATTGGCTCCCCCTCCTCCGATAACCTATTCACGTTATATGTCCACAACAACACAACCTAATAACTCCGAAATAAGGCCAAATACCTCCAATAATCCTCCACCTCCAATTCCAGAAAGGACCCTCCTCCCCCCACCAATATTCAGAAGGTCTGACTTACTCTCTTATGTACCACCGATGAACTCCAATCCCAACCTGATCAAACCCAACGTTTTGCTCCCTCATCTTCAGTACGTATCCAGCCTGACCTTACTTATAACCTGTCAGACCCGTGTCCACCCTATAATCGTGAACCACACCTGAATTACAGACGAACTCAGAATCCATTTGTAGACCCTTATCCCTCCTACCATACCAGAATGTTCCAATCCAACTACCGATGGGGAAAATGGGGAAAAAAGTCGCATGGTCCTCGCTATACGGGCAAGGAAGGCGAAGACGCGGAGACTTTTCTTTTCAAATTGGTAAAAATTCCACCAGTCGCGAATTGACGGAGGAGGAACTCCTTCGTGATCTCCCCGAAGCTATCCAGGGACGTGCTCTTAACTAGTATCGCGTCGAGCGATGGAGGCTAGTTTAAAAAGGGAGATTATTCTCTGTACTCAGGGATCATAGGAACCATTTCGGGATTATCTGGTAGCGCTGAGAAGCCTATTCGCCTTGTTGTCCACTCTCTAACCCATTAACGAACAGGTTGACCTTTGCGTACAGAATTTGCATCAGAACCTAGTACGCAAAATTGATAGGGAAACAATAACAAGTTTCTCAGAATTGCTCCGATTGTGCCGTCAATATGAGAGCATGGACAGCCAGGAGAAATTTTACCGACCCCGACCGACGGCATCCCAATCCAACTTTCCCGCGTTTGCCTATATTCCTCCTGAAAAGAAAAAGGAAAAAGTAGCTGCAACAGGTTTCAACTCCATCCCAAAAAGTCTTGCTCCTACTCCGCTCGTCAGCCAACCTTCCCCATCTGTAGCATCAATGCACACCAATGGGCGATCTCCCGTGCTGAGGTGAAAAGTGGGTCGAAAGTAACGCTTCTTATCACAGCCTCGGATTCACGACAGTCTGGTCGTAAATTTCGGATTGTCATCCGTACCTGGTAGGCCTCTGGTGGCAGTACCCTCATCCTCCAGAATTGACGTCGCCTTTCTTCTATGAAGTCGTCGGCAACTTCCGTCGGTCCCTGCAGACGCTCGTGGATTCTGAGAAGGACATCCGTGTCCTCCTTCTCCTCGGCGAATCTTCTCTTCAATTGCCGCTCGAAGGTCCTCCACGTGCGTACGACGGTGGGCGCATTCGCGCCCATTGCTTGGCTTTTCCGTCCAGCAAACCGGGTATTACCCTCAGAACATCCTCTTCATTTAACTCGAGGCAGTCCACACACTCTTTGAGGCTGGTCAAGAATTCCCTCGATGTGTGATTCCAGCCCCATCCGGATTTCACTCCCCATGAGCGAAGTTGCTTCAACGTCCACGCTCCTTGTGGACGTTTTCGTTCCTCTTCTGGAAACGTCGAAGCGGGGTGGTACTCCTGTCAACATCACGGCTCTTCGGCGGAGCTCCTCCGTCGCGCACGAGTTCCTAATGCTACGGGGAATACCGCCCTCACTCTCCTCAATGCGTCGACTTCTTACGCGCAACGTTCCGCGGCGTTTACTGTAACGGGGGAAATCCCGTCCCCACTACGCGAGATGCCGGTGCTCCTCACGTGCAACGATTTCCGCGGCGTTTACGATAACGGGGGAAATCCCGTTCCCACTTCGATCGATGCGCAGACTTCATATGCGCAATGCGTTACGAGGCGCTTACTCTGACGGCGAAAATCCCGCCCCAATTTGCGAGATGTGCGTACTCTCTACGCGCAACGCGGTCCGCGGCGCGTACGACAACGGAAGGAAAGCCCGTCCCAACTTCGCGGGATTTGCGGACTCTCTACGCGCAACTCGTTCCGCAGCGCCTACACGGGGAAAACTGATACGTTGGTCCAACCTTATGTAACTGCATTAAGGTATACCTGTTGGAACAACAGATATCGCTCTTAAATCAACCTACTATTCTGGGTAAAGCAACATATTTGTACTACAGAGGTTACATCTGCAGATTTAACAGCGCAACTCTGATAGACCAATGGAAATCGCTGTTGATCCTACATATCTTTTTTCCCCGTGTACCCTGCCGGGAGAAAATCGTCCCCACTTACGCGGTTCGGCTACGGCTTCCCAAGCGGGGGTCTATCCCCTCTCGACGCGGCCCGTCCGATCTCCCAAGCGGGGAAGGCTATCCCTCCTGGGTGTAATCCGACGTGCGTTCCTAGATGAGGGAGTTTTTATCCCGCGCACTCGGTCACCATGCGTTTTTCTTTTTAATAAAAATACTCGCCCCACGTTGGGCGCCAAAAATTGTGACGTACTTTTTTGGGGCACGTACAATTGACGGCTTTTCCCGAGCCGTTTACCGCCCGTGCAAAGGATTTGGCGTTTCCCGGTGGAAATACGCCGCGTTAGGTAAACGATCTTACTTGGCTGGCTCAATTTTTTTTGTACAGCAAGAGATTGACCCAGAGGGGGCTGTCTTTGCCTCCTTCCGCGCCTGAAATCGCAAAACCCTAAATGGCGGCTCCCGAACTCCGCCTCGCACAAACTACGGAAATATGGGGGGCAAAGAACATGCGGGATACAATTTATATGAATGTAAGAATAAATTGTCATACGTCACGTCCGATTTTCCCTGCTGCCCTCCCCGAACCGTCGCCCCGCCATCGTAGCAGCTACGCACGTTTGTCGTGCAGAGTCAACCGCGCCGGCCAACCGCGCGACTGCTCGTCAGATGGCTTGCGAAAGCAAAAGACAGCGGTCGATTAGGCAGCTTTTAGCGAGCAAGCGCGCGACATCCGTACGGTAACGAGCGACCGAAGCCCGATACGAACAACGCGATCTCTTCCATATTTGACTATACACGCAATCAATAAACAGACTCTACGTTAATAAATTTGGATTGTTATTTCCTTTTCGCGCAAGTGCTACACCGTACGAAGCACGAGCCCTAGGAGGGAAGCCCTGGAGCCCCCAATTTTCTGCGCCACGTCCATCTCCGCCGGCGAGCGGAACCAAGTATGTTCGCTGCTTTTCACTCATGCTTTAGCCTGCCTTTCTCTCTTTTATTGTAATTTTTTCTTCATACTTGCTGCTGCCTCAAAATTTATTCCAATCAGTGTACCTTTTGTACCAATTGCAAAATTGTCAAAAAACAATTGCGCGGTGCTTTCTCTTTGTGGCTTTACTATCGCTTAATTGTGCATGTAAATGTTGTTTGCACATATAGAATTATCTATTAATAATACAATTACTCTGTGAGACTATTTATATTATGTACACATATTTTTCTCCCGCTAATAAACAAATTGCTGAACGCGATCTCCTTGTATCCGCGTAAATAAGGTTTATTTATAGTAAACAATAAAGCGAACATTACTTTGTGTTTCGAAAAATTTCTTCATCTCGGAAAAACATATTTCCAAACCGAGAAAAATATTTTTTTTTCATATTCAAAATTAAAATTTAAAAAAATTTAAAATTAACAAAGATATTGAAAACGCACAGGCGCAAGCAAGCGCTCTCTTGCCGTATCGTCAACTCGCGCGAACCCCTCCCCGCCAACCCTCGCGAACCCCTCCTCGGCAACTCCCCAACCTAGAATCAAGTGACGAGTAAGTGCGCGACAAAGAAACGCTCTTAGTAAACGCCGAAACGATCGGTGAAGATAATGATAATCTCATTGCATTTCTACCGTGTAGATCTTCCCGTAAAAGTACAGTTGTGATCCATAAAGGAAGGCCGAAGAATAATGGCCTAACAGAATCACAACGCAATTGCCGCAACTGCGACTCGAAACAAATAAGTCGATAGAGACGCTCGCGCAAAAAATAACGAACTTGCAAACAAAAGCCGTCGATTCGAACTCACCAAATGCTCGCGCGGGATCCTTAAATCGACCCGAATTTAAGAACAGCGAAACGATGCGGTCAACGAGTCTGCTCCCCACCATCACCACTACGACGGTAACGACAGCGGTGGCAACAACGAGCCCGCCGCTCCAGATAGGGACGAACGCGCTGCACGCGCTCCCCTCCTTACCCCCGTCAACAACAATGTTCGGAATCACGCGACCTACCACACAGGATTTCGTTGCATCGCAACCGATAGCAATCAATCAAAATGCCTCACAAGCGCCGATTGCGCAAAGAAATCTGAATCCAAACCTACATAAAATGATAAAATCTTGGGATTTAAAATTCTCCGGTAAACTCGACGCCGACGATTTTCTCGACGAATTCGAACCCAAACTATACGCTTCTGCTATTGACCCAAATCACGCGCTTCCAGTATTCTCGCAAGTTCTGAGTGATTCCGCATATACGTGGTTTAATACGTTTTGGAATAGCTGGACCACTTGGCCAGATTTCGCAAATAAATTCCGAAAAACATTCAGAGATGCGAACGATGACCAACAAATTATGCATAAAATTCAACGCGCGTTACAATACAACTCGAAAATGAATCCGGTATCGACTTCGTTATAAAAATGAGCGCAATATATAATAAATTAAATGAAAAAATCCAACAAATAAATCAACTTGACAAAATTTACTCCGGATTACACTCACAATTAATTATGCAGTTCGATCGGGATAGCATTTCAACTTACGGTGAATTAGTAACAAAAATCCGTAAATGCCAAGAAAAAATCGAAATTATGCAATTAACGAATAAACTGCGTGAACATAAAAATGAATTATACGCAATTGATTCAGAATCATACGAAATAGATGATTTTTTCAAATGCCCATTACAGAAAATAATACCGGAACGAAATCGAAACAAAACGAAATCAAAAAATCGAAAAGATAAATAATGTTGAACCAAAACAAAATCTAAATAAAATCGAAACTTACAAAAAGCAATACGAAACGCTGAAAAAGAAATTAAACAATAATGACGATAAAAACACGGATTTTCAAATAAAAAGCGCGAATAACAAAAATGTTAAGCCCGTCTCGTCGAGTCGTAGGCATCGCCGCCGTTCCACTTCCAGTTCTTCGCGCTCTTCTCACTCTGCTCGATCGCAGAAAGAGGGAGAGAGAAGTGGCACGCCTGCCAAGCAAAGCCACGACTACAATGACAGTCGTTCGAGAAACTACGCGCATAACAACGACTTCCGAGGTCGGAACAATTTCTATAATAATAATCGCGGTACCAGAAGTCGTCGAAATAGTTACAATCGTAATTACGATTACAATTCGACTCATTTCGATAATCCACCTCCAAATTCTCAATCGCGATTTTCCACTTGATAATCGATACGCGTTCCATACCTCGTCGTCAAAAATCGCGAAGGGTGCCAGAAAAGATTAGAACTTCCTGGCGAAACCTTGCAATCTCGCGAGCGCAAAACCAATTAAAATCACTCGGGAAATACTCCAATTCGCACTGACGCTTTTCTAGATTTAACGCGCTTCCTTCATAACGCACCAGTGTTTAACGTAGCGCATGCCGCAAGGAATGCAGCTAGTGACTCCGAAAGCGATGCGGATGATTTTTGCGAAACATCTGAGACCGAATACACAGATTCAAACTCTGCGTGCTACGACAACGAGCCGTCGCAGCCGGCAAGAGCAAGCATCTGGTCTATCATGTCGCTGTCTCCAACTAACCTAAGAGCCTGCTATCAAGCAGCAGTTAGCCATTCGTAGCGCAAAGTAATTAAGGGCCTTGCCTCCGTCAGCGTCATCGCAAAAACGTTACGCAATCGAAACCGCGATTGAAATCGGAGATAAAAAATATCCTGGACTTCTCGATACAGGTAGCGACCACACATTTACGTCAGGCAAACTGTACGATAAAATGAAAATATTAGCAACCGGTGATCCCGTATACGACGCGATAACACGTGCTGGCGTACAACTTTCTCAACGCGACAACGTATCCGCCCCTCGTTATTCCGCGAAATTTAACGTTAATATTAATAATTGCTACGGCGAGTTATGGTTCGCAATCCTAGACGGACTCACAACAACGATGATCCTAGGAATGGATTTCATAATCGCCTGGAAAATTACAATCGACTCCACGCGCGGTCAATGGTTAGTCGAAGGTTCTGACGCGCAATTTCCCTTAAATTCCACGGAAGTCAAGCGCAGCTCACTAAACTCCATGCAGTTAATAGAGCTTACGCCAAAGTAGTAAAAATGCTTAGACGAATTTCTCGATATCAAGCTATCTTCAACGCTAGCTGCGGGAACAGGAATAACGGAATTAGCGACGCACGTTATCATAGGCATTTACGCAATATTGAGACAGTACAAGAACGGCTTAATAAGACCAATCCTAAAGTGCCGATGGAAGAACACGAAACTGCGTTCAACGAAGTCAAAGAAGCGCTAAAACATACTTTGACTCTCGTCGCGCCCCGACCCGATCTACCGTTCCTTCTTAACACGGCCGCTAGCGATACCGGTCTCGGCGCCATCTTAACGCTAAAAGATGAAACGCGAATATCTTATCACGCTTAAATAGACCCCTGAGAGGTGCTGAGATGAATTACACTTCAACCGAAAAGGAGTGTTTAGCCGTGATATTCGCCGTGCGCAAACTTCGTTGCTACCTCGAAGGCATTGAGTTTACGCTTCACACCAATCACTCAAGCGTAGCCTGGTTGCAAGGTATCAAAGACCCTCGTGGTAAACTCTCGCGTTGGGCAATAGTTATCCACGAACAAAGTAACGATTGAGCATTGAAAAGATGCTCCTAATGAAGAGCTGCGCCGGATGCACTCTCGCGACTTTACGAAGACGCCTCCGATCGCGCGATGATAACCATGGCCAGAAACGTGTCGTGGTACGAGGCAATGGTAGAACGGTTGCGCGCTAATGCGAAAGATAACGAACGATATATTCGATTCGAATGGTCAATTATATTTTTATAAACCAAATATAATTAAGCAGACTATTGGCGATAACGACACCTCAAAAAAGTCCTGACAGAAACCGAAATCGTCCCGATGATTGAAAATTACCACAACACATATCGTGCATCCTTAAAAATCACTACTGGCCTGGTATGCGCGAACATATCAGGCGATATATAAATAATTGTGAAACCTGTCTAAAGGGCAAATCGACTTCGTTCTCCGGTGAATTCCTAGCTCGCACGGACGACGGTCCTCGACCCCGATAAATTTTGGGCTCGCTAGGGCTCTTCGCTCGTACGGACGACGGTCCTCGTCCCCGATGAATTTCGGTCTCGCCAGGGCTCTTCCACGATTTCTCGACTCGTTTCGCGGTTCCGCGCGCTCTCTCTTCTCGTTGAGTGCCTTCACTCGACTGACTTCTCTCGACTCCGGAGTCCACCGAGCGCTTCGTTCGGCGGCGCTCGGGCTGGTTAGGGGCCGTTCCTACAACACGATGCCGTCACGAAAACGCACGAAACGGTTCCTTATGACCGCACTTCTACGACGGCGAACGTAACAGGTCCGCCGGTGTAACGTCCAGTTGATTTCGGAGTTACCCGTTCATTTTTAGGTTTAGATTGCTTCCAATTGATTTTTCCTTTCCTTCGCGAATCTGATGAACAAGTTCGAGATGCTAAGAGCGAGGCAGTATGTTTAAATGGCTTAATAACCCTCTAATTATCCCTACATGACGAGACCCAAACCCAAGATGGAGTGTAGATTTGCCCCGTTGAGTTACCCTTGCGTTGCGTCGTAGGAATGGACTTTTTACGCCTTTTCGAGATAAATGTTGACTATGGACAGAAGATATGGAGAGCACGCTATGGTCCATTCCAAGCTTTCAGTAAGAATCAAATTGCCATAAAGGCACATGCGATAAATAGTCTCGTCGAACTCCAAGAGATTTCCGAGCAGGCCCGTCCTAAATTACATTCCCTTCTTCATCGATTATGTTTTCCAAAATAGTCTGCCGTCCTTAGATTAACCAATTTGACCCAATACCGTATACCCAGGATCATCCACCAATCCGTCAGAAATCACGAATCCTGTCCCCTTATATGTTGAAAATTGCACAGGAATCGGTGCATGAAATGCTCAAGGAAGACATAATAGATCCCTTCAATAGCCCGTGGATGTCCCACCCCGCGATTATCCGTAAATCAACCCTTAAATTTCGTTTTTGTGTAGATTTTTGTGACTTGAACAAAATAACTCTTAAGGACGCGTACCCCCTCTCCTATGTGGATAGAATTTTAGCCGGCTTCAGTCATGCAACGTGCATAACTCAACTAGATTTAAGTCAAGCGTATTTTCAAGTCCCGGTGGAACCTTCGAGCCACTCGATAACTGCTTTTGCTGTACCTGATCGTGGCCTTTATCAGTTTAAAAGATTGCTCTTTGATTTGATTAACACCCCAGCCACCTTCCAGCGACTTAAGAGCCGCATTATTGACCCGCCGTGGTAACGCAATGTTTCCGCGTATTTAGATGACATTATTATTGCTACAGACAATGAGGCTGACTATTTGAAATATCTTCAATTAGTTTTTAACCAATTGCGTGATGCCCAGTTAGAATTAAATGTAGAAAAGAGTAACTTTTTTAGCATGCAAGTCAAATATTTAGGATTTTTGTAGAGACGGTCTTCAAACCGACCCCGATAAAGTATTTCCTTTTTAAAGTATCCAGCTCCTCCGAATATTAAGCAGCTCCGCCGATTCTTAGGGATGGTAGGCTGGTATTCCCGTGGTACAAGCTCTGCATATTCCCACGGGTTGCAAATAACTCGATTGATGAACTCCGATCGATCCAGGTTTTATATCGCGACGGTGAAGTCAGTCCGACGTAGAATTTCAGACAGAAATCGTCGACTCGTAATTCCTTTGCCCTTCCATCTCACCGCTCACGCTGTTACGATGGCTGAGAACGTAACAGTCATACAATTTTGTTATCAAGTCCATACAGAATTGAATCATAAACATTTTTAAGAAAGCAAATTATCTTTATTATCTAATTTTTTATACTCATTTGAAAACCTCATCGACGGCAACAGAGTTGCAGAGCTGCGGTGGTGTCAAGTTCCCCAGGTCAGGAATGCATAGCCGGCAAACCCGTTTTAGCGATTTGTACATAACAGTGGAAATTTGAAGATTCCCTTATCACTTATGATTCCCCGTTATCGATCTAGCAGGACTGTACTTTAAAAAAGACATAACCCACCAAGCAGCACGGTGTCTCGAGCAAATGAGCAATAATTTTTTATACTGACCTAACAACACGTCGACGAGAACGAAGTTATTGAGGTGCGAAGATCATATTCTGGGAACAACAGGAGATGTCCTGTCAAGTTGCCCTTGATCAAGTTTCAATAACACAAACATATTGATACGTATATGTATAGAGGTTGCTTTGGTGACAATTTCTGGGAAATAATGGCAGTTTCGGAAAAATTTGGCAGTTTTGAGGACTGTTCTCATATAGTAGCATTTTGAATAGTGGCAGCTTCGGAGACAGCACCCCAAGGGTAAAAAAAAAATAAGACAAAACCTAGGTCTGATTAGGTTAGGATAGTTCTATGGCGAGGGAGGGGGGGGGGTCTGGGACACTGTTCCCTAACCTACCACTGTACATACATACATACATATATATTGATAATATAAATATTCCGAAGGTTGCTGACTGTGCAAGTATGGACGCGTTCCTCTGTGCTCGCATTATATGAGCAAATAAATCACAATCGCGTTGTTGTCATTTTCACAGATAGACGAAAATTACCTGCGCATATATTCTGAACGTAGGTTGTACACCCCACATTTATTTATTGTTATAATATTATCGAGCAAATTTACAGTTAATTTTTAAATGTATGTTTTCGCTCAACATACATAGGATTAATTTGTCGAGCCAATTCATACGTCGTTTTGTGGAATGAAACTGTCAAAATCACATGCGAATGTAAGTTTTCGAAGGGATTTCATATTTACTATGTTTTTTGTAAATTCGTATTAGAATAAAATCTCTCCGTTTTCTACATTCACAGGCCTTTTTGTGACCGATATCAGAGGACAGTATATACATACTTGTACTCTGAGAATTCAAATAATATGAATGAGAATATGTACCTATTACACCATATCCACGCTAGATCCTTGAGGGCGAGACTGTATTTCCGTGAATCAGTACAAAATAAGAAATATATTAAGTTACTGCAGCACGTAGTTGATATAAGAAATAATATGTTTAACATATGATTTACTCTAAAATAATGCATTTATTTATCGTATATAGATAATAAATATATTTAAAAAATCTGACATGTGCTGAAACTGATTATTTTCTTAATATATTCAGGTAAATGTTTCCGTCAACGAATTTCATATTTGGTTCATAACCGCATTCATACAGGTGTACTTCCATATCGGTGTACAACATGCGGAAAATATTTTCGTTACAAAGTAAGTAATTTCTCTTGATGTGTAATCAATAAAATTAATTACAATTATCAAAAAAAGCAAATAGCAACAATATTATTTTCTTCAATGCAAAAATATTTTTGCGTTATTCAATTGTGAACTCTCCTCTTCCTATAAGTGGAGCTCTTAGCTTTGAAGGAAATAATCTTTTGTAGAAAAAGATGATGGTCACTAGATGTTAAGAGCAATATTTTTGACGAATGGTTTATCACACGTTACCTAATTGGACATCATAACATGACGATATCCTTCTCGAAATTCAGGAGAATGCGTTCTCTATTGAAACTATGACAACCTTACAACTCTAATATTTCCTCGTAAACAACAATTATATAACATATGGATTTTAAAGGAATGTTCAGCATATCACCTGTGCTACTGGGTATTCCATTAGGTACCCACCATTCATATTACATAATTACCACCCTCGTTAATTATAGAATTTACTATAAATGACCCGCGAGACTAAAATAGGTCGAATGGAATTATTTGAATATAATGTTGAATATAGATGCCCGTATCAATAGCTCATTCGAAATATGGAGTGTACTAACTCTCTGCAATGCCTCAATGGATATAAAGTTGATGATTCAGTCGCCCATAAGTGTTTAATCGAAATAGAGCAAAGAGAAGAAAAGTGAAGATCATATTACAATAATTGAATCATTTAATGGCATTATATTTCAAATGATAAATACTGACGATGTGAAATTCTTCAATATTGATGTAGATAAAACAGAGAAGATAAAGGTAATAATAGGTTTAGTCGAAAAATAAGTAAATCAAGACAAATATAATATAAGTTATTACAAGGCACATCATTATAATGATTTATTATAATGGTTCATTAAATAATACATTAAATCAGCTGCAGAATAGAATACATTGAGATGTTTACTACAAAAAAGGTTGAAATGGTCCAATAACCAACAAAGTGTACAGCCAAATGGGCTAAAAATAACGACAAATTCGCGCAAAATTATGCTATTGGATTCATATAAATGCATAAAGGAAATTAATTCTGAATAATCGGATAAGATTAATACCTAAAAAATGTATAGAGGTTTTCTCTTGTCTTTCAATATATTTAGCTCCAAGTACCGAGATCAAAGACGGACACATAATTGTAGAATTGTTGTAATTGTTAGAGCAACAACTAGACAGTTTTATTTACTCCAGACATGCATTGGCGCTGATAACCGAGTACATGAAAATATATAATTGCAATGATATGTAAACTCTGGTAGATATGTGTACATTCGTCGATAACGCATTCTAGTTCTATAATCGTCTTAAATAACCAACATTCATATCTGTAAATTCCGTGGTCATTCCAAAACTAATTCATACTTCTCCTGCGCTGCTCAGACTGCAGCACCAACGGGTTGACACACCGACGAGATCATTATGATATAAAATACCAAAATTACCAAAATAATTATTAATCAACATATAGCCCTTAGTAACAACGGATAATTGTTTTATTATCATTTAAATATTTAAATATGGCTGAAATATTATCACTAGACGTCCATCGAAATCCGTGAAATTAAGAAGTAGCTTTGCATTTCTGACACTACAGCATTAAAGGGAATATGAATAGTTGGTATAAATAAATAGCACGTCACACCGTGTTTCAGAATCTTGATAGCTATGACAAAATCGAAAAATTGATATTCTTTTTCGTATAAATGACCATAGAATTTTGTATTGTAAGAACTACTGAACACAATGCCAGAAGGCCGGATCCTTAACTCGTATGCCTGGTCTGTGGCATCTGTTCGATGTTGACGCTCGTGGAAGTAAGTTCGGCGTCAGCAGTCGGTAGAAATTTGACAAGGATGAAAAAGTGATTTATGTTGTATTTGAAACGGTCAGTTTTTATGCCGCTTGATGGATGGTGTCGCTAAAGATATGTAGAATGGAAATATATATTAATTTTTATTTTATTTTCTTTAACTTGTGTGATGAAATAGGGAAAACATAATCGGCTTAGAATTTAATTTAAAATTAAACGTTTCGTTATGCATGAATATATTTGTTTCGACGTGTTTCGGCAGCATTATTTTAAAATGGAATATTGAGTTTAAGGTATCTGTCGTTGAATAGTTCAAGAACAGTTTATAGCTTATAGTGACTTATACGGGAATGGCAATGAACTGTCCTCGAGGTATACACACGTGTGTAGGTATGCTCGCAGGGAATTGGGGACGGCCTTGACAGTATGCCTCACAGGGTTTCAAAGAAAGGTTTAATTATACGCGGGTTTTTCTATAATTCATATAGTAACATTTAAGTAGCATTATTCATTAATTAATAATAAATCAACTTTAAACATACAATAGGGTGGGTCGAAAAACAAACTTTTTCGAATTCGACTTCGGCCCGGGTAGAAAATGTTGTGTCTATTGTCAGTATCGCCTGTGAAAAATTTCATTTCGATCGAACAATATCTTTAGTTCCCACATCAGCGTCAATAGTTCTAAAAAAGTAGCACAGTCCCTAGTTTAGACAATTCTACAAAAACACTCTCTGTGCACCTTTTTCTCGCTAAAGTGATGTAAAAACAAGAACAAGATCATAAAAGGACAATAGAAAACTTCATTTATTAAATTTTGACTTGGAAGTGTTTCATTTCCAATATCTAATTTAATGCAAACGTGTACATGTTCATACAATTTGCATGTAGTTCATCGCCCTTCTTTCAGAAAATATAATGTTAGGAAGAAGACTCAGGATTCACCACGTGAAGGTGACTACATATCGAATCCCACCCACTTCCTGCCCAGCCAACCAACCATAAGGGAGCTTTGCATCTTAAAAGTTGCAAGCATAATCTTTCTTTGTTCAAAATTTTTGTATTTTAAGCCGATAAGATATGGTATTTCTTATAAAGCCATCTCTTTCTTCCTGACCACACACTTTTTTTGAGGCCTGTGTGACAAGTTGCATGGTACGCTCTACTGCCTGTGTATGGCAGGGATAAGGAGGAAGGTTTTCCTTGAACTTATCGAAGGAGTTAATGGCCTCCTCAATATCTTGTTCTGAAAGATCAGCCAGAGCAGGAGGAGGAGTTACATTGCTCTAGTGAATGAGTTCTGGATAATCTTTTGCCCTGAAATTAATTGTAGTAATAACCAATTTTCTACTACTCTCTTGTTGATTTTGTCGAGCATTTTTAATAATATCAGCAGCTTATCTTCTTATTTCGTACCTGAGATCTACGAGCATTGCCATGAGTAAGTTTTCTGGATGCAGTGCAAACGCATTCGTTTGAATTCAGGGATCCACCGCGGCTTCACGCAATTCTTTTGGTAAGAACCTCGACTCACGGATGGTTTGCCATACGCGAAAGCTACTATGATAAAACTGCCAGTTCTTTTTTATCATGAACCATACTTTTGCGTCAACTCTCATTATATACTTTGCCAGGATTCGTAGTTTTTTGAAGGGATTCTGCTCAGACACGCATAAACGAAGTATTCTATTCGCAGCAGTGAGCCACCGAGCATGGCAAAGTGCACCTGGATCTCTATTCGTAAGATTATCTGGAATAATGTCGCTGCAAACAGCTTGACACGTTTCTGAGAGGTATTTTTGATCAGCACTGAGACATTGTGGGTCTATATCAGGTAGGTCAACAACTATTTTCTTAAATTTCACCACTGGTTTCTTCTCACAGGTCTTCATTTGCTTCCTTATAGGGCCAGAAAATGAAGCAAGTCCTGTTGTACCATCGTCAAGGTGGATAATGCGATGCCTAAGAGGAAGTTCATTAAAATGTAAGAGACAGATTTGCCATTGAAGACTGTGACTCAAGTGTTTTTTTGTGAGTGTATTAACGCCACCAATATTCCCTGTATTTACAGATGTACTATCAGCACCAATAACTTTTTTTTTGCTTAAATCGTATCCATTCTCATACAGATAGCTCAAAATGCTGCTGCAGATATCCACAGCTCTACCACTACTTGAGGTCACGTGACCTATTTATTTGCTACCGGGTTCCGATATGAAGGATATATGTTCTTCTACCACCGATTTTCTTTTGCGAGAACCGTTTTCTTTTTCGCAATAAATTGTTTCATTTTTCTTACCATCAAAGTATAGTGCAAGGAGAGACCCTGCCGAGCTTTTGTGGAGTTTAGTTGTTTCTACTGTATTTTTTTTCTCTTCCTTTTCATTTTAGACGGATCTATAATGTTCTTTGTATCGCCACCTTTGATAATCCCAAGATCTTCAAGGACAGAAAATGCACTGCTAATCGATCAGCGGTTCTTGACGTTTTTTTCAATGGTTGCCGCATTTGCATGCGAGGATTTAAACACAGCCGAGAATGCACTGCAAAGTCTGGGTCATATGCATCAGCTGTGGCTGTAACCTGCGCCTGCTCCACTTCAATGTCAGACGTATTCTCAACAGTGAAAACAGTAGACTTTTCCAAATTTTGTCTCTTTTCTCTTTCTCTGTTAAATGAATTATCCTCTCTGCTCTCTTCTGAGATCGTTCAAGCAGCTTCGTCGTATGTACATCAATTGAACCCATTGCCATAATTCGGAGACCCCTTTGATGTAATAAAAATTGTTGCTCCCTCGGAGGTAGTTTTTTATGCGTCTCACATTTACAATATTGTGACAAGGTAAGATCGCATCGACAGGCAGCTATTTCAAAAATCTTACTTGCTTTAGATTTAGATTGTCTTACAAGACTTTGGACACAGGATGAATCCCTATGACCAGGTGGGTAAGTTTTTATTTTCATGTACTTACTATTTAAAGTTTTAATTTATCTTTTATCTTTTTAAGATCCATCGTGGGAATGAATGCCTTGCACCACAATTCCTCAAGTCGTTTAGCAATGACATCAGCTGCTTCATTCAAAGACGGGTTTTGTTTATTCCCGTTTGCGGCTATGATCTCATAACGAATGTGGAGGATGAACCTTAGCACGTCACCGGCTGTAGGGAGTACCCGCTCACTCAGCTCAGACGGGGTTCCTACTACAAAGCACTTCTGTTTTGCCCTGCTGACAACAGACATCATGTATAACTGTGATATGGATTATGTAATCTGGTAAAATGTGGAACAAAAAAAATGAAATATTAACTCTGTAAAAACTGGTCCCTCACTTGTGTACAAAATGATTTACTGTACTGTTTCAAAGGCATTCAGATTTCAAATGTGTTTCAAATTGAAATATTTGTTTTAGCTGATTTGTTTTATTATAAGACAGTACAAGGATCTCAAGTGGGAAAAAACATGTAAATGTTTAGAATACACTAGCTTTTGCAGTGAATAATACAACTTTTGTGTATTTTTGTACTTGATTAGTTATTGTGAAATAAACACTTTCAAAACAAAATATTGTTAATGAAGGTTTCTTCTGTGCTTCTGCGATCTTGTTCTTTGCTTTACATTACTTTACCGAGAAAAAGATGTGCAGTGAGTGTTTTTGCGGAATTGTTTAAGCTCGAAGGGCTGTGCTACTTTTTCAGAATTTTTGACGCCGTTGTGGGAACCAAAGATATTGTTCGATCGAAATAAAATTTTCCAAAGTTGATACTTACAACAGACACAACAGTTTCCAGGCCGAAGTCGAATCCAAAAAAGTTTGTTTTTCGACCCACCCTAATATACAATGCAACTGATATTGAGTACAATGTTATTTTACTTAATTTTAATTCTTTCAATAACTTTTGAGCACAATTTGCATTTTCATAATGGTATATTCCAACAACTGTACACAAAGTTCTGATTCACGGGCCACAAAGAATTGAGGCCTGCGAACTTCCAATTGGAGAATTATCCGAAGAGGCGCAGAAAGCCAGAAATAAAGATTTCAAAAAGTACAGGTTGCGTTTTTCAAGAAAAATATCAAGCGAAAAAACAATTAAAGACGTTTTTTACTGTTATCGGAAGGTTCTTCATGCTTTTCTAATGGTTCGACTACGCCAACAAATGATAATAGTTATATTGAATAATGTTGTAGATAATTCATGTCTGCCTTTTATGGTTCGTTTTATATTGTGGCGTACTTTTTTCGCATGCACAATAAACAGATTCGCCTTTCGGGAGTTTTTACCGAGCCTTCTACCGCCTATGCAACGGATTTTGGCGTTTTCGGTCGGAATACGCCGGGCCAGGTAAACGGCCTTACTGTGCTGGCTCGTTTTTCGATAGCGCAATGGACCGGCCCAGAGGGGGTCGTCTTTGCCTCCTTTCGCGACTGAAATCGCGAAACCTAACTGGCGGTTCCCGCACTCCGCCTCGCAAAAGCTAAGGAAATGTGGAGGACAGAGAACATACGGGACTCCCAGGAGATTTTATATAATATCACAAATTCATTGATTTGCCACAAAAAGGATATTTGGGCTTTTGGTCCAATACAAAGAACAATTCTTTGGCTCAGAGCCAACTTACATACACGCTGCTGCTGTCGGTGGTCCTTCGCTCACTCGCTCGCTCGTCCGGCCTCAATGCCGTTCTCTCGCTCTCTTTCTCCCTTGATGCCGCTCGTGTTCATCCTCCGGTCAATTCCGGACTCGTGTGGACGACGGTCCGTGCCTTGTCCTCGACGTCGCTCGTATTTCCACGATTCACGTACTTACTGGCGGATTCTGCGCGCGCTCTCGTTCGTCTTAACTCGTTGAGTGGTGGCACTCGACTGGCGCAGTTGACTCCGAGGTCGACCGAACGCCACGAGCGGCGGTATTCGAGCTGGTTCGTGGCCGTTCCTGCAACACGATATCGTCACGAAACGCACGAAACGGTACCTATGATCGCGCTTCCATGACGGCGAAAGTAACAGGTCCGTCGGTGTAACGTCCCGTTACAATATTTATAATAAATTGAATGGTACTATTTGATGTTGTTACATTTTACTTACATAGATTCTAAATTGAATCTGACGACCTATTTTCAAAAATTTCGGCCACTTTTGATTCAATCGTCATTTGGAATTTCGAACAATGGTTTCCAGATTCGTAATCAGGAAACTCAAAAACTCCCATACACGAATTCACAAGCGAATCTCGCAACATTTTTTAAAAAATGACGGCCATTTTTGATCCGCAATTTGGATATTGAAAGTGGATGCCCACATTTCTAATCAGCAGCCTCAAAAACTCCAGTACATGGATTTAAAAATTATTCTGATGACATTTCTGAAAAAATGTAGGCTATTTGTGGTCCGCCATTTTTAATTCCAAATTTGGTTTCCAGATTCATAATCAGCAATCT
Organism: Trichopria drosophilae; assembly: GCA_030407085.1. Classification (NCBI taxonomy): domain Eukaryota; kingdom Metazoa; phylum Arthropoda; class Insecta; order Hymenoptera; family Diapriidae; genus Trichopria; species Trichopria drosophilae. The sequence continues at coordinate 42,132,014 of CM059585.1, forward strand.
CGAAAACCTCCGTGTACTAATTTACAATAGAATCCAACATCTCTTTGATGATTCGCTTTGAAAATTATTATAAACTTTAGAATATCACATTCGGGCATTAATCGACCGTTCGAAATTTAGTAACAAAAATTAGTTTTGGTGTGTTTCGGTCTAAATAAAATTATAAAAGATAATGATATAGAATTAAATATTTTAAATAAGTAAAAAATAAATTTTTGGGAAAGGAGGGCAAAAGAAAAAAAATGTTATTATGAAAAATAGTACTGTATGAAATAGTAAAAAATATACGTTTCGACGCTGGTATGGCCCTCTTCAGTAAGCAATATGTTGCTGCTGATTGCCAGCAATATGTTCGTTAAAACACCTAATGAGGATAAATTAGCATACATTTACACTCTACATGCATCTACAATTATATTTTTAGGTTACATTTATGAAAAAATCGTTCCGTACTTCTACATATTTTTCGATTAGGATTGACAAGTGAGGTTCTCATTCGCATTGGTAGACAGACTCTTTGGCTTGTTTTTAAGCTTTTGTATAAATCTATTATTTGCTTATGGTACTGAGGGCATTACCATACGACGTGGTCAATGTCTTGTATTTAATATCCACAGGAACAGACAGATTCATCAATTATGTATTTTCTCGGCAGTGATGCACCTATATTATAATGGTTCGCACGATAACGATTTAGTGTTACAATTGCTTTCCTACTATGTTTTCTAAAATATGAAAACCAAGGTTTGGTACTTTTGTATGATATTATTCGAAATATTCAGTACCTTATAGAGATCCGGCGTTTTCTATTTTATGTAAGGTATTCATCCTCGCTTGTTCTTTAAATTTTTGTCGAAAGTCGGTAAAGGGAATACAGATATTTATGCTAGATGTTCTATCAGTGGCTTCTTTCGCTAATTTGTCTGAAATATAATTTCTCCCGATTCCCTTATGCGACGGTATCCATAATCATTATTGTTTTTTGTCAGTTTGGAGAAGGTTAAGCAGTGTTTTATTTCGGCATATTGAAGTTTTTCATGTTTTCCGATTTCTCGTTTATTTTTCAGATAATACACGAAACTTGTATAGTCGATAAGAGAACAGATATAACTTTTATACAATATTAAAAGTGATTTCGAATAAGCACCCCACCATGTACCTGTTAAAAATTTGATGATGTTTATTGCTTTTTGACATTTATTTTTTACAGTATCGACGTGTTTGGCGAGCTTTAATTAACAATCGTACGTTATACCTAAGTATTTAACTGTCTCTTCGGACATAATGATCTCATTATTAATGTTAATTTTTGTATGTCCCGGTTCGGTTCCTTTGTTATTGAAGTCAACTGAACTGCCTTATGCAGTGCCTGTTCTAGTCTAATTTTCTCTAGATTATTTTTAATTATATTGTGAGGATGTACATTTCTCGATTCGAAATCATCCTCAATGCTAATTCATATTTTTTAAGCATACAAATTCTATCATGTCAGAAGCTAAATGTAAGAAAACATTTATAAATAAATTATAAGATCTATAAAAAAATTATGATGCAAATTTACATTTATTTATTCGGCTTCGTCCCGCCATCTATATCCAATTGCACATTTACCGGAAGAAACAGTCAGCCGAAATCGCACATGTAACGAAAGCAGCTCGCGTGAAGTCGCTACTGAATGGTATTATTAATTATAGTTAATAGTGCATTACGCAGCATGTGCCGAAAGTTATCTGCATCGCAATAGCAGCGAGAGCTGCTAACGAGTCGCCGGCTATGCCTAAGACGCCATCGTACATAGCTGAGGTGAGGCTGCTTACCTTTTGCTTACGATATTTTGTACAATTCTACATTGCGTCAGGCCGCGCCCATCCCGGAAACTAGTACGGCAAAGTTCACCTCGCGCATAGTATTGCATAAAATCATAAAAATATAACAAATGAAAGTGCAAAATACTATTTCTTCGCATTCACGACTACGCGAAATTTATCAGTTTGAGAACTATACATTCGACTTTATATTTACAAATATCTTTATACATATATAGTCTTCCAGGAATATAAACTCGACTTACACAAATGTTACTTACATTTAATTCGATTCTACTCTACTGAGATTTTATTATATTTTAATGTTAACTATCATCATATAAAAATCGACGAGTACGGAAAAAAGCATCGAATAGTATATCGTTGAACATCAGATGCCTTGATAAAGCGAAAGCATTGAAAATAAAGGAAAAAATTAAAGCGAAAAATAAAATGTATTTTCCAACAGAGACCTACACCAAGTACAGCAACGGTCATGAGTCGATTTCCGTCAGATAAACAATACTTTCGAAACGTAAACACAAACAACGTGGCACGTCTTACCAAGAGCGAGCTGCTGCTTGAAAACGAAATCGAAAAATTGGTCTCCAGACGGGGATCGAACTCACGACCTACGACTTCGTAGTCCAGTGCGTTAACCGCCTGAGCCACAAAGCCGATCATGGACTGGAGCAGAGAGATCTTCATTATCTAATCTCTAAAAAGTTAAGTTTATCGGTGATTTGCGTACAAAATTTCATAAGCTCAAACCTCATTCTTTCATTGCGAAACAGCAATGGCTGGTTTTCTGACGGTGGCACTGGTACTGGTACTGGATTCACCACAGGTGAATGCTGTTCCTTTACTAGAGACTGGAAAACGAGCGGAACTGGTAGCTGCCTGCCTTCTAGATCCCTGTTATCGCCTTCTTACTGCTAAAATCGCGAATCAGCGAAATACGCTCCTACAGAATCTTCAATTTTGGTATGTGACGGCTATTGCTTTAGCAGCTCCCGAAGTTGTCTGTGAAGGTTATGGGTGGAACCCTCTTCGTCGATCATCTGGTCCCATAGAATCCGCTTTAACTCACTTTTCGTTTAAGCATTCACTATTCGTAGATGTATACTCAACCCTACTAACTACTAGGTGCTGGTAGACGTTAATTAGTTAATCTCAAAACAGTTAACTTTATGAATGAGTTGCGTATAATATTTCAAAAGCTTTTTCTTTGATTGTAAAACAGTAATTGTTAGTTATTTGGCGATGGCACTAGTATTGAATTCACCACAGGCTAACATTAGTTTTTCGTCCTTCAACGGTTGTTTCATCGTGCCCCACTCTGTCGGCAAGTTCGGGTTCGAACGACAAGCAGATACGGTGGCCAGAGGGAAGGGGTGAAGAAATAACTCACGGATTCACACCTAATAATTTTCGGGCAATCGGGTATTTTCCAGTAGGAATCTGTCGATCGGTAGGAGTAGGGGTCCCCAATGTCAGTTACGGAGCGAACTTCGCCTTTACGTCTGTGTGAGGACACGCTTCTGGCTGGTTGCCCAATGATACCTGATTTCCGCTGGTTGTGCGATGCCCTCTATTACGCTATCGGCGATATGTGCACCACGTGGCTAGCGCATGGGGCAACGACGCATCGTGGTCCGTGACTGCTATTGCGTGCGCCTCATTGCTCACACGCGTGTTCCGAAACTCGCCTTACACTCCTTCGTTTTTTGGGGAGGATGAAAGACATAAACGTATATGAATGTGGGGAGGTCAACAAGGATACAACAAAGATAGAATAGTTTGTTTTTAAAAGTATGGTCATTCAGGTTGGGGTGGATTTTGTGTGTTGTGTGTGGTGTTGAAACGAATGAGAATGATGTTATGTCAAAAACTTTGCAAAAAAAAGGATTTGATATCGTGTTCGAGACAAATGTTACAGCCATTTTAATAAAAATATATTTTTACGGTAAAAAAATTGGCCATGCTGATTGGGACACTTTATAAAATATGAAAAATGAGCCAAAATTGCATGTTATTAATATAATAAATATTATTTAATGATCACGTATCATTACATCAGTTAGCGTATGTAAAAAGAACTCGACTGCATCTTAACACATTTCAGGTATACGGCGCGTTTGCTCGTATTACATTCGACGCGATTGTAGCGAATCGATTTGCTAGGTATGTTTTTCATGCATATAACACAAAATTCGACATCTTCGTCTTCAATATCATCATCATCGTCATCATTATTCCATGAGTTAAATATTATGAAAATATTATTTAAGTGACTTCACAGTGTCTTGGAATTAAAAAACTGAGTGTCTTAGCCTACATGATACACGTGATTTTGCGAGATTCAAAAAATGCTTTTCCACGACACGATGTTTTGATTGCCGTTTCAAACCATTAAGTTTGTAATACTATTGTAATATTAAAAATGCCAGCGTAGCGTCAGTTGAATTTGAATTTCGCGCGACCGAATATATTTTGCGCATTCGCCGGAACGGCGCTACCTCTCCCCGCTACTTCGCCCGCGCGTAGAAAAACACATGTGGGGTGCATGTTGTTGGCCGGGATAAGCAGAGTGGTCATATAAGGATGTGTGACGCCGATTTGTGTTTTTGCCGTTGTGCAAAATCGGAAGTAGTCCGAGGTAAAGGAAAAAAGGGGGGGGGGGACTCCTTCTCTTTTTTCCGGAAGATGTGGGAAACGCCGCGCATACGAGAAGTGCATTTTCTCAATAGAAACGAGCGCGTACTTACTCGTCAACCGTGAAAAAGAGGAGGCATCGGAAAGTTCCGCCTATTTGGTGAGCTTAGGTGATGAATATTAATAGTAATTTAAAGCGACACTATGATTCGTACTTTCCAGTGAAAATCTTCACTCCCAATCTATCAACTTTTAGGAATAATTATCATCCCCCGTTTCTCCAGAAGAACATCCTAGTGGGTGTTTCACGCCGAATCATCGCAATCTCCGCAACATTCCAATTTCCTTTCTCTTGGATTTTGTTGAAAAATAAGGTTTATAACAGATAGTCGGCCATGTGATAATCCCGGGTGCTGCAAAAGGAAAGTGGACCAGTTCATGGTGTGCAAGTCTCCTCAAATATCATCCAGTACGTGCACTTCACTCCATTTTAATTTATATTTTGTGAAGTTACGTCATTTAACTAAGTCAGCCTCATTGGTCAGCTGTAGAATTTGGTAGAATCTCTATGTCGGCGGTGATTGATGCTAACCTGTGCTGCCTTTAAATTAATTGAAGGGAGTCGGTGCTCCAATTAAAAACAGTGACGTACTGATAATCAGTGCATAATCGCAACGATGCGAGCCCCAATATCTGTGATTGTTATTGTTCTGTTAATAGCTATTTGTAATTGAATCCCTCACATATATTTAAGTGTAATACAATAAATGAAAAGGAAAGAAAAATAGAAATAAAGAAAAGTGAAATTTTGACAAGCTGCAGTTGATGTCAAACTCTTTCAGCCTTTTTACGTTAAATAACAAAAGTCACTTCTTCAAATACACATCTTGGAAAATATATGCTATTGTTGGTTATTTGTGGAGAATTTGCGACGCACTCGACCCAACCACGTCACAGTTTATCAACATATGTTCCTTGGTCTAACGTACATGAAACGTTTATTTAGAAATAAACTTTACATCCCGAATGCGCAGATAAACCTCGTGATTTGTCAACAGAAAAATATTTTGTGATCGCAAAGGGCTAATGTATCGTGGACGATAATATCAACTCTAACATAAGATAAGGCAGCTCAATTCAAGCTCATTCCAAGTCAAATATGATTAAATACAATGCGCCTAGAGAATTAATCATCCACGTAATGAAGCATTACACGTGGCCATACCATTCTTAAACGATAAGATAAGCGTGTTCTTACTTCATGCTTCAGAACAAATTGAAGAATCGTTATTAATAACAGCATCGCTTTACAAATATCGTATTATAATTGGAAACATTAATACCAATATAACAAAAAGAAAAATTATCAAGAAGTTCACGGATAACTCGAATTTTGCGCAGCATAAAATAATCCGTACACAATTTCTGCTAATGCTATATATAAAAAATTTGACGGACAATATCATTAACATGGATACCAACCCCGACATAGGATCTCACCATCTTGCTCTAATGGTAACGATGAAATTGCATAGCAATTAATATATTGCAATTAATAATTTTATCGAAGGATCTCGAACATAGTTCAAGTTAACAACATCAATCAACAAATCAGCGAATTAATCTCGAATATCGGCAGCGAACAACTAGACTCGCTTCACCAGTGGTTCATAAAGCCAATCACAACTGTGAATTTCCATCTTTTAATATTAAACAAATAAGAATAAAACAGAAAATACTGAGAATATAAACGTTAGAACAATAGCGAATTTTAACCGAAAATCAATTAATATAATATAATAGATAGATAGATAGATAGATAATATTTATTCTCATAAAAAGAAAATACATATTCTGTTGGGAAGGAGTTACATTGAGGCAGGACAGAAAAGCGGCATATCTGTAAAAATACAAAAAAATAAATATAAGCGTGAGGTGCGCAGGTTTATAAGCTAAAGTACAAAGCAGAAAGAACCATACGATACAAACGCGAAAAATACAGACTAGGGGTTCAGTAAGGACGCTCTCCGTTTAAAGCAGTTTTTGACATAGAAATACAGCATTTTCGATGCCTCTAAATCCTGCGTAGCGACTAAGAAAGATAGCCAGTTGGAGGTCGAACATTTCAGCTCTTTTTGGTTATCAAATATAGAATCGCGACAAGGCTTACCCTGAGGACAGTCACTTAAAAAGTGGTAGAGAGAGTCAGAGGCATCGAAATTACAAAGAGGACAGCTGGCAGCCGGGTCAAAGCTGTAATGGACGCGGTCGAGGGTAAAAGTATAAGAACAGCGAGTAGCCGTTCGCAATTGCATTTTAACTCGCACGTAAGATACTGGACATCGTTTTGGATAATCATTGACAAAGCAGTCAGCGAACACTCTGAATATCGGGAATTGGATGGACGCAGAACTGTAATATCGCTGGACATCGTTCGTACGCTGTTGGTGCGCAAAATGGTGGAAGATTTGCGCTAGGTTTGCTTCCCAAAAGTCCGCTGTCAAGTTGGTCCACAGATCGGCATGCAGTGGAGAGCACAAAACGCTCCTTAGTTGCGAAACCCAGTTGTAAGCAACCGGGTTGTTTGGCCCTTGGCTTAATACGGCAAGACGTAAAAAACCCATTCGTGGTAAACTGCAAGGGGGTTGCTTCAGGAAGCGTACAACTAATGACATCGCACGTTTAGTGATCTCCACCGAAATTGGATAGAGCCCGAGTTCTAGGCGTATAAGGTAGGCAGGTGTTTTCCTAGGCAAGCAGTAAAGGCGCTTAAAAAACTCGACTTGAATTGCTTCCAATCGGTCGAAATATTGTAAGGCCCAGCAGGGGGCAGCGTAGAGCAAATCGGACACGATCGTAGCTTGGTAAAGCTTAAGGCACCGGACCACGCGTCTGCCCTTGCCGAGGCTGTTATGGCAAGGGCAGAGGCAGTCGCTTGCCGCGTTCTCACTATTGCGTCGTCGGCCGCTTTGAGACCCCTTGCTGACGATGAGACTAAAATGCCCAGATAGCGGTAGGTTGGAACAATTTCCACCGTCCTTCCTGCAAAATAGAATTGCCTCGAGTTTGCTTCAAGACGACCACCTTTCCTGAAGATAACTATCTGAGTTTTTTTGGTATTCACCGTTAGGCCATTTAAATTACAGTAGTCGTCAAGAATTCGGAGCTTAAGTCTAAGGTCGGCAGGTGAATTGGCAAAAATCGTCATATCGTCAGCAAAGAGCAACAGCAGAAGATCAAAGAGACGCGTATAGTGAATGCCTCGCACACCACGGTCCCAAAAGAATGAGAGTATATCGGCTAGAAATAAAATAAAAAGAAGCGGACTTAAAATTTCGCCCTGGAGAACACCAGCCGTCACCGTAAACGAGTCTGAAGGTGATTCACCGCCGTTAGTCATGACTGTGGCTTTGTCATACATTGCATTTAGTAAACGGATAAGTTTGGCGCTTAAGCCGTATGCGTACAGTTTCTGCTATAGGAAATCGTGGGGGACGGAATCAAATGCGCGCCTAAAATCAACGAAGAGAGCGTAACATTTCCCAGCTCGGTATCTGAGGAGTATCTGCGCGGCTGCTATTAGGGTGAAAATATTATCAACCGTCGAACGGCCCCTCCTAAAACCCGATTGCTCGTTTGGCAGAATATTAATGCAATTTGCCCATGATTCCTTCCTTGCCAAGATAATCTGAGACAGAAGTTTCGCTAGCGCATTAGTTATAGCTATCGCTCTAAAATTCTCAGGATTCGCAGGATCACCTTTTTTGAAGAGCATGAAGAGACTGGCGCTCATCCAGCCCTCAGGTATTTGTTCGTACATAAAGATATAGTTTAAAATATCAAGGGTGAACCGACGCCATTCCCCCTCCAAGAGCTTAAGGAGCTCCGCTGGAAGACCGTCTGGACCAATTGCCTTACCGGATTTCAGTCTCCTCATGCTGTCCAAAAGTTCACGTTCCGCAATTGGAATGTCTAAAAATAGGTCATAAGTGCCAAAATAAGTAGTCATTAGCGGCAACTTAGACGGGAAAAGGAGTGCCAGATGAGCGTTCCAGGATGCGGTAGAAACCGTGTGAGAACGAGTGGAGGGACCCCTCCTAAGCCTGCGGATCGTAGCCCAGAATGCACTGGCATCCTTAACCCAGGCAAAGCTGTCCGCAACTTTGTCGGCATATTGCTTTTTTGCCAACCGTATAGTTTTGCAATAAGTTTGTTTCTCCGCTAGATATATTAACTCTGACTGTGGGGAAGCATTACGCCGCAAGACAGTTAAGGCCCGATTCAAGGCTTTCCGCGCTTGTCTGCAGTTCACATCAAACCAAGGCATTTTCGGACAGGACACCTGGGAACTTTTATGTAGGTCGCGTAAAAGACCTGCGCTCAGGGCTGAGTTAATCAGGCTAGTAGTGAAGGAAGGAAGAGTCGTATCGACTGAAATATTTTCTTTAATTTCGAAGCGAGGAGAAGACCTATTGAGAAGCTCTTGGAATTTGCTACTAGTTGCAGGCGTATTAAGAATCTTTCTTCCTCCACCATAACGAGACTCAGTTAGCGGTGCTTCCTGTTCCGTGAGCGACAAACGTAATTTTAGTAAAACAGAAAGATGGTCAGAGACGCCTGGTTCGGTACCGATTTCGAGGTCTTGGACATATTGTAGGGAATTGCCAGAGATCCAGACAAGATCGACTATACTACGCCCACGCTCACTCAGAAAGGTAAAACCGGCCGGAAAATCAGCGCTCGTGCGACCATTCAGCAGAACCAAGTTATTATCCCGCTTAAAGTTGTAAAGTATTGTACCTTTCTGGTTTGTTCTTCGGTCGGACGAACGCCGTTCACAATGGAAAAACGTGCTGGCAAACAATTCGGAAAAATCGCAGTCGAGGTCCAGGGTGCCCACCCAAGAGTTAAAGTCACCGCCAAGTACAAAAATAGCTTGTGGATGAAGTGAGAGGAACTTGTCAATGCTGGCTTGTAAGGTGTCTAATAATGGGATAAGTATGGTATCTGGAGAAAAGTAAAAAGAGCCTAAAATAAAATGGGACGGAAATGTTTTGATAACTGTAAAGATCCAATTGGCGGTGAACTCAAGAACCTCGGGGGCATCCCGCCTCGGAATTGTCGTAAGTAGACCTCCACTAAACCTACCCCTTGCGCCATCCCGGACGGCGGGAGAGTTGACGATGAGATGGTATTGAAGAAGCGGAAGAGCGATGTCATCAGGTCTCCAGGTTTCCGAAAAATTCAGAATAGTCGCGGCCGTGACATTTACTGTAGATAGGCTTAGCGGGCCGTGGATATTAAAGAAGAGAATGGAAAGCTCGATGGTAGGAGCTGATGCAGAAAGATGGTCCACTTCATACCGCTGAGGAGACAAGGAGGCCGTCGAAGAAGGCTGAGGCAGTAAGCGGTGTGCAAGTGCTGGACTATACCGACGACCATCCACGGTCTTGCTTATGTGGGTGGTTGGTAGCCGTTTTTTGATATCGAAGCCTGAGGATGAAGTGCCTGTGCGAATGTTTTGGGAGGCTTGACGACTGCCAACCTTTCGTCGCTGGTAAATTTGTCCAGGTTGTCGGACCATCTGTGCCAGACACCGTCAATTTGTACACGGCGGTGCTTTTTCAGCACTTTTTTCCCCTCCTGTAGGACTTTCCTGGTCAATTCGCGAGCGTGGAATTCAATTTTTGATTCCTGTTTTGTGAGGTCACCCGAAATGAAAATGTTTTGGCTAGCTAATACACGTCTTTTATTAGACAGGATGTGCGTCTTGGCTCGAGCAGATGTTAGTTCCGTCAAGATGGTGAGAGGCTCCTTCTTAAGAACGTAGGCAATGTCCACTAGATTTTCGAGGTCGAAATTGGTCGATAAAAACTGCTCGACTGCAGTGGTGACATTTCCGGTTGGTTTCAAGCCTGTTATTAAAATGTTTTTTTTGCGTGCAGCTTTATCCTGAAATTCGATCCTAGCCGTTAATCTCTTGATTTCCTCGTCCTTTTCCTCGATCGTTTTCTTAAGACCACTTAGTTCACACATGACCTCGGATTTAAATGTGGTGAAAGCATTAAAAAGATGGTTTGATTCGGTTTTACGCTCTATATTTGCATCTTCGATTTTGTTGTTAACAACATCTATTTTGTTGTTAACAGCATCTATTCTGGTTGACAGCGCACTAATAATGCTATCCTGCAACTTCTGTATAATGTCAGGATCCATTTGACAGCTGGTACTTGGTTGGGAAGGAACTTGCAGTACAGAAGAGCGCCACCTTTTTTTTGGCAGGTGGTATTGTGCACATAGCTTGCTCCGTAGAAAGTTCGGGCGACCGCAGACGCTTGGAATTTGACAGCTCGTAGTAGCGCTTGATGGGAGTTTGGGCAGGGCTACTAAGCTGCCGCCATCGCAGAGCAGTCGATGGCCGACCCGGCACAGGAGTAGTGGGTTGAGGTGGGGCGAAAAGCTCGTCCCTAGTGCAAGTCGCTGCGGCAGTAGGCGTCGGCTCTGGGCTGGATGGTGAGGGCGTCCCCTCTTCGGACATGAGAGGCTCCCGGAACGTGCTGCCTCTGGTGGAGACCGGGCGGACCAGCAGCCAGCGGAGTATCAGCGGACGTGGCGGCGGAAACCAGCACGGCGCATGCGCGCTGAAAAGTGCGCAACAGACCCTGGTTTATGTCACACACACGTGGCACGTTAAAAGTTGTAGGTTAACACGCACTTCACACTTTTGGCTCAGAAGAAAAAAATGTTCGACAGGCATGCGCGTCCACACACTCTCAGTTGCCAAAAGAGTCACAACTCACAGAACCGGTGGGGCGCGAAAAAACCTGATTTTTCCTGACAAATAATGACATTTAGAGGTCATAAAGTAAGAGCACTAAGTTTCGCTGCCGGAAACGGAACTCAATTAATATAATAAAAATTGTCAAAAAAATATGGCTGAGTTTTTTAAATCCACATGGCTCAACACATGTGAAAAAATCCAACAAGAAAAAATAAAAACTACTGGTTCCAATTAAAAAAGTTATCAGGACATTAAGTTTCAATCTCTTTACAACCGTTAATTATTAATAGATTACAATCTACATACGACCAGGAAAAAGTAAATATTTTTGCTAAACATTGTGACGTGTAATTCGCCACATGCCTCGGCACTCCTTCGCGGGCGAACCATTGATTACCGCCGATTACGACTTTCTGATCGCCGAAAAATTAGATGCTTTCGGTTTGAATTTTTGTTTCAGCGACTATACTTTCCGACCCGTATAGAAAGAGAGAGCGAGCGAGAGAGACAGAGAGAGATTGATTGTCTTTATTATTATTGCTTCAGGTGTTACCACTTAGGCCAACCAATATAGAGCATATATAAAGAAACTAAACTAAGCTTATAACAGGGCATAATATAAATATAAACAAAAGCGCTAACTTAAATCTAAAACAAAAGGTGTAAGCAAGTAAATAGTTAATAACAATAAATGAGAGATATCACCGTGGAGTACACGCATACCCGAAACGAAAATAACGAAAAATTTCAAAGGATTACACTGAGGTCCGAGTTATAAGATACGTTTTTACTCAAGTTTTGAACAAATAAACATTACTACTTGCATGGATTTCGATGAGAAGTTTATTTCATAACCGAGTCTAAGTGACAACAAATGAATTGGAATAAGATTCTAGACGATGTGTCGGTACGCGTAGTTGCTGCATAGAGCCGGGTCGAAGAGCACCGGATGAAGATTCTTCACGCGACTGGTAATGATCATAGAGATATAGGGGAGTGTGGGTCGTAATAATCTTATAGGTAGCGATATCAATGCAGTATAGCCTACGCGATTTGGTGGTGAGCGAATTTAGTTTATTACGATGTGGAGTAATATGTTCGTCGCGCCGTAGATTAAAGATGAAACGAATGCCCGCATTAAACATTCGTAAAATCAATGAGGAAGCAAGGGTTTTGCTAACATCAGATGGTAGTAGAGCTTGGTTCTTGCGTAATTGGCGTAGAGTGGAGAAACTTTGTTGGACATTTGTATAAGATGGTACTTCTATGAGAGCGTCCCATCGAATACGAGACCTCACCGATTTAACCCACGGTATGACGGAATCATTAATGACAGTCGGTGTTATCGAATCAATATTAAGGGTCTATAGTTAGAAAACCCTGCCCACAATTAATGCCTCAGTTTTTTCAAAGTTAAGGACGAGATCATTGGTATTCGCTCATTGGCAGAGACGAATGACGTCCGATGTTACCTTTACGATGGCAGTATCAAACTCTGAAACACGACATTTAAGGAAAACTTGTGTAAAAATCATATGATCACAATGATGGAGAGTCCCAAGTAGATCGTTAATAAAAATGAAAACAGCAAGGGTCCTAATACGGAACCTTGGGGTACTCCAGCACCGACTGTAAGCCACGACGATCTAGTGCCATCAACTCCTGTGACAGCCTGAGATCTACACGAGAGGTAAGATGCAAACCATCGAAGAGCAGTATCCGACAGATTAGCACTTTTTAGTTTCTGCAACAGAAGCCTGTGGCTAATGGTATCAAACGCACGGCTAACGTCGAAAAGGACGACAATATTGATCATGCGATTGTCTGTCGCTTGCCTGCAATATTCTGATACATATTAAAGTACTGTTTGCGTGCAGCAACCCATACGAAAACCCGATTGGTGAGGATCAAACCAATCACTGTTATTCAGGAACCCAAGTAGTTGATTGAAAACAATACGTTCTAGTAGTTTAGAGAGATCAGGAATAATAGCTGTAAGGCGGTAATGGGCAGGGGAGCAGGGTTTGTAATTTTGTTAATGGGTGTCATCAATGATTTTTTCCATTCAGCAGAAAAAATGGATAAGTTAAATGAGTCATTACAGAGATGAACTAAGTGCGGGGCAATGACAGGAAATAATTTGACGTAAAAACTAATAGGTATCGAGTCAGAGCCTCATGCTTCAAACTTAGCTTCCAACAACCGAGCAGCCGTATCCACGATGGTGACTGTTCACGTATACTGCCGTCCGCAATAGTTCCAATATATTCGTCGCGCCATCTCTACTTTTGCGCTGGGTCTGTTCGCTTATATTAATGTAATCGGCATTCTCAGGGCGTCTTTTGTATTTCGCGCGCCTAATGTGCCTCTAAATTGTAATCGCGAAATATTCCGCGAGCGGCACGAATTTCCGCAATTAAGGGATCTTTTCCGGAAATCGATTCGACGAGGCAGTTAGACCTCGTGGCTGCTACACTTTGCATCGTGGCTAATTGAAAGGCATTTTTCAAAATCCGGTAAGACGCGAATCGCGTATCGTTTTGCATCGGCAACGCAATATAGACCCTTTTGATCGCGTTTGCGCGAACTACTTTGTAAAACCTAAATTACTTGTATATTCAATTTAGTCTATTATCACAGTCACAATCGCACACGTGGCGAGTAAGTTATCGTGTGCCCGAAGTGTATGAAATTGCAATAAACAAAGTTTGTGACTAAAAGGACTTTTCAATTGGTTTTTCCATTATCTCGTGCCACTTGAGTTCTGGACCCGCACCCGCGCCAGGAGGCGAATTTCTATATTATTGTGAAAACCTCCACAGCCTCACATAGTGGCGATCCTGCCAGGATCAAGTGCGCGAGTGCTAATTTGTGGAAAGAGAAAAGGCACATTCGTTATTAAAATTGACTTTGGACATTTTGTGCTCGCATTATAGTTTCGAAAGTAAATTCAAAAGGGAAAATTTCAAAGTCCGGTTCGAGAGATTTCGCCGTATTTCGGAGGGCCTGTTTGGCGTAATTCCGAAGTTTGGACATATCCTGACGTCATCGGCGGGCGGCGTTCATAAGTATAGTCGTCTCCGATTGTCTCACCTTCGCTTCGGCTCTATTCGGCCGCGTTCGGAGTCAAACGACTCCAATCCTCTCCGCTCTTGAAGTGTCTCATGCATTGGCCCTTTTCGGGCGCTCTCGAGAATTTCCGATCGGTACTTCTCATCCGTTTCTTCGCCGTTTCCCTTTTGTCTAGCCATGAGGCGTTTGGCAGAATCGTGCCCGCATATTACGCGTTGCCTTGGCAATCGCAACTTAAACGCGACATTTACGCGTTTCGTATTGTTTTTCTTGAACTTTCTACTGCTTGAACGAAATAGAAAGCACGCAATATCGCTCGCACGATCAAGTGCTATCAATTTTAATCGTCTCGGGTTTTTAAAAAAACTTTTTTGAAAATGCCACGAGATAAAGACCAAGTCTATCACGATTTCGTGCAAATTGTAGCTCGACAACAGGAAGCGCTGCTTTCGCTTCAACGAGCCGCGACGTCAGCAAGTTCTCCCGATATAACGTACGATCAGGCATCTACGCGCATAACTTTCATGGAAAAGAATTGTAAACGTTTAACGGATCGTCATGATGAATTCCTCGATTTTAAGCAAATGGATGATTACGATAAAGATCCATATTTTATCGAGAACTTTATGGCAACTGTCGAAGAGCTATACATCCAAACATTATCCCAGTTGACAACTGCGACTAGACGACTTGCTCCTGCCTTAACCAGCGTGTCTGCCACCGCAGCTACAGTTGCTCTTGCGCCAACCGAGTCACCTCATCGATCAAAGGTACCCACATTGAAGCTGCCTCAGTTCTCCGGTGAGTTGACCGACTAGTCAGAATTTCACGATCATTTCACCGCAAT
Source organism: Trichopria drosophilae (assembly GCA_030407085.1). Lineage (NCBI taxonomy): Eukaryota > Metazoa > Arthropoda > Insecta > Hymenoptera > Diapriidae > Trichopria > Trichopria drosophilae. The sequence goes on from CM059585.1 coordinate 42,147,174, forward strand.
GATTATCAACGATCGTGGATTCGATTCGTTCTCTAAGTTATATTATCTAAAATCATGTTTGTCCGGGGATGCCGCAAAACTGTTAAAAAATGTCAGCATGACCGCGGATAATTTTGGGCTCGCTTGGAAATTATTAGCGGATCGATATGACAATTAACGGCGACTTTTTCAATTGCATTTAACTAAATTGTTCGCTTTAAAACCGGTTTCGCGTGAAAGTTCGCCTCTCGAACTTCGCCGGTTATTAGACGATGCGCAGTCAATCGCTGATGCGCTTACAAAATTGGGTCGTCCAGTCGCGGATGATATTTTGGTTTTCATTATAACGCAACGGCTAGATCGAGGGACGCGAGAGGCGTGTGATTTCTTGTTAAAGGTCGATGAATTTCCTACACTTGAACAATTGACTACCTTTCTGACAGCTAAAATTCGATCGTACGAAAGCGCGCTTGGTGGGGAGAAGCCCATACGTAGTTCAAATAGTACGGTCAAGATTAAACCAGCCTCTCCCTCCCACGCTCAGCTGTTTCACTCGAATGCAAACGCACCACCAAAATGCATTTTGTGCAATGAAGCACATGCGCTATATAGATGTAAACGGTTTAATGACTTAACTGTAGAACAAAGATGGGATGTGGTGCGCAGTAAAAATGTTTGCATGAATTGTTTATCGCCGCATCACCGCAAATCGAGTTGCAAGAGTATGCGCTCTTGTACGCAGTGCAATACACGGCATCATACGTTGTTGCACTCTCCGACGAGGAGGACTAACGAGTCACCTCTCGGAACCAAACAAGCAGACGAACGCGCCACGCAGCGGAATCTGCGGAAGCGCATCTTAGTACGTCACGAATACCTGGCCACGTAGTGCTCGCGACTGCAACGGTCCTTGTATCTTCGGCCTCGCACCGCGTTGTAAAATTGGGAGCCTTATTAGATATGGGTGCTACACACACTTTTATTTCGCGTGAAGTTGCGTCATCCTTACACACGAGATTGCTTTCTACATCGGTCGTCGTCAATGGATTAGGGCAAATTGGGTCAGAGAGCGTCACGAAGAAGGTACCTATTATAGTCAGTTCACGAAAGAAAAATGCGGTCTCGCTATCGACCGACGCCCTTATTCTGAGCTCTCTTACTCAATATCGGCCGACTTATAAATTTTTTCTGTCACATTGGACACATATACAGGGTCTACATTTTGCGGATGAATATGCTAGTGATGACGCGCCAATCGACCTTATAACAGGAGCGGATCTTTACCCGTTTTTGATTCGCGACGGTATCCGCCGCGGGAAACGTGACGAGCCGGTCGCGATGGACACCATATTTGGGGGGGGGGGGGTTCTAATAGGTCCTACTGATTCTACGAGTAAGTCGCTAGATGCAAACCCCATCCATGTTCATCACATGCATGCCGATAATGCATTGCAAGATGCTCTTTCTAAATTTTGGGAAATTGAGGAAATTTCGTCCCCTCCCCCACTATCAGAAGATGATAAGCGTTGTGAACGACTGTTTTAAGAGACCCATTCTCGTGCATCTGACGGTAGATATATTGTTCGCATCCCAGTAAAGGATTCTGTAGGTGTTACGTCGGAAGGCACATATAATCGTGCGATGCAGTGCCTGAAATCTATAGAACGCAAGCTTTCGAAAAATCCTGAAGACCGTGATGCGTATTGTAAATTCATGACGGAATATGAATCTCTAGGCCATATGCGCATCGCACCGTCAGGCTCTACATCCTACACACCGGTTTATCTGCCTCATCATCCCGTGATGAAACCCTGGAGCACTACCAGTAAACTTCGCGTAGTGTTCAACGCTTCCAATACCACTTTGGACGGCAGCTCAATTAATGACTGTCAGTATGTAGGCCCAAAACTCCAGTCTGACCTTCCGATGTTGCACACTCGTTGGCGCATATCTCGTTACGTGTACGCTGCAGACATTGAGAAGATGTACCGTCAGATTCGAGTCGATCCACGAGACATCGATTTGCAACGAATCCTCTGGCGTGCATCTCCTAGAGATGAAATTGTGCCATACCAGCTGCTAACTGTTACCTATGGCATGGCAAGCGCTCCCTTCTTAGCGTTTCGCGTGCTCAGGCAGTTAGCGGATGACGAAGGCGACGCATTTCCGCTAGGAAAGGTTACGCTGCTAGAAAACTTTTTTGTCGATGACACATTATTCGGGGCAGATACCAGTCAGGGCGCTAAAGAGATTCGCAATCAGTTAACGGCCTTGCTATCAAAAGGTCACTTCGTTCTGAGAAAGTGGATCAGTAATGCTGACCCACTCTTAGCGGATATCGAACCTGCAAACGTAGGTCTTGCAGGTGGTAAGATGTTGCAGCCTGATGACAACTTCAAGATTCTTGGAATCACATGGCAACCAGCCAGTGATGCCTATCGATTCACAGTGAATAATGAACCCATTTCTGAGGAAACAAAACGTGCGGTGGCATCTCACATCGCTCGTCTATTCGATCCTCTAGGGTGGCTAGCCCCAGTAATTGTTGTTGCAAAAATTTTGTTGCAACAGCTTTGGCAATGCAATATTGATTGGGATTCTCTTCTTCCCCCACATCTGATCGAAGCTTGGCGAAAGTACGAGGCAGCTCTTCCATGTCTAACGGAAATTTCAGTTCCACGATGGTGAGGTACGTCAGCAACCTCGTTCCTCGAGTTGCATGGATTCTGCGACGCATCGTCAAAAGCTTATGCGGCATTAGTGTATGGCCGTGTTACTGACAATTTCGGACAAACTCAGATCAGGCTGATAATGGCCAAAACACGAGTCGCTCCCGCAAAGCAAGTAACAATCCCTCGCCTTGAGCTCTGTGGAGCAGTAATCTTAGCCAGACTTCTCGTTCAAATCCAAAAGGATCGCGTATTGAATGATTGCCCCGTGTTAGCCTGGACAGACGCCTCTATTGTTCTGACGTGGCTCAGAGGCCAATCCTCGCCGTGGAAAACCTTTGTCTCAAATCGTGTGTCCGAAGTCCACTCAATTCTTCCCGATGTCAAGTGGCGCCATGTTCCGGGTTGGGACAACCCTGCTGATTTGGCCACTAGATGCATGCCTGCATCGGAATTGGCATCATCAGAAACGTGGTGGCATGGACCACACTGGTTGTTACAGCCACCGTCTGAGTGGCCTATGCGAGACCCTACATTCGATGACTCTGTTGACCTTGAACAGAAGACACAGGCCCACCATTGTGCGCTCACGCTTGTTTTGTCGATGAGATTATACAACGATTTTCGTCGTGGTCTAGGCTATTACGCGTTTTTGGACGTATGCTTCGTTTATCGAAAATTTGGCAATTGCGCAACCTCTCTAACAATGGTTATTCCCCACGTGACGAGTTGAACAGAACAGCCAAGCGTATCTTTCAGTTAATTCAGGCTTCCGTTTTCAAACCCGAAATCGATCTCCTAAGCCAGAACAAAGAAAATCCTGATGGCTCGCAATGCTTGGGCTCTGATCAGAAGCTCCCGAAGAGTAGCAAGTTACGTAGATTGAATCCGTTTCTGGACCCTGACGGCCTGCTGCGAGTAGGAGGGCGGTTGTCTATGGTACCGGCATCATATTCAGTCAGATTTCCTGTAATTTTACCCTCAGGGAATTTGTCGCGGCTATTAGCACGACGTGCACATATCCTATTTTTACATGGTGGAGTCACACTCACTTTAAGCACTTTGAGAGATCGTGTTTAGGTGTTGCAAGCGCGAAAACTCGTCAAGTCTGCTGTAGCTCAGTGCGTTACGTGTGCTCGACAACTCGCGAGGGCTCCCACCCAGCTGATGGGTTCCTTGCCGCCGTCTCGTGTCGTTCGTCCTAATCGCGCGTTCGCGGAGTGCGGCGTCGACTACGCCGGGTCCCTTAGATTACGTATGGCAGGCGGACATCACTCACAACCGGCGTCCATAGCGGTCTTCGTGTGTATGGCAATCCGTGCAGTTCACCTCGAGGTAGTATGCGCCTACTCTACGCCAGCGTTTTTAGCCGCGTTTCAGAGTTTTTATTCACGACGCGGGCTTCCACGCGTCGTATACAACGACTGTGGGACAACTTTCGAGGGGGCTGACAATGAAATGCGCGCTGCGTACCGTGCTGCGATAGAGTCTGAGGAGCTTCGTGATCGGGTAGCTGGAGAGGGGGTGGAATGGAAGTTCATTCCGCCTGCCGCACCTCATTTCGGTGGGTTGTGGGAGGCTGGGGTGCGTTTTATGAAACGCCATCTCAAACGTGTGCTCGGAGCATATTGCCCGACTTACGAGGAGCTGGCTACGCTCCTATGCAGAATCGAAGCCTGCATGAACTCACGGCCCATTGGTCCTTTGAATGACGATATTGACAGTCTTGATGTCATAACACCAGGCCATTTCCTTGTCGGCGGTCCATTAGTCGCTGCTCCCGCTCCGCTTACTGTTGATTTTACTGTTAGCCGCGTCACTCGTTGGCAATTGTACCAACAGCTTTTGGAGCAATTTTGGCAGAACTGGTCGCGAGATTACATTATGTCTTGCCAACATCGCTCTAAGTGGCTCAGCGAATCTCCACCGATCAAACAGGGACAGGTAGTGTTACTGCGTAACGACCAACTGCCTCCTGCAAAATGGGACCTGCCTCGCGTCGTAGAATGTCACCCTAGGCATGATGGTCTGACTCGCGTGGTAACCATTCGGACGGCAAAGACGGTCTTCAAAAGACCGATAACTAAATTGGCTCTTCTGCCTGTAGACATCGACGAGGGGACCGTGCCAGCCCATTCTTCGTGTGATTAGTGTCGTAGTTAGTTTTTATCTCGCAGTCTTAGTTTGCGCTTATTAATTTTTCTACTTTTTGTTCTTTTGCGATATTACTATCGCAAGGCGGGCGGTATGTTCACGTATACTGCCGTCCGCAATAGTTCCAATATATTCGTCGCGCCATCTCTACTTTTGCGCTGGATCTGTTCACTTATATTAATGTAATCGGCATTCTCAGGGCGCCTTTTGTATTTCGCGCGCCTAATGTGCCTCTAAATTGTAATCGCGAAATATTCCGCGAGCGGCACGAATTTCCGCAATTAAGGGATCTTTTCCGGAAATCGATTCGACGAGGCAGTTAGACCTCGTGGCTGCTACACTTTGAATCGTGGCTAATTGAAAGGTATTTTTCAAAATCCGGTAAGACGCGAATCGCGTATCGTTTTGCATCGGCAACGCAATATAGACCCTTTTGATCGCGTTTGCGCGAACTACTTTGTAAAACCTAAATTACTTGTATATTCAATTTAGTCTATCATCGCAGTCACAATCGCACACGTGGCGAGTAAGTTATCGTGTGCCCGAAGTGTATGAAATTGCAATAAACAAAGTTTGTGGCTAAAAGGACTTTTCAATTGGTTTTTCCATTATCTCGTGCCACTTGAGTTCTGGACCCGCACCCGCGCCAGGAGGCGAATTTCTATATTATTGTGAAAACCACCACAACCTCACAGTGACATTAGCGATGAAAAATCTACTATTGTTGAAATCCCCGTGATAAAAGTCTTCATTTAAGTTTAGGTCGAAAAGATCAGTGTAAGGAGAAACGGAAGCCGTGTGAAAGGAGTTGACTTCATCCGAAGTGCAACATAACGGTTTTAGAGATTTGTTCGAAGCTACCAAATCAAGGATTTCGCAATTCCTTCCACATGGTCTTAGCTTCCCGAATGTTTGTAAGTTTATTTCGATAGTAGTCTTCTCTAGCCAATACCCATCCCTGCTTATTAGCTTAATTAGTAGATATGAGTCTAATTCTTAATGAGTCTAAGTAAATGGGGTGAAATCTAAGTCTCGGCTTGTGAGTCGGTGTAAAGGTGTGCTTAGGACGTGCTTATCAAAGGTTTCAAGTAAACGTTGACTGAGCGTCTGGGTGCATGTTCACGTTATTCAGCGGAGAAACAATTAAAAATATTCCAATAATAAGTACTCAGGTCCCTATACAAATTCGATACATCGAACGAGCGATCGTCTCTACATGTGATTTGTGACGGCTTTAATTTTGGTGTTTTAATCTTATATTCGATAACAATCAGATCATGGCCACAGATGAAAGGTAAATTAGTTTGGTTATGTGTTTGGACGTTTATAAGGTTATCGACAAAGCAGTGGTCGATCCAGGTATCAGTTAGGTTCGTATGGTTAGTAGAATGATATGGCACGATTTGAAGAGCATTGGCTTCGGCAAACTGTTGTAAATATGTAGACTCAAAATTAGCATGATTTAAGTCGATATTGAAATCACCCATAATAATGATTCGATCATAGTTACAGCTATGTTTTTGCAGTACCGATTCAAATAATTCAAGAAGAGCTTTCTTGGGTGGTCGATAGATAACCGCGAGTAGCAGATAATTGGACAAAGAAAAATAGGAGTCAACAGTTTTAGCATTAAACCAGGTTTCTGAAACAATAATAATATGATAAAATTTTTCGTTGAAATAAGATTTAAAAAAAAAATTTATTAGCTGAGACGAGAGATTGAATATTAATGTGACATACTTTTCAATTAATATAGTTAGAGTTTACTGGGATTATAGAGTTAATTGAAGCCTCGTTACTTGCGGGAGTCAATGCAACCTTTTCATTGTTTTCGCGAACACTCAGAGTGGCACACGCCGGAAGTAATATCGATCGCATTAGTACCGCTAGTTGGTCGAAAACGTACAATGCCGTGATTGGTATAAACATATTTATGCGGATGATCCTACACTAACGCACGAGCTTTCCTGAGCAAATTAAGCGTCGCAGTTGGTAGGTGCTCATTGACAAAGACGCGGTTTTTCACGAAAGAGTTATCAATATCTGTGGTAAATAACATCTTCTTGTGAGAGACAGAGAGAGGGAGAGAAAAGGCAGTAACCTCTTGAAAATGAACATGAGTTTATTCGAAACGACGAGGGAAAACTTCAACAAATCAAATTGTAGGACAAAGCCGACCTGTTTATTTATTTTTTATTGTATCAAACTGTGTTCACGAACACTTAAATTTTAATTTGAGCAGAGTAAACAACAAAATTGACGATTTCACCGACTTGATAAATTTACTACGCATTGATACATCAGAAATATTTGTATAATCGCAAATTATAAATAGTCCAAAATTCAACAAAAACGCTGGAATACCCAGCAAATGGAAAATCCTTCATGAGCATTGAAAAAATGAATCCTTCTGCATACTTTTTCTTAATTATTCAAAAAGTATTTAAATTTTGAAAAGGCTAAAACGTTTAATCCGATTTAGAATCATCATAAGGGCTCTCTCGAGCATGCGAGAAAAACGTTGCTCCAAGTTCTAGATTTTAATAATAATTATCTTTAATTAAGATTTTTATCTTTATTTTTAGTATTTTCTATCTACAGAATTACTTCAAGCTGTTAGCAACTTCTAATATTAATAAATATTCCCTTAGAAAAAAATTACGGGAGAAATCATTTAATGATATAATTTTAATAAATGTACGACTTGGTACTAAGTTTTCCTCGCTTTTTAAGGCCCTCGAGGGTCTATAAGATATGAAAAAATGCGTAATGTTCAATGTCTTGTTCTTCGTGATATAATGGTACTTAATATAATATTTGCGTTTTGCGTAGGTCGATGTAAAATAAAATGAAATTAAGATAACGGCTTATGCCCTACGAATATTTGTTTGTTGTTTAAAAAAACGAAACCTCTACGTTTCGATCGACTCGCGATCATCATCCGGAGGAATATCTGTATCTTGAACAGGTGTCCTATTTATTTGTATTCCGTATTCATTTATTGGCGAGAAACCATTTTTCAAATGCTCAATAATATCCTCGTATGTTTTGGTTAAGCGAAACGACTCTTCAACGGCATTTAAAGGTTGTTTATGTAATTTAATATGTATAGTTTCAGATATTCTTCTATTGTAAAATTTCGTTTCTATATCTAGAATTTTTGTATTGTCCCATTTAAAGTCGTGTGTATGTTTTAATCTATGTGTGATAATTACAGAAGTATTTTGTGAATAGTCTATTGATATTGTTTTTGTGTTTATTAATTCTGATTTTCATTTGTCATTTTGTTTCGCCCACATACGAATCATTGCAGTCATTACACTGTATGCAATATACCGTATTGTTGGTGGTCATTTTTTGTAACTGATCTGTCCCATTAACCCCTTAACTGTCAGTGTCGCATATATGCACGGAAAAAAGTCGTGCCATTTTTGTCTCATGACGCATATGTGCGCATGTGAAAAAAAACGTGTTTATACTTCACCGAATCGACTGTAATTTGGTAGATCATAATTTTTGAGGCCGCTGAATCCGAATCTGAAATCGGATTTTCAAAATTCAAAATGGCGGAACCAATATGGCGGACGCAAATTCTAAAACTTATTCGATTTTGACGAAAGTAAGTACCTTCGGGTTTTTGATGTCGCTGAATCCGAATCTGAAATCGGATTATCAAAATTGAAAATGGCGGATCCAATATGGCGGACGCAAATTCGAAAAATAGATGTTCGTGATGGTGAATTTAGAATTTGAATCCTACCTCTAAGTTTCTGGAACTAGAATACATTATAACGAATAAAATTTCCTTTCATGGTATTACAATTATCCATCGTAAAAATGTAATACCAATATTTATTGCTTTTATATCCCGCTCTCTGCCGAACTCAGAGTCACGAATCGTTTTTTTTTTTACATTTTGTATTTTTTTTTGTGCTATTGGCATTTTTAAATTTTTTATTGTTTTTATTTCCATTATGATTTTATTCTTTTTTTTCGTTTTTTTTTTTTGGTTTCTGTATCTGTTATTTTTTCATTTTTTGTGATTTTAGGATTTTTGTATTTAACATTTTATAATCTCTGGTTATGTGCTTGGGCAACAAATAAGAAAATATTTCGGTATTTTTGATGATAACACAATCATTCGTGATACTTCTGGAAACAAGATACCACGTATAGTGGAATGTTATTACATTCTTTGCACATGAAATATATTTCCTTCCTTTTGTTTTCAATGACATTCAGTGCACCGCTGTCTCTTCTTCTTATCGTCTGAAATATAAAATGGATAGTGATTTCGAACGAGCGTAGACAAATGATGTCAATTTTATTATAATTTTTGTTTTGTGTTGATTGTGTATTGATACGTTCACTTACGTATTTATTTATAAAATTGATTGGGTAACTATTATCTATTAAATATTGTCTAACTTTCTTTAAGTTTTCTTTTTTAAATGTGACCTCATAAAGCAAAGTTGCTCTATTTACTAAATTATACACTATTGCAATTTTTTGTGCAATTTTGCATTGTAATTAAAAATCTACCGGAAAAAGTGGGTTTGCAGTACCAATTGAATTGTAAACTATGATTAACCATATTGCGTATAACGTTTAGTTCCAAGAAAGGTATTTTTGAATTTTGTTCTTGTTCATATGTGAATTTCAGTCATTCATGGTAGCTGTTAAAAACTTCTATTATCTCAGTAGTCTTACTTTTCGGAATACATATTAGAATACCGTCTACGTAACGATGATAGAAAAGTGGAGTCAATGATAAATTTTTTAGGCATTCCGTTTCTAGACCATCCATAACCCATAGGAGTTCCAAAAATCTGTTTATAAAATTTATTATGAAATACGAAAAAAGTATTGATGAACAAGAATTCTATTATATTTAGGATATCGTCCAAGTGAATGGTCGAAAATTTTGCGATACGTGAATATCTTTTTGTGATCCCTGGCGAAAAAATCAGATTAAAACAGAATGACAAATTTCATTCCGTCTTAGTCCGTTTCACGCCGTAATCTGTCCCCTATCCAATCTTGGCCATTCCTGTCTAAACTGAAAATGATATCCAATTGAATCAGATATAATCCGAAACTTTCCGAAATAATCACTGAATCAAAACGAATCCTGATGAATCCTAACGAATCCTGTGTTGATTTTGAAACGAATGAATCCGATCTATTCCGAAATTATTTGTTCCGCTCTAATCCGATCTAAACCGGAAATATCGTAAAAGGTTTCTATCTGGTTTAATCTGATTTAATCCTAAACCATTTCCTATTAATTATAGACTATAAATCCTCGTCCATTTCAATCCGTCTCATTCCATCCTAATCCAGAATGGGTGAATTGTTTCCTGTCCGACTTAATCCGATATAATCCGAAATCTTGAGATAAATTCTGATCCGATTGAATCCGATCTATTCCGAAATTATTTGTTCCGCTCTAATCCGATCTAAACCTGAAATGTCGAAGAACGTTTCTATCTGGATTAATCTGATTTAATCCTAAATAGTGCGAAAAGTTTTAAGGGCCCTCGAGCGTGCCCCACCTGTGACGTCAGAGGCGAGAAAAAGTTTGCTCCAGGTGCTGGAGTTTAAAAATGATTTTCCAGATAATTTTTTTTTAAGGAAATATTTGTTAATATTGTGACTAGCGAATAAGCTAGTTTGAAGGGATTCTGTAGCTAGGAAGTAATAAAAAATAAAGAAATTTTGAATTCTAGGTCAGGTTATGGAATCTTCGTTGTACATTTTCATTCTACAATATCCTCCTGCAGAGCAGGGACTTTTTTTATAGCTATTTTTTTACTATTTATTTATTTTATTTATTATTTTATTGTATGTGAATACATCATTTCCCCACAATGCTTAAAAAATCTCCGTAGAAACTAGAAATCGCTCGAGGCGTACGAATTATGACAGATTCCCTAACCTGACCTTGAATTCAAAATTTCAATCTTTATTTTGTATTACTTCCTAGATTCAGAATCCCTTCAAACTAGGTTATTCGCAAGCCACAGTATTAACAAATATTTCCTTAAACAAAAATTAGCTGGAAAATCATTTTTAAACCCTAGAACCTGGAGCAAACTTTTTGTGCACGCTCGAGGGCCCTTAATCCAAATGAATCCGATCTATTCCGAAACTATTGTATTCATTCCAAGCAGTCGAATTCCGACCTACTCCTGAATGGGTAAAAAGTTTCCCGTCCGTTGAATCCTTGCCAACCGTACAGATTTCAATTCCCCTTGATGTATTCCGAAATTGCGCTATAAATTCCGATTCGAACGTATTCGATTTATATTCCGAGTATGTGTTATATTCCGACGTTGTACGTATGTGGTACATTTCGATCCGAATGAATCGGACTGAATCCGAAATAGTTCCACACATTCCGATCCACCGTAATCCTAAAAAATGCCAAAATGGTCTTACAGATTGCAATTCGCAGAATCTGGTCTAATTTAAAAATGTTTGATAATAATGTATACTTCTGTATTTCATTCACGATCCCTCTGGACAAAACTTCATTGAATATGCCGAAATAAAATTGCGGGAAATGTAAAATGAATATATTTTTAAATGAATATTTATCAATATATTATCATCGTACAAATTTGAAATATGTAAAATCTGTTAACCTTTTATTTCTTTAATTTTTACGGTTATTCTTATTATTTTAGTTTTGAAGAATAGACTCAACGTTTATCTCCTCGTTTGATTCCTCGATTGTTGGTTCCTTGATCACTTCTTCATCTTCCCCATTATCTTGTTCCATTAGCTCATTACTGTCGTTCTCGTTCAGATTACTGTCGTTCTCGTTCTCATTGCTTTCGTTCCCGTCCTCGATACTGTCATTTTCGTTCTCATTACCGTCGTTCCCGTTCCCATTACCGTCGTTCTCGCTCTCATTGTCGTTGTCGTCGTTGTCGTCGTTCCCGTTTTCATTATCTTCTGTCTCATCATTTGATGGTTTGCTTTTGTCACCTGCTTTCTCGAGTTCCACTGGTAATTTTCCTAAGAAATACGCATAATGTATACACAACAAATATTTCGAAACAATGCAGCATAGTAATTAAAAAAAAAATATTAAATACATTAACCCTTTGCTGCACAGGGTGTTTCTCAGAGTCCCACCTGCAAATAATATTATTTTCTGATTTTTGTTTTATGCAAATGAATGTCAATTTCTAGAAGTTTGACAACAATAGCAGTCAAAGACCTTAAATAATAAGATGCACTTATAATTTTAGATTTTCTTGATAATATTGTTATTATAAATACCAATGGCCCCACGATTGGATTTTGAAAATCGGACTACGGGTTCGTAATTAGCAGCCTCGAAAAACTCCCAGTAGTGAAGTTCAAGCTGATTTGATGAAAGGAAAAGTTAATGTTCCAAATGGTTAAGGAGGTTCACCAGGTCAAAGAATTAACATTGAGAATTTGACGAAAAAATTATAGTAGGTTAAACAATGAAAGAAATTAATGCCTGCAAAGTTTCAAGCCCCTAGGTACCTTCAGAGCAGAGAAATTAATAAAAATGTTCACGATTCTTTAACATTGAGTTTTATGGGAACATGTATATATTCATGAAATTCGTATTGAATTAACATTGAGTTTTTCGTAAAATTTATACTACTGATAAAAAAATTTGTGAGATTTTATTTGCAGAAAGAAAAACGTCTCTTCCTACCTTTAGAGACGAGAAATAAAATAAACAAATAGCTAAAAGGGTCATTTTTGGTTATGTTGACGGACGGCAACGTCTTGGAAAGCATACCACCGAAGTCATATTGGCGTCCGTTCCATATTTGACTCGATAGGTACCTGGTGAACCTCCTTAAGTTAAAGTTTGTAGAATAAGCGCCTGGACATATGGATAGTGGAGCAAAGAATTTATGGTAGAGAATGTTATTAAAGCGTGCTGAATGCATAATTAAAATGTGCAAAAGAACTTATGTGCATCATATCTGCAATTTATGGAAAAAACTTGTACGGCGTTATTATTTAATATTGCATTAAAATCGATGAGACACCTGAGATTACGTCCTTTATTGGACAGATTAACTGGAAATGAATGTAAGCGGAACAATCCGGCGTAAAAATAAAAAAGCCTTTTTAAGATCTTCATAAATCTTTTATGAAAATGGCACTATTTAAGACTATTTAAGACGTTTTTTGAGATGTTTAGAACGTCTGTTTATTACAATTTTTTGAGATTTTTATAACATCTTTAAAATCTTAAACAATTTTTTAGGTACGTCCCACGTTAAAATAAAAAACAATTTGTCATATCACCTAACTTTTTATTTATTATATATGGTTGTGATTTTTAACGCTCGCCATTAATTTACAAAAAAAAACGTTCCTACCCCGACAGGATTTGAACCTGGATCCTTCGCACGCAAAGCATGGACGCTAACCACAACGTTCCGATCCCGTCGGGATAGGAGCGTTTTTTTTTTCTTAATTGCGAGCGTCAAAAAACGTAAAAATAGATAATAAATAAAAAGTTAGGTGATATGAAAAATTATTTTTTATTTTTACGCGGGAAGTGCTTAAAAAATTGTTAAAGATTTTAAAGATCTAATAAAGATCTCAAAAAGATTGTAATAAATAGATGGTCTAAACCTCTCAAAAAACGTCTGAAATAGTCTTGAATAGCGCCATTTTCAGGAAAGATGTTTTCAAGATCTTAAAAAATCTTTTTTATCTATCGCTTCGAAAAATCACAATATTCAAAAGTCTGCGGTATATGCAATAAATGTAGAAAAGTATAATTGAATTTTTTGTAATAAAAATTAAAAAGCGGACTTACTTTTACGCGATCTGTTCTTGGGCGGTTGTCGCAATTCGTCGCAAAGCTTACCCACGAAATGCGGGATTTGTGGGGTATAATGCAGAGCCACATCTTCGGTGAATGGCGGCTTCAAAATTTTCATCGCCCAAAACTTGAAAGCACCTTCAATGTAAACATTTCTTATAATTGACATATGTTCGTTATAAATAAGTTTAAAATATATTACAAAATATTCGCTGGGCATATAATTCATTGTCTGCACTGTAATGAACATTGTGTTACTGTTTCATTGACAAAAGAAAACGCAGTAACAAGTAAAATATAAAGCTAAGTGAATTAGGGGTCGTCCATAAATTACGTGACCAACTTTTGGGCATTTTGGATTCCCCCCCCCCCCTCCGTTGCCCATTTTAGGCTTTTTCTGCATACAATTTATATAGAACGTAGTTCATGGCTTACCCCCTTCCCCCCTAAATGATCACGTAGTTCATGGACGACCTCTTACGTGAATTCAAGAAACGAATATTCAGGTTCACTTTGTATATCATGATTATCACGGTGCTGAGTTATGATTCGGTGATGTTACGGGCAGTTGAAAGGAACACATTTTTCTTTATTACTGAAAAGTTATTTTTGATAAATGTGTGTTTGACCACGTTGTCTATTATGCAATGGTAAAATTGACTATTACATCTTTATACTACTGTACATTTAAATGCAGTCCAACAGTATTTAATGTTGTACAGTCTTGCATTCATTTCCCGTATGTACAAAAAATGTTACGTTAAAATAGGCTACATTTATCTTATTTATGTCCTAATAAATGCGAATTTTTACTGAAATTTATATAAAAAGCATTGAACCGAATAAAACATAATGACTCAAATTCGATAATAATTATTAATGAATATCAAATTTATGCAAATTAACAAAAATTATTTATTCGAATTTGTCAGATATTCAGACTCTACCAGGATACGGGAGGTAAAACGACCCTTACTTAACCCTTACGGGTACAACGTTTTTTTGACCCCAATAATGGTACAACGTGGGTCAATATGACCCGAGCGCTTTTAAAAGGTGCTAAAGTGCTTTAAAAATTCTGAATAAATTCATGAAGCTTCTTTCAACCTTGAAGTTGAAGTCTGAATAATAATATTTTGTTAACGATAATTTTTTTTATATAACTTTGTATAAAAATATGGAGGTACGTAAGGAAAAATTACTCATGCACTCAAAAAATCATAACTTTAAGCCAAACGAAGATAACGACATGAATCGGAAATGAAATTAAATGGGAAGAATATACCTTTCATAACAAAAATAGTACATTTGACTTCAAACAAAGAAAATTATTAATTTTTTCACCTCAAAATTGCCAAAAAATATGTTCGAAAATTGGATGTGAAAAGTATATATATATATGGGTCATTCTCCGTCAACCGGTGAACCCGCCTACCCAAAATTGGTTTCAATAAAAATGATCGAGTAAAGGCTTAAAATTCATAAAAAAAATAAGGGCTATCAAATGCCGTATGCATATTTTTATTATCCAAAATGGCCGACCCAATATGGCGGCCAAAATGTAGAATTCGATTTATAACAATTTTTAATCGCAAAGGAGACTTTCACTAACGGTGTTTTTGGGTTCGCTGATTACGAATCCATCATCAGATTTTCAAAATCCAAAATGGCCGTGCCAACTTGGGCCCCTCTTCAGGGATTGTGGTTAACCAGCCAGGAACTAATTAATATTAACTAATTAAATTAAATTCAAACGAAAATAATCTTCAAAAAAGATAAAAGTCACAAAAATTACAATTAAAAAAAAAACAAAAGTAAAGAAAAAACAAAAAAAATGGGACCATCTACCACTACGTCCTCGCCGTGGTCCTGGGGTAAGCTGAACGTGGTAAACATAAAATATATTGATAACCTGTGTTCGTGCAATAGGTGCTGCTATTGGTGAGGTAATAAAAATATCAATGTGCGCTCGGACATGCCTATACACCCACGCGTGCGCGTATGTTTCATCCACAATTTCAAATTTAGAAAATCTGAAATCGGATTCATATTCAGCGCCATTTTAAACATTGTGACAAATGAGAATCGTTAAATAAATTTAAGTTTTCGGATTTTCGTTAGTCATTTTGAATCCACCATTTTGGATTTTGAAAATCTGGTACCAAATTCGAATTCAGCGACATCCATAATCCCCCGAGTAATGCGAATTATTCAAGTAAATTTATATTCCAGGTATTTCATCCGCCATTTTGGGTTTTGAAAATCTGGTACCAAATTCGTATTCTGCCACCTTCATAATCCCTCGAGTAATGAGAGTTATTCAAGTAAATTTATATTCCAGATATTTCATCCGCCATTTTGGATTTTGTTAACGATAATTTTTTTTATATAACTTTGTTATATATGTATATGTAACAAAGTGATTTTTCCGTATGTTGCTCCATATTTACATATACATATATTGATATATATGTATGTGTAAATATGGAGCAACATACGGAAAAATCACTTGTCCACTTAAAAAATTATAACTTTAAGCCAAATGAAGATATCGACAAAAATAAAAAACGAAATTAAAGGGAAAGAGTATACCTTTTATTTAAAAAATAGTATATTCGTTTTTGTTTGAAAAAAATGTTTAATTTTTAACCTCAAAATTTCCAGAAAATCAGTGCTAAAATTGCATCGCCTCGTGTGACGCGCAGTGGGCCAGCGCGACACAGCGCCACGGACGTTAAGCTAGAGCCTTTAATTTTTGACCAAAATTAAAGAATTTTTTTTTAAATCTTCGCCGGGAAATTTGGAACAAACATAAGGTCGTCGAATCTCAAAAAGTTATTGGTTATATAGAAAAAGAATTCAAAAACCTAAAAAAAACCACCTTGCAAGCAAAAAGAAATTGTTCTTTTTGACCTGGGGATCGGACTATGTTATCTATACGTTTTTTGGGTCGCGAATCTAAATTGGAAGTCTAATTAACTCTATCACCTCAGGATTTTGACATGACCTCGAAAACAAACATCTAGCAAGAAAAACGGAGTTCTTCTTTTGACCTGGGGATCTGACTATGTTATCTATACGTTTTTTGGGTCGCTGCATCTAAATTCAAGGTCTAATTAACCCCATTACATCAGGATTTTGATAGCGACTTCATGCAGCGGCTTCAGTATGGTTTTGTTTCCTTTCTCCCGAAGGCTTGCAACATAGGGATCTGACATTGCTAAATGCCGAAAAAATAAGTCAGTGATGGTATGGATGCGACTGTCCTTTCTGGTGTGGTGTTCTTTATATATTTATTGTTCGCTTCCAAAGATTCCTCCGAAAAGAATCGTATAGGCAACGGGAGAACATTTATCAATGTGGCACCATGTAATAGTACTTCTTACTACGCATATTCTTAAATGTATATAATTCTGCAGTGGATAAACAATATTCCCTGAATCTTGTAGTATCGATTTCCTTACAAGATGACAAGGTTTACAAGATAACATGAAATTTTTCTATTAAATCCTTGTTGACACCTGTAACTTCATGACTATATCCACATTCGAAAAGAAACGTCTTGCCGTATTCCCGTCATTGTATGTACCTGTTCCTTGTTTCGGAATGTCTATTATAAGGCCCAGTCTCTCTTTAAAACCAGCTTGAATGCGTATTTTATTTTCATGAACCAGAGCTTTTTCTTCGTGCCCTTTCGCTTGCCATTTCTTTAAAACTAGCTTATAGCTGATATGTAACAAACATTCAAAAAATCGTATCCACGAGTGTAATACTGATATTCCACTTTCAAGACTTGAGTCATCCTCCATTTTTTCTATAATAACTTTAAAATTGTTCATCTCGCTTGGTTTTGCCTTACGTATAGGGCATACAGCCGCAGATGATGTATTAGTAATAACTTGTAACACCTTACCATCTAACATAGTGAAATATAGTTGATGAATAACCTGTAATTTATTTTCACGATTAACTGACACTTCTGTAGGTTTCAGGTTGTGTATTTCCTCTTTTATTTTATTTCCCACTCGTAAAGTTATTGCAGGTGACTCTTCTGTATACTCAAATTTTATTGGTCTACATAATCTTGATGAAGACGGAATGAGATTTTTCCAGATTACTATGGAATCGTTTGAAGTTACTTAAATTTGAAGTGGCACAAGAGATGTAATGAAAATACTTTCATCAATAAAAGTGTTTTAGCTAAGGCTACATCATTGTATGTAGGCATAATGTCAGCATTGTGTTCCTTCAGCAATGGACGAAATTGCTGATACTGCGATTTGGATAATCCACTACCAAGAGCTTGCGCTAAGGCTTTGTCAGCAGATATAGGCACGGGTTTCTTGGTTGATGAAGAAGATGCATAAGAAGAAGTCAAATTTTCTGTTTCGCATTCGTTGCTTATATCGCAATTGTTTGGAACATTGAAGTCAATATCTGACATCGGAAAATTTTCATTCAGAACTTTATTAATTTTTCGTCTTTTTGTGTCCATAGCAAGTTCATTGAAAGATTTTTGTGGTTTCTTTCCGTAGCTCACTTTATCTGGGCCAGATTTAGGAATAATAAAATTGCTATTTAACCACTCATAATGCTTTTCAGCTTAGTTCTCTACTTTTGAAAGACAGTGGGTACGAAATATCTGGTGAGTTTCAGTTTTACAGCATCCTTTTGATTGTCATGTAAAACTTGTTTTTTATTAATGTACTCTAACAAGATCTCGGGTGTTTTACTATCAGAATCAAGTAATACTTTACAAAATTCAAAATTTGTAAAAGATGCATTTGAAGATGTATTTGTCTCTAAAATTGCACATTGTGCAGATTAGTACAATCCGAAGAAACGTCTTTTACGAAACTTACGAAAAGACAAAGAAGAAGAGGTAATGAAAGAGATATCATTTTTTTATGCGTTTCAGTAGTTGTTTTTCATTACTCCAGACGTAATATACGCAATTACGATATCATGCGATCATATGCGTAGTGCTGTGCGTATATATACGAAATAGAAATCCGCTCCAACGGGAGTAAAACGCACAGTTACAATAATCGCAACCGCGACTAGCGGCAGCAGGAGGAAACAATACATATACCGGTTACTCCTATACACTTATTACGTCTGGAGTAATGAAAAACAACTGCTGAAACGTATAAAAAAATTATATCTCTTTCATTACCTCTTCCTCAGCTTACAAGCAAAAGTTTTCTGAGGGTGACACTTTTAATGATGAAAGTATTATTACAGGTTATTCATCAACTATGGTAAGGTGTTACAAGTTATTACTAATAAATCATCTGCGGCTGTATGCCCTATACGTAAGGCAAAACCAAGCGAGATGAACAATCTTAACGTTATTATAGAAAAAACGGAGAATGACTCAAATCTTGAAAGTAGAATATCAGCATTACACTCGTGGATACGATTTTTGGAATGCTTGTTACATATCAGCTATAAGCTAATTTTAAAGAAATGACAAGCGAAAGGGCACGAAGAAAAAGCTCTGGTTCATGAAAATAAAATACGCATTCAAGCTGGTTTTAAAGAGAGACTGGGCCTTATAATAGACATTCGGAAACAAGGAACAGGTACATCCAATGACGGGAATACGGCAAGACGTTTCTTTTCGAATGTGGATATAAGTCATGAAGTTACAGGTGTCAACAAGGATTTAATAGAAAAATTGCATGTTATCTTGCAAACCTTGTCATCTTGTAAAGAAATCGATACTACAAGATTCAGGGAATATTGTTTATCCACTGCATAATTATACATTTAAGAATATGCGTGGTTTTATATGCCACCCACTGTCCATAAAGTACTATTACATGAATTTACATGCAGCGACCCAAAAAACGTATAGATAACATAGTCAGATCCCATGGTCAAAAAGAAGAACTCCGTTTTTCCTGCTAGATGTTTGTTTTTGAGGTTATGTCAAAATCCTGAGGTGATAGGGTTAATTATACCTCGAATTTAGATTCAGTGACCCAAAAAACGTATGGATAACATAGTTAGATCCCCGGGTCAAAAGAAGAACTCTGTTTTTTACTAGATGTTTCTTTTTGAGGTTATGTCAAAATCCTGAGGTGATAGGGTTAATTATACCTCGAATTTAGATTCAGCGACCCAAAAAACGTTTAGATAACATAGTCAGATCCCCAGGTTAAAAGAAGAACTCAGTTTTTCTTGCTAGATGTTTGTTTTTGAGGTTATGTCAAAATCCTGAGGTGATAGAGTTAATTAGACTTCGAATTCAGATTCGGCGACCCAAACAACGTATAGATAACATAGTCAGATCCCCAGGTCAAAAAGAAGAATTTCTGTTTGCTTGCAAGATAGTTTTTTTTTTTAGGTTTTTGAACTTTTTTTCTATATAAACAATAACTTTTTGAGATTCGACGACCTTACCTTGGTTCCAAATTTCCCGGCGAAGATTTAAAAAAAAAATTCATTAATTTTGGTCAAAAATTAAAGGCTGACGGTCTAACGGGCACTGCGGCTTTGAAATTTGGTAGAGGGGTTTAGGCCTAACTTTTTTTACAGCCGATAGGTAACGCCCGTCGTGCCGTTCAAAAGTTATATCCAGGTGTTACTTTTTCTCGGGTTATATTGACCCACGTAGTACTAGTAAGGGTTAAATTAAGACGTATACCTACCAGTTTCGAATTGGTAAATGAAAAATTTTCCCGGAATTTCAACATGCTTTTTTCTGTACTCGTTAATTTTTGTATGCAAATTGAATGTCTTTTCGACCAAGTAAGATAAAACCGGAAAATGGGCATGTTTGTGATTGCGGTGTGAAAAATGGTTTCGGTTAACATTTTGGGAAAAATCTTCATTAATCAACTCGACAATGGTAAGCATACTTTTCCTTCATGTAGTTTAGGGCCGCCCCCTCCCCTTCCTTATTGCCCCTGGATCCTGTGGTCAAATTTGCAATGAAAATTGTATTCCTTAATAGTTTATTTTCATCTGCAAGTTCAACGGTAAATTGAACTATTTTCTTTTGAGACCGTACCGTCCACAAACTGCGTGGTCAGTTGACGGGAGAGGGGTTCGTCCTGGAAAAACACCATTTTGCTATCAATAAGTAACTTTTTCCCATTGATCCACCATCTCGGATCCATGGTTCATATGTCCTAAACGGACTCAAATTCAACTGATTATTTAAAAGGTTTTATTTGCAAGAATAGAGATTTTAAAGAAAAAAGCACGTTCCCTTGGGGGGAGAGGGGGGCGAGATACGACGCTAAGCCACATGGGGGAGGGGGGAATCGAAAAGTTCCACATTTGAAGCTACGTAGTGTATGCACGCCCCCTTACAGGGACATTCTTGTAGACAGTATTAAATTATGTTAACCATTCAGAAATTTTGTTAATACTAACTTTGCAGAGCGATCATTTTTGTCGAATCCAATTTGTTTCTGGCTTGTTTCTTTACCGCTCTGTTTGAGATTTTACCAGAAACGGAGCTGGTTATTAGCACATCCTCTCCGAACAAAGTCCTCGACAGGTTTCGGGTAAAGGAGGATGCCGTGTTTGTGGAATTTACCACGACCGAGTTCTACTGCGACACAGGAATCCAGAGTCCTGATCCGAGATGAATCTAGTAAAAGAAAAATACGAAATGATTGCAATTATAGCAGCTGAGGGAAAAAATGGAAAAATGCCATTTTTACATTAATTTGTACAAAAGCTAACGGAACAACAAGAAATAATAAAGAAACCATCAGGTTTTGTCATACAATAATGCTAAAATGCAACGCACTACACGCATATACCAAATTTTATAAAATTAGTGCAAGTATACTTAGCACACGAATATTTAGGTCTCGCACTAGTACTATAAAGTTAACTTTGCGGATAGAACTTTATAAGACTTTATTAGAAGTTAAATAAAAGGAATGTTGAAATCTGGGGTTCTTCATAATAGCGTAAAAATAAAAAGGCCTTTTTAAGATCTTGAAAAGTTCTTTCATGAAAATGGCACTATTTAAGACGTTTTAAGACGTTGTATGAGATGTTTAGAACGTCTGCTTATTACAATTTTTTGAGATATTTATAAGATCTTTAAAATCTTAAACCATTTTTTAAGCACTTCCCACATAAAAATAAAAAATAATTTTTCATATCTCCTAACTTTTTATTTATAATCTATTTTTATGATTTTTGACGCTCGCAATTAAAAAAACCCTCCTACCCCGTAAAAACAGCTAATAAATAAAAAGTTAGGTGAAATGAAAAATTATTTTTTATTTTTACGCGGGAAGCGCTTAAAAATGGTTTCAGATTTTAAAGATCTTATAAATATCTACAAAAATTTCTAATAAACAGATAGTCTAAACATCTCAAAATATGTCTTAAATAGTCTTGAATAGTGCCATTTTCATGAAAGATCTTTTTAAGATCTTAGAAAGTCTTTTTTGTTTTTAAGCGGGAGACGCCGATATACTCTGAAATCTCCATTCACTTGAAACTTGAAGTAAAGTTTGGGTAAATTTGAAACGAATTAAACACGTCCTAATTTATAAAAAGAGGCTACAACATGTTGTCTTTTCGGGGAATTAAAATGTTAGCCAAAGGAATGAAAATATAAAAGCTTAATATAAAACTACTGGACATTCAAATTTTGCTTCAAATTAAAAAATTCGTGAAATTCACTCATCTCAGTCAAACCTCAATCAATTTCAGTAAACAAGTAGGTCATTTTGATCGGAATTACATGTACTTTCAAGATATGGTGACGAATAGAATAGTACAGATGAAATAATATCGAAAATTAGTTGTTAAAGTTGAACAAATTTCATAAAAAAATGGAAATTTTATACATAAATAACGTACTGCTGAAAAGATATATCCTTCCTTTTATCAACTACAAAAAGAAAATTGAAATATAGTAAAAATTTATGGAGTTATGAGTTATTACATCCATTTATCTCGAAAAAGAGGTTTCCTCGTATAAAACAAGATTTTACGGGTATATGAGAAAGAACAACTATGCCATTCTTCTAAGTACTTATGCTCTACAAGACCTACTGTGTTTCTTAAAAATGTATTTTCACGGTTACAGAGGGTAATCCTCCGAATATCGCGCTAGCTTAGAAATTAATCCAGTATTTTCCTGAAGGTTCCTTGCACACAAACGATGTAGGCAGTTTTTAAGAAAATATAAGTCGCGGTCATGATTATGTAACCTGTAAAACGGACTTCTTCATTTGTTTGCAGAGAACCTATCGGGAAATACTCGACGATTTTGAAGCTCTTGTGTCATTATTTTTAGTTATAATTCTTGAAATGAACAAAAATGTTTATACCGTTTCATCCAGCTTATTTATATAGCCTACACGTCGTTGCACCTTTATTTGTACGCGTTTACTTCCATCGCCACCTGCAACAGGTAGTGCACACATTACGTGTGTCAAGCTGGCAGAGCAAGATCGTCCAAAAAGAAAATAAGTAGTACCAAACTGATGTACTTTTCATGTGCTAATTTTGTGCTCTTAAAATTTTTCCGAGAATAGAAATTTTATAATGCACTGCTAGCTTGGCGTAAGCTAGCAGAGCGTACTCTGAAAATCGATGAAGGACTACTCCGAGACGGACCATACTAGACGCATAATTATGTGCTTTTTATGTGCTTTTCATCCATGCAAGGCGCGAAAACGATAGATCATTCCTTATCGTAAAAACCACCCATACTGAGAAATTCACAACATCGAAATAATTAAATAATTCAGTAAGCGCGTAAATGAAGTATATCAAAAACGTTTTTAATGTCAGAGAGTACTCCAAATACATGTTCTAACCAAAAAAAGGCTAATACTGAATTTTATACTACAACCCCTCAGTTGAAAAAAACACCCTTACAGTGTAAACTACATTAATTACGAACGTGGTATAGCACAAAATTATTGATTCATCATAAAGTATCCTCGACTTATGTGCTATCGAATAAGACTAATAACGAATTTTGTGCTTCAACCTTCAACTCGTATTTGAAAGAACAACCCTTATAGGATAAACAAAATTAATTACGTACGTAATGAAGAGGAAGCCGTAGTCCTCCGCCGATAAGGTAGGAATTTTCAATACAAATTGTAAATAAAAAACGATCTAAGCGAGTTTTCGAAATTCGCTTAGATCATTTATTATTTACGTTTTTAGTGAAAATTCCTGTTTTATTGGCGGAGAACTATGGCTTCCTCTTAAGGAGCTGCCAAACCGACTCCGTTGATAACGTAGCTTCCTAGCCTAAAAATTTTAAATTGAACGGAAATAAGATTCATTTTCAAGTCCAAATTGGTGTTAAAGCTATTTTGAGTGTTTTTTATGAGTGCATTCTAAATTTCGGTGCAATCGGTTGAGAATTGGGCGAGAATTCTGGAGAATACATTTTTGGAGTGGTCGAACTGCTCTCGTTGTTGACGGCAACATTTATTCTCCTCAATTCTCGCCAAATTCCTAACCGATCATGCTGAAATTTGGAGTGCATTTGTAAAAAACGTGTAAAATAGCTTTAACATAAAAATTCATTGTGAATTCACCCTGGAACATATTCTTTTTAATGAAAATACGACGCCGGTAAAGAAGAATTTGATCAAAGTCGCGTGTCGGTATTTAGCAGCCCCTTAAAGTTGTTCTTTCCACATTTTTTATATACATTTCATCATGTCATTTCCGCACTTACTTAAATATTTAATTATTTCGGTGTTGTGGATTTATCACTAAGGGTGGTTTTTTCGATAAGGGATGATCTACCGTTTTCACGCCTTGCATGGATAAATAGCACATAAAAAGCACGTATTTATTAGTGTAGTCTGGTTCGTCTCGGAGTAGTACGTAATTGATTTTCAGAGTATGCTCTGCTTACGTTAAGCTAGCAGTGCATTATAAAATTTCTATTCTCGGAAAAACGTTAACAGCACAAACTTTTGTCTGAGTACCTTAGGCGCACAATAAGATCTTGAGATTTTTTGTTATACTTTTGAATTTTTGCTCATACCGACGTACAGTACAACCTACGTACAGTAGACCTACGTCTAGTGCAGGGGTTCCCAACCTTTTGAACTCGTGGCTGCCCTAGCATTTACTATATATGGGAACTCGGGGAGCCACGGGAGGTATGGCTCACCGGTCGGAAAACTCTGGTGTAGTGGAACCCATGTTCAGTGGAGCATTCGAAACCACGACTAGTGGAGTTGAAGCTTTCCCTCTTACCCCCAATTCTTCACAGTGCTAATCATATTTGTGTGCTGATTGGTCAACAGTCAACT
Organism: Trichopria drosophilae; assembly: GCA_030407085.1. NCBI lineage: Eukaryota > Metazoa > Arthropoda > Insecta > Hymenoptera > Diapriidae > Trichopria > Trichopria drosophilae. Next base: position 42,172,082 of record CM059585.1, read on the forward strand.
GAGCCATTTGACAAAACGCTTGAAGGGGATAGAAATTATACTCCTCTTTTGTCCACTATACATGGGTAACGAAAGTAGTCCGGTCCCGAACTCTCCACTAGACGTAGGTTCTACTATATTACAGTTCTAATTATTATTCGGATGTCTTTCATCGTGTAATTATTGCAATATTTTATTACCTGATTCTGGTTCTATTCCAAATTCTGTACAAAGAATTGTTTGTAAATTGACGTTGCATTGTTTTAAAAGTTCATTTTCTGATTTCAGTTTTTCAATTTCCGACATAACTTTCTCATTGTCCGACATCAGTTTTTCATTTTCGGCCTTCAGTGTCTCATTTTCCGCCTTCAAATGGATATTTTTCGCCAATTCTGGTGACTCTACATGAATATTTGCATTTTCTTCGTCGTTTGAAAACATTTCAGAAGAGTCAACACTCTACAAAGACAGAAATGAATAATTAATTTCTCGACCGTTGAATTAAATTTAAAAATAGTAGTGTGAAAACACAGTCACCATAACAAAAGGAAATTAATAAATTTAAAAAATCAAAAAATTACGTTTCGGCTCACGTATTGTAGCCCTCTTGAGACAAAATTGGTATATAAAATAAATAATAATGATAAAACGAGAAAAATGTTTTAGAATAAGAATAAAAAATAATGCGAATATTCATTTGACAAAATATGTCTATGAATAGAAAAAATCTTTCATTATCTACCACACCACCCTACCGCCCAAAATCAGTAAAAAAAAATTGTTAAATACTGATCTGTCAAATTGTCAGTGGTTCTGCCAGCTCTTTATCGCGACGCGACGCCATGGCGAACTTAAGCTTCGCCGTTATAAAACGTAGTGAACCGTGTGGAAATCGATCTTCACTTTTTCGCAATTCTATATTTCGACTTTCCACTGTATCAAATCGCCAAGATTTCAGGTACAAATCTGGGACATTTCATCGTATGGGACACTTCATCGTCTGGGACACTTCATCGTCTGGGACATTTCATCGTCTGGGACACTTCATCGTCTGGGACATTTCATCGTCCGGGACACTTGTTCGTCTGGGGCTCATCGTCATTGGGACACTTCATAGTTTCTTATGTTATTAGCTATTCTACGTGCACCAGGTCTTCAGGGTCGCCGATTACGGGCTAGGTGGTGCGATCCGTAGCTTTTTATGTTATTAGCTCAAATACATGCATCAGGTGTTCAGAGTCGCCGATTACGGAATCTAGGTAGTGCGCTCCGTAGCTTTTTATGTTATTAGCGCAAATACGTGCACCAGGGAATCGCAGGTATATATGGACTCGTAGAGCTTGAATCCACCGTTGTCCCTATGTCATGGGGAAACTCTGCCCCCTAGACCCCATTTTTGTACTAATTGAACCTAACTAACCCCCACAGGGTGTTGTAAGGTTTGCGACGCCACATGCGACTCGGGGAGCTTGTAGTGCAATAAGTAGGAGAAAGTCGACCAAACCCAACCGGGTTGTACTTACCCCCTGCTCTATATCTCCCATCACGGTCTGCATTGGCCCACCCTCCTCTACTTATTGCCCTCCATTGGAAAACAAAATTGTGCATTCAATCAATTAACCATTTCATGGTATATCCGGAGGGATACATTTTTCACGTGGGTTTACTCACATCTATTGGTTGGAGGTTAGGTTATTATAAAAAGGGGGGTCTGGGGGCCCCCCAGGACATAGGGACAACGGTGGATCCAAGCCCTCCGAGTCGCACGTGGGTTCGCAAACCTTACAACACCTTGAGGGGGTTAGTTACGTTTAGTTAGTATAAGAAGGTGGTATGGAGGGCGGAGCCCCCATGACATAGGAACAAAAGTGGATCCGTTCCCTATGGGGAAATTTTTTCCGTGAAATTATATAGAATAGCTAATAACATAAAAAGCTACAGAGCTCACCACCTAGACCCCGTAATCGGTGATCCTGAACACCTGGTGCACGTATTTGAGCTAATAACATAAAAAGCTACGGAGCGCACTACCTAAATCCCGTAATCGGTGACTCCGAACACCAGGTTTTTAGGGTCGTCGATTACGGGGTCTAGGTGTCGTGTTCCGTAGATTTTCATTTTTATAACTAAAAAACGTGCCCCCGGTGTTTGGGGTTGCCGATCATGTAGTCTAGGTATCCACTTGGTGTTAACAAACGATGACCTTGAGGTCAATGTTGAAGGTCATTTCAAGGTCAAATCAATTTCAATCTAATAAACAACGGTAACTTTGTGCTTGACCTCGGGCCAAATTTGAAAAAATTTGAAGGTCATTTCAAGGTCAAATCAAAATATGTTCAAATTTGAAGAAAAATAAGCAAAATTGATTTGACCTTGAAATGACCTTCAACTTTGACCTCAAGGTCATCGTTGGTTAACTCGAAGTCAATACCTAGACCACTTGATCGTCGATCCCAAAGTCCTGGTGCATATTTTTTAGTTGAAAAGATGAAAAACTACGGAGCGCGATTAATAGACACCGTAATCGCCGACATTGAACACATGGTGCACGTATTTGAGCTAATAACATAAAAAGCTACGGAGCGCAGTACCTAGATCCCGTAATCGGTGACTCTGAACACCTGGTGCACGTATTTGAGCTAATAACATAAAAAGCTACGAAGCGCACCACCTCGACCCCGTAATCGGTGACCCCGAACACCTGGTGCACGTATTTGAGCTAATAACATAAAAAGCTACGGAGCGCACTATCTAGACCACGTAATCGTCGACCCTAAAAACCCAGTGCACGTAGAATAGCTAATATCATAAAAAGCTACGGAGCGTACCACCTAGACCCCGTAATGGGCGAGCCTGAGCATTTAGTGCACGTAGAAAAGCTAATAACACAAGAAAGTATGCAGCGCGCTGAAATGTCCCGGACGATGAAGTGTCCCGGACGATGAAATGTCCCAGACGATGAAGTGTCCAGACGATGAAGTGTCGTAGACGATGAAGTGTCCAGACGATGAAACGGAAAGCTATGAAGTGGGGGACGATGAAATAGGCTACGATGAAGTGTCCATAAATCCCTTTAATTCAGGGTCCACCGAAAAATGTACTTTTTGCACGCCTCGTATCGTGGGCTTTCTGCAGTTCTAGAAATAAGAAATCAGTGTATTTGAGTAATATGTAGGGTCTCAAAACATGGCGACGATACTTGTGACCAACAGCGAACGACTTCGATGATAGCTCCAGCTACCACGATACCAAAAGAAACGTCCCAAAAGCGTGTCACTTCTAAAAGTGAGTCCCTGTAGGAATATTTAAGACAACGGATTACTGGTGGCCGCCATGTTTTGCACCCGTAATATTTAGGGTACCTGTGAGTAGACGTATGCCTCATTTAAATGCCGGCATGTGCAAAACATGGCGGCTATGTCTTAACTCTTACTAGAGGGACTCTAGTTATGAACATTTAGGAGCGCCACTTAGCGTACTCCTTCTTGGCCAATCACTACAAACTATACGTACTGGAAATGAGCAATCAGGCATACTCTCGCTTAAACATGGGATGCCCTATGTTCGAAGTTTACGATCGCATGTGTAAGTACATATACAGGGTGTCTTTTTCAAGGCGGGCCTTACGGAAAACCATTTTTATATGAATATATGTTTGTCCCAATGAACTGTATCAAAGTTGGGAAGGATATTAAGACTAAATATCAGTTTAAGGATTCATAAAAACCCAATTTATTATTACAAAATAACAATTTTGAATGCGAAAAGTTTATTTTGAGTTTTTTGTAGGCACTACAGAACATTTGGAATACAAAAATTGATTCTGCCATATCAGTGGCCATTTTTATTCTGCAAAATTATCATCGATCTTCAAAATTATTCTTTCGACATCAATTTCAAATATGTAATTTCCAGCTATGTAGTATCTATTACCAGCGAAATTTGCAAAATGGTTACCCCTACGGCTCACCTTGAAAAAAAGCCGGCATATTTAGAGTTAATATACTACAATGCGCTTAATTTGTCTCGACGTTACAACTATGCCGGGTGAGTGCGAGAGAACGGAACATAGGGAACTAGGGACATTTTAGGCTACAACAATAGTCTGGTTAAAAGGGTAATTTAAATGGTTAAACTTTCTTGAAAGTGATTACTAAAGTGTCAATTGTCGAATTTAAAACTTCATTATGTGAAGAAATATGCTTAAATAATACATGCGTAAAAATGTGGTTTACAATGGAAATGTAATTTTATTCAAAGATCGGCATTTTTTTTTACTACCAAAAAGAGTTCTCCTGCATTGCAGGTAAATTGCTTCTTTTAAAACGTAAATGTTCCATTTACTACAGAATTAAAAGTCCATCAGACTTCACTTATCTATTTTTGCATTCATATTTTAGGTTCAACGCGGGTTCCCGTATGTTCCATCCTCTCGCACTGACGGTATACCGTGTCTGTCTTTTGCTACCAGTCATAGAGAATCCAATTTTATAGCTTTCAGCCAATGAGATACGAGTTGGTCTCGATCGGCCAATGACGTGTTAGTTGAATATTGCCATACGCAAAAGGAAATAAATGTTTAATTACACCAAAATAAATTATTTTATTATTTACAATTTTTGCATTCACTGTTGACTGTATAACTTAAGTAATAACTATTACCGTTTGCCGCTCTGTGTCAATTCAGAAATTTACAAGAAATACATTATAAGTACTATTGGTAACTCAAGTGTTTACATAACATGATCCCAATATGGCCGCAATCTTGCACAAATTTATACTTGATTAAATGGAAATTATCAAAAAATTGTGATTATGGCACTCCAATTACAAAATATAATGAAGTATACAGAATTTGATAATTCGTTGAAGAATTTGTCAATTAATGTTTCGTTATTTGATGTAATTCCTTCATTTTTCTTTGCGTACTCGATTATATTTTGTATTTGGAGTGCCATAATCACAATTTCTTTGAGAATTTCCATTTAACCAAGTACAAATTTGTGCAAGCATAACAGAATTTTTTAAAGTCTCCAAAATGACTGTCGTTTTTTAGACGTCTGAAAAGGGACATGCTATTTATGGCATTGACATAACAAAGAGACTTCACCAAAAGTTTTGAGATGGCACTAGGATGTCTCAGAGACACTGACACGGTAGCTGGGTCAACTCTTACTAGAGGGACTGTACCACTGCTCTCGACGGTCGCGCTCAAGCCCATGGTGGAAGTATAAATGGTGTGTTCAGAAGTTTCGCTTTCTCTCTCTAAAATCGTTTCTCTCCCGTACAATTCGTCGAGAATTTACATAATGTTGCCAACTGCGTAAGAACAAATTTTTAAGTAATCTGTGTTGGCTGTATCTATTCAGCAAAGGAAAGCATTGGGCTTCTTGACACACGTGATACTAGCAACAACCAGTTGAAACGTTCTCGGCAATGCCCCGGACGTTTTAAATGACATCGCGCTTCTTATTAATTAACGAATATTAATTACGATTAATTCTGCAAATAAAATAATGTACTTTTACTTCATTTAGTTTTAATTATGATGCACTATAACTAATTGACATTAAAAAGTTTCAAATTTACCAGGCATCATGATAAATCGTCTTCGGAATGAATAGATGTGGGACTTGTAGAACAACAAAAGTTGTTAAAAACATTATGAACTCAAAAATAGTATTCTACTAACATTATTAAGCAATACAGATATTATCGAATAAAATAATATTAATTTAACAATTAGTTACTTTGACTTTTCTCTTACCGCGGATGAGCAACCCAGCAATCGGAAATGCTTTGAAATGCATTGCCTTGAATTGATTTTTCCATTTTTGAATTCGCTATTTGAACTTTTCGAATGCATTCTAATCCAAAAATAGTTGTAAATTATGTTCTTAATCCAAATGAATGCATAAATAATAATTCTTTAAAGAACAATAACTGATAATGTCACTGAAGTCGCCACTAAAACCATTATCGCTGATTTTATAGTTAATTTGATTTTCGTTATCAGTTAAAGGTATGGTTCACTGATATAAAATAGTGGTCAAAGTCATTAATCACTAATTTAAGTGGCTATTCTTTTTAAGTGCGATCTGAAACAACTGATCAATGGTTTTCTTCTATATACCAGACTCAGCATACAGTCCAGTGGTTAGCGCGCTTGCCTCGAACGCAAAGGTAGCGAGTAGTGGAGCTAAGCCGGTCCTGGATACCCACACCCAACCTCCCATCCGGTCCTGGATACACCCACCCTACCTCCCAGTCGGTCCTGTATACCCCCACCCTACCTCCCATCCGGTCCTGTATACCCCCACCCTACCTCCCAGTCGGTCCTGTATACCCCCACCCTACCTCCCATTCGGTCCTGTATACCGCCACCCTACCTCCCAGTCGGTCCTGTATACCCCCACCCTACCTCCCATCCGGTCCTGTACACCTCCACCCTACCTCATTTAAACAATTAATTATTTATTTGATGATGTCACCCATGACAGGTGAAGGTCATGAGAGTACGGGGGACAAAGTCGCGAGTGAAAGGGAAATTGTAAACAATTTCGTAAACAATTTCACAATCTTCGATTATGAAGGTTGAGAAACATGTGTACTACATATTATTATTCCATATAATTAATGACCTAGTCCAACCATACGCAACAAATTGTTATTAACAATTTACTATTATTATGAATAAACATCCGCAGCCGAAGGCCGTCTCCTATAGGAATACCAACGCAGATAGCTCTATGCGCGAGGAACCGCAGTAATACGTAAAAGTCCTCGTCATGCTGTTTACTACTACCTTCTCTCTCGCACTCATTGCCGAGCTCATATTTGTCGTGACAAGAACATTTAGTTTTCACGGTCATTGATACCCGACGTTCGTCATCTGTACCTCTAAACTTTCAAATGCGTGCGCCCTTGTAGTCAAGTTATGACGCGTCTCCCGGACCTTTGTCGTACGTACTATTCTCCCCGTAATTACTTTTGAAATGTACGAATAGACCTATACCAGACGTGACCCTCGTAAGCTAGGAACCGTATTGACAGTGAAAGTAAAATAACCTTTTCATCGTGCGTCCTACTACCATCTCTCTCGCTCTCGCATACTCTTTGTTAGATCCATTAACTTCCAATTTAGTATTGCCATGTGTAGACTGTCGAAAAACAAATGTTTAAAGTCACCTTCGTTAAAGGTCAGATATTGCATCATTATATTCGATTCACCGTGATTATGTGAAAATACATCGTAAGCTAGGAACCGTATTGAAAGTGAAAATAAAATGACCTTTTCCTCGAGGCAGCCTAATTCAAGCCTTCCAATGTAGTATTGCCATATGTGAGTAAAATGACCTTTTCCTCGTGCGTTCTACTACCATCTCTCTCGCTCTCGCACACTCTTTGTTAGATCCATTAACTTTAGCAGTATACTGTTTTCACGCTCGTCGATCATGCGTCGATCACTTATTCACCGTACATTTGTTTTCCCGAAACTTTCGAAAATGTATACAGGTCCAGACGCGTTTAAAAGGTCATTGCACAATTTCATCAAAACGTTATCTCTTGACCAAATTTCGGCAATCCGTAACGTAAGAGAAAGGAAGCAGTCTAAATCAAAGATTCCAATGTCATCATTTCTATGATCTCTCTCGCTCTCCCATACTCTTAGTTACACCCATTAACATTAGCAGTATACCGTTTTCACGGTCCTCCATTATCCGTCGATCACTTATTCACCGTACATTTGTTTTCCCGAAACTCTTGAAATTGTATACAGGTCCAGATATCGTTTCAAAGGAATGTCGCGTATCTCAATGATCTTCAATAGAGACAAAACTGTCGAATCCCTTCAACCAAAACTGCTAAGACCATTTTGAAATTAATGTAGAAAAGCCGCTAAACAAGTCTGAACGCGTTCAAAAGACCTGGCGCCGACCCCCCTAATATTGTTATAAAAATGTCCTGCCTTTAGATGGTCATTGCAAACGGCCTCTTTCTAATGCGTGATCTTAAGTAATTAGATCATAAATATTGAAAAACACTAGCTGTTACACATTCGTATTGTAATGTGAGGAATGTCAAAAAAAAAAAAAATGCAAAAGTAGCCTTCATTAAAGGTCAGCTATTGCTACATCATAGTCGCTTCTCGATGCCTATGTGGAAATACATCGTAGGCTAGTAACCGTATTTTGAAAGTGAAGGTACAATTGTAATAATGACCTTTTCCTCCTGCGTTCTACTACCATCTCTCTCGCTCTCGCGTATTCTTTGTTAGATCCATTAACTTTAGCATTATACCAGTTTCACGGTCATTGTCATTGCCGATTACCCGCGGATCATTTTCACAACATATTTTTCCATGTATACAGGTTCAGACGCGTTTAAAGTCATTGGGCAATTTCATCAAAACATATACTAAGTGACACATTTTCTCTTTCCCAAATTTAGGCAACCTCCGCCATAATAGAAAGGAAATGTCCTCAGTTCCGTATATTATCTGTAGGAATGACCTAGCGGATCACCCGTAGGCCAACACAGCCCTTCGTTAACAAAGGTAGCATTAATAAATAAATGAATAATTTACAATTATAGTATTCAAATAGTAATAAATCTCACATAATCCGAATAGCGTGTATTAAAATGTATAATATAGAACTGATGGAACAAGCTAGCAGTAATTAGAAAGAGAGAGGATCACACGCTTATTTCTTATGCATTTATCTATTCACGGTATTTACGTGTTTTCATGACGTTCGAACCATAGCTATACGAGTTTGGACACGTGGGTAATGTAATTATTCAGGTTCCTGACCATTTTTTGATATGTGTACAATTTACATCTTAAATATCGCCATGCAGGTTTCGACCTGTTAATTATATACGGTAACAATGAATCTGACTTCCCATAAGTCACGAATACATACGAGTATCGAATTGCTTTTAATGTAATTAATTAACCTTTATTTAATATATAAGCGTGTAAAATTCAACAGTTTCTTTCTATCTTTACACACAGTTGTGTTTATTTTAAGTAAAAAGTTAAAGGAAGTGACAGCGCTGCCATCTTTTGGTATGTTTAAAAAGAATGCAGAATCTGTGTATCGCAGAATTAAATATGCAGGTGCATCTGAAATGCATGGTTTCATCGTAGGCTACGATGATACACTTGCTGATATAAATGGTTATAAAGCGATTACAATTGAATACGAGGTTCTTGAAAATTGGCTCTGATTGACAATTAACCTTATTATCGCCATGCAAAAAAATATGACAGTAAAATTGTTAAATATTACCGCGCATCTACTGCAAATCTCGAGGAACCAGATATCTTATTTTTAAAATACCTATATTGTCATTGATATACATCCATTTGAAATTGACACTTTGCACAGTCTTTAATCATCGGCGGCTGTCTATCTGCGGTATCATCACTCGTTTCAAAATGTTTATCGACGACATTCACGTAAATCTGGATGCATTTGCATTGTGAGTGGTAAGCATGACCATACTTCTTCAATTTCACGTTCTGCAAACGTTGAAATGAAATCTATAGGTAGACACTCGATGTCATTTGTTTCCATTAATGCAAGACGTTTCACTTCATAGTAAATTCTCATTGACCTTTGAAGAGATGCAGACTAGTCTTGAAGATTTTCCAGCATCTAATTTTTAAGCATTTTAACATTTTGTTTAGCACCCTTTCCGTTAAATGTATGATTTTCGCAATTTATCGATAATCAACGTTGTTGTTGTCCTGTGAGTTTCGGTATAGATGGACAGGCTAATATGTCTATGTCGACAACATTGTCAGCATCTAAAATTATCTGCAACCTATGTCTTTTATTTGTCTGCACCTTTTATGTATATCTTTTGAGCACATGTAACGATATACTCCAACGTTTCGTTGATTGCATCAAAGGGTATATCGCCCGATTCCCATCGTAGACCATGATAATTGTGCATTAACCAATTGTTTTACGTTCAAAACGTACTTTACAACATGACTGTCGGAAATATCCATAATACACATTTTCTTCGGTATAAACCAACTACCAGGTCAGGGGAATCCTTGCACGTCAGTAATATATTACATTTCTATTACCTAATACTGATTTGCTTGTCACCTTCATTAATTGACGCATCATTCTCTCTCTCTCTCTCTCTCTCTCTCTCTCTCTCTCTCTCTCTCTCTCTCTCTCTCTCTCTCTCTGTCACACACTCTTTGCCACTTACACATATAGCGTGTTTCCTCTAATTCATGGATATACATCGTACCTTTCTCTCTACATCGTAGTATCTCTTCGTCATATCCTATGAATTGGAAATCAAATCAGAGTGTAACAAAAACAGATAGTTTTCACGGTCACTAGATCTCTCTAGTTCTAGATCATCCGACGTTCCTTTCGATAGTTTGCGAGTTACGATACTCAGGTGATGAAAAAGTTAAATGCAATATTAAATCGTTTCAAGATACTAGCACCAGAATGATGGTCACCACATTTATACAATTGAATAAATCTTTTCTACGATATTCGATCTAATTGAAATGTGCATAGACGTATGAATACAAGTTTCGATCCATTTATAATACAATTGAGCGTGCCAAAGGTCTTTAAATTTTCAATAAATAAAGTTCAGTCATTAACTTGACATCGTTTAAACAATTAATTTTTGTATGTATATTAAATCGCGAAGTATTGCACTCTAAAAACAAATACTTAAAATCATTACATCTTGAAGTCAGTCCATGCATAAGTCTTATATGGTCTAAGTCATCTTATTTATAATACATCTTTCTTTCTGTCAATGTAAAAACAAAACGAAAGACGACAAAGTATTTATCATTATGATAATAACAAATTTCTTCACATTAGAACCGTGTGCAATAGCCCACATAAGGCGCCTTATTCATAGCGAATTTGACGTCGGAACTGTCCTCCTTAATTGTCGACCATTCTCTCTCTCTCTCTCTCTCTCTCTCTCTCTTTCTCTCTCTCTCTCTCGCGCGCGCATTAGCTACCGATTTGTTACATCTATACGAATACTCTTACATCAAATCGAGTCGTGTGCCCATTCTTGTGATGCCACATTCACACGACTATGGAATGAAATTTATTCTGAAAACCCAACAAGTACAAGCGTAAATTTATTTTAATACTAACTAATGGTATACCTCTTGAGTCGAAATTGTAAATAGCGTAACCGACATGACTACTTAATTCCGTTTACAACAATGATTTGGAGAATCACACTGCTTGTTATATTTGAGGTAGGTCTGGCTCCAGACGGCACGCGCGTCTTGGGATAGGTCAGGGTTTAATGACCTCATAAAGAGGTGATAATGGTTATTAATGGGTAATTAATGTCAAAACAAGCAATAAAAACGTCAATAAATAATGTTAATTGGGTAATTAATGTCAGAAAAAAATAATTTATGACCGTAAATATCCCTGTAGTCGCCTTTTGAAGTAGGTCGGTAGTCTGACGTAAACAAAAACGTACGGGGTACCTTTGGCTACTACGCGTGGCTGGCAGACGAATATTGAGATAGGTCAGAGGTTAATGACCTCATAAAGAGGTGTTAATGGTTATTAATGGGTAATTAATGTCAAAACAAATAATAAAAATGTCAATAAATAATGTTAATTGTACAAATGAATATCAGATAAATAATAATCGTGACCGTAGATAGGCCTGTAGCCGCTTTGTGAGGTAACTCAGATGTAAACAAACCTGTACGGGGTCCCTTTGGCCGCAACGTAAGGTAGATTATGGTTCAACGACCTCTCAACGACTATGCGTTAGTTTTTGTGCTTGGTTTGATACGTTGATCTACCCGCACTCCTCCTTATTATTTACTAAAATTTACCAATACATTGCGCAGATGATCTTTATATACATGTTTCGCATGTGGCAGTCCACTTGTAGGTCGAAAACGAGAGGCTGTATTTTCCTACGACGACGAAACATACACACGTGTTTTTTACTCGAGGGGACCCAGTTTTCTAGGAAAATTTTGAAGACGAAGGGGAGATAAGACGTTGAATATACGAAAGGGGAGACACGAAGATTTCCTATGAGCAGAGTGGACAAGCAACGGGAAATATGTTGCGTAATATGTAGGAGGTCTGGAGTCGTCAGAGTTGTCTGCGACCTTGTATTAATGGATGAATGTTCAATACTTGTGTTCAGTCGTAAGGGTAAATAAAATATTGTAAAAATTTTTCATTATTTTCATTATTATCAATTCCTTTACAAATATGTTACCTCTTATATTTATAGTTTCCAATAAAAACGATACATCTTTTGTATGTACAATAATTTACAATTACTAAGTATACCACCATTGTGACTGCCTTTATTGGAAAATAAGGAAAGATTCGATTTATTAAAAACACGTTTTATTCAAACATAGCATGCTTTAAAGGCACGGTGATCCTACAAAATTTGAATAAACCAGCCTTGCACCTACGAAAACTAACGACGTGAAGTAACTTCTGCGTATAAAAACAATACCCTGTTCAACAAAAAATCGATACAAATACATTTTTTAGGATAAGTCAATTTTTTCTGAGGATGCTGAGATAATGCTGGAAAAGTGAGAATATAAATCAGTTAGATTGATAACTTAAATTTGGAATGAACTAATTCGTTTTTTTAGTTTATTTCAGTTTTTTCGCCTTTGGTAAAGTGAATTTAATTGCTTTCATTGTCCGAAAGTTAGCCCAGTGCAGTTACTCCAATATCAAACAGAAAGTTGAAGAAATTAATAACAGTAAATCAAGAAACGTATCCGAATGTCTGTCCAAATTTACCCTCCTAATCAAAAATGTTAAATGGAGAATTTTTAGATATTAAGAAGATATACAACTTTTGCCTACGTCAGTGATTTCATTAAAAAATTACAGCTTATTCGGAACATAAAATGTTAAGTCTCACGTAAAGTTAATGAAACAAATCTTTTTGTTTGTAGAAAATAAAAATTAAAAACGCAGTTTTTTCGATGTTTTCAAAAACTTTAAGGTTTTAGGAGAAACATGTTGTATATAGAGGTTGTACATATTTGTAATTTCTAAAATATTCCTATACCACAATATACAAATACTCCAACCACATATTGTATATAATACGAATGTTGATAAAAACGAAAAAAAATAGAAAGAAACGGGCTTATCTAAAACAGTGTGTGTATCTTTTTCGATTTTTTTTAACGGGGTTTCTTTTTATACATTAGTAGAAGTTACTTCACGACGTTAGTTTCGGGGTGCAGGGCGGCTTTATTCAAATTTTATTATTCAACACCGTGAAACATACAAAAAATGTATCATTTTTAATTTTTACTAAAAAATTGATCATGCCACTTGCTCACAACATAATCGTTGTTTTTCTAATATTATTCCAGAAATTCTGGTGAATATCATATAAACTGTAATCTTTAGACATAGTATGTAAAAACATAAGGTAATATTGAACGCACACAAAAAAAGTAACGCTCTGAAGGCATTTGTCGACCCATCGGATTGTCTTACAATTGCTTCGGAGGCAGCGAATGTGATGCGTGATTCACGGAGGCGATCCACAGATGTCAAATAAGATTCCATTAGAAAATTCGTCAACAGAGAATGCTACCCAGTGCGTGCGAAAACCTGGTTTTATCGGCCGTGTTAGCGATTAGTACCGCAGGCTTCGTCTACACCAGAGAAATCGGATCTACCCGATACACGCCTGTCGGGATTTAACCATTTGAAACATACATTTTTCTTAACACGAAAAATGGCTGAAAATCTTTAGGCGGTGGTTTTTGGGGTCACTGATTACGAATCTGACGTCCGATTTTCAAAATTCAATATGGGGGATCCATGATGGCGAACCAATAATAACATTATTTTTTTCAACACACAATGTAGAACTAAACGACAAATACCTGTGAGTTTTACACCCTCGAATTGTACAATTTTAACATTCCAGTATCGCAATCCGCGACATTCCGATCCGCCATTTTGGATCCACCGTATTGAATTTCGAAAATACTAGTTCAGATCAGCGGCCCCCGAAAACGGCTAAAGTACCCAATTTTGTCATGTTTGATTGGTGTTTTTCGTCTCAACACACGTTTTTGTGAAAAAATCCACCAAATTTACAATTTGTTTATTATTTCAAACAATATGACATATTAATTAATGATAAATATTGATTTATTTATGTTTCTAGCATGTCCTCAAACTTCAGAAGCAAAAAATTGCAAAAAATTAATTTATTATTACCTGAAATATGTAAAAACTGCATTACAAAAACGACGGATCGACACTCTGTTTGTAAGGGATAAGGATCGTAGTATATAGGCTCGAGATCGTTTTCCGTTATAGCTGTCCTGTTCTTGTTGTTGCGTTTTTGCTTTTTCTCTCTCACTGCCACTGTCCCCTACGATGACGATACTTTTTGACAAGTTCTTTCATAAACTTGTAGCTTTTAAAATATCTCTGAATTTTTACCAAATCGAGGAGTACCGGCGAGCTTCCACAAAGATTTGTTGACGATGGAATGTGATGGGATACTTTCCGCACGAAGACTACGGATAAATTCTTCGCGACCAACTGGTTAACAACATCGACAATGTCAGGCCCGATAAGCTCATCAACGTGTATATGGTTACACCTTCATTTTTCCACGTTCCGTGCGATGTAGATGTAGTTCAGTAATTTCAAATTTTTCTAGAATTTCGGGGATAACAATCGGATTTGTCAGTGAAATTGTGTCCTTCTCCTTGAATGTTACTTCATTTCAAGCTCCGTCCCGGATGTTTGTACCGTTCACTTATCATCACTCGCCCTGTGTACTATACTTTCGAGAGCTAGTATCATTTTCTTTGCTTCCGCCATAAGACCAATGTTTTTTAATCGCCGTTGTAGCCGATTAATTGCGAGAAAATGGCGCTGATAACCGGTGTCAGAAGAATCGGTATTCACCACCACCACCACCGCCGCCAATCTGTCTAAACCTCTTTTTATAGTTTCTTTTCGTGGAAAAGACGAGTGTTCGTAACATTTTTTGTTTACGAAGTAAACACCTCTATCGGGATTTTAAAGAAATGACAACCCATGCAATATATTGAGCGCAAACATGCAGATATATTTGACGAGTTTTCTGTCGTTGGTTGACAGCACAGCTGTACGTTGTCGTTTATCCGCAGGACACAGAGAGTTCAATAAAGTGAGATATTTTTTCAAGAGAATGAAAAACACGAAATACTGTCGTATCCTTTTTGTGCACGATTTATGTCTTAACGATTTCTTGCGATGAGATGACTTTTATTATTTTTATGTTTTTCTACAGATACCATATTCGGGATTTAGTGGATACTAAAAATTATAAATATCTGTGCGTTTTTTTTAAACTTGTTGGCTTTCATCTACGTATACTCGCGTATGCAACCTGAGATTGTTAGTTCGGAAATATACATGCACGAAATCTGAAATCATCCGATATGGTTTGCTGAAGATCTAAGAGAAGAGAACCGCGTGGGTGACATGTTGCATCTCTATAAGCTTCTTAGAGAAACTTTGAATTTTCCGAACATACTTGACGTGCGAGATGTTGAAATTGAACCCTATCTGGACGATTTTTAAACAAAAGCAGCTTATCGGTATTAAGTGAAATGTCGTGCCGTTCACGACCCTTACGAAAAATATTTTGCGTAATGAAAATTACACTCATATTTTTACGGGGACTGTCTTTAGTAAAGAGGTCCATACTGGTATTATTCGATGACTCGCTCAAAAGATCGTCCATTATAGTTAATTTTTGCTATTGTTGTCCTTTTGAATAATCATCGGGGATCGGTAGACCTTCTAGAAATTCGAATCCACGTTGCGTTACAGGTGATTTGTCACCTGAAAACATTTTTTACGACACTCATTTTATCATTAGGCTTAATAAAAAGTCATCCGATCGAAGGAAACATCTGCTAATAATGACTAATTTATTAACAAGTTTGTCACATACCATACACGTCCACGGATGTTTCCATCTCGTGTCCCCCGACAGTTTTGAACTTGAAGACTTTTTTTCAGAGCCACCGTACACTATACTCAATCTTAAACAACTGAATGTTAAAATAAAATAAAATAATAACAATAATAACAACTAATTGTATGCTAATAAATATACATCGCGAGAACACAGTCTTACAACCGGGGCGTCGCGGGCACGGGACGCGCGGCTCTCGCAAGCTTATTTATCGCGAGTAGCTCCTAAACCACCGGGGGGCTTTCGCGAGCTTGACAATCGCGAATTTCGAAGAGGGGGACCGCGCTCAACAAGCTTATCAGGGTCCTCCTCTTCGATCGCACCGCTTACAAGGCAACAAATCCGTGTTATACATGTCATTTGTCGAATATGCGTAAGAAATTTTGAAGGAAGATGCGTACATTCGTACATACACATACATGTACCACTACGGAGAATAATACATACAAAAGATATATTATACAACAAACATGCAACTGGTAGAAGAGTGTAAGCAAAGACGACCACCACGATCAAATACCATCGAAGACAGGGATCATCTTATAAAATAGGTCCTTCCAATAAATTTTGCTGCAAGATTTTAGTTGTAATTTAATTCATGTTCAAACATAAAATTGTTTCATAAAAAATGATCCGTTTTATTATTTATATCAATTTTACAGTACTTATTAATGATAGATTTTTATGATGCCGAAGCTAGCAGCAGATTCTCAGCAGCGGATTCAAGAAAACTGTGGAAATGGATAATTTCATATTTAAAATTACTTGCATTTAATTATTTTTAGACAAATTTTATACAAATAATCTGTTTTTGGTAATTTTAATGGCTGGAAACCAGAGTTTTTTCGAATCCGCTGCTGCGAATCTGCTGCTAGCTTCAGCATCATTGATAGATTTTGTATTTTCGATGATTATATCTAAAAATAATACAATGAGTTCATATATAGTTACGATCAACAGTCCATCTGCAAAGAAAGGCTCTGCGCGGAAAAAAATCTTTATTAAATTTCACTGAAATGCGTCAAATAGAAGTGCAATATTTGCCGAACACCTTCAGTATATATATTTACATAGTACAAATATACTAGTGTAAATTTTATTATATGTCGGGCGCCGAACTTTTTCGGCAAATTTTGCTTGATTTTTCAGAGAAGTTTCCTAAAGATTTCGTTTCCGTGTGACGCTCGTGTTTTCATATAATTACAAATTTGTTCACATTGGTTTAGACGGATTTGCTCGACACGTAAATCGCACGGTAAATATTCATTTTTTGTACATCCGCGAACTGTTTATTTAGATTTTTCGTTCGTAAATCGACACGGATCACTAGATTTCTCAGATCATCAAATGTGGATTTGTGCATTTCGATCGATGTGTGAAAGTAGTTCTTCAAAGACATACAAGAGTATATTCCATACATGACGTGTATAACACGGATTTGTTGCCTTGTAAGCGGTGCGATCGAAGAGGAGGATCCTGATAAGCTTGTTGAGCGCGGCCCCCCCTCTTTGAAATTCGCGATTGTCATGCTTGCGAAAGCCCCCGCGGTGCTATCGAAGAGGGGGACACTGATAAGCTTGTTGAGCGCGGTCCCCCTCTTCGAAATTCGCGATTGTCAAGCTCGCGAAAGCCCCCCGGTGGTTTAGGAGCTACTCGCGATAAATAAGCTTGCGAGAGCCGCGCGTCCCGTGCCCGCGACGCCCCGGTTGTAAGACTGTGTTCTCGCGATGTATATTTATTAGCATACAATTAGTTGTTATTATTGTTATTATTTTATTTTATTTTAACATTCAGTTGTTTAAGATTGAGTATAGTATACGGTGGCTCTGAAAAAAAGTCTTCAAGTTCAAAACTGTCGGGGGACACGAGATGGAAACATCCGTGGACGTGTATGGTATGTGACAAACTTGTTAATAAATTTGTCATTATTAGCAGATGTTTCCTTCGATCGGATGATTTTTTATTAAGCCTAATGATAAAATGAGTGTCGTAAAAAATGTTTTCAGGTGACAAATCACCTGTAACGCAACGTGGATTCGAATTTCTAGAAGGTCTACCGATCCCCGATGATTATTCAAAAGGACAACAATAGCAAAAATTAACTATAATGGACGATCTTTTGAGCGAGTCATCGAATAATACCAGTATGGACCTCTTTACTAAAGACAGTCCCCGTAAAAATATGAGTGTAATTTTCATTACGCAAAATATTGTTCGTAAGGGTCGTGAACGGCACGACATTTCACTTAATACCGATAAGCTGCTTTTGTTTAAAAATCGTCCAGATAGGGTTCAATTTCAACATCTCGCACGTCAAGTATGTTCGGAAAATTCAAAGTTTCTCCAAGAAGCTTATAGAGATGCAACATGTCACCCACGCGGTTATCTTCTCTTAGATCTTCAGCAAACCATATCGGATGATTTCAGATTTCGTGCATGTATATTTCCGAACTAACAATCTCAGGTTGCATACGCGAGTGTACGTAGATGAAAGCCAACAAGTTTTAAAAAAACGCACAGATATTTATAATTTTTAGTATCCACTAAATCCGGAATATGGTATCTGTAGAAAAACATAAAAATAATAAAAGTCATCTCATCGCAAGAAATCGTTAAGACATAAATCGTGCACAAAAAAGATACGACAGTATTTCGTGTTTTTCATTCTCTTGAAAAAATATCTCACTTTATTGAACTCTCTGTGTCCTGCGGATAAACGACAACGTACAGCTGTGCTGTCAACCAACGACAGAAAACTCGTCAAATATATCTGCATGTTTGCGCTCAATATATTGCATGGGTTGTCATTTCTTTAAAATCCCGATAGAGGTGTTTACTTCGTAAGCAAAAAATGTTACGAACACTCGTCTTTTCCACGAAAAGAAACTATAAAAAGAGGTTTAGACAGATCGGCGGCGGTGGTGGTGGTGGTGAATACCGATTCTTCTGACACCGGTTATCAGCGCCATTTTCTCGCAATTAATCGGCTACAACGGCGATTAAAAACATTGGTCTTATGGCGGAAGCAAAGAAAATGATACTAGCTCTCGAAAGTATAGCACACAGGGCGAGTGATGATAAGTGAACGGTACAAACATCCGGGACGGAGCTTGAAATGAAGTAACATTCTAGGAGAAGAACACAATTTCACTGACAAATCCGATTGTTATCCCCGAAATTCTAGAAAAATTTGAAATTACTGAACTACATCTACATCGCACGGAACGTGGAAAAATGAAGGTGTAACCATATACACGTTGATGAGCTTATCGGGCCTGACATTGTCGATGTTGTTAACCAGTTGGTCGCGAAGAATTTATCCGTAGTCTTCGTGCGGAAAGTATCCCATCACATTCCATCGTCAACAAATCTTTGTGGAAGCTCGCCGGTACTCCTCGATTTGGTAAAAATTCAGAGATATTTTAAAAGCTACAAGTTTATGAAAGAACTTGTCAAAAAGTATCGTCATCGTAGGGGACATTGGCAGTGAGAGAGAAAAAGCAAAAACGCAACAACGAGAACAGGACAGCTGTAACGGAAAACGATCCCGAGCCTATGTACTACGATCCTTAACCCTTACAAACAAAGTGTCGATCCGTCGTTTTTGTAATGCAGTTTTTACATATTTCAGGTAATAATAAATTAATTTTTTGCAATTTTTTGCTTCTGAAGTTTGAGGACATGCTAGAAACATAAATAAATCAATATTTATCATTAATTAATATGTCATATTGTTTGAAATAATAAACAAATTGTAAATTTGGTGGATTTTTTCACAAAAACGTGTGTTGAGACGAAAAACACCAATCAAACATGACAAAATTGGGTACTTTAGCCGTTTTCGGGGGCCGCTGATCTGAACTAGTATTTTCGAAATTCAATACGGTGGATCCAAAATGGCGGATCGGAATGTCGCGGATTGCGATACTGGAATGTTAAAATTGTACAATTCGAGGGTGTAAAACTCACAGGTATTTGTCGTTTAGTTCTACATTGTGTGTTGAAAAAAATAATGTTATTATTGGTTCGCCATCATGGATCCCCCATATTGAATTTTGAAAATCGGACGTCAGATTCGTAATCAGTGACGCCAAAAACCACCGCCTAAAGATTTTCAGCCATTTTTCGTGTTAAGAAAAATGTATGTTTCAAATGGTTAAATCCCGACAGGCGTGTATCGGGTAGATCCGATTTCTCTGGTGTAGACGAAGCCTGCGGTACTAATCGCTAACACGGCCGATAAAACCAGGTTTTCGCACGCACTGGGTAGCATTCTCTGTTGACGAATTTTCTAATGGAATCTTATTTGACATCTGTGGATCGCCTCCGTGAATCACGCATCACATTCGCTGCCTCCGAAGCAATTGTAAGACAATCCGATGGGTCGACAAATGCCTTCAGAGCGTTACTTTTTTTGTGTGCGTTCAATATTACCTTATGTTTTTACATACTATGTCTAAAGATTACAGTTTATATGATATTCACCAGAATTTCTGGAATAATATTAGAAAAACAACGATTATGTTGTGAGCAAGTGGCATGATCAATTTTTTAGTAAAAATTAAAAATGATACATTTTTTGTATGTTTCACGGTGTTGAATAATAAAATTTGAATAAAGCCGCCCTGCACCCCGAAACTAACGTCGTGAAGTAACTTCTACTAATGTATAAAAAGAAACCCCGTTAAAAAAAATCGAAAAAGATACACACACTGTTTTAGATAAGCCCGTTTCTTTCTATTTTTTTTCGTTTTTATCAACATTCGTATTATATACAATATGTGGTTGGAGTATTTGTATATTGTGGTATAGGAATATTTTAGAAATTACAAATATGTACAACCTCTATATACAACATGTTTCTCCTAAAACCTTAAAGTTTTTGAAAACATCGAAAAAACTGCGTTTTTAATTTTTATTTTTTACAAACAAAAAGATTTGTTTCATTAACTTTACGTGAGACTTAACATTTTATGTTCCGAATAAGCTGTAATTTTTTAATGAAATCACTGACGTAGGCAAAAGTTGTATATCTTCTTAATATCTAAAAATTCTCCATTTAACATTTTTGATTAGGAGGGTAAATTTGGACAGACATTCGGATACGTTTCTTGATTTACTGTTATTAATTTCTTCAACTTTCTGTTTGATATTGGAGTAACTGCACTGGGCTAACTTTCGGACAATGAAAGCAATTAAATTCACTTTACCAAAGGCGAAAAAACTGAAATAAACTAAAAAAACGAATTAGTTCATTCCAAATTTAAGTTATCAATCTAACTGATTTATATGTTCACTTTTCCAGCATTATCTCAGCATCCTCAGAAAAAATTGACTTATCCTAAAAAATGTATTTGTATCGTTTTTTTGTTGAACAGGGTATTGTTTTTATACGCAGAAGTTACTTCACGTCGTTAGTTTTCGTAGGTGCAAGGCTGGTTTATTCAAATTTTGTAGGATCACCGTGCCTTTAAAGCATGCTATGTTTGAATAAAACGTGTTTTTAATAAATCGAATCTTTCCTTATTTTCCCTTTATCATATCTCCCCTTCGTATTTACCGGTGATTTCCAAGAAACTATTACAATTAAGTAGTTGTTTATATGGCTTCCAGATTACAAAATCGGAAATTTTCGACATCTATTATTGTAGTTTATACGTGTATATTATTATTATTCTATGTATTATTTTGTATAGTACGATTTCTAGCTTACTTTTAGAGTCTTATCTTTCCCTAGTCTTCAAGATTTTCCTAGAAAACTGGGTCCCCTCGAGTAAAAAACACGTGTGTATGTTTCGTCGTCGTAGGAAATTACAGCCTCTCGTTTTCGACCTACAAGTGAACTGCCACGAGCGCAACATGTATAAAAAGGTCATCTGCGCAATGTATTGGTAAATCTTAGTAAATAATAAAGAGGAGTGTGGGTGGATCACCATAACAAACCAAACACGAAAACTAATACATAGTCATCGAGAGGTCGCTGAACCATGACCTACTTCATGTTGCGGCCAAAGGGACCCCGTACAGGTTTGTTTACGTCTGAGTTACCTAACAAGGCGGGTATAAGGCTATCTACAATCCTAAATTATTTTTTTTATTTGACATTAATTGCCCAATAATGTTTATTAACATCATTTATTGATACTTTTATAGCTTGTTTTGATATTAACAATACAGTAATAACCACTATTATCAGATCATTATCCCCTGACCTATCTCAAGATTCGTCTGCCGGTCTCGTGTAGCGGCCAAAGGTACCCCATGAAATTGTAACGCGACAGGAAGAAAAACTTGCCAAATAGTTTTGAAAAAACGGCGTCACGTTTCGAGTCGATATTCGTTTCCTTTTGGGTATACATATAGACAATAAAGGCAGTCACAATGGTGGTATACTTGGTAATTGTAAATTATTGTACATACAAAAGATGTATCGTTTTTATTGGAAACTATAAATATAAGAGGTAACATATTTGTAAAGGAATTGATAATAATGAAAATAATGAAAAATTTTTACAATATTTTATTTACCCTTACGACTGAACACAAGTATTGAACATTCATCCATTAATACAAGGTCGCAGACAACTCTGACGACTCCAGACCTCCTACATATTACGCAACATATTTCCCGTTGCTTGTCCACTCTGCTCATAGGAAATCTTCGTGTCTCCCCTTTCGTATATTCAACGTCTTATCTCCCCTTCGTCTTCAAAATTTTCCTAGAAAACTGGGTCCCCTCGAGTAAAAAACACGTGTGTATGTTTCGTCGTCGTAGGAAAATACAGCCTCTCGTTTTCGACCTACAAGTGGACTGCCACATGCGAAACATGTATATAAAGATCATCTGCGCAATGTATTGGTAAATTTTAGTAAATAATAAGGAGGAGTGCGGGTAGATCAACGTATCAAACCAAGCACAAAAACTAACGCATAGTCGTTGAGAGGTCGTTGAACCATAATCTACCTTACGTTGCGGCCAAAGGGACCCCGTACAGGTTTGTTTACGTCTGAGTTACCTCACAAAGCGGCTACAGGCCTATCTACGGTCACGATTATTATTTATCTGATATTCATTTGTACAATTAACAATATTTATTGACGGTTTTATTGTTTATTTTGATATTAATTATCCATTAATAACCACTATCACTTTACGAGGTCCCTATCCCCTGACCTATCTCATGATTCGTCTGCCAGCCACGCGTAGCGGCCAAAGGTACTCCGTACGTTTTTGTTTTCGTCAAACTACTGACCTACATAAAAATGCGACTACAGGGATATTTACGATCATAAATTATTTTTATCTGACATTAATTACCCAATTAACATTATTTATTGACATTTTTATTATTTGTTTTGACATTAATTACCCATTAATAACCATTAACACCTCTTTATGAGGTCATTAACCTCTGACCTATCTCAAGATTCGTCTGCCAGCCACGCGTAGTAGCCAAAGGTACCCCGTACGTTTTTGTTTACGTCAGACTACCGACCTACTTCAAAAGGCGGCTACAGGGATATTTACGGTCATAAATTATTTTTTTCTGACATTAATTACCCAATTAACATTATTTATTGACGTTTTTATTGCTTGTTTTGACATTAATTACCCATTAATAACCATTATCACCTCTTTATGAGGTCATTAAACCCTGACCTATCCCAAGACGCGCGTGCCGTCTGGCGCCAGACCTACCTCAAGGTGGAGGAGTGGGGGGTGTTTACGTCTCGCCATCGGTACCCCTATACTACTGTAAAATGTTGCAGATTGCATATTTTGAAGAAAAATATTGAATGTAGGCTCATGACAAATTGCATTCAATCATTAAGTTTAACATAAAATTCAAGCCTTATTATGAAAGTTTCTATAGTAACTGGGTGTAATGTTCAAATGCGTAGAAATATTAAATAAATGCCGACAGATTTAAATCAATAATGCATTTACGTGGTCACAAACCGGAATGTTCTATTGAAAATGATGGCGTCATCAAATACATATAAAATACAAGTCTTATTAGAATGTGGTACCAGGGAGTATAAAAGAAGAGGATAGCATTGGTTGCTATAACCTAAGAGTCGAAAGAAAACACTTACAATTAGACTAATCTCTAGAGAATAAATGTGTTCAAACATATGGGTTGGATAATATACAAATTCATCGCTTAAAATATCAGTTAACTATAAATGTTTCCAATATAAGGCAAGTAAGATGGAAAAAATATTACACTTGTAAGAGAAGTTTAGACTGAGAGAAATATTTCAAGTATAATAATAAATTTGAAGTGAATATATTACCTCCATTATTTGCTAGATGTTTTTGGTATTGGTTGAATATTAGTGCGGGTATAAGGTGGGTGGTCAAATAATTACTGTATACAAAATTGTCCTTTGATTATCAGTTTTACTTATTAGTAAGGTGTTCGTTAATATCTGAAGTAGCTATAATTTATCTTTAAAATATGAATGCAATATAGAGAGTGCGTTTCAAAGCTTCGATGTACTAGATGCCAATAATTAATGACGGGCAACAGGCAATTTTGACGCACATTTTAGTCTAAACGTGATAATGAAAAGACTGACGTACAGTCTGCAAATATTGTAAATATGTACGTGTTATAATATTAAAAATTATATAATTGAACGTAATGATAGAGATACGTGTGTTAAATTATTCATTTAATTGCATACTCATACTTTTGTAATTTCCAAAACACCGCAATTAATCTTGTTTTAGTAAAATTCTATAATGATCTTAAATATTAAATTGTTTCATTATTAACGAAAAAATCGTTGAATATTGACTCCCTTATATAAGAAAATATTCAATAATTATTGAAAGTGTGTTTGTGTACAGATGTGTTTGTACTGTCGAAAAGAAACATGAAGTACGATAGAAGCTTTACCGACAGGTCATTGATATTTTTTCACTTTTCCTTTCAAAATGACTAATGTTTTACGGAATCACATGAGCACATTTAAATAGAATTAATCTATGCATGGCTTCATGTTGAATTGTTGTTTAGTCTTATATTTCATATACGATAGCAATCTTTTTAAGTGATAATATATGAAAACATCAGTTCTAAAAACCATTCAATATTAATAATAATTGTTAATTTTACGTGTTTGTGTGACCCGCTAGGGAAGAAATGACGAGTAGTAATAAACAGATTTATTATGTGGAACAGAAAAGCTTTTATTTGCGATCGTAACGAAATGTGTACCGGCATGTACCACGTTCGGATAAAGACTAAAGACTTCTCGCGACACGCCGCTAGAGCGTTAATTCTTCCGTTCTACAGGAACGGTTCTTGCGCTATCTTGGTTGCGCGCGCATACATATCAAGCACGCTAATCAAATTTAACACTTCCGTCGTTTTAGTGCTTGTACACACCTACACACATCCCCATACTGTCGCGTAGACGCCGGAAACGCTCTTTCGGCAACGCTTTCGTTAATATGTCCGCCTTTTGCATTTCAGACGCGACATATTCGACTCGAATCTCGGTGTTCTCGATCATTTCGCGTATATGATGATATCGGACATCGATGTGCTTGGTCCTCTCGTGAAATTCAGGATTTTTCGCTAGCTTGATAGCGCTTTGATTATCTACGAATAATACAGTGGCACTGTCACATCGATGCCCGATCTCTTTTAGCAATCTACGGAGCCGTATGGCTTCTTTTGCAGCGGACGAAGCTGCTACGTACTCGGACTCCGTGGTACTCAAGGTCACCATCTTTTGACGTCTAGACGACCACGTGATCGGCCCGTTCGCGAGACTGAATAAATAACCGGTGGTTGATCTACGCGTTTCAAAATCTCCCGCATAATCTGCATCGAAAAAACCGGTTAATTTCGACTCGCTTCCGCCGCTGCGGTACTCGATTCCTAAGCCTAAGGTATCGACTTGATACGCGAAAATTCTCTTTACAGCTCGCCAGTGACTATGGTCGTGATTGTTTAGGAATTTACTCGCGTTGTTTACCGCGAACGCGATATCGGGCCTCGATACAATTGCCGCAAACATAAGCGATCCCACGGCCTCGCGATACGGCACTTTATTCACAATCTCGCTTGCATTTGCCGGACTCAACGTTACATGAGGATCAGCTGGCACACTTAACGCTTTCGCGTCGCTCATGCCGAATTTCTCGAGAATGCGATTTATATACGAGTTTTGGTGAATAAACATCGATTTCCGTTCTCGGTCGCGATCTATCTGTAAACCTATGAAACTCTTACCGTCGCTTCGCGTAATTTCGAATTCCCTACTGAGTATTGCTAGTATGCGCTCGAGAATTTTCCCTGATTCACACGCGATTAGTCCATCATCTACGTACAATGCGAGATAGACTCTTGAACGTTTGTAACACCCGACATATATACATTTATCGGCACTCGTGTCCTTAAAACTAAACTGTCGTAAAAAAACTTTGAACTTTCGGTTCCAGCACCGCGGTGCTTGCTTGAGACCGTATAGCGACTTATTTAGTCGACAAACCGCGTTTGCACCACTTTTCACACACTCTTTGATGTCGAACCCCTCAGGAACCTCCATGTGAATTTCTTCGTCCAGCGAATCGTATCTCACCACCGGTGAGAACGTCTCGGTGTAATCGATCCCCTCTCTTCGTTGGAAGCCTCTTGCACAAAGGCGAGCTTTGTACCGATATATTTGACCCGTTGCGTCTCTCAGCTTTTTAAAAACCCATTTAGAGTCGATGGTTTTCGTCTCAGCTTTCTTTTCAACGATGGTCCACGTGTTATTCTTCTCGTGAGCGTCGAGTTCCTCGCGTATCGCTTCGATTCATCTAGACGCGTCTTCTCCGCGGATCGCTTCTTTGAAGTTCGCAGGAGGATCGTACTCAGCTAGATTTAGCTCGTACTCTTCGTCGTACCTTCTTGGTTGTCTCAGCGACGCACGATCTCGGAGTTGACGAGGTTCGAACGGTGGCGCTTGTTGTTCGAGAATTTCGGGAGCTCCGTGCTCTTCGTTACCGGCGGCAGGTGCGACCGACACATTACCGACCGCAGATGCTGCTGGTACATTACAGGCTGCAGGTTCGGCTTGTACCCGCTGAATCCGATCTTCCCGCTCTGCTTCACCGACACTGAGTTCCCCCATTGGGAACGTCAGTTCCTCGTTCTCGTTCTCGTCTACCGAGGACTCACTCACACCGTGTTTTTCGTGAAACACCACGTTTCTTGACACCGTTACAGTCCTCGTCTCAGGATTGAACAGACGATAATTCGTCGAATCTCCTTCGTACCCCACGAAGAGCATCTTTTTCGACCTCGCATCGAATTTCTTCGTAAACTGCTTGGGTACATATACGAAGGCTTCGGATCCGAACACTTTTGCGTGACTTAAATCGGGTTTTTTTTTCGTCCAGATTTCGTATGGCGTTCTCGTTTCCCTTCTCTCTGACGATAGCACTCGATTTTGGATATATACGGCCGTATTTACCGCTTCCGCCCACAGCGACGTCGGTAAATTTTTCGCCTTAAGCATTGTGCGCGCGCACTCGACGATCGTTCGATTGTCGCGTTCAGATTTACCGTTCTGTTCTGGCGTATACGGTGCACTCGGCTCGAATCGGATACCGCGCGACGATAAATACTGCGTCATTTTCTCGTTGACGTACTCGCGACCGTTATCGGAACGTAGCGCCTACGTCGGTTTCCCGAACTTGTTCGTGATCGACCTCTCGAACTCTTTGAAACGTTCGAACACGTCCGACTTGTGTTTCATGAAAGCCACATGACGGTACCCAGACGCGTCGTCGATGAACGTTATGAAATACCGCGCGCCTCCTGGCGAAATCTCGGACATCGGCCCGCACACGTCACGGTGTATCAACTCACCCGTTTTCGTGTTGACTTCCTCATTGGCTGTTTTGAAGGGCAATCTATGTGCCTTCCCCAACTGGCATGCTTTGCAGAAGAAATCGTTTTCGTTGACGATTTTCACTCCTTGAACGAGCTCCTTTTTCACGAGATCGCACAGCGCAGGTTTATTCAGATGTCCTAGGCGCTCGTGCCAAACCTTAAGGTTCGTCGTCGTCACGTTTGCCTCACCGACACTCCGTGCTTCCTTGACACGAAAAAACATTCTGAACAGATCGTTCGACTGCTTAACTCCAGTCGCCACAATCTCTTTATTGTCTATCAGATGCACTCTGTCACTCGCGAATCTCACTTCGAGCCCTCTTGAAGTGCACACGCCAACGGAAAACAAGTTGCTGCGTACTTTCGGAACGTAGAGCACATTTTCGATCCTCGCCTCGAGCCACACACCGTTTACGAATTTCTCGATCATTATTGTGCTTTCGCCTACCACTTCACACAAGCCGTCGTCGCCGACCGATATCGTCGTGCCTTTGTGCGGACGAAACTCGCAGAACCACTCGCGCCGAAACGTGATATGCCTAGAGGCGCCACTGTCGGTATACCAGACATCTTTTTTGTTTAGCTGTAGCCATCTATTTTTGAAATCCTTAGACAGGCTACCGTACCGACCCGGTTTTCGAACGTTACTCGTGCTTGCCGAACTCTCAGCAACAAAGGCATGACCACGTGACTTACTCTCCTCGTTGTCGCCTTTTTTGTTTTCGCGTTGGGCAATCGCGCGCGTAATGCCCCTTCTCCTGACAACAATAGCATTCACTGCTCTTCTTTTTCTTGTCTCGTCGTGCTTTCCTCTCCTCTTTTTCTTTCGAGGCTTCTTTTTTCTTCGAACCGAAAACCTTCTCGTTGGTGATTCGCATCGCCGCAAGTGCCGCTATCTCGCCTGCTTCTCCCTCCATTCTGACTTTTTCTTTTATCAGACGTTCTTGCAGGTTTTCTAAGGTTTGTCGAGCGGGGTCGACGCTGTCCCACGCCGTCTGCAACGTACTGAGTTTTGAGGTTAGGCTGGCCAAGATTTTCGCCATAATCGTCAAATCGGTCACGTTTTCGCCGAGATCGAGAAGCTGCGTCGCCATATTTTGGATTTTTGCCACGTGCTGGACGACCGAGTCCATCGGTCCCATTCGATATTCATGGAAGCGTTGCATTAAAACGAGTTTGTTTGCCGCTTAATTTTGCTGGTGGATCCTCGTGAGCGTATCCCACATCTGTTTCCCGGTAGTACAGGCCAGCAAGCTCTCGAGCTGTCTGTATTCCATCGCTCTCGAGATGAGGTACATTGTCTTCGCGTTGTCCTTCACCCACGCCTTCATCAGCTCCTGTTCAGCCTCGTCCGGTCTCGCGTTCGTTCCATCCACGATCCCGTAAACACCACTTGCCATCAACGCCGCCGTCATTTGGAATTTCCAGCCGAGGAAATTCGTTCCGTCGAACTTAGGCACGTGTCCCACCGAAAATTCGTCTGGCATTGCTACTCGCGCTTCGACTTCCGAAACTTTTCCGACCTGTGCGATTCCGCAATGGGGGAATTTGCCACGTGTTCCGTTCCCGCCTGACTCGCGCGATTCCTCTAGCAAACAAATTTGTCACACTGGAACCGTTCCTGGGCTCATAACCTGTTAATTTTACTTGTTTGTGTGACCCGCTAGGGAAGAAATGACGAGTAGTAATAAACAGATTTATTATGTGGAACAGAAAAGCTTTTATTTGCGATCGTAACGAAATGTGTACCGGCATGTACCACGTTCGGATAAAGACTAAAGACTTCTCGCGACACGCCGCTAGAGCGTTAATTCTTCCGTTCTACAGGAACGGTTCTTGCGCTATCTTGGTTGCGCACGCATACATATCAAGCACGCTAATCAAATTTAACAATAATAATAATATGAAATTGTAGTGCATGATGTGAAAACATAAGATGTTTTTAAAGGTTAATTTATTACTATGAAAATGATTTATTGATATAATAACTTGTGTCTTTTTGTACACGGAAAAAAATAGTATGTCGCTCCAGCCAGATTGGCCAGCGAAAACAGCTTCCCACTGCCCATCAGGTCGCGATGTAAGTCGCGAGTGAAGACGTAAAATGACAATTAAAATTCGAAATCCTTAAAATTTTTTTTTCTATAAATAGGTATACTTTTCTTATGTCTTTAAGAATATTTCTACATAATTTCTAGACGATGTGGTTATTTATATTATTTTTTTAAAGTCGTTAATAGTGAAAAAATCACTACTTTTTTCATTTTAAGGCTTCCGTATTGATTACCGTGTTAGATACGACAAAAATGCACTCAACCTTTTTTGTAGAGCACAAAATTTCCTACAAAAAAGTCACTGAGAGCCATAGTCTAATGTTAATAGATACGTCACGAATAAGATAACTATCTCTGTTCTAAAATTTCAATGATTTATTCAATAAATTGCGATGTTTTTCATGCCGTACATATTAACATTAGACTATGGCTCTCAGTGACTTTTTTGTAGGAAATTTTGTGCTCTACAAAAAAGGTTCAGTGCATTTTTGTCGTATCTAACGCGGTAATCAATACGGAAGCCTTAAAATGAAAAAAGTAGTGATTTTTTCACTATTAACGACTTTAAAAAATCATATAAAAATAATATAAATAACCACATCGTCTAGAAATTATGTAGAAATATTCCTCAAGACATAAGAAAAGTATACCTATTTATAGAAAAAAAAATTTTAAGGATTTCGAATTTTAATTGTCATTTTACGTCTTCACTCGCGACTTACATCGCGACCTGATAGGCAGTGGGAAGCTGTTTTCGCTGGCCAATCTGGCTGGAGCGACATACTATTTTTTTCCGTGTATTGCACTAGGTGTGATGGATAGGAGGACATTCTCCTTATGGCAATATATTTAACAAAATACCTACATATAATAATAGCTAAATAACGCTAAATACAATTTCGAATCAAGATGTATACCATTCGTTAGTATTAAAATACATTTACGCTTGTACTTGTTGGGTTTTCAGAATGAATTTCCTTCCATAGTCGTGTGAATGTTACAACACAAGAATGTGCACACGACTCGATTTCATGTAAGAGTATTCGTATAGATGCAACAAATCGGTAGCTAATGAGAGAGAGAGTGAGAGAGAGAGAATGATCGACAATTAAAGATGACAGTTCGAAAGTTCAATTCACTACGAATAAGGCGACCTTATGTAGGCTATTGTACACGGTTCTAATGTGAAGGAATTTGTTATTATCATAATGATAAATACTTTGTTGTCTTTCGTTTTGTTTTGCATTTACAGAAAGAAAGATGTAGTGTAGATAAGACGACTTAGACCATGTAAGATTTATGCATGGACTGACTTTAAGATGTAATGATTTTAATTATTTGATTTAAGACTGCAGTATATCGCGATTTAATATACATACAAAAATTAATTGTTTAAACGATGGCAAGTTAATGACTGAACATTTTTTATTTAAAATTGAAACATCTTTGGAACGCTCAATTGTATTATTAATCAATCGAAACTTGTATTCATACGTCTATGCACATTTCAATTAGATCGATTATCGTAGAAATGATTTATTCAATTGTGAAAGTGCGGTGACCATCATACTGGTGTTAGTATTTGAAACGATTTACTATTGCGTTTAACTTCTTCATCATTTTAGTGTCGTAACTCGCAAACTATCGAAAATGAACATGTATGGAACCATCTATCCTAATCTCGAGAGGAACGTCGGATGATATCGAGAGGGATCTAGTGACCGTGAAAAGTATCTGTTTTTGTTACACACTGATTTGATTTCCGTTTCATAGGAATTAACGAAGAGATACTATGATCTAGAGAGAAAGGTACGACGTATATCCATGAATTAGAGGCACCACGCCATACGTGGAAGTGGCAATGAGTGTCTGAGAGAGAGATGATGCGTCAATTAATGAAGGGGACAAGCAAATCAGTATTAGGTACTAGAAATGTAGAATATTGCCAACGTGCAAGTATTCCCCGCACCTGGTAATCGGTTTATACCGAAGAAAATGTTTATTATGGATATTTCCGACAGTGATGTTGGAAGTACGTTTTGAACGTAAAACAATTGGTTAATGCACAATTATCATGATCTACGATGGGAATCGTGCGATATACCCTTTGATGCAATGAACGAAACGTTGAAGGACACCGTTACATGTGCTCACAAGATATACAAAAAAGGCGCAGACAAATAAAAGACATAGGTTGCAGGAAATTTTAGATACTGACAATGTTGCCGACATAGACATATTGACCTGTCCTCCTCTACCGAAGCTCATAGGACGACAACTGGAAAATCGTCAAGACTCTTCTTCAAAAATCTTCAATCTGCATCTCTTCAAAAGTCAATGAGAATTTACTATGATGTGACACGTCTTGCATTAATAGAAACAAAAGACACCCAGTGTCTACCTATAGATTTCATCTCAACGTTTGCAGAACGTGAAATTAAAGATGTATGGTCATGCTTACCACTCACAATGTAAATGCATCCAGATTTACGTGAATGTCATCGATAAACATTTTGAAACGAGTGATGATACCGCAGAGAGACAACCGCCGGTGATTAAAGACTGTGCAAAGTGTCAATTTAAGAAGGATGTATAGTAATGGAAATATAGGTATTTTAGAAATAAGAAATCTCGGGTCCTCGAGATTGCTTTCGCTTTGCAGTATATGCGCGGTAATATTTAACAATTTCACTTTCATATTCTTTTGCATGGCGATATTATTATTATTAGTTTATTTACGCATTGTCTCATATTCAATTGTAATCGCTCCATAACCACTCATATCAGCAAGTATATCATCGTAGTCTACTATGAATCCATGCATTTCAGACGCACCCGCATATTTAATTAAATGCGTTCCACAGATTCTGCAATCTCTTTCAACATGCCAAAAGATGGCAGCATGGTCACATCCTTTAACTGTTTACTTAAAAGACACTAAACTGTGCATAAAGATAGAAAGAAACTGTTGAATCTTACAAGCTTCTCTTAAATTTTTACATCTTCATTTCGATCTTATTATTCTCAAAAATTTTAAAGGTGGGAAATATTAAATGATGGTTAATTAATTACATTAAAAGCAAGTCGATACTCGTATGTGTTCGTCACTTATGGGAAATCAGATTCATTGTTACCGTATAGTAAAGTCTACGGATAATTAACAGGTCGAAACCTGTATGGCGATATTTGAGATGTGGGAAATTGTACACATATTAAAAGATGGTCAGGAACCTGATTAATTACATTACCCACGTGTCCAAACTCGTATAGCTATGATTCGTACGTCATGAAAACACATAAATATCGTGAATAGATAAATGCATAAGGAATAAGCGTGTCATCCTCTCTCTTTCTAATTACTGCTAGCTTCTTCCATCAGTTCTATATTATACATTTTAATACACGCTATTCGGATTATGTGAGATTTATTACTATTTGAATATTATAATTGTAAATTATTTATTTATTTATTAATGCTACCTTTGTTAACGAAGGGGTGTGTTGGCCTATGGGTGATCCGCTAGGTCATTCCTACAGATAAAATACGGAACTGAGGACATCTCCTTTCTATTATGGCGGAGGTTGCCTAAATTTGGGAAAGAGAAAATGTGTCACTTAGTATATGTTTTGATGTAATGGCCCAATGACTTTAAACGCGTCTGAACCTGTATACATGGAAAAATATGTTGTGAAAATGATCTGCGGAATATCGGCAATGACGATGACCGTGAAACTGGTATAATGCTAAAGTTAATGGATCTAACAAAGAGTACGCGAGAGCGAGAGAGATGGTAGTAGAACGCAGGAGGAAATAGTATATTACTCAACGAGGGAGGTAAAATAAAGAATGTCTCAGACTGCGTGTAATTTTTACCCGAGGTGAAGCCAAGGGTGAAAAACATGTAGTCTGAGGCATTCTTTTTTACTTCCCGAGGGAAGTATACGATTTTTCTTCATGACAGGGAGGAAAAGAAGTAACTTTCGTCCCAGTGTGATGAAAGCTCATTATTAAAATTTCACCCTCACTTTCAAAATACGGTTCCTAGCCTACGATGAATTTCCACATAGGCATCGAGAAGCGACTATGATGTAGCAATAGCTGACCTCTAATGAAGGCGACTTTTACATTTTTTTTTTTACATTCCTCACATGACAATACGAATGTGTAACAGCTAGTATTTTTCAATATTTATGATCTAATTACTTAAGATCACGCATTAGAAAGAGGCCGTTTGCAATGACCATCTAAAGGCAGGACATTTTTATAACAATATTTAGGGGGGTCGGCGCCAGGTCTTTTGAACGCGTTCAGACTTGCTTAGCGGCTTTTCTACATTAATTTCAAAATGGTCTTAGCAGTTTTGGGTGAAGGGATTCGACAGTTTTGTCTCTATTGAAGATCATGGAGATACGCTAATTAATATGACAGCAGCTGTAACCCTCTATACCGTGATCCAATGAATACGTGTCCCCAACTATATCTTCATCCCATTGGGAATGTGAGGATTGGCCCTTGAGAATGAATTTATTTTGTCAATCTTTGCGATAGATTCTCGAATGAAGTTGGAAAAATGACCCTCAGTAGCGCCTTCTTTAAGAGTGTTGTAAACCTTCTTCAAGGCCTCTTCCCATGACGACAAAATCTTCTTGACATCTACCATATTGATGTAGAAATACAATATTTGAAATAGAGGTGCTTACGTACTGTCAAACATAGACACAGGAACGCGACATTCCTTTGAAACGATGTCTGGACCTGTATACAATTTCGAGACTTTCGGGAAAACAAATGTACGGTGAGTATGTGATCGACGGATAATCGAGGACCGTGAAAACGGTATACTGCTAATGTTAATGGGTGTAACAAAGAGTATGCGAGAGCGAGAGAGATGGTAGTAGGACGCACGAGGAAAAGGTCATTTTACTTACATATGGCAATACTACATTGGAATGCTTCTCATTTTTAAGATATGACGAATGTTGTTTATGGGATATCAATGACCATGAAAATTGTTTACAACAATGTTGTAATATTTTAAACATTTACCGAGAAACGAACCATCAAAACTTCTCTACACACGCACGCGTTTAAAAATTTAGAGGTCATTAACGAAATACGGGTTCTGTAGTAAAGAGATGGAAGACGTCCTTACAATTTTACGCTTGATTGCCTTAAATTTCCTAACTTACCGTGTATTTCCTAAGACGTGTGGAAACCCTTTTCATGAACGGTTTTGCAATAGAGGTGAAGGTCAAGGTGGACAACAAGGCCTCGAGCCGAAAATTGAGAAATGCTATGGACTGATTAATTAGATGTATTTAGAAAATATATATGTGGGCCACGTCTGGTATAGGTCTATTCGTACATTTCAAAAGTAATTACGGGGAGAATAGTACGTACGACGAAAAGATCCGGGAGACGCGTCATAACTTGTCTACAAGGGCGCACGCATTTCAAAGTTTAGAGGTACAGATGACGAACGTGGGGTATCAATGACCGTGAAAACTAAATGTTCTTGTCACGACAAATATGAGCTCGGCAATGAGTGCGAGAGAGAAGGTAGTAGTAAACGGCATGACGAGGACTTTTACGTATCACTGCGGTTCCTCGTGCATAGTGCGATCTGCGTTGGTATTCCTATAGGCGACGGCCTTCGGCCGCGGATGTTTATTCATAATAATAGTAAATTCTTAATAACAATTTGTTGCGTATGTTTGGATTAGGTCATTAATTATATGGAATAATAATATGTAGTACACATGTTTCTCAACCTTCACAATCTTCGATTATGAAATTGTTTACAATTTCCCTTTCACTCGCGACTTTGTCCCCCTACTCTCACGACCTTCACCTGTCATGCGTGACATCATCAAATAAATAATTAATTGTTTAAATAAATCGACTGGGAGGTAGGGTGGGGGTATACAGGACCGGATGGGAGGTAGGGTGGGGGTATCCAGGACCGACTGGGAGGTAGGGTGGGGGTATACAGAACCGACTGGGAGGTAGGGTGGGGGTATACAGGACCGACTGGAAGGTTGGGTGGGGATATCCAGGACCGGATGGGAGGTAGAGTGGGGGTATACAGGACCGAATGGGAGGTAGGGTGGGGGTATACAGGACCGACTGGGAGGTAGGGTAGGGGTATACAGGACCGGATGGGAGGTAGGGTGGGGGTATCCAGGACCGACTGGGAGGTAGGGTGGGGGTATACAGAACCGACTGGGAGGTAGGGTGGGGGTATCCAGGACCGGCTTAGCTCCACTACTTTTGCGGGTTCGATTCTCGTCAACTGAGTATTTTTTTAATTTCTTTCGTTAGTTTATATTAATACATATCAATGCATATGAATACATTTATACTCTAAGGATCAAATAGCGAATTCAAATGCATTGCAAATTTTCAATACATTTGAATGCATTTCCGATTGCTGGGAAGTGCAAGTTGTATATATCAGTCACCATGAGTCGTTGTAGCGTGCTGACTAAGTTCTCGCTTGCTAATCTGAAGGTCTGTTGTTCGAGACCATATTTTTTTCCTAATTTAAAAAAAAAATGTTTTAAATAAATATATTGAAATAATAATATGATAAAAATCTTTATTAAGTAAAGATATTGTCACTCGTTTATAATAAATATTTAAAAATATGGATAGATTAATAGAATTAATCTTTTCGTGGTACGAGTCAAATTATTAAAATTATTATGTCATAAAGGAAAATAATTTCCTTTATAGGCAAGTCAAATTTGTAAAAAATAAAAATAACGTTCGACGTTTCGGTAGAACACTAGCAAACATCTTTCGGGACTATTACGGCAACAAGCAACTTTGTATACACATCGACGGGTTTTATATACTATGTCTCGTTCGATGTCTATGAGTCCATCACGTGTGTAGCCTGAATGAAATTTCGTTAATGTATACACCTATTTAAATAAAAAATTCTATTTATCTATCCATATTTTTAAATAAATATATCGAAAATTATTTTTGCTGTAATAAGAAATTCTTCCAGATTTATAAATTTGAATGAAATATTATTTTCATTAAATATGCTCCACCGACACTTAAAAGCACATAAATGCATTTCGTACACATTGGAAAGAATTAGCAAACCTGTTTATCAAAAAGTATTATTTATTTAGCTTCGAATTGTATGAACCGAGTAATAAATTAATGAAAATCATTATTCGTTACTTAATAAAAGACTAATAGCGTATTCGGGCGGGCTGCACCGTCTGCACCGATTTTGCATCTGTTTTGCACCGTTCCTGCGCTATGCCCAGAGGCTCCCTGATGTCCGTCCCGTAAAAATGCAAAAAATGTACAGTTAGAGTGTGAGTTGATCAATCGCCCGAACATGTGCACTGAAAAAGTGCAGAAACGGTGCAGACGGTGCAGTCCCCCCGAATATGCTATAAAATTGACTTTGCGTAAATAATTTCAATTTTGATTTTATATTTAAATTGCACTAAAATGCTATCCCTGATAAAAATGGAATATCCCGTGAAAATGTCCAAATTCATTCTTCAGATACGCTTAAGTGACTCTTTTACTAAAGCGTTACTAAAGCGTTTCGACTCCACGCTTTCCATTTTTACCAGGGATGTTCATTAAATATGCTTCACCGACACTTCAAATCATGTAAATGCATTTCTGATCATTTGGAATAATGAAGCAAACTTGATTATCAAAAAGTATTTTAGCTTTCAATTGTATGAACCGAGTAATAAATTAATAAAATTCATGGTTCGGTATTGAATATCAGACTGCCTACGCTAAACATTTCCAATTCTAATTTTATATCTAAATTAGAATAAAATCCTATTTTCATGAAATATAATAATTTGACACTTCAAATCATGTAAATTGGAATAAAGAAAATCTGTCTATCAAAAAGTTCTTTGGCGATGAATTACAACAGTGAAACAATTTTCAGGTTGTAAATTAATGAACATTCTTGTTCGGTACAAAATTTCAGACTAAAATTGCCTTTACATAAACATTTTTAACTATGATTTTGTATATTTGTGTTTGAATAAGATGATATATATGCATTTAACGAAAATAACTCTTTATTTGAATATAATTAAAAAATCAAAGCTGACAATGCGTTCACGCAAAACCAATTTTAGTCAGGCATTTCATTAATTTATTACTTGGTGCACCCAATTAAAATTGCCAAAATAATTACAAATTGATAAACAGGTTTTACTTACATCCAATGGATAGGAAACCCATTTTTGTAATTAGAAGTGTCGATGTATTATATTTCATGAAAACAGTTTTTTCCTCTAATATAAACATAAAATCAAAATTGAGAATGTTTAGGCCAAAGTAATTTCAGTCTGATATTATGTACCGAACAATGAATTCCATTAATTTATTACTCGGTTCATACAATTATTCAAAGCTAAAATACTTTTTGATAAACAGTTCTGCATCTTTCCAATGGATAAGAAATGCATTTA
Organism: Trichopria drosophilae; assembly: GCA_030407085.1. Taxonomy (NCBI): domain Eukaryota; kingdom Metazoa; phylum Arthropoda; class Insecta; order Hymenoptera; family Diapriidae; genus Trichopria; species Trichopria drosophilae. The sequence goes on from CM059585.1 coordinate 42,210,513, forward strand.
CATGATTTGAAGTGTTATTGTATTATATTTAACGAAAATAGCATTTTATTCTAATGTAGATCTAAAATTAGAATTGAAAATGTTTAGCGGAGGCAGTCGGATATTAAGTACCGAACCATGAATTTTATTAATTTATTACTCGGTTCATACAATTGAAAGCTAAAATACTTTTCGATAATAAGGTTTGCTTCATTACTCCAGATAGAAAATGCATTTACATGACTTGAAGTGTCGGTGAAGCATATTTAATGAATATAGCATTTTAATCCAATTTAAATATAAAATCAAAATTGAAAACGTTTACGCAAAGTCAATTTTGGTCTGATATTAAGTACCGAATAATGATTTTCATTAATTTATTACTCGGTTAATACAATTCGAAGCTAAATAATACTTTTTGATAAACAGATATGCTAATTCTTTCCAATGTGTACGAAATGCATTTATATGATTTTAAGTGTCGGTGGAGCATATTAATGAAAATAATATTTCATTCCAATTTACAAATCTGTAAGACTTTCTTATTACAGCAAAATTAATTTCCAATATATTTATTTTCAAAAATTAAAAAAAATAAGGAAAAAAATATAAAGTCTTGATGGTCTTGAACCACAGACCTTCAGATCCGCAGGCGAGAACTTAGTGACCACGTTAAGAGAAAATTAAAAGTAACTAATTGTTAACTTAATATTATTTTATTCGATAATATCTGTTTTGCTTAATAATGTTAGTAGAATACTATTTTAAGGTTCATAATGTTTTTCACAACTTTTGTTGTTCTACAAGTCCTACATCTATTCATTCCGAAGACGATTTATCATGACGCCTGGTAAATTTGTAACTTTTTTAATGTCAATTAGTTATAGTGCATCATAATTAAAACTAAATGAAGTAAAAGTACATTTTTTTATTTGCAGAATTAATCGTAATTAATATTCGTTAGTAATGTGCGCGATTTTAAACTTCCGGGGCATTGCCGAGAACCTTTCAATTGGTTGTTGCTAGTATCACGTGTGTCAAAAAGCCCAATGCTTTGCTTTGCTGAATATGTAGATACAGCCAACACAGAGAACTTTTTTACGCAGTTGGCAGCATTATGTAAATTCTCATCTACATACCGGCCTGAAAAGAGGCGTGTCCTCGGAGTACTGAGCACACCATGTATACTTCCACCATGGCTGAAGCCTCTCTGAACGACAGTTCAAGATGGCCACGTAAACAAAAGTACTCAATGCATTAATTTCTGATTGCGACATTTCAAGAGTACGATGCATTCGTTAAACAGTGAAATAAAATGCGAAATACCAGACGTGTTAGTGTGTCAGTGAATTTTCATTCTATTTGGCAAATTAACCCAAATTTTGATTTGAGGTTCGGTTAATATGTCAAATTGATTATCCTTACATTTCCCCACGTCCCGATCCCAACACTTTTAATAGTAACTGTTAATAACTATTAGTGCTTAAACTAGTAAATGTTTGTGCTTTGCTGAACTTTGCCGTCACCATGGACCAATTTTCAGCAAAATGTTTGCTGTACAAAGTTCGACGAAAGCAAGTCCTTTCATCGCCAGCCAATCTTGTTGAACTGTCCTTCGAGAATTTGTGGGTGGAATGACAAATGTGAGAGATACAATATTATTAGGCATTGCAAAGCAATATATGTATGTACATTGTATGTACCATATATGTACATATGGAGACAATGTAATAAATAATATGAGTTACATATGTGCTCGAAGCTTTTAAGCTCCATTCAGCTTGATACAACTTTAGGGATTACGCATTGAGGCTTTGTTATTTAGAATTTTTATAAATATCAAACATATGTAAATAAACTCACTTAAAATTAAAAAGCATAGATTAAATGAATAGAGTACGTTCCTAAATGTTTCACTGGGTTAAAAGGACCTCTCGGTTATTCGATTTGTACATACATGTTACTTTCGTTAATATTTATGTCACGCTCTTTCTACTTCGAAATTTAGTTATACATAAACCTTATTATTAAGTTGTCACCTTTGAATGTACATACAATAGACTTAAAATATGTTATGATTAATTTTCATATAATAACCCTGATAACCAGGTTCAAGTTTTTATCAAAATGATGTCATAATGCCGAAATTCTTCAGCTTGTTTTCAGCAAACTAAAAGCAAGGTGAGTGAGCTATTTGCCCTTAGGAATATGAAATCAGTTTTCAACACGTTATGCTGTCATACTGCTGTGAAAATGATGAAATGTCTTTGCACGTGTTTCATCGCCAGACTACAGATGAAAAACATAACAATGAATCTCATCATTTTCACAGCATTATGACGGCATAACGTGTTGAAAACTGAGTTCATGTTTCTAAGGGAAAATAGATCACTCATCTTCGTGTTAGTTTGCTGAATAAACAAGCTATCACGGAAAGACCCGTGGAGCGATGATCGTATGAGAGGTTCGGCACGCTGATCGTGTGGCAGACTCGATACGATAGTTGCGCCGCGCTGAAGAGGCATGCCTTAATAGTGCAACTTCTATGGCAAAATCGTGTGAGTGCTGCACGTTAAACGTATCCCCTCTACCATATGAAATTCGTCCGGAGCCACAGGATTTTTCGGTGGCCTTGCACGATTATGCGGTGTCTACATATGCATATCTTATATATATGTTTGACTTGCGCGTGCTTTGAGACTGATCTGCAAGTTTTACGGTGTGCATTTAATGTGCATTTAATGCATTTAATATAAAACGTAATGTGAAAATATTAAAGAGCTATATTTAACTGTAAACAGTTAATACTTAACAGTTAAAAAGTTACAAGTAAACTTAATGAAGTTACATGACAAGTTAACGATTGAAGAAAGAATGAAGTTAAATTAATGCTTATTAAGTTTTTAATTTTCAACTGCCGAACTCTGATTTCCGCAAAGACTGAGAAAATATTCGGATTCTTTTTTAATTCAGTATGACCAATTATGAACAAACTATCCAATAATTTACAAATTAAGAGTTTTTAATGTAGTTAACCTACCAGCAAAGAAAAACGATTCCGAATGATTGCAATTCTGAATACTTCTGTAATCTATTTCTTAATGCTTCCATAATGATTTGGTATATATATATATAATATGCGTATATTTCAATAAATAAAAAAATTAATATTAATTATGTTATTGTAATGAAATAAAGCGCATATCAAAGCACGCGCAAGTCAAACATATATGTATAAGATATGCATATGTAGACACCGCATAATCGTGCAAGGCCACCGGAAAATCCTGTGGCTCCAGACGAATTTCATATGGTAGAGGGGATACGTTTAACGTGCAGCACTCACACGATCAGCGTGCCGAACCTCTCATACGATCATCGCTCCAGGGGTCTTTCCATAATGAATTTCAACATTATGACATCATTTTTATAACAACTTGTAAGCGGGTTATCAGGGAATGAATACAATCCATTTTTTACAACTTTCAAATTTCTGTAATTCTGTCCTTGTTCTTCTGAAAGCAGATGTTCCTTTCTCACAAATCTCAACTTTTCGTTTTTTGGAAAATACAAATTTTACTTGTATTGAAAAAAGATAACAATTTTTTGCAGTTTAATTTTTTTTAAACTTTCTTGAAAACATTTCTTATATGATTTTGTGTATGTTATTCGCTGCATATATCCATATTAAACAATAAAAAATAAATATAATGCATTACTTAGAAAGATCATGTGTCTGACCTACAAACACAAAATAAAAAACCTTATTCTTCAATCCGAGGGAAAAATTCTTTTAAGAACTAAGTTTGGTACTATCTTCAAAACGTCTACTATATCTGACGTATGAATTTGTTTTTTTACTGTAAAAAAATATAAAGCAACAGGCATAGATATAAACATATATGAAATGTTTTGAAGAATGTTAACAGCCATGGAAAACATAATATGAATGAATTTTCTCAATGTTTCAAAGAATTGTTATTTACTATATACATCCGAATATAATTTAGTGTCATATTCCGTCTAAATTGAGTTTCAATTTCATTGGAGACAGCATGGTTGTCGCGCGAAATTTGAAACTCAGATTTATCATTACCACCGGACGATAAATTCATTTCTCGATTTAAAATTACTTAAATTGAGATAATTTCATTAATTAATTGTTATTTATGTTTCTGCTTGTAACGCGGCGTTTATTATAATTATACAAAAGAGAAAGAAGGAAAAGAGAGAGAAGGGAAAAATCATAGAAACGCGAAAAACACGTGTGCGACCGGAACATGCGCCTGCCCGCCATGTTGAAATACTAATCACACGTGACCGCGGGTACGCGAAAAGGGAAATGCGGAACGGGAACGTCGCCCCAAGCGGACCGCGCACGAACGAAAAACAGTGCTTTTATTTACCGCCACGATAATGTGCATGCGGCGCGAACGTTCAAATAAAAACAAAGAACTGTCAGTTCAAATGCCCGAATGACATTTGAATGACTGACAGTTCCATCCAAAATTCTCGATAAAAGGGCATCGTGGCGATTCATGAGGGGACGACCCCGAAGTTATAAATGAGAGCTCCGCTTGGGGCTCAAGACCACTCTTCTTCCTCTCACCGGCCTGCAAATTAAGTCCCTACGTCGACGTCCCTCATCAGGAACTTCAAGACGTGGCCACGCACCAATTTTCGAAGTCGTCGATTTCACCATCAGGGCAAAGCCGGTGGAGCCGATTTTTACGAATCAAGGCGATAGTTCTCATCGACTTCGACCAGCTTGGTCGAAGTCCAAGGTAAGCGTGATCTCACCAATTCTTATTCAAATCTCCATCGTTGAAAATTGTCTGCCGCTCTGCTTCCCCTGTCGAGGTTCTGCGAGAGGACGGAAAGCATAGGAGCGGCCAGTGGATACCCGGGAAGATCCGCTACTTAAGATCAACCGACACTTCGACCGGCGGATCGTCGAAGGGAAGCCAGGGCCGGCCCAATAAATACAGGGGCCCCGAAAATACCAAGGAGAAGACATCACGGAAGATACGCGCCTTCTCTCCCGCTGCGTGGTATCTTTTTGTTTCTATGTTATAATTTAATAATATGTTGTCGTTATTTTTCACAAAACTTTTATTCGCGTAAATTATTCCGTCTCTTGACTCGTTTGACTGATAAATTTTAACCCGCGTAAGTTATTTCGTTCTTTGACTAATTATTGACTTTATTATAGCCGCGTAAATTATTTCGTATTGTAGATCATTTAATGTGTGTACCGTATTCCCGTAATTTATTTCGTATATGTTCGTATTTATTGTAAATAGAGATTATTTATATGTGAATTTCATCGATTGACTGGAAACAACGGCAAATAACTATCATAATTCAGAAATTTGTTATGTTAAATAAATATCCATGCACTGATCAATGAAAATGAAAAAAAAAATAGTAATAAAGATATATGTATATATATTTGTGTAAAATTATATTACATGTTTCTGCCATTTATTGAAAATGTTACATGCTTGGTATTCTTTGAGTATATTTCTATTTTTTGAATTTAATATGAATAACGGAAAAGAAGTGTAATATATACTTAAAAGGATCGTATTCTTTCGTATAATATTTTCTACAACTGTAACTTTCTTTAAAACATTTCTTATTTGATTGGGTTTATTTCTTTTGCATTACGTATTCATATTTAAAAATAAAAAATCAATAAAAATAAGAAATAAGTAAAAAAATAAATGTGCCTACTGTGCAAACACATGAAATAAGGAACTTAAAAAATTTGTTCGTACAGTCGAATATACTATGTATTTAAAGAACATCAAGATTTGTTATCAGTTTCAGTGTAACTAATTGTCTTGATGACGTAGAAAATAATGAACTTGATTTATCAAAAAATATACACACCTGTTTGTTGTATTTTTCAGTAATTTGTGCTACTCGCGATTCCAACACCAATTTCAGGCAAGTCTGCAAATATTTACAACAGTTAATTGCGTCTAATTAAAACTCACAATTGTCTTGCGTTAGTTGTACCTTTTTTTCTTTCACACCGGATGTCGTCTCCCCTTCCGAAGTCGTATTTTTTTGGGGTGATAACTACCCTTTTTCTGTTCATCTTGGCATCGACTTCTTCTTTTGTATCTAAACAAATGATATAATTCATATTCAGTCATCGCTGTTGGAAAAATATAGAATTTTCTGATCAGTTTCTGCCAGTTTCTGCCCGTTCAAAATAGTTTCTGACCAGTATTTTGATTGATTATGGCCAGTTTTCTTGTCCCATTAAACGAGTTCGTGGGCAAAAATTTCGACTTTCATTCGATTTGTTTCCAATTTCGAATGAAATTAATCAAATTTTAATACGAAATTAGTCGTTTTCAAATGTTTACATACGCACAATATATTTCGAATATTTGTAGTCTTTCCAATCCATCCGATGTCATACGTTACATTCGATCATATGCGTCAATATGCGATATTTTCGAAACACGGGTATTAATTTTTCATTTGAAATGATACGTTCTTTGATGGGTTGCTTAAAGCGAATGATATTTCATACGATTTCATTTCGCTCTACATTCGAAAACATTCAAAAATGTGCGTAGTATTAATAGTCTGTAAAATTGAGGTTATGTACATCCGTTCGCATACGGAAACGGCTAATTGTCGAATGCAAATTTTTGATTGATATCATTCGAAGGCATACGTGTTTACCTATATGAAGTGTTCATTCGTTTTAAGGGTGCTCTCAAATGGATCGGTCACGCCATCTATGGCCGTTTTGGAACTTCCAAAGCGGAAGTGATTTACTTTTACAAACTACGGCCTCAATTTTAATATTACAACAATGAAATGCATATGTTATTACAGTAAAATGTTTGTATATTGTAGGGAAACTTCGTTTGAGAGCGTAGAATTTTTTTTCACGTCAGAATAAAATGTTGCAAGTTGACCTTTTTTATAGCCATTTCGGAGCATTCATTTAAGCATTAATTGCATCGTTTATACTGCACTAACCTCAGAAAATGAAGTTTCCCCACAATCTTGATGGCAAGACGAATTTTTTAAACCCTTGCTTATTACTTTTCATCCCGATTTCGAGCCGTAGTTTGTAAAAGAGCAAGCGAGGTGAGAGCCGGCTATAATGGCAGCCTCCTTGGCTGTCAAGTCTCAGAAACATAGTTCCGTGATATTCCGCAGAAAGGCATAGCGCGCCACCGGTCTACCGCGCGAATATCGAACATCGGGCGCTGAGGATGATTTACATGTTTACAAATTGCGTTTGCAATCCAGAATTATCATAATTTTATACAGTCATTTATGAAGATTAATAGTTGGGAATAGTGGGGAAACTCAATCTGAGAATACAATACTTTTTTCAATATAAAAATAACGTGTATCTCTATATCTCTTTAGTAAACAAATGCAATTCTTATACTGCAGTAGTACGAGAGAATGAACTTTCCCCATAATCCTTATATTAAGCCCTTTCTTTTAAGCCCTCATTTATTATTTTTCATCCCAATCTCGAGTCGTTTTTTGTAAAAGTCGTATCGAGTTAGACGACACCAAAGCCTCCTGTAATGGCGGCCGTCTGGTGGGGAGGTCGCGCAAGGGTACCGAGCGCTAGCAGTCAGTCCCGCGAAAATTAAACCTCGCACGCTGACAATGATTTACACTTTTACAAATTAGGTTTGCAATTATAGGGTGTAACACGAAGTTACAACATCCACACACAATACTCACTTGTCGACATTGGTGTCCCGCCTTATAAAAATTTCACCAAGCATTATGTATCTCTGTAAAAATAATTGCGATTAATATTATAATATTATTATAATTAGTAAATAAGGATTTATATTACTTTATTGCGAAGCCTGGAGTTGACGTCCCTAAGTCCTCCCATGGCTAGTGGTCATGTCCGGGCCCAGTCTGGATCCTGGCGTGAACCTGGAATGTAAACAAAGAGGAATCCACAAAGAAAATAGTTCTTATTAAAAGTATTTACAAAACCAATACTCACCGTGATCCGGATGACAGCTATCAAGAGGTCGTTCCCCAGGAGGTTCCACTGGTCGCGTTCCGTGTTGGTGTTCACGTGAACCCGACGTAAATACGATAACAGTGCGAATCAGCACTTCAAACAAACACTCGCGAAAATCTCACAATCGTAATACATCCATTTGACGATGACATGTCAACATCGTCGCCATATTTGACACTGACTCGGGCGCATATATTACGCGCAGCATTCCGCCGTTCCGGCTAGTCAGTAGCGGTATTGCCTCTCTCCATGCGTATCAGGCATCCCTGTCCCACGCCTTGTGTATGGCATCGCCGACCTTTGTCGCACGCATGCGCAACGTGGTGAACAAGGGAATGCAAACTCTGCGATGCTCACGCACGCGCAATATGGAGAGAGGAAGGTTAATTGTAACTGGGAGCGAACCTGATTGGTACTCCCAACCATCCAGTGCTACCAAACTTGGGAATGTTCGATTACCGTCCCTAGGCTGTCATAAAGTTGACTTTTTATTATTAATGTTGGTAATTGTTCCCCCTTTGTTTTCCTTATGTTTCCCGGTTCACGCAAGGTGGCGCAGAACTACCGGACATGACCAAAACTCGAAGAAGAAGCTGCCATTTTGGTCATTCTTCCCTTGGACAGCGACAATAGCGTGCGAGCGAACTTTTGTTTTCCTTTCTTTTAAATATTGTTAAGAGGCCATCGGGTGTTACCCCCAAAAGTACGAACATCTATAAAAACAGCGATACAGGTACTGTGCACAGTGCGCGTTTTTTGTTTTATATGAACTTAAATAAAAATTCTCTTTGTGCGATTACAATTCTCCTTTGTCGTTCCCCACGTGTCAAACGGTCGACCCCGGGATCGTGGTATGTTAACTGTATCAAAATTTAAATTAATAATCACATAAAGTATTTTCACAAATCGATAGTGTTTATTTATTGAATATTATTTTCCCTTTTTTTTTAATCCTTAAGAATATACCAGAGTTCGCGTTTCGTCCGAACTCAACGGTTATAAGGGATATAATAATTTCATGTAGTCAATTATGAAGATTAATACTTGAGAATTTTGGGGAAATTTTATCGGAGGGTGTAACATTTTTTTCATTGTCAAAATAAAACGTTGAAAATTGAACATGCTTGTTACGGATCTCAGACGACTCTTTCAATAATCAAATACAATTTTGATGTTGCACTGATCCGGGAAAACGGAGTTTCCCCATAAACCTTACAGTAAGCCCTTTCTTTCAAGACCTCATTTATTATTTTTTATGCAAATCTCGTGCCGTATTTTGGAAAAGTCGTGACGAGTTAGTCGACGCCAAAGCCTGCAGTAGTGGCGGCCGTCTCCTGAGAGGTCACGCAGGGGGACAGAGCGCTAGCAGTCAGACCCGCGAAAATTGAAATTCATGCACTGACAACGATTTACATATTTACAAATTGCGTTTGAAATTCTTGTAATGTAATATAATCTTTATTGAGGTTTACATGTTTGTATGGGCTTATACCCGTTACAATATTTACAAAAGTAGAATTTCTACTAGTACACGGCCTGATTTAAGTATGTGGTTATAATAATTTCCAGTAATTATGAAGATTAATAATTGTAAAAGTGGCTAATTTTATTTTCGGTGTCTACAATTTATGTGTGCGAATCAAAAACTGACAAATCAGAAAACCGACAGAGAAAAAAAAGTACAGTCGGGCAAGTTGTTTTTTCTGTTGCGTCGGCTTTTTGACTGTTCGCTTTTCCTCCGTCGGTTTTTGGACTGTCAGTTTTTTGACCTGTCGGCTTTTAGACTAGTCGGTTTTTTTTCAGCGCTAAAAACGCGAAACTATTTGTATCATATGGACAATGATGTAACGATCAATTACATGCATTTTTAGGGAACAATAGTTTTAGTGCATTTTTCGACAACGTACTACCATGCAAAAATGTCTGATTTTTTTCAAAGCTCAGAGGTATTTCATGTATAATGCATATGAGTGATTCTTCTGCAACCGGTCTTTTGAAGCAAAATAGTACTTTTCGATGAAAGCGGGTGAAAGTTTTCTCAACGAATGTGTGGGATGCGAACCGAGCCGAAGGCGAGGGTCGCTTGCACATTCTTTGAAGAAACATTTTCGCACATGTGCCGAGCAATATTTTTGGTTACATGGGTGCGTAAAGTGCAGTTGATAATTGTAAGATTACCACTTTAAGCACACTGTAACAATAGTACTTTTCGCTACAAGTGCGTATGCGTATAGAACTTTAGACATACACACGTATGCCGAAATACTGTTTTGTTGCACGCCAAGCGTACCCCTGCAAGAAAAATATTTTTTTACATTTATTTTTGCACTTTTATCATGTAGTTTGTACATACCCAAATACTCCACTCTCAATCCCTAAGAAAGAGTTATATCATACTTTGCCTGTTCTTACGAAAAATTCTTTTATATGTGAATTATATAGGTTTTTTGGCGAGCTTTCACGTAAAAACATCAATGAAATAAAATATCTACATTAAGAATACGAAATCGAAGTTGTAAATATTTGTAAACGTTTTCTCAAAAAGTGCCGGGTTAAAATAAACTTAGAATTTCATTTAAAACTAAACTGTAGATTAAAATGTAAATTCTAGGTTTATTTATATTCAACATTCAATTTTATTTTCAGGAATGTTAGGTAAATTTTTCAAAATCATAATATTTCTGTGGTTGTATGTAAGGGCATTATCTACAAAATAAATAAAAAATGTTTAGAATACGACCATTTCTAAAGGAGATACGCAACATTCAAAATGGGGAACAGAAGGCCCCCGAATTACACGGTTTCACATGAGATTCAGGAGACTTCATTTTTTAATATTCCGTTTAAACTCACTTTTCAGATGTAACATTTTCTAGTCCCAAAACTTTACTTCCATAGCGTGAAAGTTTATGAAAAATCCTCTTCTCAAAGAATTTTTAATTTATTTTTAACCCGGCACTTTTTGAGAAAAACGTTTACAAATATTTAAAACTTCGATTTCATATTCTTAATGTCGATATTTTATTTCATTGATGTTTTTACGTGAATGTTCGTCAAAAAAACTATGAAATTCACATATAAAAGAATTTTTTTTCTGATTTTTCGTCAGAACAAGCAATGTATGATATAACCCTTTCGAGACTCCGCAAAATAATACGTACTTTCAAAAGTAACTTTTTTTTCCTATGTTAGGGATTGAGAGTAGAGTATTTGGGTATGAACTACATGATAAAAGTGCAAAAACAATGTAGAAAAATATTTTTCTTACAGGGGTTTGCTTGGCGTGGAATACGTACATAGCATGTTGTGTAATTTCTTAAATGTCATTTTAATAATTTATTCCAAATTTTTTAAAATACAATTTTTGAAAGGAATTTTTAATTCTTGAAATATACATTTTAAATCAATTGAAGGTAATTGTTGCGACTTATTTAGACGAATATAACGTAAAAAGAAATTTAAACGTGTTTTCTTTATTTATATTTACGCGAATCACTAATATCAGCTCCAGAAATGATCAGATACATATATAGATAATAAGTTTTCTAAATTAGTACTAAAGAATAAACAATTTTTAAAAGTTAGAAAAATATCTCCAAAATGTTTTTACTTCTTCTTTATCAGCAAAAAAAAATCCGAAATAATCGGTAATAATACTTTTTACCGCTACAAAATGCTGACCTATGTTATGCAAAATGATTTGTCACTATAATGCAATTATTCTATTTCCAGTACTTTAAATGTTATAACTATTAAATCTTTTTAACAAAGCATTAACAAATGCTTAGAAATAATTGAAATTAACAAATACCACGATAACGACTTTATGAATGTAATAATAATAAGATAATACATTTTCTAAATTAGTAGTGATCGAGGTAAAAATGTTTGATAAAGTTTTTATAAAATTTCTATAAAATATTTATACAGCGTTCATAAAGAATTTATTCTATAAACATTTTATAAAGTTTGTATATGGATCCACAAATTTAATACAATTTCGCTAAAATCCTATCTGCAGATAAGTAACATATTCTTTTAAATTCATATAAAATTTGTAGACCCACATTAAAATATTATAAAAATGTTATAAAATGGTTATAGAATTATTTTTGTAATAAACTAAACTTTATCAAACATTTTTAATGAATAAATCATTATCTTTAGCTAGGAAAATATTGCCACAACGTTATTACTTCTATATCCGCAAAAAAATCATATTAATATGTAATAACACATTAGTCGATACTAATTTATTATTAGTCGATACTTTAGTCGACTTGCACTTCAATTGTTGTTCATGAAGTTTTAAAAAAAGTGCTTAAAAATCATGAAAATTAAAAAACACTACAACGACATTAGAAAAATAATAATAATAAGAAGATAAAACATTTTCTAAATTAGTAGTAAAAATAAATCATTTTCTGTACACATAAGAAAATATTGTCAAAATGCTTTTACTCATCCTTAATCAGCAAAAAATCAAATTAAATAAATTCCCGCGGGCAGCAGTTTATCAGCGGCATTACTACAAACACGTGAAAAAGATTGTATTACCCAAGTGGTTAAAGCGTTTGAGTGTCACGCAAAACTTTTCGAGTTCGCGTACTTTGTGCACCGCGCATTACTCTATAAGTATGTGATGTCGAACGTTTCTAGCATATATATTTAAACATAAATATTTATGTTCGCTGTGTTTGAATAGTGATACAAATGTATGAAATTTATGTTTCATACCCGAGTGTCCATCCTAACTGTATTTCATTTGTTTTTTTAAGAAATTCCTTTTCATATTGTTAAATATTAGCTATTCTTCTGCATTAGCTGTGCAGTTTTAATACATGCTCACCTACCGGAATGGCGGAATTTAAAGTACTTAATAGAGAATTGTTTGATGTATGGGTAGAATTACCAGAAGGAAATAAATCCTCTGATGCGCTTTTAAATCATATTAATGAAAAATATACTTTAAATGACGATCAATTCGCACTGGCGAAAGTAAAGTTAAACAGGTATGGTATACCAAAAATTCGCCAAGATCTTAAAAATGTTTTTTATAATGCCGAGAAGTTTCGTGAGATACATCGGGAATGGACAGAAGCTTACTTCGTTATTCCTGCAATTACTCCAAAAAGAGCTAGAAAAACATTTCAAGATTGCTCACAAGTAACAAAAAGGAGACGGGTAACTGAAGCATTAAATGCCATACCCGATAAAAATCTTATTATTAATTACGTAAACAGAACGTGTGCCACTGAACAATTAGATGTATGTAGTGAAGAAATGCAGAGCACTCCCAACAATAACAGTACATTTTTATTCTCCGCTGAGGAGTCTTTAGCACTGCTATTGGATGAAAAATTGTCAATGTCTCAATACGAAGTTTTAAAACTAAAATCAAATCAGAAAGCAGTTGACATGTATTCTCCTTACCAGGGATGCCAGATGCGCGATGCACGAAATCGCAAAAAGAGCGCGCTCAAATCGCCCAAAAATCGCGCGAAAATTAAAGGTTGGTTCATAATGGAGCAAAACATTCCACGCGGAACGAAGGCAGATGCATATTACGCTATATCTATCTGTCTGTCTGTCTGTCTGTCTGTCTGTCTGTCTGTCTGTCTGTCTGTCTATCTATCTATCTATCTATCTATCTATCTATCTATCTATCTATCTATCTATCTATCTATCTATCTATCTATCTATATATCTCCGGTGTCGGGTTTTTTGGTCCCGCATCCGGCGCCTCCCCAGGTGGCGGATAGGGGAACGCTCATTAGATATAATGGGTACCGGGGAAATAAAATACCCGGGGTGGACCAAAACCAGAAATGGGTGGAATGGACTCGTTAGCCTTGGTCGGCAACCGTTCTAGGGGAAGGAAAAACCCCGAAGATAAACCCCGAAGGCAAGCGCGGCTTACTGCTTCCAGTTATGAGAAAAATGTCGGCTGATAAAAATGACGACCTGCGGGGTAAGGCTCTAGCCGAATCCCCCATCGCTTCCTACTGTCAAGCGGCTACGGCCGTGGGGGCAGTGGGCGGTGGCCCAAGGATGCAGGAGGGCATCACCGACAAAGGCAGAACATCGCTGGAAAATAAGGAACTCTTGGTGGATAACCAGGCCAAGAGCTCTGATAAGGCTACTGGAGACGAGCGAATATCTCTCGAAGAAAGGACAAGGGACAGCATTATGGAGCACGATGGAAAGGAGCATGAACTTGACCCATTCGCCAGAAGAGATTCTATCCTAAGGACACCTCCTAGAGAAAGGAAAAGAAGGCGAAAGGGTAGTACTCCCGACAAGGAACTTAGGGGGAATAAGGACACAACAGGAAGCTCAGACGAGCAAGTCAAGCAACTCGCAGGGGAAATAAATCAAAATGCCCAAAGACTAGCAGAGATAATAAAGAAGGCATACAAACCGAAAATCGAATATGGCGAAATCAGTAGCTCCTTAACAAGACTATCGGAAAGGCTACTTTCAATAGATCTTACCGCCATAAGTAGACCTAAAGAAATCGAGGCAGAAAACCTCCAGACAGAAAACGAACAACTGCGTTCCCGGATCTCCATTCTAGAGAAGCTGTACGCAAGAGCGGAACCAAACGCCAGTAAAAAAACCGACGGAACGGAAAGATGCGAGCAATGCACCAAAAGGCAGAAGACCAGCCAACGAAGGAAAGAGCTCAAAACAGTTGAAAGCTATGAAAGCTTCTGTAACATCACGGGAGAGGACTGGAACGAGGAGGTCTTCCCGAGAGCAAAGGCCGTCCCGGGAAATATCTGGGACGTGCCGTTGACACGGGATGTAGTATTACCCTGTAATGCTGACTTCTCTTCGGAAGACAAACAAGTTAGCAGAGCCATCAACACATATGGTGGAAGGGATGGCCTACTGAGACAGGGGAGAAAAGCGGGCGAAACGGCGAGGATGCAGCAGACCATAGGTTTCCCCAAAGACGACGGAAGCTTTGCCCAGTCAACGAGGCTGTTCCACTATGCCATACTTAGCGACAGACCACCAGGCAGCGAAGAGTTTGACGAGGCTATGTTCAATTGTCTAGTAGCCCTCAAAAAGAGCACCGAAACAGGGGAAAACAAGATCATTGCCGTGCCAGACCTCAGCGGTGTGGTAGGCCTGAAATTCACCCAGATGCTGGAGTACCTGTTCGCAGACACAGGCCTGCTAGTGGAAGTGTATATACCAGAGCCGCCTAAGGAGGGAAAAAGTACGCAAAAACCCCCCTTCAAAGGAACGGGAACCAGAAAAGAAGCCGCAAGCAAGAAGTATGACAAGACTATCCCCCTCGTAATTCAGGCGAAAGGGAGAAATTACTCGGATGTCCTGAAGCAGGTGAAGCTGGCCGTCTGCCCAAAGAGCATCGGGGTTGACGTCAAAGAAATGCGTCGTACCAAGAACGGAGACCTTCTGGTAACGATCCAAAACGGCATGGAAAAAGCCGAGGCGCTGAAGAAAGCCCTGCAAGAGAACCTACCGGATACGGAAACGCGTCTCCCCGTCCGGAGGAAGGTTCTGCACGTCAAGGACATGGACGAAACCACTACCACGGAAGACATACAAGAAGCCATCTCCGAAGAACTCCAGGTAGCAAAGGAGGAATTCGAGGTACGGGCTCTTAGGCCGGCCTTCGGTAACCGTAGAAATGTGACCATCGTGATGAGAGACAAGGAGGCGGATAGGCTGATCCGCAAAGGCCGGATAAAAATCGGAGGATGGTCAACCTGCCGGATCCTAGAAAGGAAGACGGGGAACTACTGCTTCCGATGCTGGGAAACTGGACACGAGCAGTCCCAATGCAAAGGCCCCGACAGAAGAAACCTCTGCATGAGATGCGGAGAAGAGGGGCACAAAGCCTTGGAGTGCAGCAACGATCCATACTGCGTGCGCTGCCGTAAGAAAGGCCACAAATTCAGTGACAACCGAGGACACACCGTAAAGGAGAAAACTGGAGACACGAACGACGAAAGTGAAAGTCCTACAGATAAACTTAGCCCGTAGGCGCCCCTCCCACGACCTGGCAATAGCTACGGCCAGAGAGCTGGGGGCAGGATTAATCGTCGTCTGCGAGCCAAACAAGAAAGCGATCAAGGAACAAAAAGACTGGGTCAGCGATGACAACCTGGACACAGCCATCAAGGTGCTAGATCCGGGTATCATTGCGGTAGGACAAGGAAAGGGCAAAGGGTTCACCTACGTGACTACGCCCTCCTTCACTATCTTCAGCTGTTACGCTTCGCCTAACCAGGAGATCGGAGAGCTGGAAGACACCCTCGAAGATATCGGCGCGAGGATGGGACATGGACGCGGGGACGCTATCATCGCTGGCGACTTTAATGCCAAATCCCCACAATGGGGCATGCGCACTGCGGACGCCAGAGGCGCGGTGTTGACAGAGTGGATCGCCCAATGCGACCTGACAGTAAAAAATGAAGGTACAACACCAACCTTCGAACGGGAAGGCTACGGGTCAATAATTGATCTGACCATGGCCACCGCAGGCCTAGCAGGCAGGATCCAGCAGTGGGAAGTCAGCGACAGGGAAACGCTCAGCGATCACAACTATATCGTGTTCAATGTCAGCGATAACACTCAACCCCTGGCACCCGCCACCAGCCAGAACAAACCCCCGGGATGGAACATCAACAAGATGGACCGAGGGATGCTGGAGAGGGCTATCGAACAGATAGAAGTATCCCCCTATACAACAACTGCAGAGGGATTCACCGCTACACTGACGAGGATATGCCGAGAGTGCATGCCCAAAAAAAAGCCCGTCAAATGGGGGACACCAGTCTACTGGTGGAACCCAGATATAGCAAGCTTGAGGAAAGAATGCATCCAGGCAAGGAGAAGATATACGAGGTACGGGAAGAGTAACGACCTGGAACAGAGGCGCCTCTGGTGGGACACGCTGTCCGACCGAAAAAGGAGGCTGACGAAGGCCATAAAGGCAGCGAAGCGCAACAGCTGGAAAACGTTGTGCGACGAAGTGAACCATGACGTATGGGGCAAAGGCTACCAGATAGTCAGAAAGAGGCTATTGGGAAACCCCCCCAGAGAAGCAATGACGATGGGGACCGTGAGAAGGGTTGCGGCATACCTCTTCCCTGAACACGAAGAAGTGAGTTTTGACCGCCAGGGACCTATCGGGGTCGAACCGTATACGCGGCAGGAGCTGCAAGAGGCGTGCAGAAAGCTGCGGAACGGGAAGACACCGGGCCCGAGTAACATTCCCTCCGAAATTCTGAAGGAGGTTGCCGCGGGTAGACCGGATTACGTCCTCGAGGTCTACAACAGACTGGCCAACAGGGGGGAGTTCCCGGCGATCTGGAAACGAGCTAGGCTCGTGCTTCTCAGGAAGGGGAAGAAACCAGCTGAAGAGCCCACCTCGCACAGACCCATCTGCCTCCTCGACGCGGAAGAAAAGCTGTGCGAGCACCTGATTCTGGCCCGCCTGAAGAAAGAACTGGAACGCACCGGAGATCTGGCGGAAAACCAGCACGGCTTCAGGGAGGGTAGACAAACGACGGACGCCGTGAAAAACGTCATGGAAGCAGCAGTACAGGCGGCGGCCCGCCCGAAGTACAGAAGACCTCTGTGCGCTGCCATTATGCTGGATGTCCGAAACGCCTTCAATAATGCCTCGTGGCAGGCCATCCTGGAGGCTCTACGGGACAGGGGCGTGGAGGAAAACCTCATCGGTATGATAGCCTCCTATCTATCGGAGCGATCCATCAACCTGGAAGCGGAAGGGGAGTCCGACGTCAGGAGGGTGACAAGCGGTGTCCCACAGGGATCCGTGCTGGGCCCCATCCTCTGGAATGTCCAGTATGACGACCTACTGAGAATGGAGTTACCTGACGGAGCAAAGATCGAGGGCTTCGCAGACGATGTCGCGGTTATCGCCACAGCAGACAACGAGAGCCAGCTCATGGATATAGTCAACACGTCCACCCTAAGAGTGGGAAGATGGCTAAAGAGCCGGAAGCTAGAGATCGCGCCGGAGAAGACAGAGGCGATACTCCTGACGAATAAGAGAAAAATCGGTCCAATACACTTCACAATTGAAGAGGTCGAGGTTCAGCCGACGAACGCGGTGAAATACCTCGGAGTCTGGCTGGACCAGAAGATGACGTTTTCTCGCCACATCGAAGAAGTGACCCAGAAAGCAGAAAGGACAACGACGGCCCTGGCTAGTCTCATGCCGAACATCAGGGGCCCAAGACCATCTAAGAGGAGGATCCTGGCCAGTGTGGTCCACTCCCAGCTGCTGTATGCTGCCCCCGTTTGGGCAGATGCACTGAATAGAGAGTACCTGCGGAAAAAAATGTCCGCAGTACAGAAGACCGTCTGTAACAGGGTGTGCAGCGGCTACCGCACGGTATCGGCAGAGGGCGCGGGGGTAATTGCCGGCATCCCCCCGATCGAGCTGCTGGCGAAAGAGAGGCAGCGTATATACGAGGGCGCCCAGAGACAAGAAGCCAGAGAAGAACTGCTGCGTAGTTGGCAAGAGAAATGGGAAAGGGAAAGACACGGCCGGTGGACGTTCAGCGTCATCCCAGACGTGAAGACGTGGGTAGAGAGAAGCCATGGGGAGGTGGACTACTTCCTGACACAGGCTCTCTCTGGACACGGATGCTTCCGCAAATACCTGTTTGTCAGGAAAAAGACGACCAGCGATAGATGTTACTACTGCTCAGAAACGGATGACGTCGAACACACACTGTTCGCATGCACGAGATGGCAGGCCGAGAGGGATTCCTTCAGGGAAGAGACAGGAAAAGACTTCGATGCAATATCTATGATGGCGTGCCTTCTGAGCTCGCCAGAAGGCTGGACGACGACGTACCAAGCTATCCGAGGCATAGTGGAAAGCAAGGAGAGAGAAATAAGACTGTTGATAAGACAGGAATAATCCAGGGGAAACTCAAACTAAAAATTAAGATATTTAATTTATTGAGAGACAAGACTGAATGACACTGAGACGACAGACAGACGGGAAAGGCTTTTAACAGCCAGACAGTCCCCGTGTGGAAGGAATGCTAACGCGGTTTCCCACACGGCCGACCGATTCTTCGGGGAGGTTTTTTAGTCAGTAAGAATCTGACACTACCCTCATACCAACTTCGAGGGTGTCATATGTAAGATTTTTCCTTCCCAACCCAAAAAAAAAAAAAAAAAAAAAAAAATTATCTATCTATCTATATATCTATCTATCTATCTATCTATCTATCTAACTACCTATCTATCTATCTATCTATCTATCTATCTATCTATATATATATATATATATATATATATATATATATATATATATATATATATATATAATTTGTTAAGTGGTGTGCGAGTCCGACCAGTTAAGGCAATATGTATTTTCTTTAAACCAATTAATTGGTCTCATTATTCCGCGCACAAAAGTATTAAGGTTATGATTACTGAAAACTAAATAATATTTTACAAGATATTCTACATTTTGTGTAAAAAAATTGTTAACTTCAAACCTTTATAACTCAAAAAGTACTTAATAAAAAAATATTTTATTATAGTGTTTTAGAAAGCTCTCGAGATAAGCTATAAGAATACGCAATAAAATGTAGAGGGTTCTATTTAAAAAAATAAGATTGACCTTGAAATGACCTTGAAGGACATGGTCAAGGTCAAAGTCAAGGTCATCATCTTACTCCCCGCTTGAAACCATACAACTTTGCTATTGGACATTTTCTCCTAAGTGCATTCTAACTGAAGATATTAGGGGGGTCCGATACTTTTCGATGACCCTGTATATATATATCATGGGAGTTCGGAAAGTATTAATGTAATATGCATCCGTCTTCGTTCCTTGCGGTTGCGGATTCTTCTGCTCCATATGAGTTCACTCTGAGAATACACGATATACCCATGTATGGACGGGGACCTCCCGCGTCTTCCTCTGTTTATTTATATGCTTCGGCCGCTATCTGCAGTATGTCTAGTCTATGCCTAATGCTTAAATCTTTAGAGTTATAAAAATCCCACATGGTGAATTGAAAAGCAAAAGGTGCCAGTGTTCCAGTACGAATTGAATGTCTATAGGTGTACACTTAAAACAAATTCTATATAGCAATTATATTTCATTTATTGTCAATCCTCCAAAATGTCAAGGGTTTCACAAAACATGGCACAATCTGAATCGGTGTTAGCTGTGGCACTATCGGTGTTGGATATCTGTAATTGTCTGTACATCTGAGACGTAAAAAGATCATACATACATTTGTTTTGTTGGAACAAATTTGTTGCAACACTCTTTGTTCCGAGCAAAGCGAAGTCGGATACGCATAATAGCCATTAGAATGCCAATCAAAATTCGATTTCTGGATTTTGTTTTTATGGCATTCATAAAGCTGAATGCCCGTTCTACAAATGCATTTGAAAATGGTAAACTTAGCACCCGTAGCGCGCATTTTGCAATGTTTTTAAACATAGGACTTCCCGACGAATCTTTAAAGTCCGCAATTTTGCACCAGAACTCTTCTGAGTTTTGTGGTATCGAAGACCCAAAGTAACTCTGAAAATCGACTAAGGTCATCTTGTCCCACTGAATTTTCATTGCATCCAAATCAGCATTGGGTTCTGCAAAAAAAAAAAACATTATCAAAACTACACGTAGTCCCTTCATAAAGAAAGTTTTAAAAAACTGAAAATTTGTGAGAAAGTACACTGAAAAAAGAAATAATTAAGTAAGAGAATTGACTGAAAGTAAGGCGTAATATAATTAAGATCACTTGGATAAAGAGAGATTTTTTTAAGACGCAATCATTTTAAGCATTTGCTTTTACAGTGTTATTAATATACTAAGAAATATATAATAAAATAGTACATTATGCACCAAGGGTGAAAATTTCGACGAGTGTGAATTTTGCCGTCCAAACGAAGCTAGGGTTGACAATAACAATCGTCGTAGATCGATATTTCGCCCATGTTACATACGAAATTTGTAACACGACGAGCGTGGGGCTCGATAATTAGCGCCCGAAGGTTTCGCTCTAAAATTCCCAGCCGGAAATCGATCTTCGTGTACAGAGTGTTAATAGTATTTTTTGATACAAGTTCGCAAAAATGTTGTGTTAGGACAAAAAATTAAAAGCACATAAATAGTTTCCTTTGTAAGGTCTACGTTTTTTTCATTTCGATTCACATTATTTTTTATTTTTGAACAAATGGTGTACATCTGTGATCCATATTCTGAACTTACCCGCTAAAAACAGAGGCAATTTTAAAAAATCCATTCTCTCGGGCATTGATTTTAAATATTCCGCTGGTGTGAGATACCGGAGTGTCCCATAGTGATGGATATTTTCAGGAAGTCGATTTATAAATTCCTTGCAGAGAATTGTTAAATAATCAATACACCGCTGCTCCACAGCATTCAGTGTCTCAGCGGAAATATTTATTTTCCCCAAATGGATAGCAAATGATGCTCCGTAATCGACTGCAGAGAGTGGCAGAAAGTTGCTCTGGTTATTCAGTGATTCACGTAGAGATTCGAATTCATTTGATGACAAAAACATCCCCTCATTGTTTACTGTAACGCTGCGTGGTTTCAAAATACGTCTAGCTAATGTCACGAGCATAATTCTGAGATCAACAAACAATTTTGTGACCTGAAAAGAAAGTAAAATATATCAATAATGTATATTCTAATTTATGCTTAAATTGTTGACTGTGAAAATAATAACTAATGGAATATACTTCAGTGGTATTCTGTTGAAATCTCAAATTCATTTTGTTCATCTCACTCGTAATTGGCCGAAGAAAAAGTAAATATAAATAATTTGCTTCGTCAAAATACAATTCCCTTAATTTCCTTCCTATAGTACACTTATCGCTCAGATTTAAACTACGCACGTGAATGTCAAAGTGCGTTTTTAATTCGAGAAATTTATCAATCAGAGCTTCAATAGCCTTTGACCAGGCCAACCACCGAGTGTTTGATAATTGCACCAATTTTCGTGGCATGTCACCGTTATTGATGGCAGCGAACAAGGATGCATACTGCAATCGTCGTAAAGGACTATTCGCAAACCAGTTTCTAGATTCTCTCACCAAAAACTCAAGATCCGCTGGAAGTGCAGTGGCGGCTTTTGATGCACAGAGATGCAAAGAGTGACAGCAACATTTTATTAGTTGTACATTTGGTACCTGGAAGAAAATAAAACGATGGCGCCAATTCGCACATAAAACTAGTATCTAATCGGTCAACTTCTTCATGAATATGAACAGAGTGATTCGCTTTTGATTGATTATGCTAAATTTAGGGTATAATTCCGAATACAAATAGATATCTCCAATCTAAATTTAAAATATCTACAGTGGTCCCGCTGCAAACTGAACACTCTGCCTGATCAATTCCGAAATCTGAACCAAAAACATGGCATCATTATTCCGCAATCTGTACAATCTACTTGTCTCCTTAACCTTCATCACATCATTTTTATCCCTCTACTCGAATAAAAACTTTTCTAAACGTGCGTGAAATGCATGTGTGCGAAATATCAAGAATACGGAACAGTGTCTTGCGTATGTGTCCGATACGAAATAAAAATTGAACTGGTTGGAAGTGTACAGATTGTGGAATAAAGATGGGGTCTTTGAAATCGTCAGTGTTCAGTTTGTGGAGAGACCACTGTAAGTGAAGTCATTAAATTGTTATATGTAGATTTTTTAATTTGGATACTGAACTAGATTGTATTATTTTAAATAAACATCTTACTTTATCTTTAAAAAATCGATAAAAGCCATTATCAATGCCCGTCATATTTGCTGCGGCATCTGTCGCAATACCGATTACGTTTTTATAATCAAGGCCTACGGCTGTCAAGTACTAAATGGTAGAATCGCATAAAATTTTCCCTGTCGCATTTTCTACTTCAAAAATGCCTAAGAAATCAGTAATTATGCTTTTTTTTAACACTGAAGTACCGAACGTATAATGCCATGTACTTAATTACTGATACATCGGTGGATTCGTCAGCTATTATGGAAAAACCTTGATTTCCAATATCGCTAATTAGATCTGTCAACATAGCCGGTGATATAACGTTTTGAATGAGCTTAGAACACTTAGTTCTATGGATTTTAATGTTTTCCAATTAAGAGCCCTTTTCCATCACCGATAGTAACTCTGCCGAATGATCTATGCTTTTTATAGCTGAATGCGCCGCTATGTGGACAGCTAGACAGAGATCGTTACGTCTGTCAGCTGGCCCCACAACAAATAAACCTGAAGAAATGCATAAAAAGGAATTAACGAGAAGAGATTCAAATATATGAGTAATTCCGCGAAACTTTTAAAATTCGAGGTACCGTGTTGTAACGTTTCAATTTAAGGGATGCAATGATTTATAAATTGTTTAATACGGTTAAATTGAGTTAAAAGAATAATATTCTATTACCAGAAATCGACCATAAGTCGTTAGAGTCATGTGTGATTACGAAAACATTCGAAATGAACTAAATTCTCAGGTGGTACCAAGAGAAATTCTTATCTGTTTAATGAAATAAAAAAAATGCATATTGTCCAAAGGATTCGAAAATGGAGTAAATTGTTCCTCTTACTCTATATTTTCAAAAACTGAAGGTTATATGCATGTGTCTACCATGCACGACGTACTATAAACAAATATGTGGGAGTAACTCGATTTTCATGAAAATGATTAATTTTTGGAAAAAGCAATTTAAAAAAAATGACTTTCATGATCCGCAATATGTGAAAACGGAATATTACTTAGGACAGTTTAACGAATGAAATAGTCCCGGTCCCATAAGTGTGCGACTCATGCTAATTATTGATTGGCTGCTTTAAATATCACTATCTCTAGCGTATTTTGGTTTTAAAAACTACATTTTTGCTTGTCACACTCAAAAGGTAGAGAAATAATCACTTTTTTTACTATGTTCCTTACATCTCAGTTATGAAATGATATAAAAAAAATATGTCAACTTTGAATTCAAAGCTTATCATAAAAAAAATTCATGTCCATTATTTTGAAAATTTATCAACTAGATTTCATTTTTTGTTAGCACACAATTTCAATTAAAAAATAACATTTTCATCGTACTTAACATTTTTACAACTTACATTCAGACTCTTGAAGAAGAGACTATAGTTTGTGTACACTCTAAAATTGTTGGAGTGAAGTGTACTCCATAGGAGTAAAATGGAGTGAAATGCATACCAAAAGAATAAAGTGTTTACTTTTTTAGAGTGGACTCCAACAATTTTAGCGTGTGTGTGTGTGCGTGCGTGCGTGCGTGCGTGCGTGCGTGCGTACGTGCGTGCGTGCGTGCGTGCGTGCGTGTGTGTGTGTGTGTGTGTGTGTGTGTGTGTGTGTGTGTGCGCCCATCATGCAAACATTTTTCATTACTGGACAGCGGTTGGAATCCATGTCAAAATAAAAGAACTAACAAGAAATGTACGAAAAAACAAAACTTGAAAGAGAGACAACAAGCGCAACAGACAACTTCAAATAAACGTAAAAATTAGTTTGAAACGAATTTAGTAATATAGTTTATTTTGTTAAACACTAGTTAAGTTTGATTATAATTAATTTATTTTGTTTATAGAAACAATAATGTACTAATAAAGGTTAATTTGTTTAATTTTATATTGTAGAAAATAAAAAATATTTTCTTGACTATGTAAAATATATCGTAAAATGGTGTATTAAATGGCAATAACGGGGTATTAAACGTCAGTGGTATCAAAGACAACAAATGACGTTGTTAAAATGCGCCAAACGTCATTGTCATTAATAGTCAACGTTGCCAGTTTTCAAATTCGCAATCCCTCAGGGAAACAGAATAACAATTGTCGGTAATGCAGATTCAAAGACAAAATATAGTTCTGTCGTTTAACGTCGTGCATAAAATAATATTTTGTAATTGCTTGCGTAGTATGGGTTCGCATTTAAAAAAAAAGTTGACCTTTAAATGACCTTAAAGGGAAGGTCCAAGGTCGAGGAAAAGGTCATTTTCGGAGTACTACTTGAATGATAATTCAGATCTGTCATTAATCCTTTTTCCAATAGCCACTTATTCTGCAAGATTTTCTTGCAAATGTAATTTTAGCGTTATTTGACCTTTAGAGGTCACGTTGACCTTGAACCTCGAAGCTTATTTTAATGTAAAATTTTACGATATTTCGAATCCCGACCTCAAAAGTATAGGTTCGCATTAAAAAAACAGTTTGACCTTCAAATAACCTTGAAGGAGGGGTCCAAAGTCGAGGAAAAGATAATTTTTGAAGTACTACTTAAATGATATTTCAGACCTGTCATTAATCCTTTTTCTAATAGCCACTTGTTCTGCAAGATTTTCTTGCAAACGTAATTTTAGCGTTATTTGACCTTTAGAGGTCACGTTGACCTTGAACCTCGAGACATATTTTAACGTAAAATTTTACGCTCTTTCGATTCCCGACATCAAAAGTATGGGTTCGTATTTAAAAAAAAGAAGTTGACCTTCAAATGACCTTGAAGGTTAGGTCCAAGGTCAAATCCATGGTCATCACTGGATTCCTCGTTGAATGTTACATAAGACTTGACCTTAATATTTTTTTTTCATCACCTACCCACTTAGATTTTCTGGGGTTTCCATACTTTTTCCTCACCCTGTATATATATTTGCATTTATAAAAAATGCATTGCGTTAAAAATAGAAAACAGGCCTTTTTTAGTCCTTTCTTATGTGTATAGAAGTAGAAAAACCAAATTTTGCATGTGTGCCTTAAATTTTAATTTTTGAATTTTCTCGAACTCGAATTTTAAAAGTTCCACGGAATTACTCATATATACTGAATTGCATTAAAATGTTTGCTTCCGAATTATATTCTATACAATATTCGATTATGTATGAATTTATGTATATTTGAACGCAACACTTGTTATTTATAAATTTGGATTGAATAATCATAATTATAGTAACATTAGTAATGTGCAGTTTAAAACTCAGATCAATGTTAACTTTTCTCAGAAATCGCATTTACTGAAAAATGCATAAAAATTGAATAATTAAAAGGAAGCCGATAAGTTAGTGATATATGATATAAAATATAAATATTAAAAATGATTGAATCGGTTTTTCAAAATTCGGGCAAAATTGCAGCCTTATTACACTACATATAATCTCTTAAACAATATTAAAGAAATTCTTTGAAAACTGACCCAGAATTTTCAGAACTAGCCGATTTTTTCTTATTTCTGAAAACTATCCGTTAGTTCTCAACCAATTTCTTTGATATTTTTTAGGTTATATACTTATGCGGGAAATAATATAAATATATTATATACTTATGAACTTATGTGGGAAAATATCTCAGTTTAAATTCATATTTAATGGAAAATAATTTTGAAAATGAGGAAACTACAAACCTTGTGTTACGTCCTAACGAAAATCGTAAATAGGACATGCCATGAAACGCCGGCTTTTCTCCATCGATAAAAATAGAAGAGATAAGAAAGGAACAAAGACGTTTTCTAGAAGAAAGATATTAGTGCACAAAACTAAAATGAACATTAATAATGAACATTAAGTGAACCTAGTGATTAGTGAATAGCGTTAAGAACTAGATTATAAACTTAAGTTAAGAATAAAAATGAAATATGATTAAATAATACTCAAAACAATAATTAATTTTTGTTTCAAACTAAACCAAACTATTAAGTGTTTGGACTTTTTTTAACGCTAAATTCATACCTAATCAAATGAAGTTAATTAAATTTCATTTTTTAATTTATACAATAAATTAGAAATTAGTTTTTAGATGCCTTTGGTCGAACAGAGAAGCCGCCCAACGCACACACGATACTTGAGAGTTTTATGGCCTACCCAATAAAACTACTGCACTCGGCGGAAATTCATTTTTAACGAATAGGAAAATTTAAAAGATAGACTTCCGCTAGAAAACTCTTGCCGCCAAAAGTTTTTAATCAATAAGCTCATTCTACAAATATGTATTTTGCTATCTCATCTTCTCTTTTCGTCCAACGCATGCAAGTATACGTAAAAATTCTGTATAAATTCAGCCTCCTCCAACCAGATCGTCACTGCGCTTTAAACGCTACCCAGCGGTTGAGGGGCAGTGACGACTTTAAACGCTAACCAGCGGTTGAGGTCGTTCCTAAACAACCCTAAATATTCCTTTCCCGTAAAGCAAATAACAAGAGAAATAAAATATATATATTTATATATAAAAAATGTTTTATTCACAGTCTCCCTTTCCTACAGTTAATTCTTTTCGACCTGTCATAAATCCTCTCCAATAGCCAATGATGACGAAACGAGCAAAAAGGGAGATGATATCCACAAAATTAATCAATTACTGATTAAATAAAAGCTCAATACTGAGGTTATTTTCCCCTTCCTTCCCTTCCTTCCACTCATGATCATAGGCCAGCTCCCAGGTAAAGGGCTTAAGTGCCTTGACCAAAAAAAATGCCCAACTAAATATGTTCCAGATCTGCTTCTCAGATTTGGGATATAACAAAATTGGTGACAGCGGTGGGATTAATCAATGATCATGATTGGAAATTATGCCGGTCGAACACTCTCCAAAACCTCAAGATGGCGCACTTCGTTCTAATACCACGGTAGATAGATCAATTTTCGACCAAGATCCAAAAAACTTAGAAAAGAAAATACATAACAATTTAGAAACCGATATAAAAATTAAGGTAGATTATTCAAACGAAATGGCTCAAAATACACAAACAGTCACGCTTCGGGACGCTCTCGAATGCGTACCTATCTTTGATGGGAAAAATATTTCAGTCTACACCTTTTTAGAAGGATGCGATGAAGCATTGTTAATGCTTCCAGAATCTGCAGAAGCAAACCTCGTAAAAATAATTAGAACGCGTTTAACAGGTGAAGCTAGGCGCGTAATAACTAGACAAAAATATGAAAAACTGGCTGATTTTTCGATATATATTAAAAGTATATATGCTCCGGCTTTATCCGCAAACCAAATTCGACGCGAATTAGGCAAAATATTTCAAAGGGAAAACGAAGATACGATTTCCTATGCTAATAAAGTGCGTGAAATAGGCAACCACATCCTCGAGGCGCGAAAAATAGAAATTGAAAATGATTTAAGCGAAGAACAAATAGCTTCTATCGATCAAGAAATTGTCGATGCGTTCACGGATGGGTTATTACCCGATTTTCAATTGCGACTCAATAAAAAATTTTCGAAACTCGATGAAGCCGTACCTTCGATTATTACAATCGAAAAAAACTAGCTGCATTAAAACTCCTTCGAACTGATAAAAGAATACACGCGATAAAATTAAAAAAACAAATATAATACAAAAAAACGGAAATAGTAACATGCCAAATCTGTAAAAAACCAGGTCATGACGCCACTACCTGCTGGTTCACAGGTGCCGCGAGTCAAGAAGCAAACACCCGCAATTCTTCCCGTGTTTCGAATCCCTACCATAAAAGAAACGTTAGTCAACAACCTGAACAATTATTACCTAGACAGCAAAATACACATTTGAGAGAAACTAATTTTGACCAAAAAACCCCTAAAAACCACTGGCAATTTAATAACGCGCATAATAACCATAATAATAACTATAATAATAAAAAATTCTGCAATTATTGCAAAAATCCTGGGCACACTATAAACGAATGTCGTAAACGGGAATTTAATAACTCCCAGAAAACACAAAATCAGGGAAACTCGCACGGTCCCCTCCCAACGGGCGCTCCGAGGGAGACTTCTCAAGCGGAACGTCGCGTCCGAGCAATAAATGCTGAAACGAATTTGTCCGAATAAAAGATTCTGCACCATCGATTCGAGTAGTAGCAAAACCATTAAAGGGTATACAGAGCTTTCTCCTAGATTCAGGATCAGGTCCCAATCACCTTAGGGCAGATTCGGTTCCATCCGACATATTTATTGATAAAAGGAAATTTTAAAGCTGAATGGAATAACTCGTCACCTAGTGACTACCTTAGGGACTGTCACGGTCGAGCTCTTAGGATGTCTCGTGAGTTTTCATATTGTTCCAGCTGATTTTCCGATCAAACAAAACGGATTATTAGGAAACGAATTTTTCTGGCAATCAAATGCTAAGATAAATTACGATGACCGACGCTTGGATCTATATGGAGATGAGAAGGCTGTGTGCTTTGATTTTTATGACACTCAACGCATTCCCCCGAGGAGTACCACGATTTGCTATGCTCGAGTTGCGAATCCAGAGTTACGAGTCGGACATTTACCGGACTTAAAGATAGGGCAAGGAATTTACGCAGGAAAGGCCCTTGTCAAGAATACACGCGGAAAAACATATTTTTCGGTATTTAATACGACGGAAGAAGAATTTGATTTGGAAATTCCTACATTGGAAATCGAAGAAGTAGGGAACATAAACAAGAGTCAAACTGAAACTCTGAAAGCAGTACAACAATTTCCAATTTTTAAAAAATCAAAAGAATATTCGCCAATTCTTAGGCTTATCCGGTTACTATCGACGATTTATTAAAGATTTCTCAAAAATAGCTAGACCTTTAAGTAATTTATTAAAAGATGATGTTGCCTTTAATTGGACAACAAAACAAGAAATTGCATTTAACATTTTAAAAGATAAACTCATTTCTGAACCGATATTACAATATCCTGATTTTTCAAAACCATTTATTATTACAACTGATGCTTCAGGTTTCGCGATAGGTGGAATATTATCTCAAGGCGAAATTGGCAAAGACCGACCAATAGCATACATTTCACGAGTGTTAAATGATTGTGAAAAAAATATGACATTTACGAAAAGGAAGCACTAGCCATAGTATACGCCGTTTCACAATTTCGACCATATATATACGGAAGAAGATTTACCTTAGTCACTGATCACAAGCCACTAATTTGGTTTCGAACAACAGAAAATGCCAATTCTCGTGTTTTAAAATGGAGATTAAAACTTGCGGAATACACTTACGATGTAGTCTATAAAGCCGGCAAAACTAATGTAAATGCTGATGCATTATCACGAAACCCGGTATTTGCTATAAACACTACACACAGTTTTGAACCACCTCGTCCGAGAGGCAGACCAAAGAAAACTGAACTACACCTTCTACAAAAACCCCAGATGTTGCGACGAAGTGAGCGTTTGAAAAGGAATTTAGAACTGTCAACAGTCATAAAAAAACTTCCTTCTACTTCTAAACCCTATGTCGAAGGAAAAAATGTGAAACTAAAAAGTGATAAGGTATCCAACGAGACAATCACGAAGGATTATTCTGATGAAAACATAAAAATAAATGAGTATGATAACGACGATTACACTTCGGAAACGAATGCAAATAATTCAAACCAATTGACCGTAGTTGCCGAGGTACACGAACGGCCTCATCAAAGCGACCAACCAAACAGAAGTGACCGTCATAAACTCATGACACGTCCAGACGACGATCCCAAAATACAAAAACTATCCACCGGAGTTTCCCAGGAAACTGATTATAAAAGCGATAGTGAATCGGAAGATTCAGCTTCCGACGAAGGCAGTGAAAATGATGATCTGATATCACTAGATAATGCTGAATCTCCGACTCTAGAAAATACATACGATTTAGAAAATGTGCAGCAAAATTATGAAAAGGTCCGTCGATTTTCGAAAAATACTATAAACTCTCGGGATCAGATATACATGCGTAAGGATAATTTCTTATATTTTATAAACGAAAACAACGAACCCGAGGATGCAGGTTCAGAAATATTAAAATACAGGCATGAAATATGCCAGTTTAAAACATTAGAAATAGGGAAAATTAGTTATACAAATAAAAACGGAAAATATCATATAGCTTTGATAGTACCAAAGATTTGCAAAAATTTGGTAGATTCAGCTAAAATAATAAAAAATGTAATAAATGAACTAGAAAATTTATTAAGGGAATTAGACTTGCGATCGATTAGCATTTGTAAATCAAAAAAAGTTATGTATGTTGAATGGGAAATAGTACATAATGAATAAGCTCAAGTTTTTAATAGAATTAATACTAAATTAATTATATGCCACGGTGGTGTAAAATACCTAGGACAAGAAAATAGACAAAGAATTTTAGAGGAATATCATGCGTCAATGATGGGTGGACACAAAGGCGTTACAAAAACATACAATAGAATTAGACAATATTATTTTTGGGAAAATATGAAAACAGATATACAGGATTTTATACGTAATTGTTTAGACTGCCAATTAAAGAAATTAGTTCGTGTAAAAACAAAAAACCCTATGGTTATCACTAATACACCAAGGACAGCATTTGATAAAATAGCTTTAGATATAGTAGGGCCTTTACCTCAAACTAGTTCCGGAAATGAATGCATACTAACGATGCAAGACGCACTTACAAAATATTCTATAGGCGTCGCCTTGAAAAACGCCACTGCGGAAACTATATCAGATGCATTTATTAAAAACTTCATATGCGTATTTGGAGCTCCTAGAATAGTTCTAACGGACCAGGGTAGAAATTTTCTTAGTATACTGATGAAAAAAGTGTCAAAGAAATTCAGATTAAAAAATTGTCAAACCACAACTTTTCATCCGCAATCGAATGGTTCACTAGAACGATCACATCATGTTTTAGCCCAATATCTAAAACAGTATGCTAATGTCGAAAATGAATGGGATGAGTTGTTGGAGTTCGCAATGTTCTCTTACAATACTAGCATTCACGAAGGCACTAAACATACACCATATGAATTAGTATTCGGTAGATTAGCGAGACCTATTTCGAGTGACGACGCTCCAGCCGATACCCATTCAGATACATATAATCAATATTTATCCAATTTAGTACCCAAATTACATAATATTAGACAGGTAGCTAGGAGTAATTTACAAGCATCTAAGACTAAGTCTAAAGAATATTATGATAGAAACATAAATCCTCTTACTCTAAGACCGGGCGATTTTGTATTTTTACTCAAGGGTGGAAAAATTCATAAATTACAAAATCAGTACACAGGCCCCCGTGAAATATTAGAAATGATAAATAAGAATAACGTAAAAATCAATATTCAAAAGAAAGCTAGAAATAAGGAAAAAACAGTAGTAGTTAATATCAATAGATTAAAAAAATCACCTATAACATCATAATCTAATAAAAACCACGTCTGATTTTAGGAGATTTATCCAACAAAGACAAGATGATCAATTCACAGATTATATGGTCGATATTTTTATTAGCATCAGTAACTTACGGCGCAGATCTAATTGGGTATGACTGCGGGAGTCCGCAATTAAATATAACTACTTTATCATTGCTGGATGTTGGAGAGTGTGAAATTCCAGAACCAACGGTTAATCACACTTTATTATATATTCAGTTGTTGCAACTCGCAGAATATTCAACGACGAAGGCAATTCAGTGCAAAGTATTAGTTAAGAGACATATTACCTATTGTGGAATGCATTCGCATGCATCGCCTGTATTAAACGGAATAACCGAATATATCGTAGAACTTTCGCACGATCAATGTAAAAATATTCATAATACCAATACTATAGTATTAGGAAATAATGTAATAATTTCGGGCCTGAGCGTTGGCCAGCTAAATATTAGAAATGTAATGCTCGCGGGAACTGTCACAGCCGATGGAAGTTGTAACGGCGCGCATTATTCTGATCCATACGGATCATGGAACAATGTAATAGTACAAGCGGTAGTGGAAATAATCCTACATACAGACACGGTATCTCTTAATTTAAAAACCGGACGGGCACATTTAAAAACTGGAACCACTTGTTCCATTAGAGAGGGTTCGTGTTTTGATTTAGAACGAGGTTACACTTACTGGGATCTTTTAGAGAAAGATAGTTGCGATTTCAATAAATATGACGTTCTGTATGAAGGAATATCCTCTCGTATAGAAGAAATTAACAATCGAGACGCACCAGTAATAATAACCGAAGAAACGGAAGATATTACTTTTGCGTTGACAATAAAAAGCGAGCGAAAATTATGCGGATATCCAATATTTCAAACCGAACATCCGAAATTGTTTATAGCGCCATTTTCAGGCAGACGACCAATCGTATCAACTGTAAAAAAAATCAAGGTAGAAAACGTTGACATTTTTGCATATGTTAATAGTAAGTTTATCTACGTAGAGAAACACATTCGTAGCGAGTTAAAATTTATATATTACGATGTTGTAGTACAACGTTGCACATTAGAACAGCAAGTTTTAAAAAACAGTTTGTCCATCGCCGCCAGCAATCCAGACGAATTCGCCTTCAACATTATGAGAGGTCCGGGTTCTATGGCTATGTCTGCCGGTGAGGCAATTCACATCATCAAATGCATACCTGTAGAAGTAAGAGTTCGAGAAACATCTGAATGTTATATTGACATTCCCGTCACCCGAGGAAACCAAAGTTTATTTCTACGACCACGCACGCATGTATTAGTAGAGTCAGGAGTACAAATAATATGTAATTTAGCAGCACCTCCAATGTACCGACTTAATGGAATCTGGTATAAAGTAATGCCCCATTATGTTGAGGCCACCGTTCCAACTATGCTCAAACCGAATGATCAAGCCACTTGGAAGTATACAAATCTGGAGAATCTTGGATCTACGGGAATCTACTCAGAAAAAACTCTGGGCGAACTGAGGAAACATATTATGTTCCCCGCCGAAAAAGCAGCCATCCTTAATTCTGTAGCTCGTGGAATCACAGGACAAGGCATGGTAGGCGCGGGTATATCGCTCAAACATCTATTGGATGCGGATTCATTAAATATCATATCCGAAAACACCTGGGGTGTTTATTGGGATAAATTTGTCAAATTTGGCAACGTGAGTGCAGGACTATTAATGTTGCTTTTGATTTTTCGATTGATAAAATTAGCCGTGGACACGATCGTACATGGTTACGCTCTACACTCCGTTTACGGATGGTCTTTACTGCTTATCGCAGCTATTTGGGACTCTTTTACTCACATTCTGCTCCACCTTTCTAAAGGAAAACCTAAAGAAGATAACGAAATGGAACTTTTAACTCCAACAAATCAGGAGATAACCCTGTGCATCTAGCCTCTCTTCTTTCAGGGTCGGTCTCCACTCTTGGATTTTTTGAAAGCCACCCTTGATTTTATCAATACAAGTTAAACGCGTGTAATTGATTTTTTATCACGTGTAGAAAAATATCGGCGTGAATAATACGTTAGAACACCTCTAAGGGAGTTCCAAACGGTCAGCCGATCAAGTAGGCATCTACGCTTCGATAAAAATCATCTATTTTCGAAAATATTCCGTAATTCCTCACTTACAAGGGGAACCCACGGTCCAGGGGTCACGATTTTTAACGGCAATTTTTGTACGTATTCTAGAGCGAAAATAAAAATATACGTGTTTCAGCATTTTATCCTATGGGCTTTGGTTTTTATACAATAAATTATTAAAATTCACGTTCTTATTGCCATATATATATCAACTTTTAAACGTTCAGATACATTCCCCTTAAAACATTCGAATGTCTGACATCCGGATCATAACCCCGCAGCGAATTCTGTAAACATTTAAAAAGTCGAATGCGAAGCCTTTTTATATGAATTAAATTATGATTTTTGCGTCCTTCCCTCCATTTAAATGTAATTCCTAATTTGAAATTCTTGAAACTAGTTTAACATCCAGCGGCAAGAAAAGATTTTGTTTTAAGTTCTGTAATATGCTATTCTTATACCATTTTGAAGTATGCTCGACATTTTCCCCTTTTGAGAAAATTTAAAAAAGAATTGTTTAAAGTTTTATAATTTAAATATTGCAAAGAAATATGATCGTATATTTTTAAAAAATGTTCCTATCATATGGAATTTACTGCATTATTGCATTTTGGGGGTAATTAGGAATATGAAAAAATACATAATTACGGACTCACAATACATTGAAAGCATCACTTTAGAACTCCTGTATTGTTTTCGAAAAATAGTGAGAATATACATCGTGCATTCCACGTCATCCGGGCCACCTCAATATCTCAAAAACGGATATTTTTTTCAACCAAATTTGGTACAGATCATCTTTAGCATGCATACTTCTTCTCTGAATTTTTTCAGAATTACTTTTTTTTTTCTCAAAATGGCGGATCAAGATATATAAAAAAACATGCTTTTTGAGTTTTTTTTGGTAGTTTAACATTGTTTGGCGCGAAATACATTATGATAAACCAGTCATTAATAACTTATTTGCTATTTGTTTCATATGTAATCATAATTATTAAATAAAAAAGTAATATTCAAAATGGCGGCGAGAAAACTCGAGTGTTACTGGATTTTATTAAAAACTGTCTACAGGGAGTTTTTGGAGTCGATGATTACGAATCTGAAGTCATATTTTGAAAATGAAAAACACAGAATACCTAAAAATTTCTTATATCACATAATCGCAACAAAAACACAGGCATGAATAACATTCATGACAGTCTCAACCCTGTAAAATGCGGAGAGTTGTTGTTTTCTCATTTACAAATACATTAATACCAGTAGTAAGTATGTTATATATACTTTTAATATTAAGGAAACTAAACAAAAATGTTGATATTATATGTAGAAGAACAAAAAAATTTGTTTTATATAAAGCGGATGTGGAAAGATATCGCACAACAGCTTTGTTTGAGGGAGAATTATAATTTCCGAATGAATGATGCAAAATACCTTATTCAAAATATATAGGACAGCCTTTTACAAGAATCTTTAGAAATAGTGAATTTGATTTTTATACATGTAAATGTATCTTTATACTACTTTCCGAAAACAATACACGTGTTTTATGGTATTAATTTTATTGTATTATGACTCCGTAATTACCCACAATTTCATATTCCTCATTACCCCCCGAAATGTAATTTTATTATGTGAAATATTATTTCTAAAGGTTTTTGTAAGAAACAGCCCTATATTTTTTCTCTTTCGGAGGAAACAAATGAGCTTTTTTAAATAGGACTGCAAAAGTTTATTTGTTCACCCAGAATACCAAACTTATCAAGTTTATGTTCAGTTTCCTAAATATTAAAAGTATCGCGGAATTACTCGTATACATATATGGCTAGAATGCGTAAAAAAAAAGTGGTTCTATAATATTAAATTCATGATAACTTCAATTATTCTGCAAAAGCGATAATTCTAGTCTTCTATTTTATAGCATTCCTATGTCGTATTTTATATTGCGTGAAATATTTTTCCCATTATAAAATTTTAAATGCTTATTTTTTAAATTTTCTCAAAGGACACCGAGCTACCGTACTTCAAAATAGTATAAGAATAGTGTATTACAGTACTTAAAAGAAAATCTTTTCTTGCCGCTGCAGTTTAAAGAATTTTAAATTGGGGGGATTACATTTAAAGGGAGGGAAGGGCGCAAAAATCATAAATTAATTCATATAAAAATGCTTCGCATTCGACTTTTGAAATGTTTACAGGAATTCGCTGTGGGATTAGGATGCGGATGTCAGGCATTCGAATATTTCAAGGGGAATGTATCTGACGTTCAAAAGTTGATATATATATGGCAATAAGAACGTGAATTTCAATAATTTATTGTATAAAAACCAAAATCCATTGGATAAAATGCTGAAACACGTATATTTTTATTTTCGCCGTAGAATACGTACAAAAATTGCCGTTAAAAATCGTGAACTCCCGACCATGGGTTCCCCTTGTTAATCACTTTCATATTTTTTAAAGCAATCTTTTAGAATGGTCAGAAAATTATTTAAAAAAATTATAAAATAAGGTGACGGCACCTCCGAGGTATGGAGTTCTCTTAAGCAGGGTATGTTAGCCATATCGATAATGCCGGAACTATTTTAATTTAATTTTTACCCTAAAAAATGTAAATTCACACTTCTTTCAAATTGATGATTACCATCAGTTCCATTAATTTTACCCGAAAAATGAGCAGTTGTAAAGTCACGTCCATGAAATATTAAAATCTTACGACCTGGAAGCGGGTAGAATTGTGTGCAGAATTCATAGGTTAGAACTAAGCATAGTGTTTGTAAAATTTCGACGGTTGATATATCAATTGTCGAAGTCAGCATATTTTTTTCAATATGCTTATAGTTTATTGTTATGCTTAATATTTCATAGAAATATTGGGCTTTGTGGGAAATGAAAAAATATTTAATAAAACTGTTTATAGTACTTTAGGTACAATAGCAGAAAACCCGTAAAACAATAACAGATGATAAAAAGATAAAGTTAACATACCTTTCAATTCTTTTTCATTTTCTCAACTTTGTTTATATTTTTTTTTTTGTATTTCGCCCATTTTCCCATTTTTGTTAAGCGATGTCGGAAAAAAGAAATAACCGAAACCGTGCACTTACATTTAAAATAAAAACGATGCGAAAATGACGTAACCAAAACCTGTATACGTACACACCCACGTTCCCCGGGGAGCCGGAAAAAATCCCGAAAGGTAGAAATCCCGCATGAAAGAAAAGTCGTAAACTGATCATAACTTAGAAAGCAAAATTCCCTAGCTCGTTCACCGCTGCTGTCCTTGTTTCACCTATACATCTTTGTGTGAAAAACAGAGACAATAGATGGGATTCCCCGCTCAAATTCATGAACGTAGATGTACCCAGTTAGCACAATTTGCAAATGTACGTAAAAATGACGTCTTTTCCGAGACGGCTTTAAGTCATGTCATAAGGCTGGCAAAAAGACGTTCGCAAGTGAAAAACACGAAATTTACAACGTCATTATTACGTTCCTCTATATTACGTCTCTTCAATTATATCTTTATGATATCATGTTATTGTTGAATTTTGTACGTCTTTGAAGAGACTCCATAAATCGGATTTGCAAATCTGTTGTTGTAAAATTACAGCATAAATTTATTACTTTTTGATGTCTTAAAGAAATGTCTTATTTGTACCTGAAATGACATATCTAATACGACTTCTTCACACTCGACCGTTTTTTTCAGTAAAGGTTGTAAAAGCGTCAGCTTCGTTTATGCGTATGTACCTGCATTGTGTTTTAAAAGCTTCGAACTCTGAAGAATAATGATAATATATTCATAAAACTAAAAGTTGTAAAGTGTAGTAAATTTATATATATATAAATATATTCGACAATTCCAAAATGTACAAAAAAGAGATTCAAAGGATTTTAAATTTCCTTTTACTTCATATGAATCCCTTTTTTGTACATTTTGGAATTGTCGAATATTTGAGTTCCTTTTCGTTTACTGGGGTATATTAATTTTAAACACAAAGCACCGATTGGGCAGCAGTGAGACGTCTCGATTAAAAGTTAATGAGACATCAATTTAGGGACGACTTAGGGACGTCAAACTATGCTCACAAAAATACTTCGTCCTTAATCGGTCTTGTTAGCGACGGTCGTTTCTGACTGTATTATAACTTCTCAGCAATGTAATGTTAATGTCATCGTGACTGACTAACGAGACGTCGGCAACATTTTTCGTACGTCTTGACGATGTCTCAGGGATGTCACGGTGCTAACTGGGTAATAGCATGCATTTCATTTACTGCAGCACTGCATATTGCACATGTGCATCTTCTGGTTTAGAGAAGCTCATAAGATGTCGCTGCAGTGCGTGAGCGACATATGTATTATATGTTGTTATTACAAGCACGATATATTTTGCAGAAAGTGCCAAATCGGAATCGCCCAAAAGCCGCAAAATCTCGTTTTCAAATCGCCCATTTTGCGATCATCGCCAATCTTCAAAATTTGGTCGCAAATTTCGTTGTGAAGTCGCCCAAATCGCGATAAATCGCCCAATCTGGCATGCCTGCTCCTTACAAGCATGTAACTGCTGCGAAAGAGATGTGCTATCCCGTACCATGGTCCCTAGAAATTACCAAAATAAGTGTGGTAATTAAATTGCAAGGGTTACTCGACCATACGAACGAAAGAGTTATTAAACTTTTATCGCAAACTATTTCAAGTTTGTCTAAAGAGGAAAAACTTTCACTTTCGATGACCCTAAAGTACGGTTGCGATGGTACTTCTGGCTTCAGCATGTATAAACAAAATTTTAATAACATTGAAGACAGCGATGAAAGCATTTTTATTATGTCTGCAGTTCCACTTACTCTTGAAGTTACTTCGCCATGCAATACTTCCAAATTAATTTGGAAAAATGAGCGTTCATCTTCTATAAGATACTGTCGACCAATTAGGTTTTATTTTGAAAAAGAGAGCCATGAAAAACTTAACCAAAGAGTCAGCGAACTGAAGGAAGAGATTCGTAATCTAGCAGAAAGCAAAGTGATTATCGGCGCTGATATTTATTCAATTAAATATAAAATGTTGTGTACAATGGTAGATGGAAAAGTCTATCAGGCGTTAACATCGACATCTTCTGCTAGTGTTTGCATTATTTGTAATGCAAAACCTTCCGAAATGAACAAGTTGGAAATTATTGAAAAAAAAATCTATAAACGAAGATGGAATCCAGTATAGCTTACAAACCTTACACGCCTGGATAAGGTTTATAAAGTGTATTCTTCACATAGCATACAGATTGCCTATCAAGAAATGGATCGCTAAAGGAGATGATAAAATACTAGTTAACGAAAGGAAAAAACAAATTCAGACGGGCATATGTAAAGAGCTAGGCTTATTAGTAGATGTAGTGAAACAAAGTAGTGGTTCGACAAATGATGGCAATACAAGTAGAAAATTGTGTTAAAATTACCAGGTTGTTGCTAAAATAACTGGGGTCAATGAGGATCTCTTGAAAAGGCTGTATGTGATTCTACAATTGCTTGCAGGGAGTAAAAAAGTAGATTTGCAGTTATTTAAAAAATATACCTACGAAACAGCGGAACTATACATCAGAGAATACAGCTGGTATTACAAGCCAGCAGCAGTGCATAACATTTTAATTCATGGCATTGACATTATGGCTTCATTTTCACTACCGATTGGAATGTTATCAGAGGAAGCCCAAAAGTCCAACAATAAAGAAATGAAACCATGTCGTAAGCAGAGACGGTAAATTTCACATTTTTTGGTCTCTCAATTATTTCATTAATTATTAAGTAGCTTATATCGAAGCTCGATTTAGACATTATGTTATTATTTACATTCGAGTATTTGAACCGTCATCCCAAGCAAATATCTTAAATGAATTATTTAAATCAAACCGGTCAAGAAGATTTTTATATAGTTACTACGCAACGAAAATTACAATAAAAAAATGTCGTAAGTATATATCACGAAGATGTTCAAGAATTGTCACCAATTTACACATGATCCATTACCTTATTTTATCATCAGATCCCTACATCACATCTTTAAGGACGAAAACATCAAAAAAGTGTGTTTCTCTGCTACCCAAAGCCAAAGCAATGATATGCGAATGATTGTGCAGAGACAATTTTTTAAATAATAAATAAATCATCAAAAAAATAAAAAAAAAATTTTTTAAAATGTTAAAAAAAGTAAAAAAAAGTGGAGTGCAAAATTCTGCATTAGCCTCCTTGTGGCGCACTCTGGGGTTGTTGATATATATTCAACTAGCTAATAATGCAGGTTAAAGGCTATCAGCGGGTTTCGGTGTTTCAAAGAGTAAGAGAGTTCCTAGAATTCTTTTTATAACGCCTATATTCAAGTATATACTATTATTTCCATTTTTTGTTTTTTAAATAGTAGCCCCATTAACATTTGCATTCAGCCTCGAATGTAACAATAGTATTTTAGATCAAGTCACATTCATTTTCATACAAGTAAAATAACTACACACCGATGTTTCCTCGAGATTTCGCAAACGATTGAATTCAGTATAAAAGTGTTTGTTTTATTTTCTTTTCTATGAGACAGTATTTAAAGTTAGAATTAAAAAATGGCGAATTAAGTAGAAGTAATCGAAATCAATATTCCCAAAAACAGCCCAGTAATAAAAGTCAACAAAATCCAATGACTTTTAAAAAATTCGTCCATTACATTGGATCCGACATTTTCAATTTTTGAAATTTAACTTTTGACTCAGAATTTGCGTCCTAAAAAATGCCTAAGTTTCACGAAAATCCAATTGCTCTGTGAAAATTCGTTCGCCATATTGGACCGACATTTTGAATTTTTAAAATGTAACTTTTGATTCGCAATTTCTCACCCCATGCATTCCCTAGTAACAAGTTTAAACGAAATGCGATGGAGAAACGATGACGGTGCTAACAACTCTCTATCGAGCAGTATAGGAGCAATTTGTTCATTATTTTTTCATCTTCGAAAGTTTATTAAAACATTAATAAAACAAGAAAACTGTCTTACAGGGGATAATGAAAGACGACTCCGATTTTACAATTGGTTATTGGAAAAGCACGGAGCCGACCCTGATTTTACAAAGAAAATCCTATTTATGGATGAATGCACTTTCACGCAAGAAGGTATGTTCAACCAGCATAACGTGCACATTTACGCACACGAGAATCCCCTATGAACTCGAAATCGAGGGTTTCAGCACCGATGGAAGGTAAACGTTTGGTGCGGGATTATCAACGGTTACGTGGTAGGCCCCCATTATTTTGACGGGAATTTGGATGTAAGTATTCAATTTCTGATAAAAGTAACTTGCTTAATGTTGAACGAAAAAGTTCAGGAGGTGTACAAGATATCCTGCGATGTGAAAAAGTGTACATTGAGGAACGCTTTCGCGGATTGTAATTGACTAACTAAATCAATTATGGTTTCTAATTAGCTGCTAACTGCCCTGGTAAAAATGAAAGCGTACGTTTAAGAGTATGTAAAGCGCCGGTGAAGCAATTCTCAGATTTGTAGGCTTCAGTGACGTTCCTTAAGCGTGATTTTGGACTTATGACCGTACGTGTACACTTCCATGATATCAGCTGGAGCGTACACGAAGCGTACATTTGTCTGTTTTGAGGCTTCAAAATTATAGTACATTTTGAAGAGTTCGGTACTTTTAATGGACACTTATCGGACGCTTGATAGTCATTAATGCATGCTGTACGCCCCAAACACCTGAAATGTACGCTTTACCTCTTAATTAAAATTTTTAGCGTAAATTACTACCTAATCGTCTGAGCATTTTTCATGGCCAGACAGATATTTTTTTCGGTGCAAACATGGAAAAACAGGTTTTTTGAATTTAACAAATTATTCTTTCGTCCGGCGGGCATAAAATTTGATTTTACATCCACATTTGCAGGCGTAAAATCGACTTTCTCGCCCGGTAATTCTAAAAAAATTTTACGCTTCCAGAAAGCACTCTTAAAACGAATTTTCCTCATACAGGACAAAAAAATAATGTTCGTATTACAGGCGTAGAATTTTAGCCCCTAAAATTTGCGGCCGTTCCCTTGTTTACAAGGTATTATTCGCAAATAATTCAGAAAATATCGCATTGAATTTGGTAGTTAACATATATCAGCTTGCCCGAACACGTTATTTTGTATGCACGCAGAAAAAAGTTTATATTTTAAGTGTTTGTTATTTTTTAATACTCCTACAAAAGGTTTCTGAACTATACGAAGGCATGTACGGAATTTCTACAAATATTATTTACGTTATTTTCAATAGAATGATGCATCACATCCACTGCAAACTTATTTTACAGACAATTCTACAGACAATTTTTAAAGACAATTTAGAAAGCTCTCGGGTAGCCGCCAGAGGCTGGAGTGCCTCCTAGAAAAATTTGGACTAGCATTGGTATTGTTCTAGATTCACGGCTTAAGTCGCGCGGAAGTTTCGTTATACGGTTATGCGTGAAATCTCACACACATATGAATAAGATTAATAATTATCGATTTTATACATTATTTTTTCTCAACGTTCTACATGGTTCAAAAACAATTTAAACAGTCTTAATTTCTGCAATATGTAATTGATTTTATTATATTTTCACGGTAATTCCCATGACAGCCTTTATGTACAATTTTTCGACCTATATCATATGTACAAGAATGGATAAGATAATTTTTTTAAATTAGAAAACTGAACATAGGAGAATCTACTTCAAATTTCATATTTATAGGGCGCTATGTATCTTGAATTTTTGAGAAATGATCTTCCACTTTTGTTGGACAATGCTGGAGTTCCCCAACAAGTTCAGAACGAACTAATCTTTCACCATGACGGCTGCCCAGCACACCGAGCTCGCGGAGTGACTGCGTACCTCAACGAGCAGTTTGAAAATAAGTGGACATGATGTGCTGGCCGCCTAGGTAATATTTAACTTTCCTAGCATAAAGGAATAACTTATCCATTAGATGTCAACCATTCATATTTTATAGTGGAGAGACTCTCAGAT
This sequence comes from Trichopria drosophilae, assembly GCA_030407085.1. Classification (NCBI taxonomy): domain Eukaryota; kingdom Metazoa; phylum Arthropoda; class Insecta; order Hymenoptera; family Diapriidae; genus Trichopria; species Trichopria drosophilae. The sequence continues at coordinate 42,253,865 of CM059585.1, forward strand.
TGCCGCTCCTTAGTCTTCATCTAAAATATCATAACTCGCAATAAAATTAACATATTGTTTCTGAAAAAATACTAATAAAAAGACGGTCTAAAAAACCACAGCTCTAAATAAAAAATTATTTCAACTCCCAAAAAACTACGAATTTTACACCACATTTTCAAATGTAGCTAAATCAGACCTTCTGAAATCCCGGCTTCCAAGTTGCCACCCCGTTTGAAAAACTGCTGACAACATTGAAAACTGACGTAAAAACTAGTGGTTTCGTGGGTTTCGATATCGCTACTCACGAATATATGGTAGATCCAATATGGCAAACGGAATTTTAAAAATCAAACGAAATGGCTTAAAACTTGTTACTCGGGAATTTTTGAGGTCGCACATTAGGAATCTCAGATCATATTTAAAAATTTCGATATGGGGACTCAATATAGCGCCAATACAAGTGTCAATAAGCACAAAGCAGAAGGGTGGCAAACTTCAAGCTAAAAGAAGACAAACTGAATTTTGTACACCATATTCTAACTCATGGAAAAAATTGTCAATTACTTGAGGCGTTTGTGTTACGAACACCTCTCGGTATTCAGCAACATTTTCAATGTTGACATAATAGAAACACTCGGAATAGTTATTTTCGTAACTAGAGCCTAAAATCAACCTGTATACGGAAAAAATCGTTGAATCAACCAAGAAAATATTGGTTCCATCTAAAAAGATATTTACATAAACGTCTATTAACATTTTTAGTTATTCTTACTATTTGGTAATCAGAAAACTGAATATTAATGGAAATAGTCAATTTTACTATCTTTTTTTTCGAACAAAATTTTGTTCGTTATTCTCGTTTGAATTTTTGTTGAAGCTTATAAATATTTTTCGTATCTGATGAACAAAAGAGATAAGAACAAAAATTGATAAGCTATAAATATATTGTCACAAAGGAGGAACGGTTAATGGCGTTACAAATACGCATATTGATAATTACGGCAAACTCGAAACGAACCGAAAACGAACTAATGTGAGCACATAAAAATATTTTAATGTGACATAGTTAATTCTTGGTATACCGTGCATCTTAATTTCAAAATCAAAAGCTGATCCGGAAAAAGATCCGGTCATCCACAATAAGAAAAGCATGAAAATACGAAAACAAAATTATACGCTGCATAAATAACTGCATAAATTAATCTTTAAAATAATTGGACGATATTTACAAAATATACGATGAAATATAGCGTACCAACAACTCCCGTCAAATATAGTCGAAAACATTCATGACAACACAAAATGAAAGCACAAGATTAAATTGAATATCTACTCATCGGTAATCTAGCGTCGATTTTTATGTTTAAGTGAATAATTATATATTGAAGTCATTAATGTATCGTTTTTTAATTTAACATTTTTGGCGCTCTCCGGAAAATATGTCTGGGTAGGAATTTGGCAGTTTTGTGCTAACGGTAATTCGCAGGCAGCCACAGATATATTATCACTCGCCACCGGAGCTGTTAAGTCTTCTAAATCAAGCAAAAACTGTTGAATGTCATCGCCTTGAGTATTACAGCGCTTACTAGCGTGAGAAAAATTTTGCAAAATTAACGATTTAAAGCATGCCAAGAAGTAGGAACAAGAGGGTCGAACATTTCGAACACCATGTTGCCGAACTTGGCCAAAAAAAATTTCAAGTGTATATTGATTGAATACCCGCGTTGCAAAGCTATCAAATCCTAACTGCTTCATCGTCTTACGAAGAATTTTAAAACCCTGTAATGTATGGATTAAATTATCCAACATTGCAGGGCGTTCACAGTCATTCTTCCGTTTCTTTTCAAATTTCATGGTCTTTATGACTTTAAGAAACGAGTTCCACTGACTGTCATCTTCATCCGTTCGAGTGAAGGTATCAGGCAGCTCAACTCACTGTTTCCATCGAAACGCATAACCTCCATTCACGGAATCAAACAACCTATTCATTAGATCAAACAGCATTGCGGTATCAGCCCCATCAGTGGGCATTTTGTAATTGCCACATTTACTAGCCACTTTTCCTACGGACATGAGAAGCATAACTGACGATACATTGTGACTAAAAACCTGTGCAATACGAAACTTTCATTTTTTTAATTTTTTCCGGAATAACGTGGTAGTCTGTTAATTTACGCATGGCTTTAATCGCACTACTTTGATCAATACGATAGGCTGCTTTTAGATGGGACCATTTCGCTTTCCGTGGAACACCATCTAACGTGAATTTCAAATTTTTCGTCATTAAATTATTTCGTATACAATTCATAAGATGCGGAGGATCAAATAAATGAACAATTTGTTTTCCGTCTACGACAATAACATCGTCTCGGGGTTCGAGATGATTTTTAATTGCATCAGCTTTTGATTTTGCAATCATTTCCCGCACAGCCTTCTGATTACTGCTGCCTTGGTCCGAGATGGACGCAATGACATGCAAACCGATGGATTCTGCAACGCGCACCAAGTCAACGTACATTGATTTGTTGTTTGTCGAGTCCTCCGAAGATTGGCAAAAGGTAAAAGGCGACTGGCTGCTTCCAATCACCACGAACTCCTTTCAATATCCACGTATTAACGTGATCTGCGACAGCTAACGAATTTTCGTCCCCATCGTCAACAAACCCGCGAACCTTATTTGTTGACGAATCATAATGCAGGGAAGGATCAAGGGACATCTCATCAAACATTAATATACAGTATCTGCTGCCTTGATCCCTAATTCGTTCTACTTTTTTTTTAAACATGAAAAGATTCTGAAAAGAGTTAATTCCTGGCTCAACGACAAATTCTGAGCTAAAATTTCGCAATGTTTCGACACTGGGTAACACGAAAATGCTTTGTAGGAACCTGTAAGCTGTTGAACTTCGTTTATGCAATGCTAACGAAAAGACTTTATCTTTAAGAGAGAAAGCCCGTGCGTGTTTATTTCGCGTTACGTTAGTCAAATTAGATGTCCCATGACCCATCGTCAAGCATTTTTTAAAAATAGTTCGCACGCTCTTTAAATTTTGTATTTTGGCGTTGGGCCTTTCTTGCTGCATTCCGTAACGAAACAATTGCGTTGTACACGTTCAGGTCCCTTGGTGTCATGTCCTTTTTCCTTGTGACGTTGAAGTAGGTAAGTGGTGAAACTGTGGACAATTTTTATGTATGTTATTAAAATGTCAAGATTGGTGAAATGTTAACGTAATATAATATAACATATACTATAAAATTGATATTAAATGTTTTTCGGTTAATTCTGAGACTTTTTGTCCTTACATTGAAAACTCATTTGCAAAATTGACAAGTTTGTGGTAGTAAAGCATTTCATATCGAATTGTCAAGGCTATCAGGATTTTACAGAAATAATTGTTATATTGCAAAAAGTGCGGATAATTACTTATTTCTTTCTGGTTGTCGAAAAGTAAAAATATAAAAATTATAAACAGATAAACAGTTATGACCTACATGCAATATAAAATTGGCAACCATACAACAATACAGCGCAATTAGTTGAAGATCGTGAAAGCGTCAATAAAGGCCAGAAATTGAGTACTTATTAAATGTACATAAAAATAATAGTCAACTTATTAAAATGCCTGCAAACCGATATAAGAAAACTGTTTTAACGTTAATAACATTCGTACAGAAATAAATAAAGTAGAAAGTAGTATGCGCTTCTACATTAGTGAAGTATCTGGCATTTTTACTTTACATCTTACTCTACATTATACCTTCTCAGCTTTTGTTGCAAATTCGTTTTTCTATTTTGTATATTTATGTTCAATGCTTCCAAGGTTTGCCGAAATGAAATCGAGGAGACTTTTAGTACCTTCATTCGTATTACAGATATTAGACTTCCTATTTAAGTTACTAATTGCAGGTACTGGCATATTTAAAAAATGTACCATAAAAAATGTCGCATAACGGCGATAACAATTCTTGTAGTTGGAGCAGCATCAACTATTCCACATCAAACTACTTGCTTGTATATTCATTTCCGATTAAATTCATTATCAAATATTATTGAATAATAATGTGAAAAGAATTTCAATGAAAGTATGTGTACAAGTAAGAATCGTTGATCCTGCTCAAGAAAAACATTTCTTTTCTCAACCTTGCTCCTTCCGACGTCATGTGGCAGCAATCTTCTGCTTTTCTTTGACTTCGTCGCTTTTTCGATCACGAATTGTTTGTGACTGTTGAGAGAGAGACTTCAATTTCGACGTTACCGGTTGATCAGAATTTTTGCCTTCATGAAATAAAAAAAAATTAATATTGCGAATTTAAAAAATAAAATACGAACTTAATGCCCATAGGGGATAGGGCATAGGGGGTTAACTATACAAAAAATGCCCCCACAGCTCTGTCACCCGAACTGGGTCCATATATTGCTACCCCGATGACTACAAATTTCTGAAAGTATGAACTCAAAATTCGCTTTTTCGAAAAAGTTTTGGAGGGGAAAGAAAAATAAAAAAACTAATCTTTCTCGAAAACTACTGGATCGATTTTAATGAACTTGAAATATGTTAGAAACGTAGGTAAAACAATTTGAGAGAAAGAATATGATTTTTTTTTTTTTTTAATAAGTAAAAAACTGATTTGAAATTTTCAAAATTTTTTTTTTGGCATAATTTTTGATGTGACCACCTTCATCTTTTTTCTTGAGGTACCTTACAATGTTCCCTTTCATATATATTTTTTTCAAATTTTTAAAAAATATAGTTGTTGAATAAAAAATCGTAAACCATGGTCGTCCTGCTTGACTTGCGCATTCGCACACATCCGTGCACTCACGCACGCACTGACTAAAAATACTATGTTATATACAGTTGAGACTCATGTGTAGCCAATATAAATATTCAAATGTTTTTTCGTGTTTAATGCACAGTGTTGAAATGTACGAAGTTAAATTGGACCGAAACAAAAACCGGTGCTGAGTGTATATAGTATAGGTCGACCTTAACCGATGTCAATGAGATATTTTATTATACGGTGTGATGTCGGCGTGGTTGTTGACACGAGACTCCTATATAGAAGAACTGCGAGGCAATAGGTGACTTCTTCTCCGGTAGGCATCGTTCCTTTTATTCGTTAGCCATTTCATTCTCGTTATCGAAATCCATCCTTTTTTTAGTAGATTAGGAATCCGGACGGTGCGACCTGACACTTGTATATGATATTGTGCTTTGATTCATATAGTCTATGTAAATCGGTATAGCTGAGTGCAGGTTTATATTTAGTATTTTTTTCGGAGTTATATCTCTGTGATTCTGGAGAATTTTACTTTTTACATTCTTTTGTTTACATCTGACATTCTTATTTCTTCATAATTTTCAAGATGAATAAGACCGTATTGCTAAGACAAAAGTGCCCTGGTTGCAATACTTTTTTAATAAATACTACAGGCCGAAAAAAAATAGTAACAAATCAACAGGAAGCGAATATTTACTCCACTTCTTTGCAGCAAGCAATAAATGTAAATGACATTATTTGTCAAAAATGTAGAATGTCTGTTTATACAAAAAATATATCTGCAGAGAAATCTGAAGTAAATGTCGTAAATGATGTTGTGCCTGATTCGGTAGATAATGATCCCACGTTTGAAATAGTTGAATCAAAAGCATCGGTTTCTGAGGTTGAACGTATGGAAGTTTTTATTCGGAGAACTATTGCAACGCATAAATCATGTTGCTTTTGTGGCGGCACAAAACATTTACGTGTCATTCCTGAGGAAACACGAATAAAAACTTATATCAAAACTTAAATCTACATTCCATCTGGGAATCGATGTTGTCGTATGCACTTGATAAAGGATAGAATATACGAAGAAGATCTTATCCAACTGAAAGCCTATTCTAATACTACAAGCCTTACGGCATCTGAGTTATCAAAACTAATGGAAACTCTTTCTATTAGATGTGACTCGACATTGCTTGATAAAATAGGGGAATACAATATTTCTGAGAAACAACTCAAAATTTTTACAGGCTTAAATTGGGAACAATTAAATGAACTGAAAGACATGTTAACTTCATTGCGAAATAGTCATTCCCGTTCCGTCATTCAAGCTATTGTTGTCTTTTTGTTCAAATTACGGTCGGGTAATTCGAATGCAATGATCGCGTCAATTTTGCAATTGCAAAATGAACACGATGTCTCGGACTATTCGGCCAGTGTAATGAAATCATTTGAAGATGATGTTTTGCCACTTCGTTTTGGAGTGAATGCTTGTAGTCGGAATGAACTCATTCTAAACCATACCACGAAAATGGCAAAACATTTATTCGATTCTAACGATAAACTTTTTTTGATATGCGACGGCACATACGCTAGACATCAAAAAAGTTCTAATAATGATTACCAAAGGAAATCGTACTCTGGCCAAAAGAAAGTTCCCCTTTGTAAACCGTTTACCATCTGCACAACTGACGGGTATGTTGTAGACATTGCTGGACCTTTTCTTGCGAATCAAAATGATGCCCAGATTTTGGAAACAATTCTCGAAAATCCTGAAGGTTTATCTAAGCTGGTTAATGAAGGTGATATTTTTGTTCTTGACCGTGGATTTCGTGACGTAAAAGAAAAGTTGGAAGAAAAAAAATTTCGAGTTTTGATGCCTGCCTTAAAAGAATAAAGGAAACAATTAACTGCAGAAGAATCAAATAATTCTCGCTTTGTTACGAAACTTCGGTGGGCTGTAGAATCCGTTCACGGTGTCATCAAGCAAAAATATCTTCTTCTTAATCATAAAATCGATAATAATTTATTACCAAAAGTTGGATCATACTTCAGAATTGCATGTTTTCTTAATAATATTTTCGGAAAAAGATTACATTCTGATGTAGGTAACTTCGATGATATTCTTCAAAAGATGCAAACTCAGAAAAATGTGAAGTTTTCTTTGGCTGATAAAGTAGAAGAAGCAGGATGGCTACGTCGTAAACTTCCGTTTGGAACTATCTCCTCAGATGATCTTAATGATTTTCCGGAATTAACAACAAATGATTTGAAAATTTTATTCACTGGTACCTATCAACTTGCTTAGGCTGTTTCCTATTTAGCAGAAATGCTTGACAAAGATGGCAATCTAAAAATGGAATTTGTTAAAGATGATTCAACGACTTTAAAAATTAGAGTTCCGTCCCGTCTCATTTCTCGTCAAACCTATAGGTGTTTTATTAAATACGAACCTGACACTATTGGACATTCTGGAATTACAGAATACACATGCGAATGTGCCAATGGAAATAGAACTGTTGGCTGTTGTTCCATCCCACATTGCGGCTGTTATATATTATTTATCACATGCGCATTATTTATCAAGAATTTTCAAACCAGCTGAGATATTAACTGACATATTCACCACAACTAAAATTGTACCGGTAATCGAATCTGATAGCGATGAAGACTGAACAATTGTAGCATCAGTGAGCGAGAGGCAAGATAATATATCTTGCTTTAATTGTATGGGTGACAACTCCATCTGCCTTAACTGGCTGGGTGACTCCTCCATCTTGCCTTAAATGGCTGGGTGACTCGTCTATCTTGCCTTAACTGGATGGGTGACTCGTCTATCTTGCCTTAACTGGCTGGGTGACTCGTCTATCTTGCTTTAATTGGCTGAGTGCCCTCATTTGTCCACCTTCACGTGGTAGGGGTGTTATGGCCAACGATCCGTTCGGGCTATATCAGATCAGGTTCAACCATGCTGAATGCTGGCCGACGGGGAGGTCCAAACTAACGGGCATAAAGAAAAAGAATTATAGAACCCCACCATGGAACCTGGGTCCTAAGACAAGATCGTAATCGGACGTAAATTCCGCTTTTTCCATTTCCGGAGTGAAAAAATGAGGAGTCTCATTAAAAACAGGCTTCATACTGAAATGACCTTAAAGGTCAACGTCAAGGTCACTATTGGATGTCCCCCTCGGAATCCAAAAACTTTTCTATTTAAACTTTTTTTCTAAACAGCATTCATTCTCAGATTTCCGGGTGGTAGTTTTAAATTGTGTACCCTGTATTATACATACATATATATATGTATGCATGCGTGCGCGCGAGCGCGTGTGCGAATGCGCAAGTCAAGCAGGACGACCATGGTTTACGATTTTTTATTAAAAAACTATATTTTTTAAAAATTTAAAAAAAATATATATGAAAGGGGACATTGTAAGGTACCTCAAGAAAAAAGATGAAGGTGGTCACATCAAAAATTATGCCAAAAAAAAAATTTCGAAAATTTCAAACCAGTTTTTTACTTATTAAAAAAAAAAAAAATTCATATTGTTTCTCTCAAATTGTCTTACCTACGTTTCTAACATATTTCAAGTTCATTAAAATCGATCCAGTAGTTTTCGAGAAAAATTAGTTTTTTTATTTTTCTTTCCCCCTTCATAACTTTTTCGAAAAAGCGAATTTTGAGTTCATACTTTCAGAAATTTGTAGTCATCGGGGTAGCAATATATGGACCCAGTTCGGGTGACAGAGCTGTGGGGGCATGTTTTGTATAGTTAACCCCCTATGCCCTTTCTGTTGAAAAATATTTTCGATCAATTTCTTTGCAAAATGAACATTTTTTAAAATTATTTTAGTTTTCAATAACAGTACTTAAATGTATGAGCACAATGAGGGCACACTCGTTGGATCCGTTTCGTACTGAAATGGCATAAATTATCGCCGTTTTTTAGATCAATAATTTTCATACTAAGGGTAAATGAATTTTGATACAAGTCCATATCTTATAGGTTTTAAGTCTGCTTTTTCTGAATCTGAAGTCCAGTTTTCAAAATCGTTATTGGTTTTTCCAATATTATGCCCAGAATGTCACCCCCCCCCCAAAAATAGTAGTTTCGTAAATTGAAATTCTTTTTTTATATGAACTGTAGTCCAATCAATTCCTTCTTTTAGATCTGACGGAGTAATTGCTTGTGCCAAAATATAGTGTAATGCGCATGCTAGAGTTCAAATTGGCGGCTTCAAACCTACGGCATTTTCAACCAATTTTGTGTTATTCAGTTGTAATACTTTTGTAAATGAACATGCATTCAATACCAATTGATAAGAGATGATTTTCTACATTCCTCGATCACAAATCACTTTTCAAATTTTCATAATATAGCGGATAAAAATGCAAAACTTTTATCAACTTCTGTAACAGCGAGTATAGATGTATACAGGTTTTTGAGGTTTCTGATTCAGAATTCGTTGTCGTATTTTCGAAACTCAAAATCTGAAAAGGACTATTGACCATCAGTAGTGATGCGATATCACTTTTTAGTGACGAGAATGTACTTCTTAGCCTCAATGTTGCATTTCGAACCCCTGACAACTAATTCGTTATTAGACACAACATGGAATCAAAAGGTCCACAAACGAATTCGTTATCTGTATAACTCACAAACCCCCATATATGAAATTTGGAATCGATCGATGTAAATTTCAAATTTTGAATTATACAAATCTAACGACGGATTCGTAGGGCAGAATCTCAAAAAAGCCCCCTAATGCATTTTTTACCAAAATTTCAGTTTCAACCGCCATATTACATCCGTTCAATGTTATTCTCAATTTCGACAATCTGTCAACAAATTCTAAAACAGGAACCTGAAAAAACCACTTATACTCATTCTTACAGATATTGATAAAAGTTTTGAATTGTTGTCCGCCATTTTTAATTTCAAAAATCTTACAACGGATTCGTGATCAGGAACCTCAAAAACCTCTCTATGCACATTTTATCACGAACTTCTCAAACCCCTCTATGCAAATTTACAACAATTTAAAATTTTTGACAGCCATATTGGATCCGTCACTTTGAATTCTGAAAATTTGAAAAGTGATTTGTGGTCTAGGGTGTAGAAAATCATCTCTTATTAATTGATATTGAATGCATGTTCATTTACAAAAGTATTATAACTGAATAACACAAAATTGGTTGAAAATGCGGCAGGTTTGAAGCCGCCAATTTGAACTCTAGCATGCGCATTACACTATCTTTTGGTACAACCAATTACTCCACCAGATCTAAAAGTAGGGATCGATTGGACATCCATATAAAAATAAAGGATTTCAATTTACGAAAATACTATTTTTATCGATATTTTTCCATTGTGGGCGCCGTTTTGGAAAAAGGACTAAAGATATTGTAAAATGGACTTGAGATTCAGAAAGAGCAGACTTGAAACTTATAAGATATGGACTTGTTTAAAAATTAATTCAACATTTCTATGAAAATTATTTAGTTAAAAAACGGCGACAATTTATGCCATTTCAAGACGAAACGGGTTCAATGCGATAATAAGAAAATCAGATACCGCAATTTAATGAAATTCAGTAATCATGACGACACCCCGTCCATTTTGAAATTTAAAAAAAAATGTTTTGCGAGGATATTTTCCGCACCGATACCTATCAAATATTTCATTTTCGTTGAATTCCGCGACAAGTTGAAAATCTTTTAATTTCATTCAAGAAAAGAAGTTGACCCACAATTAATACAATTTTAAAAAATGCTGTTCAGAAATGTCCGTTTTGATGTCGTGACGTAGATTCTCATAAGGTTTCGAGAATATTGTAGCCAGTTGTTCTTAGCCAATCACATTCGAAGAAATTAACGGAAATTAAACGATTTTCACATTTTATTTATTTTTAAACGTGCAGCATTCCAATTAATTTATAATTGCTGGACTATGTTTGGTTAAGGCTCAGTGAGCAATTTTTGATAAAAAAAATGTTACCCTGATGAAAAAAAATATGAATGTTTATTTAACGTTTTTCCAATGTTTATTAAACTTCATTAAAATATCAATATCATGTTTGGTGAAATGTTAACAAAAGCAGGCCCTACGGCACATTTATTCGTTGTTTATTAACCCACATTCAACACGGCGGTTGACAAACTGGGGATCGAAATGATAAGGCTATGGAGACTTTTCAGGACACTTTAACTCAAAACTTATTAGCATTTAAAAATAAATGCTAAGAATTAAACATTTGTCGAAATCGTCAAGGAATATCCTGCAAAATTTTCAAAATTTTTTACTCACATTTTGAAATTGTTCTAAACTTTACTAACAAAAAAGTTCTGGAAAAATTAACGTATACCATGGATTGCATTCTAAGCATTTTTTGCTCTTTACCATTTTTCCAAAAGTTTAGAGTTTTTGAACAAAAAAATATAAACATTCTGAAAGAAAACGATCGTTTAACTATCAACTATCAACTTTTAAAAAATATGTCTGGAATTTATTGAAGAATTACTTGGAAATAGTCAGATTATTTTTATGTGTTTTTAATACTTTTCAAGTAATTCGAAAACTAACTTCGAAAGCAATTTTGGCAACCGGAGTGTTGATTTTTTTCCCAAATCTTACAAAAGGATGTCTATGTTCGCAGTTGCATTTTGAAACTTTAAATCTCCCTTTTTCTTAAGTAGAAAAAATTACGTAGAAAAAGATTTTCCTATCGTGATTTTAGGCAAATTCTGAGATCATATTGTGAAAGAACATACAAATTTACATCGGATTTCATAATTTGGATTTATTTTAAGAAATAAACAAAATAAAGAGAAATTGAAAACTAGCGACATTTGGGACTTACTGGGTTAAACGTATATTGGAACGTTACTGAAAAATAAAAGTTTTTTCTGCCTGAATGTACGAAAGTGAGTGATCTAACCGAGCTCAGCAAGGTTGGCTACTCGATTTCTTGTATTTATTTGAAAATGCGTTTATAATATCATGTTTTGCTGAAATATATTTTAAAAAAACAAATTTTCAATTCAGCGTATAATGGTAAAAACAGTAATGAAGGCCATTTCCACGAAACTAGTACCGAGTGCCGAATTGGAGAAATTTATTAACCAGTATTAAATACGACAAAAAAATTATCTACGCGTAATTTCATAACTAGTTGTACATTTGTACTTGGTTAATGTGCTCGGTTGAAAACTTATCTTCTTCAAAGAGTCTTAATCGAAACTTGAAAATACCTGAAAGCATTTCACGTCAAAAATTGGCACGTAATGCAAAATTGCCTTAACCCATATTATATGCCAAAGAAAAATGTTCTAGTTATGATGTAAGTTAACGTCTTATTTCTTTCAAATTATTAAATTATTAAATTAACTCAACGTTCCATTTAAGTATGGCGCTGCTGCATTACATTGAAATTCTTATGTTCTACGTCACAGTTAGCGTAGGGCATATTGAAAAATATAATTTATTTTACGAAACAATTTATATTGTCTAAAAATCCAAAATAATGACGAAAAAAATGCCAATAACAGGCATATAACAATTTTCGCGATCTTACATTAGTTTTGGCAAGTATTCCATCGTTTTTAGGTATGTATTCCGGAGTATTTTCCTACCTCATAGCATGCGATATTATTAGTAATACGCTTTTCGTGTTATTTGGCCATTTGGCCCCTTTTTCCTTGCCTTTTTGAAACAAAGTATTTTGGACCTTATCAGAAATAGTACACATACAATAAGAGTAGTTAACAAATATTTTTCTCTGCTAATACTCTCATGTCGACATTCTCAAAGTTCCTCCGCAAACTATATCAACTTTTTAACAGACCGGTTTTCTTCACATTACCCTACAGCATTAAAAAATCCGTACTAGTCTACATACAGTAGCGCTCCCCTTAAGTAATCTTCCCTAAAGTTATATGCTTCCCTAAAGTCATATTTTTTGCTCCCCCTAAGTCATAATTTTATAGGTTATAAACTCTGACTCGTTCTCCGAGCATGTGCTTCATTTAAGGACGAATCACGTAATTTTTTTTACAAACATGTAGCTTACAAAATGTACCTGGAATATCTGCAAATAATGTCGCAAAACCACTTAAATTATATGTTAGAAAATAAGACTTAGGGGGAGCAGCCGCAATCTTGCTTGACTTGAGCATATGACTTAAGGGAAGCACTACTATACACAGAATGTAAACAAGTGATTTTGTTTGCACTAAGTCTGTTAACGTTGTAAGTGTTCTGACTTCATACTCATAATCAGCAACCAGAAAAATCCCTGTCCATATCGAATAATCGGAACCAATTTTCGTATTTAATGCCCACCATTTCAGAACACATTTTGAATGTTGCTCTCTTAAACTGAATTAGTCAAAAACTACTAATGAAAGAGTGAAAATTCGGTCACTAATTGAATTAGTAACACTGTTTACTAACAAATAGTCAAAAAATACTAATTCTAAGTCAAATTCTACAAATTCATTAGTCAAATTCATCTAACCTTAAATTAGAGATTTTATTTTTTTACGTTTTTTTTACTAAAGTGAATTAGTAGAATTTGATTAATGAATGAGTAGAATTTGACTAACAATTTCTAGTTTTTTTACTATTTATTAGTAAAAATTGTTACTAATTCAATAAGTGATCCAGTTTTCACTCTTTCATTAGTAGCTTTTAAATAATTCAGATTTAAACAGTGCTAGTCTGACCTCAGATTTTTGTAATCAGCAATCTGAAAACCCCCTGTACATCTAGTTGCTTGCACATCGAATAATTAGTATGAATTCAGATTTAAAAAGATAACTTCAACTCAGTATTAAATACCCCCTAAACATCACGGAAAGTATGAATGGATCGGTAACTAATACATTCGTTGCTGCGACCAGCTTGCTTCTTGCGCTGAGACCCAGCCAATTGGGACTACCAATTAAATCAATTCAATGATTATCCCAACCAACGAAATGGTTCCCTAATCATTTAAATGGTTGTCGTAGCATACAAATTTTAAACCAATTCACAGTTGGTTCTCGTAAGTATCTCATTTTTTCCGTAATAATGTTTACTTTATAAACGGTTCTTTGTCTCCTGTACCTGGTAGAAACCGACATTAGTTTCTGGCCAGTTTTCCTGGGCTTCCCTGCTAACTTACAGCATAGAGACCAGAACAAATGGCTAGAAACTGTTGTTTCTTAATCATAACAGTTTAGTTAAATAGTAATAATAAACTTACACCATAAATGATACAATTAGTCTATTAGTAATCTAAATTAATAAAAGTTAAATCCAGCGGCACAGCCAGTTCCCCAATTATCGCTTATGATTAACGTCGCACCATACTGTTATAATAAAACGAATATTTTTAACAGAAGTGGTTCGAAAATGACTTGGAACAGGTCAAAACCTTTTTCGCATAGTGTAGTGGTAATTGAGACAGAAATAATCACTAGAATATAAAATTATTAATCGTAAACATTTAGTCACATATCGCAAATAATAATTATTGTAGCATTCGAAATTACTTTTCATAATTAAAACTAAAGTAGATCGGAAACAGAAAATAGACTCTGACGACATACAAATATCACCCAAAAATTTAAAAATTAATGACGAAAACTGGAAGGTGGCCGACTACTGTACCATTTACCCTATTAAGGCTATTAATTTCATGAAAGAGATGAGTATCCGTGATTCCTTTTAACGAAATAGACAGCATTTCGACAGCGAAATTCACTAATAGTTTAGTATAGCTTTAGTTTAGTGAGCAATGTTATTTAATTCAATAGTTATTTAATAATTAAGAATTTGAATATCCATAATAAGTCAAAATCAGTTCATCAATACTGAAAAAAGGGACTATGCTCCTACGGTCTTCGGCAGTGAAATTCCACCGTGCGGTTTCGCCTCCTAAACCAGGCAAACGATGATTCTGACGATGGCAAATGCTGAACGTACTGGACGATGGCGATGACGGATTACAGCCGTCATCCAAAGTTTTCAACCACTTGGTATTTTTTTCATTACTACTGATCAAAAATTGAGCCAGAAATTTGAGTTTGAAGTCGATAAATATTATTAGCATAATTTGGGAATGTATATCATTAAATCCGAGTATAGTACTAATGTAGAAATTGAAAGTGTCCCCTAATTTATTTACTAATAACTTTTACTCGTACAAAATAAGTAACTACTGATTCATTTGTCGAATTAAATTTTCTTTAATAATTTTTTTTTAGAAAATTCAATTGTGTAGTATTTTATTAATGAATAAGTAGTTAGTTTGCGAACTAAGCGAACCAAATTCAGTAGTTCGTATTATTATGATTTTGCATAAATTAAAAACAAATTTTAATTAATTGAAATTTTAATACGAACAATTCACTAACTTCAGTTAGTCATATTTTCTTGAATTCGTCTTTTTTTTAATTAGAATTCAAAC
Source organism: Trichopria drosophilae (assembly GCA_030407085.1). Classification (NCBI taxonomy): domain Eukaryota; kingdom Metazoa; phylum Arthropoda; class Insecta; order Hymenoptera; family Diapriidae; genus Trichopria; species Trichopria drosophilae. Next base: position 42,269,066 of record CM059585.1, read on the forward strand.
ACTTTTGGTATGTTATCATAGGAATTTCAATTTCCTCATTTAATTCTTCGCCTATCATTTTTATTTTCAGCTTAGAAAGTTTACTAAGTATTTTTATAGATTTTTGTAACCAGTGAAACTTATTTCGCGTAATTATAACCTGTAAAATTATTTTATTTGATTTTGAATAATAATAACTTTTATTAATATTAATCTTTTATTATTAATGTTTGCTATTAATATTCGTCGTTATCGGGAGCTAATTTTGTCAAAATTATGATTGAACAAAATTTCAAAACGATTTATTAATATTTTAATTCTTACTAACTTTATTTCAATTCAATTTAAGTTCAATCTTATCTTTGGAGTTTCATTTTACTCGTATAATTGAGGAGACTAATTGGGTAAGTGATTATGCGCGGAATCGGCGTATAAGTACTTATTGATTGTGTCAAAAACTAAAAGTCTTACAATTTTATCAATAGGAAAAAAGATGCGGCTTACGACTATGTATAAATCCATGCTTTCAGATTTTAAATCCGAATACTTTGTAGAAAAGGTCATTCGGACAAAACTTATTCGATTTCGCGCGTAACCCTTTATTCAATCCGACTCCTCTATTTTAGATCTTGCATTTTCAGTTTTTCTAAGGTATTTCGTATTACGGAATCATATGTAACCTTATTTCCTGCACTTATAACCTGTAAAATCATCATTAATTTGATTAATATTTATTGATTCAATGTTAATTCGAATGACATGTTTGAATTTTACTTTCGATTGCGGAAGCGAGTTGCAGGTTAGGCATTCGAATCCGATCGATCTGTCTGACGTCTCTTTCGGCTTCTCTAGAAAACAAAAAAGCGCGGCTTATCGACGATGCGCATTTTCTTCATATTCATTATCAACATTCACGGACAATGCTACCGATTGCGACAATCGCCGAGCTCTTGTGCTATTGGTTAATTTCAATGCTGAATAACTTGAAAACGGTAGGTCGAAATCATTTTTTACAAAATGACTTACTTTTCAGAATTTTTCACTCTATCTGCTGGTGAACGGGGTTCAATGGTTTGCGAAGCACGGTGTATAGCCTGTGTTGTATATTGAAGTAATTCACTAACTTTAAATAAATATTCTCATTTTGAGGTTCGAAGTCCAGGTTTATTGACGATTACAAACTGAATTATTGTCTGTCATTATAAAACATGTCGTTGCTTAGCAAAAGAACCGCGAACTCGCGAAATATAATTCAAAATATATATTATATTACATTACTCCTTTCCTAAAAAAAAGTAACCGAAGCTAAACCTAGAAATTGAAAACTAGATTGTTTGAGCTAAACGTTTATATTAATGAAATAAAGATTATAAAATCAGCAAACGATCACTACAAAGCAATCTAATCTAAGTTTCAATCCTATGTCCCAAAAATAAAAAAAAGAAAGATTACGGAGTTGAGATCGATAGCATCAATCATGCAATTGAAATTTTCGTAAATAACACATACGTAAACACCATGTGTCCAACTTGCACCGGATAGTACGCACCACTTTGGTCTGAGCTCTGCAAATTTGCTCAAACCAATCGGAATTTCAGGATTTTCTTCCGTAAATTGTTTGTGCAGCATTCTTATATCTAAAAGCAGTAATCTCTTTGGCATAAGTTTCTTCGCGCTACCAATTCTCACACTCACAGTATCTTTCTTATTAAGCATCATTCAACTATTCATGTCACTTTCATAAAACTTTTTAACTTCTTCAATTGTACTCTATTGTAAATTTTTCCCTTTTCTTGGAATTGGTAATCCTAAAACTCCTGCATCTTGTTTTAAATCTTTAGAGTTTTTTGCTATTCTACGAGAAGTACCAAATTTTTTGCTTATTTTGCAAATGGACCAACTGTCGGGAGCTATTGTTAGAATCGATAAACGAAGAGGATCATTTGGCGGCAAATTTCTGAACTTTTCCTTCAATCCGATTAAGAGTTCTTCTAACTCATCTTCTCTTGATATACATGGTTTTTTATTCGGACTTGATTCACTTTCTGTATCTGACACTTCCGACCCTTGAGATAATGTGCTATTTAAAGACAGGTTATTATCATCATCATTACACATGTCTACACATTTTTTACATACTGTACTATTAGCAGGTAAATGTGGGAACATTCCCATTAACCGTTTTGGCAGCTTTCTTAAAATTTTAATGTGGTTATCAATTCCTAAAGGATTCACACATCTGTCAGTGTGAACTATCCCTTTAGAGGCATCAGATTTTCTGCTTACACTCAGCATAATTGCCACTCGATATCAGAGATTACTGACGTAAAATCAATCTTTTCCTTATGGTCCGTTAATATTATTATTTTCAATTCAACACTAAACAATGTTAAAAAATGCAAAATGATCATGAAAACAACATTCACTTGCGGACGTAATGTATTATTAAATTTGTATTATTCGTTATATTATTTACATTACTTATACACGCATTATCATTAGCAGCATTTATCATTTCAACCGCTTTATTAATATCATTATTGTCATCAACTATTATTAAATTATTATTTTCAATAAATTTATCATATTCTACATAAATACGGATGTGGAAACCACATATGCTCTATCAATTATTTTTCAGGTTTATGTTATTTTTTTGGCAATTATTATCATGTAATCACTAAAATCTAACATGCCATATGCAAAATACACATAATTAACCCTAAAATAAGTAATCTGCATATTCGCATATGCAGATTAAATTTTACTGTTTACTACAAAATAGGCATGATTAACCTGCAAATAAGTAACTGTGAATCAGCATATTGCTCAGGATGATTAGTTGTTTTCAGATCAGCCCTGTTTATTTGCAGATTAGTTATTAATGAGTATGTAATAATAAAAGGGGAGGGCAGAACCTACACGAGAAACATAATTCATATAGGATCTGCGATTTCCACATTAGTATAAAGCTTATGTTTCTGCCAAAAAAATTCTAACCAGGGTCAAAGATTAATCGCCATGTATTATTTTTTTAAGATGATGAAAAGTCTATAAACTTGCATTAAATATATGATAAATTGCGATTCACTTGAGGATGGTGAAAATAAAGCAAACTCGTCTAAATGCTATGCGTATCTATTTTCGAGTTAATAACGTTAAGCGTCTTGTTTAATTTACACATGTATGTATATACAATCACGCTGTATGCAAAAACCCGAAAGCGCGCGTAAATTCAAATTTCATAATAAAAAATATAAATTTACTGGTCGGCTTAGTGCTACAATTTGATTTGATGCAGGTTTTCCTCTGTGTTTCGAACAAACTCGTGCTCATTTGCAAGAGGTTACTGCAATAATGAACACAAGTTTGTTCGAAACGTCGAGAAAAACCTTCATCAAATCAAATTGTAGGACAAAGCCGACCTGTATACTTATATTTTTTATTATATATACTTCTACACAATAACACTATTTATTCAAATTTCATAGTTTACATCTAATAATATACAGGGTGTCCCAAAAGCTTGGAAACGGTCTTGTAACTTTTGAAAGAAAATTTTTTTTTTTTATTGCTGAAATATGTGAAACGATTTTTCAAATAAGCTATCTTTTTTGAGGGGTCCCAACCCCCCACCCCAAGGGGGGACGTGGGACACGAGGGGGTTGAATATCTTAAATGGCAATATGGGTCGAGTGGGGGCTCATTTGAAAGGTCTCTTCGAGACGAATACAAAACACTGGCCATAAATAGCGCTGCGATCACTTATCGCGTAGAGTGAGTAAAAGTAGAGTGTAGCCAACGTGCCGGAAGCCGCTATTTTACGATAAGTCTCGCAATTACGGCGCGACAATTTGAACGGCGAACATGGCGAAACATGAAATTATTATCATTAATTTAATTTAAAAGCATTTATAGCCAAGTTTAAAGTAATTAGAGATAAACGAAACTGTAAAATAATTGTGAAATGTTGCATATATATTAGTTTTGGATTTTAATGCAATAATATGGTATTTTTAGACCACAGTATAGCCAATAATTTTTATTTGCTCCATAAATATGCATAAATATTAACCCATTAACGCCTGAAATGACAATTTTTATACTTCATTTTCGATCAAGTATTTCGTATCAAAATCAAAGTTGAAAACGATTGAAAGGTACGTATCCTACTATTTTCGAGATCGCTCTTCAAGATTCCGAGATCAAAATTGAGTTTCAGCAACCAGAAATTCCAATATGGCGCCGAATATGAAAAAAATTTCAAAAAAATTGGAAATTTTTTATTCTTATCAATTTTTTTCGTGCTATTAGAATGTTGGAATTTTATTAAAACCTTGCATAATGGTGCATAAAATAGTTGAATTTTAAGAAAAAATTTTACTTTTATATCCTACATCATTTTAACAACCTCAAAATGGCGTCAACAATGAAAATTTGTTTCAGAAATTTCTGGACGCTCTAACTAAAAAATTACGAACTTTTAAAAAAAAATGCCTAGAATGAAAAGTTCTTAAAATTCATCAAGCGATATAGTGGAATTTTTTCAAAATTTGTTGATGACATTTTGAGAAATTTTGTTTCAACATTTTTTTAAAAATTGTAATTTATTTGCAAAAAATTCAGAAAAAAATTTAGTGTATTCTCTGATGAATTCTAAGAGTTATTTGTTCTTTGCAATTTTTTCAAAAAGTTGATAGTTTTCGATGAAATGAATTTCAAATATTATAGTTTAGGATTTTTCCCCCCAAAAAACTATTAACTGTTGGAAAAAATTGCAAAGAACAAAAAACTCATGGAATTCATAAGTGAATACACCAAATTTTTTTCAGAATTTTTCATAAATAAATTATAATTTTGAAAAAAATTTTGACCAAAAATTTCTCAAAATGTCATCACAAAAATCTTAAAAAATTCCACTACATTTCTCGATTAATTCTAAGAACTTTTCATTCTTAACATTTTTTTATAACAGGACGTAGTTTTTGAGTTAGAACGTTCAGAAATTTTTCGAATAAATTTTCATTGTTGACGCCATTTTATGGTCGTTACAATGATGTGGGGTATAAAAGTAACATTGTTTCTTAAAATTCAACTATTTTATGCACCATTATGCAAGGTTTTAATAAAATTCCAACATTCTAATAGCTCGAAAAAAATTGATAAGAATAAAAAATTTCCAATTTTTTTGAAATTTTTTTCATATTCGGCGCCATATTGGAATTTCTGATGGCTGAAACTCAATTTTGACCTCGGAATCTTGAAGAGCGACCTCGAAAACAATAGGATATGTACCTTTCAATTGTTTTCAACTTGGATTTTGATACGATTTGAATACTTGATTGAAAATGAAGTATAAAAAATGCTATTTCAGGCGTTAATGGGTTAATCAAAATTATGTATATACCAACATTTAAATAGGTAATGTAATTTCAAAAACTGAGCTGTACTATTTTGTATTTAAAAATAACATAAAAATAAAGAAGTGAATATGAAAATCATGTAAATACAACATTTGATCTTGAAATAAAATATTTATATATATAGTTAAACAATTTTTTAAAACATTGTTCGCATGCAGTGAAAAAAATGAAATCACCAATTTTATTTTAAAATCAATAAAAATAACATGTACGAGAGGAATTCGTTGATATTTTTTTCTTATTCTTCATTTTTTAAACTGCATTTTTTGCAATTGACAATTATTGTTAAAATAGTTTATTATCTTGATAATAATACTTATCTTACTACTTATTACATAAATTATCAGTGTGCTCGATGAAGAATTCTGTACGTATCTTGAAATATTCTAAAGTGGTCAGGTTTTCGTTGGGCCAAAAATTGAGCACAGTTGCATTTCATATTCGCAGTAACGTAACTAAGTATCTTTAAATATCCTATTATACATTTCAAATATTACTTATTTCAAAAATATTAATAAATAAGTGTAATATTTTTGGAACGTAAAAATTTAGAAAATTCCAATCAAATGTGAAATGCAAAGTATTTTCATTCTTTGTGATGTTGATTTTTGATTGCAAAATTTAGGGAAATATAATTTGTACCATTCTTTTCTGTTTATTTAATTGAAAATTCAAATACATTGAAACGAATCGGAGTCTGTTAGATAAAACTTTCTAATTCGTCCAAACATAAAATTTAAAATAGTCAATTATAGTCATTAATATTAATAATAAATAAATTAAAATCGTAGATTGGAATCGCTGGTGCTGAAATAAAAGTCATATATTATTTGTCATTCAATTAAAATATATTTCTCTTTGAATTTTATAATTGATTGAAGTCCTCAATAACATAATAATTACACACACTCATACCAACATACTCGGAGTCACGATCGAATATAAATAAAATACGAGTCATTAAAATAAAATAAAGTCACCGAGTCGTGGTAAGTCGTGTGAGTCAGTATATAATAAAATTGTCATGTCTATCGTCACAGACGGAATAATTTACGCGGGATAAATTAATTAACGACACGGACACACATTCCATACATACACTCTCACATACATACACAGAAATAAATTAACATATATAAACATTTTGTTACATAACATAATAAATTACAACGCACATGTTCATTTTATTATTATTTAACGGAACGGAAGAGAAAGAGGCTTACGTTGTCTTCTTTCTTGTGGCGTCCTTCTCCTGATTCCGTTCTGGTTCTCCATCCGTGGTGATTAATTGTGGTGAATGGAGTTCCATCGTCAGTTCCTGGATTTGTTCGTCAGAAATTTATCCTCGCCGCCTCCATTTCAATTGAGTGTGATGCTGGCTGTTGAAGTGTGGGCCCACTTTTGTTATCCGGAGCAGCCAGGATCTCCGGATGGTTGTCGAGGCATCGAGTCGTCGAGGTTGGCACCAGGAAGTCCAATGGTCAGAGAATGTCCAAATGAGAAGAGGTCATGTAGAAGGAGAGTTTGAGGGATACTTACCAGGTCTTATAATACCTCGGTAAGTATCCCTATGTCCATTCGTGTCGCCGAGTTCCTCTTTTCCTAAGAATCGGGACGGAAACTGTCAAACATTTGAATCTAATTTGCTTAATTTGAGTTTGACAGCCCGCCCCTCATTTGAATTTGGAGCGCCTGCGCCCCATTGCGGCGACACATGCGCTCCGAGCTTGGAACTCGGCCCGTTGTTGCCCACTTTTCAGGTTGCGCGACCAGGGCGCCGTTGCACCTCTTCTGCGCAGGTAGAGGCGCACCAGCGCCAGCGCCATGTCATTGCGCGCGCATGTCCATTGATGCGCGCTCGGATCCCACGTGGGCTTGGGATCCAAAATGGCCGACCGGCCGGGAAAAGCGCGCATCTCGTCCTTTGTATTTCCTTGATTACACGCGTCGATTTAAATTGTAATGGCCCTCTTTCTCTCCGCCGCTCTTTCTCTTCCGCGCGGTCGAGTTAAACGGCTCGTTACAACATTTAAAATGTATTTTCTCGTTTTTGCAACTTACAAAATGAATTAATACATAAATAAAATTGTGTATACTAACAGTAAAACGACAGTGGTTGTAGTGTTGTGGATATTCCCATAACAATAAAGAAGGATTATAAATCATGTATTTATAGAAAAAATGAATAGGGTAAATGTACCAATTATTGCGCCCGATGTAACCTAATACTGCGATGTACCAATTACTGCGATGCGTGTATTTTTGTTATGAGGTTATGGCCGCAGTAATAGGGACACCTGCAGCAATTGGTACATTTACCCTGTATGGTACAGCACATGAGAAAAATTGTGAAGGTTTAGCGATCAATGCTCAGCTGTGTCATCACTAGCACACTTCCGGCGTGATGGTCGTGCGGGCTAAGGCGTCAGTCTTAGTCCGCCCGAACTGAACGTCGCGAAGGGCCCGAGTTCGAATCCCCGTCCGTGCAATTTTCTCTGCTTATGTCCAGTGTGGAATAACCGGGGTACTTTGCTGGGCGAAGGTACGAATTTGGGACCGCTGCCGATCCCCGTGGCAGTTATCGGTACCGTCAGCGTCTTATCTCGTGAGTCTTATCTCGGATAAAGATGGGATAAGCCCCGCGTCGTACTCGCTAAGGCACAGACCGCCGAATCTGCTGATGGTACCGATATTGGGGTAGGGGGGACTGGCTCTGGGTGGGTGTTGTGTTGTCCTGTTCCGTCATGTATAATGTCTGTGTGTTGTCCATCCTATACCTCTCCACCCGAGAGCCGATCCGCGAATAGGCATCTAAGTCATTAAAGCGGGGGAAAATTCCAAATCCTTTATCCTACTTTGTTTTTCGTAAACGAACCGACTTTTATGTATTTTAAAGCGGTGGAAAAAAATTATTCGTGGAAAACATTGATTTGAAACAGTACTTGTTGAAAACATTTCTTGCTTTACCAAACGAAATACCAGATTGTCATAATATAGAGTACAGAATAACGAGCAGATTTATAATTTTCAAACTAAAAGTGAATAAACCAAAAGTCGCTGCAGCTAAACGCAATAATCATTTCGGTAGTAAAACGATGGTTATGCAACACAGAGTACACTAAAACTTCCTTGCGTTTCCTTAGTTTTCGTTAACGCGTTGTTATTCTAACAACATGTAATTGTTCAGTTTTATATTATGTTTATTTAGTATTGTTTTGTTTCGTGAACATTATTTTTGTTGCAATCTGTAAGCATGTAATCACTGTTGGCGTTAATCATTCATTATGCTCACTTGTAAATATGTACTTAAAAAAATACATTATCACTATGCATATCATTTATACACGAAAAACAAAGTATCTTCGCCGTAACATCGTAGCGCAGTTAATGGATTAATAATTATAATAATTCGTAATAATGACTTTTTTACTTCCCAAGCACGTGACACAATCATTACAAACTTTTCGATTTTTAACGATGCTAGTAATGATATATCCAGCAACATGATGAAGTATATTTAATTGTACTGTATCCATCAAATCTTCAATTTGTAAATCTATAATTTGTGGTTCATTGGCAACATTCTCAGCATGCATACCCGAATCAGTTGTAGGTTTATTAATAATTTGGAGAAAATCACATGGTGATCCAATGCCTTCTTGATCCTCAAAATTGTAACTGCTTGTCGAAATGTTCTTTACATACTGCGAAACTATTGCAAGTTTTAAATCGTTTTTAAATTGCAAAGCATTCAAGAAGCTATGCTTCATGCGCAGAACCGAAAACATTTTCTAAACAATCTTGGGTAAACCGACTTCTCAGCACGTATTCGTACGTACCGGAATTTAATAAGAATTCAGCGATTTCAATGAAAGATTTTATGGTCAAAATCATTCCTTTTTGAAACGGTTTCCAGTCCCCTTTAATCCCAAAACTCAGTGTTGAAATTATATCAATAAATTCCGTCAAGAAAACAATGGTCTCAATATATTTCTCCAAATTGTGTTTAATAAGTGCAAATCTGATATCTCGAGCACTAACAATTTTAAACCATTTTGAAATTATTGCCACGAGCCACGACGTTGTCAGATATTCGGATTTTGACTTCTCAAGAACCAGAAATGCCAATGATATACTAACTTCATGACTGAGAACGTTGGATGAACTTTTAGCCCGCATTTTCTGAAAGTGTTTTTTTCGATCAAGGTACTCTTTGCGTAATTTTGGAGCTAATAGTAACTACTCATCTTTTTGACAATCTAATAAATCTGCAATATGATATGTTTCAACGACGTTTGTAGGCAACTTATACATTTTTACGTATTTGTCTGCAATTCTAATAATCTCGCTATTCAACAGTCCCTCTTTAAAGTTTTTCAGTTCATGTGAGCTGTCATGAAAAAAAAATAGAGTGCAATTTTCGTCAACTGGATGTTTACATGTATTAATTATCTTTGAATAACATGAAGCGACAATACCGAATTCTCTCCACATGGCTTGGTTGGGAGCACCCTTATCCGATACGACCCCTTGCACGCGCAATCCTATTTTCTCTGATTATTTAATAATTTCTTTAATTATTTCTTTAAAAACAGTGCCTTTAGTGTTTTGCCCAGTGAAGTAATACGCTACATTTTCCTTCCATCTGTGGCCAATACTGGGTAGCATGAAAACCAAGTCATGTGTAGCTAGTTGTTTATTGTGTTCAGGCAAACTTACGTATCCGACATGGGAATTGCTAGATTTATCAAAAATTGCACCGGGTGTTATGCTAATTTCATCGAGCACGACAACACAATCTTTATCTCTCTCTTGTTGAAATTCTAAAACTTTTAACTGAAAAAACTCGAACACCTCGTCTAAAATACCGCTTTTGAATTGTAAATTTTCTACTTTTCGATTTAAAGTTCGCAATGAAGGAAGATTCATTATAACCAGATGAACCACATGCAAACTTAAGTTGCAAAGCTTTGGATAGCGTTGGATTGCTCCAAGAAGGCATGTTTTTGTAACCGTGCCCCAAAAATTGAATTTGATCGTCATTATAAACGATTTTTAAAAAGTTTTTTTCTGTGGTACGTACTTGAAGTTGCAGGTTCTTTATTTTCCTTGGGTACTGTATTTGCAGGCGTTTGTGATTTCTTTTTGAAGTTGTTCCGATTTTCGTAATCGCTTTTCCAGTTTTTTGATATACTCGTCACGTTCTTCATGCTCGCCTTCAGTGCGCTCAATGATATTGCATGTGGTTGCAATTGATGTTACATCGCAGCTTTCAACCTCGTTCATCTTCGTCACCTTGCACACAATTGCTGAGTACTTCTAGAGAATGACAACTGTCTGCGATTGATGTTGCATCTTCGTTTCAAGAAAAAACATTGGATGGACTATTTGCATGCTCGTTTATACTAGGGATTAATGACTGAAGGATTTGTATGTTCTTATTTGATGAGATAGTAGTTCTTAAAGTTGGAAAATCTTCAGTGTAAGTCGGTGCAACTGGTGCTGATGAAAATTATATAAAGTTTAAAATATTGTAACTCTCACATAAAGTGTGAAATTGTCTCAGGATAACATAAACATAAATTTTAAGATGCCTCGATTTTGGAATGTGTGTAATCTTTCTCTCCTTACTCTTACCTATACGTGTTAACAAAAACTAAACCCTACACGTCCAATGTTTTCATATTTTATTCTACAAGTTTTAAGAAAATGGGTTTCACAATCTGTAAATTTGGGAATTCTATCTGAAATAAGTAGGTACAACAGTTTTTATATCAGACGGACAAAGCATTTAAGCTGATATAACATCACTCAACATTTATTTTTATTCACAAAATGAAAATGTTTACTTCCAGAACCTTATAAAGTATTTAACATTTCTTAATGTTTCCAAATGTTTAATTAAACAAAAATATTTATGATGTACTCAGTGAACGAAAAAAGTTGTTTCATATCGCTTTAAATCTTTAATTAAAGAATTTTAAACGAATTCCCACATTTAGGTTTCATGTATGGTTTTTTATAAAACTCAAATATTTTTCACAACACATTTTTATATTCCTTTTACAAAGAGTTACGGGATAAGATGGAAGATTTTAAACACATCCCTCGTAACGGTCATCATAAGTATGGAAAGAAATTGTAAAATAGTTTTGTAATTTCTTTGTGACATTATAATAAAAAAAGAAGGAACTTAATTATATGAAAGTTACACCATTGGTATGGATATAATATACATTTGTAAAAACTATTCATCAAAGAAACATTGTAATAGCATAGTAATAACAAAAATTTACCTATGTAATGAATCTTGATTGCTTGATAGACAACAATGAAGTAGGTAGTTGAAATGAATATAAAACAATATTTATAAGATCAATTTGTAATTGCAAATAAACCTGTGATAGCATAAATTTGTTTTTGAGACAAAAGTTCAACTTCCGATTAAAGAATGTGTTACAAAATTATTCCCAATTGGTTGTTTCTTATTTCAAATAATTCTTTTCCTAAACATGACTCAAAGTTTTAGATAAAACTTTTTTTTAGGGATTTTTCCTATTCATATAATTTACGTTCTGTGTGATTGATTAAAAAATTTATTAAACATATTTTTCCAATTCACCTGAAATATGGTATGAATATGGCAAATACCAGAGACTAGTTTTAAATAAATGTAATTAATCACTAACAATAAATAAAAAAATATGAACAATTTCATTGCTATAATTTTTGATAGAAACTTTACAAACTGGTAACATTAATAACAAATGTACTTTCAAGGATTGTCTTTTGTATTCTGTTGGATTACGAGATCCCCAAATATGGTAGGTACCGCGTTCAATTTCAACTTTTGTTTGCCGTCAGCCCTTGGCTTTTCCCACATATCTGCAGTAAAGTGAAACTGGAAAGATATTTATATAACATTATAATTACACGTGTGAGCGGTGAGTTGTGCAGTCGCATTTCTCTAGCTCCTTAATTCTTGGCAAATTTGTTGTACTTATCCGGCTTGTGGGAGTTCAATTTTTAGTGGCATATCTCCGGAGCGGCTTGGGTTGGTCCTGTTTTGTCCTTTTTGTAATCTGAGCTCTTATTCTGGAGCAGAACGAAATTTTGTATATTCATCGAATAGTTTACAACCGTTGGTGTATCAGCTGTCAACACCAGAGTATGAACCACGTGACCGTCAAGTTCCTACACATCGCTTAATAGTGTGAAACAGCGCACCTACGTCCTCGCAGATCTCGTTCTTCAGCTGCCAACACGTCAAGTTAATTGTAAGCTACAAATTGTAAGTTACTAATGCTCTACACAAGTTGCCGCTGAAAAAAGAACAGGACTTACTAATTTTCTCTATCATGAATAATTAGTAAGTCTCGAAATTTGGCATATTCAGCGTGCGCCTAATCGTAGCAGCATAAATTATTGTGTCACATACATAGCTCTATACTATATCGGTATCACGTGACATCACTCACACAGCTTTGGCCAAATGAGTATATTTTTCGATTGCGCTCTATAAAGTGGGAGGTATTTGCATACCCGCTACTTGTGTGCTGCGCGCTGCTAGAGGCGCGTACGGTTCACGTGCCCCTCTATCGTGATTACTACTACGTGTCTATTCACTGTGAGCACTCTAAGAGACTCAAGAACAGTTGAGTCATTCAAGACTGGGCTGCTCAGATTTTTAAGTTAAATCTTTTTTACGGGAACATGATCAATTATCTTTTTAAAGTGCGTGTTAATATGTATTCCGTAAATTACTTTAAATGCGTCATATTATATTATATTATATTGTATTATACATATTGGCTTAGTATATGCGCCGTTAATTATCGCGTTTGAACTAAAATTTGCTCATTATGTATAAACTCACCGTTCAACACTATATAATTTGTTAATTAATCATAAGTATATAATGTATTTTCATTGTAAAGTCTGCTATTTTTGTCTAAGGAACTTTTGCTCCATGACAATAATAAATATTATCTATCTATCTATTCACTGTGCTCGTGATTATTGTTACGCGCGTAGGTTACTGTGTATGAGTATATGTGTTGGTATCACAGCTACTAGCGTACGACACTTGTGAACTTCGCAGTTTCACCCGGTTAATTAGCACGTCTCATATACAATACTGCATTTGTCATTCATTGTTTTTTATTAATTATCTAATATGTCTGAGATCTGTTTTTTTTGTAATAAACATATTACGGTCAGCGCCTTTATAAAATGCATTGTAGGCAAAGGTTCGTGCCATAACGAATGCTGGCCTGACGCAGGTACCAAAACCGATGAAGGGCTATATATTTGTTGCCTCACTAACAAAGGACGAAAACGAAAGGGAGCAGACAATTTACTACGCCCTCTGCGCTTCCTACGGTCAAGCAGTGCATCGTCAGTCGACTCAAGCGTATCTGAGATGTCTCAATTGCATTGTGTCTAGATACTCCTGTAGACCCATCCATTGATCTCCAAACCTTCTACATGGAGTTCAAACGAAATTGCACCATACTAAACCTTAAATTAGATAAGGTTTTGAATTTATTGACTAGGGTTGATGAAATAGAGGCCAAATTAGACACTAACATCGTCGAAACAACATCTGTGCGTAGAGACTTAGATAAATCTCGTGCCATAGCTGGCTATGAGGCTCGAAACTGCGAGTTGGTGATATCGGGATTGCCGGAACGGGACAATGAAGATCTGCGGACCAGTATTGTCAAAATCTCGGAAGTCTTAAAACTTGCGCTGGATCCTAAGGATATACTATCTGTATACAGACTTACACCTGTAACGCATAATGCTCCCCGTGCATCAACTTCCACGAGTCAAGCACCATCAAGGCCATTTTCCATTCTCGCCAAACTAACTTCTACCCGTTTGAGATATGCTTTTGTTGTACAGGCCAGGAACCACCGCAACCTCGATTCCACTATGATCGATGGTACCCTAAAAAAGCAGTCGATTTTTATTAATGAACACCTGCCTCCTAAAACAAGAGACTTACTAAGAAAAACCAAAGCTGCTGTACGTGGGGTTCCTGCTAAAAGATGTTACATATATAATGGAATCGTCCACTATCGTTCGGCGAATGGTGAACCTGCTATTGAAATTCTGTCTGAAGCAGACATAGCTAAGATTTTGTTGTGAAGTGACGCGCGTGACTGTCATTCTGTTGCTAATTTTTTTAATTTACCTGTATCTGTCATTTCAAATAACTATAATAATAATAACATTAAAGTTTGCCACATAAATGTGCAATCTTTAGGTTCCACCAATAAGTTTTCTGAATTCACTGAATTTTTTACAAGTAATTTCTTTCATGTTATACTGCTGACCGAAACATGGTTTAATATATTTCATTTAGCTAAACAGTTTATCCTAAAAAATTATGTGTTACTCAGAAAGGATAGACACGGGAGACGCGGAGGTGGTGTCGGCGCATATATTCATAGTTCTCTAAGACCTACTGTCCTATCAACATCTAAATATGTCTTAAATGAACCAGAATTTATGCTCATAGATTTAAAGGTAAATCACAGCTCAAAAATATTGCTATCTGTCATCTATAGAGCTCCTGCAACATCTTATTTTACTAATTTTGAAGATTCGCTAATAAGATACAGCCACGCCTACGAAGACGTCACAATATTTGGAGATCTGAACATAGATTTAAATAAAACTAACTCGGCCACATCGCATCTTTGTAAGTTTGCCACAAATAGTGGTCTTTCCATTCTCCCTTTTGCTTCGACGCATCATAGCTCTTCCTCTAGTACATGGATCGACCACTGCTTGGTATTTGATTCTGCTAAGGTAACCTGTCAACATCAAATGGTTGTTCCTTTTGTTTCTGGCCATGAGTTAATATCTATTGAATATAGCATTAAAGTACAAACTGAAACTATGGGCACTATCACCTGCAGAAATTATAATCGGATTAATGTAAATAATTTGTTGGCTGATATTGACAACACAGATTGGTCCGCTTTTCTGTCACTCCCGGATATTAATGAGTCATGCTATCTCTTTAGTCACACACTTGAAAATGTACTTGATGCTCATGCTCCTCTACATTCCTTTCGGCCTAAAGTACTACGTGTCCCCTGGTTTTCTGAAGAGCTACGTAGGATGCGCGTCTGCTATTATTCGCTGATATCAGCAGCCAGACGTACGCGTGACCCCGAGATCAAAGCACGATTAATTTCATACCGGAAGACGTACAGGCAAATATTATCTACGAAGAAAGACAACTACTATGCCTCTAGACTTATGGAAATATCTGACCCGAAAAGACTATGGAAGGAGCTACGCGGAATGGGCTTTGCTAAAACCAAAAATGATGTAGAACCATTATTCTGTACTGTAGATGAAATTAATGCTTTTTCTACACCTCTATCCCAACACTCAATAGATGTAGAGACCATTTATCTCACCTCGCTTGTTTTTCACCCAGGCTTCTCGGAAAATACACTATTTTTTTACTAAATTACACCGGAGGTATTGCGTAGACATTTTATGCGCATTTCATCCGATGCTAAAGGCGTCGATGCACTTTCACGCTCGTTTCTGTTGAAATGCTTACCGGCAATTTTCCCTCACTTGCTGCATTTACTTAATCAGTCTCTACAGATGTCGTGTTTTCCTTTGTTATGGAAACATGCCTTGTTGACACCCATCAAAAAAGTAAAATCGCCTACTGGTACCTCGGATTACCGACTGATCTCGATTCTGTGCACGCCCTAAAAAATCTTAGAACGAATTGTCTACGAGCAGGTTATCAAATTTCTAAACGGTCGTAACTGGTTTGACCCATTCCAATCGGGATTCCGTAAATATTATAGCACTCAGACTGCCCTACTGTTCGTCACAGAGGAAATTCGCTCTGCAATCGAGGCAGGTATGATCGTTATTTTGGTGCTTTTTGACTTCAGCAAAGCGTTTGACATGGTTGGCCATGTTCTTCTGCTCAAAAAGATGAGTGATGCTAGTTTTTCCAACTCTGTGATCAGATGGTTTGCATCGTATCTCGGAGGACGTCTCCAGGCGGCTAGTGGGCCTAACGGAATTACATCGTCATGGTTACCAGTGAGAGCTGGAATACCCCAAGGCTCGGTTCTTGGTCCTCTTATCTTCTCGATGTTCATCAACGACTTGCCCGCTATCTTTCAGCACTCTAGGCATGCTATATTCGCAGATGATACGCAGATTTTCCTAAAATGCCGCCCGGATCAAATTGAATTACGACTGCAGAGAATTACATCGGATGTGCAACTGTTCGCTGACTGGGCTGCTAGGAACAACCTCATTATTAATGTTAATAAAATTAAGGCCATGATAATTGGCGGCTCACGTAACATTAACCTAATGGACCGTAATGCTCTCCCTCAAATTGCTATTCTTGGACAATCATTGACTTGGACTGTCACTGTCAAAAATCTTGGACTTTATTTCGACTCAACACTGTCTTGGCGAGAACACATTGTTCAAATGTCCCGTAAAGTGTATGGTACGTTACGGCAGCTATATTCTAGTCAGAATGCCCTATCCGAAAAACTGCGACGCCAACTGATAACATCATTGGTTCTTCCTTACTTCGATTACTGTGCTGCGATCTACAATGCTGTTGATACCATCCAAAAACTTAAAATTGAACGAATGTTTAACGCTTGTATACGCTTTATTTACCGGGTCCGGAAGTTCGAACACATGACCTGTTATCGGCGTAAACTCGGCTGGCTAACTGCTGCAAACCGCAGAATATTTGTTATCGGTTGCCTGACCTATCAGCTTATCCAACAAAAACAACCACATTACCTTTACCAACGCTACGTCTGGCGCCGTGATATTGTGTCCCGTGAGCTCCGGCCTGGGGGGGGGGGGCTGCATTACGACTTCCTGCCCATCGCACATCTGTTTTTGCGAATTCCTTTATTATTACCTCCAGTAGACTGTGGAATTCACTTCCTCATAATATTGCAGCTAGTGCTACACTATACTCCTTTAAGAGCAGACTTTTTGAATATTTATTGGAAGCTGACAAGTCGGGCCGCAATGTGCTATCGGTACGTTAATTCGCGTATACTACCGTAGATTTAAGTTTCGTATTTTGATGTATCCGCGCTACAATTTAATAATTAATTGTTGAAACTTATTGTTCGTTTCATATACCGTGCTCATACAAAATTATTAATAACGTCTTTTTAATTTCAAGTTAAGCCGCTCTCACTTTTATTTTTTTATTTTTAATTTACTTCATTATTTACTTTACTTTATTTACTTCATCAATACTGTGCCATTAATAAAGTAACAAACAAACAAACAAATATATTTTAGCGTAGTCTTTATTTTTTAAAAGGTATTTAAATCGATAATGATTTCAATACATTTTTTTATGTCGATATTATTGTTTCATTAAATAGATTTCAAAAAATAAACACTAATTCGTAAATAAAAATTTATTGAAAACAGCCTTTTTCAAGAGACATTTCAAAAATAACCTATCCTATGTGATGTTTTCGAGATTTCTTCCCTATTTGTGTAATGTCCTTTTTGATCGTGAGTTGGCGCTTCGGCGCCCACCTTCCCAAGCGAATAATGGGCATTTTAGAGGTTTTTGAGAAATTATAATTCACATCATTTTCCAAGATTAAAATTGAGAATTTTACTTAAAGGTCAACACAGACTAACTTCGCGAACGTGTATGTGCGATAGAAACGGATAATTGTATACATCTACCAAATTTTTCTTGCTTTACTTTGTATTTGGGAATGATAAAAATAGTTTTAAAAAATTGTGAAAATATGGGACAGATTAAGTTTATGGTTTAAATAATTTTTTTATTAAGAAATTATTTTATTGTGTTCATTTGTAATTTTGTAGATCAAAATGTATTTTATTCTGTATTTTTATTAATAAAATATATAGTTTTTGTGATAAAAACAAAAACATTTTGATTTAAAATAATAAGAATGAAGAAAAGAACCAAGAATTTTCAAAAGATTAACTACGCCTGTTCTTAGATTGATTCTAAACTATTCTTATCTTTCCCGGCTAAAATTTAAAGCCAAAAAAAATGTTTAAATGAATAAATAAGAAATAAGTGAATTTGTTCGTAACATATGTAGTTTTTAATTAACATAACTCAGGGGTAAAAAAAAAAAGAAGCAAACCTAACAAATTCTTCTAAATGCAATAGTTTGACTGCAGTTAAACAAAAATAAGAAAATACTTATATTTTCTTTTTGATCTACGAAAAGGAAAAAAAATCGGGTGATTTAAAAATGTCGCCTGAAATTTGAAGCAGAATCGCCGATATACAAAATCAGATTTTTGCCGTTACATTTTGTAAGTAATTAGAAAAAAAAATACAATTTTTTCTTAATTTTTAGTCCTGACGAGTAACTACTGAGATTTACACCAACCAATCGTTTATCTTTTTTGATACACAATGTAGTCCCCCGTAGCCAGTTACGTTATTGCGTTATTAAAAATGTTTACACAACGTCCTTCAGATGCAGCCAAGATCGACAAAAGCTCAATAAGGAGTTCTCTAATTTGTCATCGACGGTTAGTAATTTCTTAATCACCTTGAAAATCGAGAAAGAATAAATTAATAATTCAACTTTATAAAATAAAAATATAAATTTACCCTGTAATTTTTTAAAGTTATATAAGGAATTACAGGGCTTTTTTAAAACATTTTGTTGATATAAATTCTTTTTTTGTATAACCTCATGATCCCGATGAAAGAGTGTGGCAAAAAATGAAAATAACTAAAAAGAAACACACCTACAATTTCTTAGAAAAATGTCAGCATTTAGTATGGTAGCAATGTAAAAAATGTGTCCCTCTCATTGAATCCGTCATTAACGAATGTAGGATCAAATTACAGTTCGGAGTCGTAGATTGCAGGTATTATATCATGGCGTATGGATTCCGGACCTTCGTCGGATCCTCGTTACAGACAGTGGCTCCAGTAGGCGTTACATCTGGGTGAGGAGCAGCGTCACGACCTTCATTAGCTGCTACTTCACCCCAAACGAGAGGATCGACGACTTCCAGGCCAAACTGGATGACCTTGAAGACACGGTTCGGAGCATTAAGGGAGACATCGTAGTGGCCGGAAACCTCAACGCCAAAGCTCTCGAATGGGGGTAGCCCAACCCTGACTCACGAGGCGGAAGAGTCATGGAAATAGTCTCCAGACTGGGGTTGATGGTACTTAACATTGGTACCGTATCAACGTTTCGGAGACCAGGGTATAGGGAGACCATCATCGATGTCTCATTTGCCTCCGAAAGCCTGGCAGCGCGGGTTGACGGCTGGCATGTGATCGCTGACTACACCGGAAGCCATCACCAATACATCTCCTTTACTCTTAAAGGAGATGTGCCAGCCAACCACCATCATCATCACCAACAACGACCCGCGCGAGTTCTCCCCCGTTGGAACATCGCCAAAATGGATGTCGAGAAGCTGTCTCTGGCCATAGCAAGAGGAAAAGCCTCCCTCGATGATATTCCTCACGGCCTAGATGCCCGCATACAAGCGGAGGCTCGGGCGCGAACAACCATGCTCTTACAACAGAGGCCTGAGAGGAAGCGGTGCTGAAGAAACCACGTCCGCGAGATCGCCGTCCTGTGTACTGGTGGACGACGCAGATTTCGTCACTGAGATGTGAGTGCCTTAAAGATCGAAGGGCAGTCACTAGGGTCACAAACACGATCCCCGTAATGCAGCCCAAAAATCTGACGTCTATATATGGAAAAAAAGGAATTCCGCCAAGCCATCACATCCAGTCAACGCCGAAGCTGGAAGAAGCTGGGTGATGATCTGAACAACGATCCGTGGGGTTTAGGGCACTAAATTGTCATGCAGAAGGTGGGGGCGTTCAAGCCAGGAGCTCCTACCGATGCATCGACCCTACAAAACATCGTAGAGACCCTATTCACCACCCATCCGAAAAGACCGGAAAGCCCGGCTACCACGGACTCGCCTCTAGCTCCCCCTTCACACTTCAGGAGCTTCAGCAGGAAGCTGCAACGCTGCGCAACAAAAAGGTGCCAGGTCCGGACGGATTCCCAGCAAAGGTGTTAAAGGCCGCAGTTGGAAGGCAGCCGCAGCCCTTGCTTGACATGTACAACTCCTGCAAACTCCTGGAGAAAATGCTCCGACGTCGCCTGCACGAAGCTATACAGTCAGCAGGCGATCTGGCTGACTGCTAATATGGCTTCCGGCCAGGCAGGTCGACGATCCAAGCGATCCAGGAGGTTGTACAAGCCGCACCTGGGACGGAACGGGGAAATTACTCTTCTCGCCCCGTTTGCCTCCTGGTAACCCTAGACGTTAAAAACGCTTTCAAATCGGTCAGCTGGTAGAAAGCACTGGGCGCTTTGAGGCGGGATTTTAAATTACCCGAGTACCTCCAGAACATCATGAGGATTACTTGAGGACCCGCTTCATCGAGTACAAAACATCGAATGGCTTGGTCCGAAGAGAAATGACGGCAGGAGCAGCCCAAGGCTCTATCCGGGGTCCCGACGTGTGGAATGTCTTCTACGACGGGATCCTGAGATTGAAAATGCCCGAGGTTGCATTCCTAGTTGGATATGCCGACGATGTCGCGGCAGTCATTGTAGCTAGAGACGCCGCGATCGGCTCAACCAGCTGTTAAATACCTGGGAGTGAGTCTCGACACCCGGCTCACTTTCTGGCCGCGCATACAGCGAATGGCGGACAGGGCAGCAAAGGACGCCACGCCGCTTGCCAGAATTATGGCAAACGTGGGTGGTCCGTTGTCATGCAAGCGGCGGCTGCTCTTGCGTACCGCCGAATCCATCATGCTATATGGAGTGGAGGTCTGGGCCAACTCGCTGCGGTACAAAATGTACCGCAAACGACTGGCCGCTGTTCAGCGAAGGGGGGCCCTCCGAATTGCATGCTCCTATCGCACGGTCTCGGAGCCCGCAGCGATGGTGGTGGCTGGTGTCATTCCCATCCACTTCCTCGCCCAGGAGCGAATGTTCGTCCACCAGAACAAATTACAGATGGGGTTGCCCCGCGCCAGAGAGACTGCCAAAAGATGGACCATGGAAGCCTGGCAGGATCTCTGGGCCCAAGAAATAAGAGGGATATGGACTGCTCGCCTTATCGGCGAGCTAAAGGATTGGACCGATCGCCAGTTCGGCGACGTAAGTTATTACCTGACGCAGTTCCTGACAGGACACGGCCTGTTCCGCTCCTACTTTCACAAAATGGGAAAGGTAGCGGACCCAGGCTGTGTGTACTGCGACTGCATCTGCGACGATGCCTTCCGCACGTTCTTTGAATGTGAGCAGTGGAGGGACGCCAGGTGTGTCTTCGAAGAAGAGATTGGACAATTCACGCCGGATAATATCATCCGGCTGATGCTACAAAATAAAGACACCTGGGCAAGGACTGCCGATTTTGTCGAGGCGGTCCTTCGATACAAGAAGACGGACGCAGATACAGAAATAATTTTCCTTCAAGAAATAATAACTTATGGTAATAATATGGAAATTAATAGAAAGGAAAGAACTCACCTGTAGTAATTGCCGTTAAAAGCGACATAATCGCGAAAAACGTTGACGATTGGATTTGGTCTCAATAAAAAATCCATGAGACTATGATAGACAAAGAAATTGATAGACTTGGCTTTTATACTATGGCCCGATACACGAATCAGCAATTTATTCATGTTTAGCTTTCGTCATTCCGCCTCCCTGTTCTCGATCTCTGAAATTTATTTTGTAATTACTCTCTTCCAAATCGCTAATTCTTTAAATTAACGTTTTTTAATGCTTTAAAATTAATTTTACAAACTTTTGTCTGAGTACTCTTATGTATTCCATATTTTTATTCTTTATTTCTTTAAAACTGAAGTATTTTGATTAATTTATTGTTAACAATGACATTAAATTTTACTTATGTATTTCATATAAATTAATATGGATCTTTTAAACATCGGGAGATAATCATTCAATGTTTATAAATTCATGTTCAATTTTTCAAGTTCATTCACATATGTCACACTTATTTATTATATAATTAATTACAATTTGAATAAATTAATTAGGATATTGATTAAATGTCCATTATTAAAGGAAAATACTGGTGAAATTTTGTAATTTTTGTAATTTAAATACCAAAATTTATTTTCTGACAATATTTAAATTTACGATGTAACAAAAATTAAGGAGCAGTGAATTCCTAAATAATTTTTACAATAAAACTCGACATTCTCAGATAATCAAAATTTCAGATACTCTTAGAATTTTTATTATTTTTCCCTGTCACTTGTGAAGTTTTTCTTCTTTGCACGGTTAAGTTTCAGTAGTTTACAACTCTTGATTATTTTTTCATTTACAATAAAAAGAAATACTTTGTTCATTATTTCAAACAAATAATTTTAAGATTTTTTTTATATTTTTAGTGTTTTAATTATTATTTAAAAATACAATTTCTACAATAATCAAAAGTACATATTTTTAAAATTCATTGATATAAATTTATTTGAAATGTTAAATAGGGTTGCATGAAGAATTATTTGTGTACTTCCTTGATAGAAAAATTATTAAAACAGTAACAAATTTTAATAAACATTATCTAATATAACGCTGAAAAAGGTTATTTCTTAATCTATTTTATTGTTAGTATGTTTTAATAGCAGATGTTACAAGTTTCTACTTATATTGCAAGTGGTAAAACAGTTTTCAATTTCCTTTAATTTTACAAATATCCTTTAAAAGAATTTCTTTCCTGACATTTCCTTAAGCTTCAGTATCACATTTCATCATTGTACATTTTTCAGAGGTAGATTAACATTTTGAACACCTACATTTTTAATGGATTCAAAGTTTGATACATTAAGCATTTAATTTAATTATAGTATATTTCTCACCACGGGAGGGAATATAGACAAGCCCTTACACGTGGAGAATGCTTGTCTGTTTTCCCTCCCGAGGATCGAATACGATTTTCAAAAATTTCCAGACACCATTAAACATCCCCGAAATGGGAGAAATAGTTTCATTCTCTGCTTGTATAATGTTTGTTATGACTGAAAAAGTTCCGTCTTTCAGAAGTACACAACAGTCTTTCGAACTGTTACAATTTTTTGTGTATGTTGCACTTTTGTAAAATTTAAGTTGACCGCAACCATAAAGAATTTCTTCTGTCAGTGGTCCAGTAAAATGTGGTTCTTTTAAATGAACTTCATTTTGTGAAGTTTCAATAGTTTCCTCAAGTACGCGCTCCACTTCAGCATAGCGTCTCGGAATCTGTTGAAGTGGTTCCTCACCCTTTCGTATCATTTTCTTAATTGAGAACAAATAATTTTCAAATCGAAAAGAACTAAAGTTGTCCAACGAGCCAAATTTCCTTACATCTGAAGATATGTGTAATAAGTTATGAACGTTTTGGATGATGTACTCTTTTCCATAAACTGATGGAAAATCATTGACGAATTCGTTCAAAAGCTCTTCGGCATAATCAATGTTAGACGGAATTTTAAGGAAGGCGTTGTTTATAAAAATCGTAACTGTAGAATGTAACAGGATAAAATGTGAATACACTTCGGGTGGTACTATATTTTTCAAAACTATTAGTCCTGAGTAAAGTAAAAAGGTTCTGAATTCCGTTGCTTTCCAGTGTATATATTCTGAAAGTTTTCTTGGATGTCTTGAGAATTCTACTGGACTGCTGTGGCATAATGTCAGTAATTTTTCTGAAATTCGTTTTATAGCTGACGTTGGCAATCTCGTTTTTAGACTGATTAACCTTTTGACAACTCCCAATACAATCAAGTGCATGTAGTCTAATGGAACGGACAATATTAAACCCAGTTCTGGAACATTTTTTAAAATTGGTTACGATTGAGAGTCATCAAAATTATTCTTGAGAAAGTCGTCATCGGTTTTCAGTTTAAATGACCCAGTTCCTGGAAAACAAATACGCCCTTTGTCTTTGGAATTTTTTCTTTGCGTTTTTGGTCTCAAGTACTGTCCATGTACGTCACATTTTGTGCAGCTGTCGTAATCGGTATGGCCTTTTAATTTCAAAATGTACGCTTTTGCTGCAGCGTCACAAACTAAGCTGTCTATTGTCACTTTAATATTTTCATCCTCCATTTTGAAATTATATACTTGAATGGTTTCTTCCGTAAATTTCTTAAGAAATTCATCAGCGTTCGGTTTATGTACACCAAAATATTTTTAATCTTCATTAACAACCATTAACCTTCAGCAGATGATTTAAAAATGGGTAAACCGTCAACGTTTAACGATAATTTAAAATGTTTTAAGCATTTCCCTTTTTGTTTATTTTCTCGGAGTATTAACATAATGACTCTCGTCAAATCAAAGTGATAATATTCACCAGGAGACATCTTTTCAGTTTCCGTTGATCTTGGAGTTCTGAACAAAGTACGACCATCCAGGGGTAATGTGGCATCAGTGAATAATCTCAAAATGAGAAGCAACGCTGTCAATGCAACTAGAGTGATTTTGTATTGGAGAGCCCATGTACGCAATTTTTCTGTTAATGAGTTTTCTTTTTCTTGGCACTCGCCTTCGTCAGATAATTCGACCTCGTCGTCTTCTGAATCCAATTATTCGAAATCAGACAAGGAAAAGTCATCACTCTCGTCACAATCAATCCCACAAAAATCACATTTTCATTGTCACTATTGTCACTTGTCTCGCCTAAAGTATTGTGACAATTTATTTAACAGCTTTCTACTGTTCGTGAAATGCTTAATGGTGAATCAATATCGCCTGATGACCTATGATGATCAGTTGCACATGGAACTTTCTGAGGAGTTGTTTCTGCTGTTTCCCAAAACATTTCTGCTGCTTCCAAAGTTCTTTTTGCTGGTGTCTTTAATTGGCTTGCGTTACATTCGTCTGTTTCAGATGCTCTTGGACTATTGGAGTAAAGACAAAGTAAAATGTCATACTTGTTTGCAAAGTTAGACAACAAAAATGGCAATATAAACTTGAACAGTACCACAAACGGAGGAATTTTCACGCTTCCGGGGTAAATAAAATTACTACATTTTTGGTCAGAAAGGAGAAAAAAATTCAAACAGTGAAGGTGTGTAGCAATTCCATTAATTTCTTATTAATTTTGGAATTGTCCACGTCATAAAATAATTAAATCCATTAAAAAAGTCAAAGACAGAGTGGAATCATAAGGTGCTGAACAACAAACTCAATTATAATTTTCTTTATTTTAATTATTCGAATCTTTTATTTTCATGACTGAATTTACAAAAAAATCGAATTCGTCACTCAGCAATTCGTCAGCCTCATACAGCATCCTCGAAGTCAATATAAAGGTTAAAAAACGTGCTGTTCGTAGATAGATCGAGGAACAGGTCGCAGAATCGTGAAGTAGAAAAAGTGCACGCTCGTGTTGGAAAAGGAACAAAAATAAATGAAAATCCGTGTCCAAAAAAAACTTGGCTATTTTCCCTTTTCACTTTTCACAAACAGATTCACGAACTTAGAACAGCGATGGTGAACTTTAAACAATGCGTTACGAATCGCGAATTGCATTCGAGCAAAAAATTATGAGCTTCGGCACAACGTGGTCGCAGAAAATGATCGAAGAAATTGTGTCTCGAACCGATAACAATTTTGATCCTTGGTAATTCGCTACTGAACTAATTACGCGTTATGAAATCGGCAACGAAATTTTGAGAGGCGCGAAGCGTGTGCGTATCGAAGAAGTGGGGTATTACAATAATTTTACCCGAAACCGAGGTAATGAAATAATATAGTCATACCATCAACGAAATAATTCAAACTTTAATAATTGGCTCGAATACTTAAATGCATAACGCAACACGCGCGAACATAAAATAATTGCCATTCCTGTAAAATATATTTTAAGGTTATCTGCAAAATATTCGTAGATTTGTTGTGTTGTCGTAATCCTTTTTTTTTCTTTTTTCAAAATATTATTTATTTTTTTCTACTTACAGTTTTCTGTATGTTTCGTCGAATTGTCTCTGTCAATTAAAATTTCGTCAATAGAAGTCCAATAACGGAATAAATTACGCAAAACGGAAATAACTTATGCGGACACACATTCGTCGTACACATTCACTCACATTATTATTTCGCGACATAATCAAGACACGTTATACATTTTTTTTATATTATGTACGGAAAAGAAAGAGGCTTACTCGTTCTCTTCGGTTGCGGCGTCATTCTCTCTTCGGATCCATTGTTGCTCCATCCGTCTCGTTGTCTTCGAATTGATCGGCTGCTGTCATTGGGTGAATCCGGAATAGGGCGTCGCACCCCTTTGCGACAACGAAGGAGTGGTCGAGCATTCTCGTTTTTTGGACAAGGGACGAACGGAGTGACGCCGTCGTTCCGTAGTGTTTTATGTGTTAATATTCCTCGCCGCCTCGTTGATGATCATTTGTTTGATGCAGGCTGATGAAATTGTGTGGGCCCACACTTTGAATCTCCGGAGCAGCCAGGACCTTCGGGAAATATGTCGAGGTAGGCAGCGAGTCGTCAGCGCGAATATATGTGCCTTGACCAAAAGAAAGGAAAAATAAAGTCCAATAAAGTCGCCGAGTTCCTTTTTTAATATGATTTAGGACGAGAACTGTCAAACATTCAAATGTCATTCGATTGCTTAAATTTGACAGCCTGCCCCTTATTTGAATTGATCCGCATGCCGCCACCGCGGCGATGACATGCAGCTCCTCACTTGGAACTAGGCCCGTCGTTGCCAAATCTCCGTATTGACGCGGCCAGGGCGCTGTTGTCGCTCTTCCGAGCATGCCGATGCACGCTAGCGCCCGCACCTCGTCGTTTACACACGTGCCATGTTCCGCGCTCCCGCGCACAGTTCCCATGTGGACTACGAACGAACATGGCCGACCGGCTGACGAAGGTGCTCGTCGCGTCCTCCGAGCATCCTCTTCTTCTGTGTGTCTGTCGTGATTTCGATTGCCAGCGAATAATTCGTGACATCTACGTAAACTGGCAAGCACGTCAATAAAGTTTTATGAGACGGGCCTCTTTCTCTTCCGCGCGCGATTAATTTAAACGGCTCGTTACAAGTGTGACTAAAAACTTCTTAAGTATGCACAATTTGTATTGGATCCCAGAGAGTTTAATAGTTTTTGTTAATTATTGCAGGCAGGGGTTGTCAATTTATATGTGATGAAGCATAGTAGTGAGCCAAATGTGTATTGTATATTTTAAAAAGAAAGTGTGAAAAACTAAAAAACGAGGATTCTCTGGGAAATTATAGCCACTTTTTAAAATAAATAATTAATTTTTAATATTTTTTTGTAATGAGTAATCAAGTGTTCAGTGTACATTTTGAATAGTTGAAAATCAAAACGTTGGCTGTTTTCAGTCGCGAATTACAAAAAAAATAACTGTGATTAATTGATGCAAAACATTTGTTTCTGGATTATAGGGCCATTCCACAGAAAACCGCACAGCCAGTTTTGCTTGAAATTTTTCGATTAATTTTTACATGTAAAAGTATTACTCGTACAAAATAATTATAGGTTCTCTAAAAAACTGTCAACATTCAAAAAAAAATAACATACATCAATTCCTTCTAGTCGAAAACGCATCTATTTTGTTAAAAAATCACTCGTACTTCGGCCTGCCCAGTTTGTGCCGATTTAATTTTTTTACTGCAAACTGAGGTACTTATAGTAAACATCCTACATTTACAGCCTGCTCCGTCCATGCGATCATTCAAAATTAATTTTTATAATAAAAAATAAGATAGACCCACGCTCATTATCAGTCCTTATTTTTTAATACAATAATTTTGAATGATCGTATTGAAAATGCAGGCTGTAAATTTAGGGTGTTTACTACAAGTACCTCAGTTTTCAGTAAAAAAAAAAAAAATCTGCAAAAAAACTGGGGCAGCCCGAAGTACGAGTGATTTTTTAACAAAACAAACGCTAGGTTGGCACCAATGCATTTACTGTTGGGGCTATATTCCATGTCAGCTGTTTCAGTAACGTCTGATTGACATTTTCTATAATGTTACGTAATGTGTGTACATATTTTAAAATGCACTTCGTCTTTTCTTTTTAGGAAATAATATACAAAATATACCTATAGTAATATATATGCCTCCTTTCTAATAAACCCTTATAATAATAAAATGCTTTACTTTCAAAATGTTATGTCCTTCAAATATTCCCTTTTTTTATTATAATTACGTTACGTTTCTCATTATTGTTTTTACAAATTTCATTTCAGTCACCTAAAAATGATGAAATGAGGATCGGTTATATCAATACCTTCATTTTTAATCAGTTATTTGTGTCATTTACTTAAAAAGTAATATTATAATATAATACAAAAAGTTATACATATTTAACTCACCCAAAATCTTTTACATCGTATAACTGCGAATCCGCTTACACTATAGATTTTCATTTTGTTTATTTGTTCTATTCGGTGTTTGAAGATTTTGGGTACAATAAATATATGAGCATACTAATTCTCAAAGTAAATGACACATACTGTCGAATAAAATGTCGTATGAGACTTTTCTTTTGATATATTATTTTCAGTAGTGTAGTGTAAATAGTATATTATGCATCAAGGGGGCGGACGGCGGACTTTTGACCGGGGACACGTCGACAGCGACAGGATCGCAATTAGGTGAGTTATCTATTTACAAAAGTATTTAATAAGAGGACTATTTCTTTGTGTTCATTCGATTTTGTATGTTCCAGGGCCGCCAGGACGACGTGGCGAATACTGTGTAGCAGATGTGCTGTGATCAGCTGTTACAAATGAGGTAAGTTTTTAATCGCCATAACCACCCCAGGAACCTTTTTTCTTCCTTCTCCTTTCGATGACAGGACAGACTGTTTTGACGTTGATAATAATTCTATGTCACCTGTCCATTATTAACATTTTTACTGTTTCAGATTGCATCGAGACGGATCCGGGGGGCGACCCATATACAGCTCCAGGGACACTGCTGGGGGACAAATACCACGACTGCCAATCGACCACTACATAAAGCCTTTGGGACGAAATACTGCTGTTGGGGACACTGGCCCATAAAAATATGCTGCTGTATCAGGTTTTTTTTTGTTACAATGCAGCATCAATTTCCCTGGTGGATTGCCCATATCCTTCGACCTGAAAGGTTTAAAAAACAGGGATCAAACAGCGAAAACAGAAGTTATGTTAAATTAACGAATTTCTACACATCCTGCGGAAATAATTTAAAATATTGTAAATTCTGAATTTTGGTAAAGCATCAAATAGATATGTTTGCATTATTTATATCATAATAGCCTCGGTTTATGGTACTGTACAAAATTTTAAATCGATTTGAAGAAAATAACAAACTTTTAAACTGGATTTTTTTAAATTTAATAATTTCAAAAATGAATCGAAGCTTTTATTTTATAAAGAAAAGTTTGTACAATACGGAAAAGGAGAGAAATATAAAGAGAAATCCTAAACACGTATTTCATAAAAAAAATGTCTTAATTAACAAAAGTACGTAAAATTGCAATTATTTAGATGATTATAATGTATAAGAAAACTTTTGCAAAAAATGAAGTTGGGGTTTTTCGTTGGAAATTTAGAAATAGGTAAAAGAGTAAATTGAGTACAACCTTTCATGACTGTCGCAATTCTCGCATTCCTTTATTTTGTCTTATAATGAAGTAGTTAATACTTCACGAACCTTTGCAACTGAAGCAGCAATTCGCCGGAAATGCCTTGCCGAATGACCGCATGTTTTGGAACCGCGCTTCATACTTTACAATTCTTGAGAACTAAATCAATATCCCATTATAAAAAATTGAGAAGTAATTTTTCAAAATCTTTCCCAATATTTACAATCGAAAGAATACAAATTATAAATACTCTGTGCATTCTTGTAAAGAAATGTAATGCACATGTCTTATCATTATTGTATATATTAAAAGTGAAAAAAATTGTACGTGCACCGAGAGAAATATGATTGGCACTAGTTACGCCCGACGATGCTACGAGTATATTTGAAAGTCGGTTGTCATTTTGTTCGGCTGGGGGTAAGCAGTAATAATACGCGGTGGTGTTGTCCGAACACGGGGAATCGTATACCGCGGCTCTTCGCCGGGGGAGCTCTCACGCTCCCCCAAGGATAACGCATTCATACGCGCAAAAGGGTGAACTGCCGTTACGGCTAGGCGTTCAAAATGGCGTCACGCGTGCCAGTAGCAAAAGCGGCAAAGATACAATGTTAATGCTACAATTAAATATGTGTGTTACTTTTATTAACTCAGAAATCTAACACAGACATAAATGTAAAAAATATAAAGTACTTGCTTTCTCGACAAAATTCATTGATGTGATTATTGGTTCCTAGGTTTCTTTAGTACCTTATATATATATTTCTATCTACTAATTTTGGTTTATATATTCTCATTAAAAGCAAAAAATGTATATATGCACTTGTATTGACTATATATCTATAAAAGAATTAAAAGTAAAAAAATTAATTATTTATGTATCGTTGACCA
The DNA here is from genome assembly GCA_030407085.1 of Trichopria drosophilae. NCBI lineage: Eukaryota > Metazoa > Arthropoda > Insecta > Hymenoptera > Diapriidae > Trichopria > Trichopria drosophilae. Next base: position 42,300,023 of record CM059585.1, read on the forward strand.
AATTAATTAATGTGATTATTGGTTTGTAGGTTTTTTTAGTATTTTATATAACATGTTTTTATCTATTAATTTTGGTTTATATATTCTCATTAAACGTAAAAAAGTATATATTATGTACTTGTATTGACTATATGTCTCACAAAGGAATAAAAGTAAAAAAATGAATTACTTATATGTTTCGTTGACATAATTCTTTGACGTGCGTGCTCTGTTGAAAGGTTTCTTTAATAACTTATACACTATCTATTAATTACGGTTTATATATTCTCATCAAAATTAAACAAAACTAGATATGCACTTGTATTGACCATATGTCTGACAAAGAAATAAAAGTAAAAAAAAAAGAATTACTTATGTATCGTCGTCAAAATTCTATTATGTGAGTGCTTGGTTGGGTTCCTTTATTACCCTATATATATGTTTCGGTGTATTACTTTTGGTTTATATATTCTCATTAAAAGTAACAGAAAATAGATATGCACTTATATTGACTGTCTTTATAACAAAGAAATAAAAGTTAAAAAATGAATTACTTACGTATCGCCGACAAAGTTTTTTGATGTGAGTACTGCGTTGATATGTTTCTTTAATACCTTAAATATATGTTTCTGTCTATTAATTTCGCTTTATATATTCTCATTGAAAGTTAAAAAAATAAATATGTACTTGTATTGACTATATGTCTAACAAAGAAATAAAAGTAAAAAAAAGAATTACTTACATGTTGCATCGACAAAATTCTTTGATATGAGTGCTCGGTTGATAGGTTTATTTTTTTACCTTATAATATAAGTTTCCATCTATTACTTTTGGTTTATATACTCTCATTAAAGGTAAAAAAATATATATATATGTGCACTTGTATTGACTATATGTCAATATGCAGCGAGGAAAAACGCGTGAAAACTTTGCGCGGATCTTTACGTATTTTAAGCAACTTTTCAGATAATTTTTTTTTACAAAAATCTTCCTTGTTATATTCACTAGCGAGTAAGTGATTTCGAAAAAATTCTGCTGATAGGAAGTTTCGTTCGGTATTAAGTAGTATGTTATGGATACTGTCATGGGACTAAGAATTTTTCTAAGAAAGCTGAAATAAAAGCACGTATTTTTATGAACTTTGTAACTAATTTAATAGTTATCAAGAGATGGATCACAATATTTCCTTGATGTACAAATCCTTTTTTCTCTATTTTCTTTTATTGTGTTGATTACTGCATGGAGAATTTATAATCGTGACATTTATTTACCGTTCTTTAGCGTCAATAACTCGAAATCATACACCGATATTTCATATTTACAACAAGTTCATACATATGCGGAATAACTTACGCGGATACGGTACACACATAAAAAAAAAACATACAACACTAGTCAATATTCAGGTCAGGAACGAGATAACTTACGCGGATTAAAATTTGTCATTGAACGCATCACTAAACGGAATAAATTACGCGGATAAGAATTTCATAAAAATAACGGCAAAATAATTATACGATACCTATATGTAAATAACAAAAATGTCCGGAAACACCACGCAGCGGGAGAGAAGGCGCAAATCTTCCGTGATGTCTTCCTCTTTCGATCTTCGGGCCCCTGAATTTATTGGGCCGGCCCTGGTTTCTGCTCGCTGATCCGCCGGTCGAATTGTTTGTTGAACTCCAGTAGCGGGATCTCCCCGGGTACCCACTGGCCGCTCCTTCGCCTTCCGTACTCTCGCAGAACCTCGACAGGGGAAGCAGAGCGGCAGATAATTTTCAAAATTTGATGATAGAAAAGTTGGAGAGATCACGCTTACCTTGGACTTCGACCAGGCGGGTCGAAGTCGATGAAATTAATCGCCTTTGATTATACTACGACGGCTGCATCGGCTTTGCCCTGATGTGGATCGACGCCCTCGAAGATTGGTGCGTGGCCACGTCTTGATGTTCCTCGATGAGGGTCGCCGACGTAGGGACTTTATTTGCAGGCCGTAAGAGGAAGCAGCGTAATTCTGTCCAGCCCCAAGCGGAGCCCTTATTTATAATCTCGGGGTTGTCCCCTCAGGAATCGCCACGATGCCTTTTTACTTAGAATTTTGGGTGGAACTGTCAGTCATTCAAATGTCATTTGTGCATTTGAACTGACAGTTCCTCCCTTTCATTTAAAAACACCCGCGCCGCATGCGCATTATCGTGGCGGTGGACAACAGCGCCGTTTCTCGTTTGTGCCCGTTCCGCTTGGGGCGCCGTTCTCGTTCCGTGTTTCCCTTGCTGCCTACCCGCGGTCACGTGGGGATTAATATTTCAACATGGCGGGCAGGCACACGTTCCGGTCGCGCACGTGCTTTCTTGTTTTCGCGATTTTTCCTTCTCTCCCTTTTTCCTTCTCTCTCTCGTATATTAAACGTCGCGTTACAACTTCCTATCAGCAGAAAGTGTTCATTACAGTTTCCTAGATCTAGTGCAGAAAGAAAAAATGATATATCTTAATAAATAAAAAAAGTTATTAATTTATTAATACAGAACTGCGAAATTTGTGTTTTTATACATTCAGGCGCTTCGTTTGTCGAGCGAATTTCAGGCATCCGAAAACTTTCAGCGAGAAAGTTGTTCATTAAGGTATGAACAAATTTTTTGGAAAGTTTCATCTCCATTGCATTAATAGTTTAAAGGTAATGAATGTTTACAGGTGGTTGTGGCTTTGCGCGCATCGCCGTGGCACACATGACGCGCTGGCCGTTGGCCGCTACCTATTTAATTTATAAATTTCGTATTGTACATTGCTTGAAATATATTCTTTTTATTTTATATATTATAATTTCCCATTATAAAATTTTAAATAGGTACTGCTTTCTAAAATTTTTCAAAAGGGAAGAAGACCGAGCGTACTTCAAAGTGGTATGAGAATATTGTATTACAGTACTTAAATGAAAATCTTTTCAAGCCGCTGCTGGTTAAAATAGTTTATAGAATTTCAAATTAGCGATTACATTTAAATGGAAGGAAGGACGCAAAAATCATAAATTAATTCATATAAAAATGCTTCGCATTCGACTTTTGAAATGTTTACAGGAATTCGCTGTGGGGATATGATGTGGATGTCAGGCATTCGAATGTTTCAAGGGGAATATATCTGACGTTCCAAAGTAGATATATATATATATATATGGCAATAAAAACGCGAATTTCAATAATTTATTGTACAAAAACCAAAGCCCGTTGGATAAAACGCTGAAACACGTATATTTTTATTTCCCCCCCCCCCCCCTAGAATACGTACAAAAATTACCGTTAAAAATTGTAATCCCCCGACCGTGGGTTCCCCTTGTCAGTCGTGTTTCTCCCCCCCCCCCCCCCCCCAGGTAGACATATTTACGTTGATAGCTTTTATCTCAGTCAAACGTTCGCTCGTGTTCCCAAGCATCTTATTCGAGATAACGTAAACTTTTTGATTCTCTTTAGACAGGATGAAATGAGTCTTAAGCACGTCTATACTGATCATGTAAATACAGTTATGCCATACAACACTTTTAAAGATATATGTACACAATGTTGGACAGAAAAGCATGGATTTATTGTAATCGATAAAGATAGTGAAATAGAAGAGGGAAAGTATCGAAAAGGTTTTGGTTGTTTTATAAGCATAAATAATTTTAAGAACAAACAAAAATTGATGTAACAAGCTAGTGCAGAGTGCGACTTGCATGCATTAACGTGTCTTCTCCACTCAAACAGCAGCAAGACGTTTTACGTCAAGTACGTATAGTATAAAGTAACAGGTACCATAGAAATTAATAATGTTAACGATTTTGACGATGATGATGATATGCTTGATGAATATAATACCCCTTTAGAGCAGACATTTAGCAGTGATATTAAAACACCTACATATAATACTGAAGAAAGGTTATCAAATAAGTTTCTAACTTTACTGGTGAAAAATATTTATGAGAAAAGTGATATTATTGATACAATTTATGGTGTTCGCATAGAAGGTGGTACTACAAGAATTGGTGATTCGACAATAGAATTTAAGAATAAAAATGTCATTGTTAAGGATAACAAATTTGCAATTACTGAAGGTTTGCTAGAGTTATTATTTAAGAAAAAAGCTGATATAGCTATAATCCAACATTCTGATTTAAACAATTACAAAAGTATACTCACCTTAACTAATGCACATAGGAAAGATTGGGATCAGGAAAAACCTATTCGGTATAATGCTTCCCACAAGTATCGAAACTATATCAAGGAAATGTTCAAAGATGTTCCGAAAATGGGTGGTAATTTGCCTGAATACATGATTGTTGAACAAAACCGCAAAATTGACTACGTGCATTGGGATGATCCAAATGAACTTGTCGATCGTTTGCGCCTTCTAATAGCATCGCAAGCTGCTGGTAATTCAAGTCTTTCGAATGAAATTTTATCGATTATTGAAGAGTTAAGAGCGCGAAGCTAATATAATCTAATTATGGCGTGATAATTACGTCACTAGCATAATGAGCAACGATGTATTTGGACGTTCGCCTCAAAGAGCACGGAAGCAAGTATTTCAAAGCGTCGAAATTGCTACAGATGGTTATTATTATTTTAAGAAAAGAAAGTTATGTAATATCGGAATTCCGACATATTCGGATGATGCCATTACTTTGAGAATGTTCCCCACATCAATTCGCGATATTAAACAGCAAATAGAAGAACTGTGTAAAGGTGCAATTAAAAATAATGAGAAGATTGAATATTTTGAAAAAAGTATAAATAAAATGCATCAAGATATAAATAAAAATTACAATGAAATAGAAAAGAGACGGATTATATCTTTAGATATCGGAAATTATACTATTGAATTACATCAAGAAATAACTAAACATACCAGTAATTTAAATAAAAATAATTACACTCTTAGCAATCTTACGAATAATACCACTGTCTTAGAGCGGGAAGTAAAGAAAAATAAAGATGATTTGAATAAAAATAATGGTTTGATTGATAGTCTTACGGTAGATAATGCTAATATAGAAGGAGACTTGAAAAAACATACCTATGACATAAGGGAGAGTAGTACTGTAGCTCATGATGCTGAGAAATTAATTTTTCTCCTAGAAGAAAATGTCAATAAATACAGTGAAGCCATAAAGAAGATTAATGAAATAACTGATGTTATTTACGGAAGAATTAATTAGTTGTTCTGAAAAATTTGAATAAATAAACTATCTGCAATAATCTACCCAACAGTTTTAATCAAGACGTTGCCTTATCTGTTTAACAACAATTACTTCTAAAGAGAAGAGAGAAATCGTGAAGGAGCTTCATAAACCAGCAAGAAAAAATTATACAAGACGGCAAGTAGATATTCGAAGATTAGATGAAACTTGGCAAGCTGATCTTGTAGAAATGATTCCATGATGCAGACGAAAATAAGGGTTACAAATACTTGTTAACTGTCATCGATGTATTCTCTAAGCATGCACGGGCCCGCCCAGTAAAAAGAAAGACTGGCGATGACGTCACAGCTGCCATGAAATCGATATTTGAAATGGATCGAATTCCAAAGAATCTACATACCGACCATGGAAAAGAATTTTATAATTCAAAATTTTCAAATTTAATGAAAAAACATGACATCAATTTATATTTTACATTTTAATCATACTTTGAAAAATAAAATATGACCACAGTTTAGCCTTCAAGGTAATTGTCAATGGCTCCATATCTTACTAGACTTGGTTAATGATTATAACAATAGCACACATCGTACTATTAAAATGAAGCCGCAAGATGTTAATAAAGACAATGAAAAAGAATTATCGGAACGTGTGTATAATGTAATTATGAACGAAAATATTCATCCAAAGTTTAAAAAACAAATTCGTATTAGTAAATTCAAACATATATTTGAAAAGGGATATACACCAAATTGGACGACTGAATTTTTTAAAATAATAAAAGTTAAAAAACGTATCCAGTAATGTATTTACTAGAAGACAATACAGGAAACGCAATATCAGGAGGATTTTATGAATTTGAACTGCAACGTACTAAAAATCCAGACGTTTATCTGATTGAAAAAATTCTACGTCATAAAGGTTCTAAAGTGTTTGTTAAATGATTGGGCTTTGAAGATAAGCATAACACCTGGATCGACAAGGAAGATATAATACTTTAAGACTAAGATTACGGAATAAATGATGAATTCATAGTTGGAAGCGAGTTTTACTTAATATAAAGTTTAATGCAATTATTGTACGAAGGCAACAAGGATATTGCGTCGTCGTTGGGGAGCACGAAGTCCACATCTTCGTCGGGATTTGCGGAGAAAAAATGCGGGGAAAAAAGGTAAGAATAAACTTATGGTTAATTTATTAATATATTTGTATGCGCATTTACATAAATCCATTTACATGTACATATTTACACATACAAGTACATAAATCATACATCTACCTCCATTACATCCTTATCTCCCCACGGTAAAGTGACGTTAGAATTTTTAATTAAATATCGATTATCAACTTGGGGACTTTTTTCTCACATACGGTGTATACGTTCTATAGTTTTGAACGTATACATCTTTGCTCGCGCGTAACTGTAGACGTATTTTGAAGGCAGTTCAGATAGTCGTCAAAAGTGATTGTTTTTCGGACGACGACTTCTTTAACACCTTTTGCTCTCTTCTTCTCACCTGTGCCTAACACACGCAACGCATACATTTTTGACCTGAGTCCGACAAACTCGGTCATTATCTTTCCACTCGATTCATCCTTCATTAACCCTAAAACTTTTTTATTAACTAGCGGCATACCGTACTCATTATTTTTTTGAATAATCGCTCGTATCGTACATATTAATATCGCGCTTCATACAATCATATACATCATCACACTAAAATTCATAAATTAAACTATCGGTATCGGTATATAACAATTTGGCCTTTTCTTTAAATTTTTCTAAAACATAATCGCAATGGAACTCGTACAATTTAGTCTTAGAAATATCTAAAATAGCCATTTCGACATATATAGACTTATCTATAACTACTCCTAATTTTTTTAGTTGTATCGCGCTCAAGTCTTCACCAGATATTACTATTCGATGAAAATTTGGTTTCGAAATGAACGCTTCAACGCCATATCTTCCATCCCATTTCGATTTTAAACTTACATCCACTCTTTTACGAACATTCTCCATGGTTTTCCCAAATACCGCATTGTTCAAAAAATTTATACAAATTTTTTTCAAAATCATTTGTCTCAACTGTGCGGAGTTTGGTATTCAAGTCACTGTACGACTTAACCATAGAGACTGCTTGAATGTTAGTATCCTATGAACTGTATTTAAAATAATACCGTGGGTGAGCGCTTGCTTTAAATTTCGGTAATGTATGACATACCGTTCCTTGTCATTTAATGTAGCGAGTAATTTCGGTTGTTTTGAATCGGGCAGAACTGCTCGCTCGGGGCATATCGGGAGATCTTTCTGCTTGTTCTGTATTTCTCCAGGGTAGGTCAAGTCAACTTCGAGAATATATCCAATTTCCGAGTCATCGGGTACATTTTCAAAGTCACCCATATAGATTATTTATATCGAAGTACATTAGGTACTTTGACTCTTTTAAAGCGTCATAATCGGGCATGTATTTGTTATTTGCCTTCGCGTTCCGGTTTGAGCATTGAGAAAGACCTCCCCTTATACCGCTAGCGATAAACATTATCATGTCTATATCCGTAAGTAATTCCAACTCTACTCGAGTATGCTTGAGAGCACAGTCCCAAGTATATCCAGATAGAGTGTTATAATGCGCAAGATCTGAACCGTGAGATTTCAACAGTGTCGCACGAAAATTTTCAAAGATATCCGCAAGTAGAAGGACATCTGTTTTCAAATATAAGTCTGAATACTCACCCAGAGTATTACACTTAAATAAGTTCCACACATTCATCGCATGTACATAATCATTCTCTCTGACATCACACTCGTACAGTTTATTCAAAAACTTATCTCGAGAAGGAAGACATGATTGATCTAGGACGCTCATTTTGGTTATGTAATCGTAAGGGAAAATCCCTTTACGTATTAATAAATTGAATTTTTCCTCATTTGGAAAGTGGGATTTTAAATTGTTTTTTTTTTTGCATTACTGAAATAAGACGCCAACTTTTCGAGAGAGCTGTTTAAAAATCTAAGGAAAACTTAAAATGTGAGCTTAGTTTTTGTCTCTTGTACACGCTTTATAATCGATATATATTTTTCCATATTGCAAGGAATGACTTTCACGTCTTCCTCGAAACAATTGGTAACTTCGCGAATTAAAAAATGAGCATCGTAGTCACTTAAATTGTGGAATATAACAGTAATATTAAAACTAAATTTATAATTAATATTACACCTATTATGTGCAGCACCTCGAAATTGACAAGTGAAGTGATCGTAATCTCTGACTGCAACATCTTTGTCGGTAAACGAGCCCCCGCAGATGTGGCACATCGTCGCCGACCGAAATGGATTCTCTTCTCTCGGTGTCAAGTTCATCGGCTTCGTGTCCAGCAAAATCTAGAACAAACAAAAATCATCCACTAATAATTAAGATTAAAGAATAATTTAAATTATAAAATGTATTATATTAGTTTAAGTTTATTTTGTATTAAGTTACAATGTTTTAAAAAAAAGAATAAATAATGATATCAATTATATAAAGTGAGTGTTTACCTGATTGACTTCCTCGGACAACTCCTTCAATTCCTCAGCAAACCAGGAAGCTGGACCCTCGGAGTGCGCGGTATCTGAACAACGATGAGTCATGGTTACAATGCAGGTAGTAGCCTACACTATAAATCTTTTGTTGCTCGTAGGCTTTTTTTGGGGCCGTCTCCAATTCAACTTTCCCGAGGAGACACTCGGTGTCGGCGTATATTATGAAAGGGACCTGCATTGCACGACCGAAACTTTTAAATTTTAAAGTGTATTGTTCCGGTGCCTTAACTGCACATTCATTCATTTTACAGCAATTGATTTAATGAGCACACATTTCTCATCGCTACGGAAATAGTGAAGACATCGATTCCAGATATGTTTTTCCACGTTTATTCTGCTGCACTGTGCACCCACTAACCGAGATAAATTTTTAATCCAACAGTACTGATAATTACTAATGTCATCCTCATCGGACACCAAAGACGAAGATGTGCATAGTACTTTCTATTGTTTTTCCAACACGAGAAGTAGGTTCACGTGGCGCTCCTTTTCATCGATGGTTAAGTGTACGGGTAGTGCTGCTTTCTTTTTATCGGACACGATGAAGACATTCACCGGAATGTCATTTTGTTTTTCAAACTTCGGTATATCTTTGAGTGCAACCGGGAAACTGATGCCGTCAAATTTAAGATGTTGTGATACGATGCTGGTCTGTCTAAATTTTTAGTATTAAATTGGAATAATGCAGACATTATCGCCCAAGCGAAGCAATCATCCCCAAATACTTTTACATTGATCACGGCCATTTCATCTTTGACCCACTTTGGCAAATCTATCCATGATCCGGCACGCATTGGGTTGTATTTTGCTATTTGTATAACGAGTGAATTTATGGCGGATAACGTCCAGCCACTGCCGCATTCTTGAAATTCTTCAAGTTGAGGTAGGATGACACTCTTCACTTTTTCATCATACCACTCGTTAAAGTTGGTCGTTGTACATATTTCAGAGTATTTATTTAAAAAGAATTTGTTATCCTCCTCCTCCATATCGAATACAAATTGTCCAGTAAACACCGTGCACTCCTTGACACAGTGGAATTCCTTTACTACCTCACGCATATAGTTAATGATGGTAGTTTTTGCCTCTTCGAAAAACAGTGCGGGGTCCAAATATTTTAAATTAACAACCAGTTCAGTACGAAGGCGGATTGAACGTTTTCCTCGAGAACGAGATTTCCTTGAGGTGCTTCACCCTTCTTCTGCATTAATCTGCCAGCAGCTGTAACTTTCTGTACCGTGATGCGATAAATACTTGTCTCCAACGATATCTTCACCCCATTTGGAATGTGAGGATTGGTCCTTAATAATGAATTGATTTTCTCAATCTTTTCGTTGGCTTCGCGAATGAAATTGGAAAACTGATCCTAAGTAGCGTCTTCTTCAAGAGTGTTATAAATCATCTTCAATGCCTCCTCCCATGAGGAAAAAATTTTCTTAAGATCTACCATATTGATGTAGAAATACAATATTTGAAATATAGCTGCTTACGTGCTGTCAGACACTGTTTTCCATTTGCCCAAGCACCCTACCTATCGGTAGGCAGAGCGCGTTCTAGTACGCGGATTAATATATGGTCGTCTGGCTTAACTTTCAACGAATTTAGCATATTAACATGCTGTCGCATGTCATCGACTAGTTTCGTTAATCCTTTAGGGACTGATTTCACATCTACTACCAATTCCAAAATCGCGTCCAGATGTTTAGCTATCAGTATACGATTTTTCTCATACGAATCAACCAACAGTTTCCACGCGTTTTTAAAACTTTCCGCGCTCGTATCATAAATTGAGATTTTATCGCAGTGAATTTTTAAGGTAAATAAATCTCTCGAGTTCCGTAATGTCATCGCGTGCCTTTACCATTGTTGTAAAGGTATTTTTATACGAAAGCCAATTTCTAACCTTCCGTCGAATTTACACAATTCGGCTATCGGTAACTTTATACGACGCGTTTTCTCGCTTTGGATTAACCCATTTCGTCCCAAAGTGTCCGTTTTGTCCGTCAATGTTCAACGACGTATTACTATATATTTTCAGCCCTTAAAAGAATCGCCATAGCCATAATCCACTATTTTCGAGGTCGCTCTATCGATTTATGCCATTTAGAAAACGGAAAGACAATGTCCTAACCCTCATTTTCTTCAATTAAAAACAATAAAGGGTAATTTTAAGGCTTCTTTTTTTTTAAAAAATTGCAATTTTCAATGCGAAATACACCATAAAATTCAGTGAAATGACCAAAAACAGGGCGGTCGAGGTCCATAATAAAGAGTTATGACATATACTTATTTTATTTGTTACATCCAAGGGTTGCAAAACCACCCTTAACCCGTAATAGTCAAACGGAAACAAAAATGATGAATTGTCGGAAAATCGTAGACTTTTTGAAAAATGTTTGTTGAACAAAAAGTTCTTAGAATCGATCAAAGAATGTGCTGAATTTTTTTCAGAATTTTTTGAATATTTTTTTAATTTTTCAAAATCCATAAATTGGAAAAAATTCAAAAATTCTGAAAAAAATTCAGCGTGTTCTGTGATCGATTCTGAGAACTTTTTGTTCAGCGACGTTTATTCCGAAAGAGTCTCATTTTCCAATAAAAAATTCCTGAATTTCGACCATTCCATTTTTGCCGCTGCTTTGTATACAACGTCTTTAGCCAGTACTATAAACGTTACTGTTACCGATTGTTAACGCGGGGAGGTAGACGTATATCAAGAATCATTTTTTTTTTTTTTTTTTTTTATTTTTATCTTTTTTTTAATTTTGTCGTTTTGGGACGAAACGGGTTAAGGGGAGTTTCACCCTGGCACCAAGTGGGTGCAATATTTGTGTGTAGGAGCGTTCTGGCACCATGTAGGTGCAGTGCTTGCGCGAATTACGTCGGTTATGGCAAAAACTGGTCGTATTATCGGTACTAACAAACACGTCCGTATGGTTTCGCTCGGCGAACTCAACTAACTTGCCGCGGAACGCAGGCCGCACGCGTGAGCCATCGTGACGGCAACATCGCGCCGGTCGCCCATTTCGCCGCGACGGCATCGCGGACACCAACCCCGCGAGAATTCAAAACGACGTCCGTCTAAACGACACTCTCGAGACATTTTAACAAAAAGAGGTAACGAACACGATTACAATATTCATGAAAATGATTCATCGACGGAACAACCTGTAAATAATGATCAAGACGAGTTAGCATAGATTTAGTTTTCCTTTTTCCTTTCCTAATTAAATATCCCTTGAATCTTTTAGGAACTTTTTACCTGGGTTCTCCATAAATATCATACATGTGGGTATCAGAATTCAGTTTCAGTTTATAGTTAGGGCGTCTGAGGCTGATTCCTTCCGCCAAGCCTCACTGATGAGTTCAAGAGCGGAGGGGATTGAACGAAACGACACGCATGTATCTTTTTAATTTTAATTGCTTGTATAATTTGCATGTCTATACCATTTTTTTGCATGTTTATATATATTTTATCTTTATATTATATTTTTGTACTAATGTCATTTTTCTTTCTTTAGATTTATTATAATTGCATGGTAATCAATTATATTCATATACCAGTTTATTCCAAATAACTGTTAAATCGAAATTGTAGCACAATATAATTTTATTAGTCTTATAATTATGAGTTCGTTTTTAATTTTTAAATTTTTTTTATTTTTTATCTTTTTACTTTTTTTTGTTGTTGTTAATATTGTTACTAGTTGAGATTATAAATGTATTAACAAAGCCTAGCGTTTGGGAATCCAAGTAATTACGCGCAAGGTATTTGAAATGTTTAGAGATCTTCAAGCTATAGCAATTTAACATCTAATGCAATTTTCATCAACATCCTGGTAGGTCATAAGCCCGGTTTAAAACCAATTTGTTGCGGTATTGGACCGCGAAATTCTTCGCTTCTCGTCCGTCATCGCGTCACCGAAATTCTCCATTCCGCGATCGGCGACGAGAATCGAATCAGCGCCCGATCTACCGGGGATCCACCTCTCTTTTCCATCTGCCCGAGAGCACGACCGATGTTACAATGCGTGCTTTTCAGTTTTTCTTCTTCGTGAAATCGGCGAGGTTCACGGATGTACGAGTGTCGCGCTTTCTTTTCGCTTCCGTAACCGAACCACGTTTTCGATCGGAAGTTACCACGCCTTTTGTATGTTTAGAAATTAATAAACCTTTTGGTGCGTAACACGTGCGAGTCTCTTTTTTTCACGCCTCTACGACCTCGTTGCAATCGCGCCGCGGATTATCGGCTACAGATCCTGAATCATATATACATGTATTCGCCGGCCCCTAGAGCCGTGCGAATTTTCGAGCCTTTCGATCTCGAACACAATTTAATTTTGTTAATTACATTTTTTTTATTTTAGAAATATTCAAAACTAACATTTCAGTCATCTTTTAGTCTTATATTTCTAGAATATTTTAGCGAAATATTCATACAACCAACACCGCAATATTTCCTCATAAGCGGACATTTTCGTGTTTGCAGAAATATTTCAGGAACTTCGCATTGTAATATTTCAATCTTTCAATGAAATATTCAGGAAATACTTCGGTAATATTATGTGATATGTGGGGTGCAAGCAGTGATCCGCCGAAGCTTGACAAACGCATTTTGTTCACCATAATGCCGTGATCAACGGAATCGAACGCCTTTAAAAAGTCCAGATATACTGCGTCAAATTTATGAGAGCCATCAAGTACTTCGGTGATGTATGAAGAAAAAGGTAAAAGGTTCCATATCGCAGATCTGCCCTTATCGAAGCCATGCTGCTGGGCAACTATTTTGCTGAGGATAAAGTCAGAAATTTTAGATGCAACTATTAAGTCGAATAATTTTGATAAAACATTAAGGATAGAGATAGAGCGGTAGTTTGTTATATTTTTTTATTACCAGATTTGAAAATTGGGGTAATGAATGATTTTTTCCATAGTACTGGAAAAATTCCCGAGGACAGTGAACTATTAAAAATAAGCAGCAATGGCTCAATCAGGGAAGATATGCATTTTTTTATTAAGACTGGAGGCAACATTTCTGGACCACTGCCAAAGTAATCCTTCACTTATAGAGACGCCATTAAAATATCTTCGCGAGTTATGACTAAAGACAGATCAGGTTCTGAGTTTAAGTTATCAGAGCTATAAGCACTAGAGCTCCTGGCGTAAAGGACTTGGAATTCGCAGCAAACAAGTTTGCGATATTGCGGCCATTATCAACGAACGAATTATTTAAATACATCCTATTAGGCAGAACGTTACTTTTCCTGAGGTTCTTAAAGTATGCCCAGAAAGACCTTATATTAGTCCCAGAGTGAAATTCAACCTTTCTGGTCTAATCAGTATATAATTTCCTAGAGAGTTGTATGCATTGTGCTCGAAGACACTTGAACGCGTTAACGTCATCAGAACGGTTGGATTCTTTCCAGATTTTATGTGCGGACTTCTTAGCATTAATTAATTGTATTAAACTAGTCGTGCACGATGGCGGGCGATTAAAATTATATAAAGTCTTTTTAGGTACTTGGCGCTGCAAAATTACATTTAAATTTGAGTAAAAAATATCGGTCATAGAGTTTACATCTGAAGAAGATAAAAGCGCGCACCAATTTGTATTTAATATCTCACTATTTATGCTGTCGAAATCAGCATTAAAGTACTTCAATTTTTATATTTTTTTCAGAAAATTCAGAGTTTTTTTAATAAAGATACGAAATTTGCAGCCTGCGCTCGCAATGGGATCAATCACAATGAATTATTTTATTAAGAAATGATTTCCACACAAATATTTCAATTAATTTGTACACGTAGAAATATTCACCATACAAAAAAAGTAATGTCTGAACTTTTCGAAAAAAAATTAATAAATTCTATATTTCAATTCCTTGTGATCGAAAATGCATTTTTTTCCTTAAAAATCGCTCGTATTTCGGTCCACCTAAACTTTTTTGCAGTTTTTATATTTTTTTCGGAAAATTCAGAGTTTTTTTAGTAAAAACAACAAATTTTCAGCCTGCGCTCTCAATGGGATCGATCGAAATTAATTATTTGATTAAAAAAATCGACAAATTTGCGTTAATTTTATTTTATTACAGGAATTTCCTTCCACTTCTCACAACTGCTATATGTCTTAAATCTAAGATATTTTAATGATTTAAAAGGAATCACGCTGTGATACGAAGCAGTACCTACTGCTGTTTTTGAATTCTCAAAACGCGTTAAAAGTTTCTGTTTAATGTTGTCGTGATCGGCTTGGGAACAGAACACAGAATGCACGTTTGCAATATTATCACGAACCCATTTGAAAAATTCTATGGCATTTGTTATTTGATTCGTGGAACCCATTTTCAAACTAGCGAGTCGTGCTAGGCGTTTCACTTGGCCACCCAAACCATCAGATGGTCCCTTGCCATGGGCCGTCGCAAAGAAATGCCATTCTGCCTCTATTCCAAAATCTTCAAAATGATGGATCAAATTTACGAAGCATTTTTTGTTCTTGAACTGTGATTTAGCTCCATCTGTGAAGTATTTGATTTTAGAGATATTTCCAAATTTTGCTTTCAAAAATTTGATCAATTCTACTTGAAAGGTATACACCCCTACAGTGTCATGTGTGAGACAGTCAGAAATCCCCATGAAAGAACAGTGTTTCAACTCTCCATCATCCTCTTCATTATAATAGATTACTATTGGAAATAATGTAGCCGAATTATTATTCCAATGGTATGCTTGAATTACATCCTGAATAGTATAGGTGTAGTTTTCAGAATAATCCATTACAACAATTACTTCACCGACTTTCAACTTATTTTTTTCTTCTTTGAAATATCGGCTCTGATTTTTTGCGATGAAATCGTGTAACAATAGTTTTTCTAGATTTTTAACCTATCGTGATGCAAATTCATTCTCTGGGCAAGACTGAGTTACGATACTCGGACGATCAGTAGTTGTCCATGCTTTATATTCGATTTCTTCCATTTCAGTTTCCTCAAACCTATTCAGAAATAAATCGTACATCTGTAAACCCGTGCACGAACATTTAACACATGATCGACTGTAACACTCGTCCGTAGGATTTTCACAGATTAAACACTTTAGCAGAGTACGATAAGAAAGGTTGTCTCCATCTTGAAAGGAGTTATCTTCCGAGAATAATTCTTCGAATTTGCAGCCTGAAGAGAATAAATTCAGAGTGATTGAATGAGAAAACAAACGTATAGCGAAGTAGTAAGACTATACTAAGACTACATAGCGAAGAAGTTAGACTATTATTTTTATCATCGAATGATTTTGAACAAATTCCGTAAACTTTTCCTAATTAATTCTCAAGTATTATGAGCAAAATGAATTCTCATGCCCAGTTGACTTCATTGAAAATCATGCACCTACATTTAAAAATTAAGATTGAACACACCTTCCAACATCAGTTTCGTGTTCTGATGGTAAACACAAACACAGACTGTGTGAGTTCCCGGGGTACCAGCCAACACGCAATGCTTCGGTCTCAGACTTGCGAACTTAGAGAATCCGATCTTAAATTCCGGATATTGTGCTTTGAATTGCGCAAATAACTCTCGTAGATTGTTCAGCACTAGACGTTTTTGGATTTTAACTTTGATTCCATCATTATTTTTTACGGAAACGCAATCCTTCATTCCTGGCATCATTCTCGAGTTTTCATCATTTTCTTAAAAATCTGTGATGACTTTAACTTTATCGGCATCCAGAGCTTTTCTGCCAGAATTAGTGGTAACTTTTGAGTCGTTTTCTTCACTCGAATTGTTCTTCACTTTACGAGTCAACCAAAAAGAGGCCCCAGTTTCCTTCCGAATTTTATTGACACTCCAGTCTCCCAGCAAGAGCCGCAAAAGTGCTACTTGTATTTCTCTAAAAAATCGGATATGAAGAATGGAATAAATAAAACCCAGGGTGTTAAAAATACCTAGTGTTTCTCATAACACGCGCGTAAAATAAATTTTTACGATTCGATTTGAAGTAAAATTTTGCGAGAGAAGTGTAATATTAACATTATTTTTATTTTACGCATAAGTGTGTAAAACGTCATTTTAAAAAACGATGCTTAAAATCGAATTTTATGGACATCTACATCCAAAATATAATTTGTTAATTTGATGCCACGATGACAAGAATTACCTGGAAGATCCTGAAGAAAAACATTGCCGTATTTTGAGTAAAATGTGTTTATAATCTTTAACAATTTCTTCTGTCACTTTTGATTGTAGATGTTCGTTTTGTGATAAAGAAGGCTCATAATTTTCATCCGAAGGTTCTCCCAAGTGATTACTTGAATGAGAGAAATAATCACAATCAACATCTTCGACCATAACGTCTGCCTCCTCTTCCATCGCGATATCTCCTACATTTGTTTCTGTATTGTCGTTGTCGTTTCTCCTTTTATTCCGCTCCTTTCGACATATCGTGCACAACCAAAAGTTGTACGGTGCGTTTGGTATAACATCTATTACTTTATCGCGACAAAATGAACGCAAATCAGAACGAGGATCTACGAAAATTATTTGACACAAATTTAGAATAAAATACTTATCAATACTACCCGTAAGTTGCGTATTGGTAATAACTCACGTAAGGCATTAATAGAAAATGGATTTAAACACTTTTTCACCTTAGACATGATGTACAACGTTGCACATTCCCACGATTCAGAAAATACTGAATAATTTGTTGATAATTTTTATTTCGTATATGGTATAACCATTTTGTACGCGTATATGTGATCTTTTTCACGGAGATAAACACGTTCCGAAGGTGACCCATGGTATAAACATTAGAATGTTTTTACCGTATAAAATATTTTTATGTTTCCAGCCAACGAACTTACCACCTAATGAACTCTAGGCGGATTTCATTTTTTAATCAAATAATTAATTTCGATCGATCCCATTGAGAGCGCAGGCTGAAAATTTGTTGTTTTTACTAAAAAAACTCTGAATTTTCCGAAAAAAAAATATAAAAACTGCAAAAAAGTTTAGGTGGACCGAAATACGAGCGATTTTTAAGGAAAAAAATGCATTTTCGATCACAAGGAATTGAAATATAGAATTTATTAATTTTTTTTCGAAAAGTTCAGACATTACTTTTTTTGTATGGTGAATATTTCTACGTGTACAAATTAATTGAAATATTTGTGTGGAAATCATTTCTTAATAAAATAATTCATTGTGATTGATCCCATTGCGAGCGCAGGCTGCAAATTTCGTATTTTTATTAAAAAAACTCTGAATTTTCTGAAAAAAATATAAAAATTGAAGTACAGAGTGGGCGGGCCGAGATACGAGCAATTTTTTAAGAAAAAACAAGATTTCGACCCCAAGGAATTGAGATAAATTTTTTATTTATTTTTTTTTCGAAAAGTTTAGACATTTTTACGTAAAAAGTTCTTACATCACTTTTTGTAGGGCAAATATTTATATATGTAAAAATTAATTGAAAATTTTTTAGTGAAAAACATTAATTGCTTCGTTTTCCGGAAATAATTGAGTTACGGGGCTAAAAATTTGGGAAAGTTCATATTTTTTCACGTACTAAAACATATCAAAATCTGGAGAAACTCCGAAATAGTTCGAAAAAAAGTTGAACGGTTTTCTGTGGAATTGCCCAAAATAAAAAAAAAATTTTTTGTATACAAAGAGGAAAAAATTTAAAAACAAAAAATTAAAATTTGCTATGCTTCTTAATTCTTACTGAAGGATACAGAAATAGGATTCAGAAGTATTGAAAGTTTCAATGCTTCTCAATCATTCTTGGTTTGCTGGGCATCGAAAAATGTCATTTAGAAGAATTCAATTTTTCAATTCTTGTTAATCCTTTTCGGTTTGCAGGGTCGTGACGAACGTAGTATAGAAAAATATCGAAACAAATCCTACCAATTTCTATCCACTTTAGTTAGGATAGAAAAATATAGAATTAATTCGTGCCAAAAATAGGATAGGAAAATATTGGAAAAAATCCTATACTTTTCTATCCTCCTTTTCGAGTAGGGTTATTTAGCAGGGCGCAAAATGGCGTGGAATTCAAATTGGGTGGGAAGTATCAATGTAAATTCATGACTCAATACTTTATAATTGCACAGATTAGATGGCTCCGATCAATAGACTTTGCTGCAGACTTTGTCGATTTTATGACAGCACTTTTGGTTTTCACTAGATAGACTCAAGACGTAGAAAAATTGTTGAACACTTTGAGTCATTTGTTTTGGCTCATGGATTATTTTTTGAATTTGGATATTTAAGCATTTTAGTTTTACCATTTTATAATGGCTGACGGAATTTTCGAAGCATTTATTTGGTAATTTTGGATCTAAAACGTGATATCGGCAAAAACTCACGATGCCAGATATAAATCATGTATTCACTAGACTATTTATTAAAAGTAGATAACGTGTATGGTGTAAGCAATATAATTTTATAATTTATTATTTGTAGGCGTTGAATAACATAACGATCATAAGTTGTTTAGTATTCTACTCGCTAAAATTATGTTTTCATTATCTGTAAATATACTAATTTTAAAATATCATTGTACTAAAATTTGTAAATTATATTTCGCAGATCAGTCACCGCACGCATGAATGCCAAATATCGACTGACATATCGACGCAAGGGATTAGCAACTTAGTACAACCCGCTCTACAACCATCTTTAGACGAGGAATTTCAGAATTTGCTACCATTTATTATGTAGAAATTAAATATTTATTTATTGAATCACTATAAAATTAATAAAAATAATATGCAATCAAATGTGGAAGAAAATAATCAAATATCTTATTCCTATATTCAAAATAACAAAAATAAGAAACTGGAAAATGAAACAAAAGAGATCTAGAGTTATTGTGTCTTTATAAGGTCAAAGACGTTTCTGAAACGTTTGCAAAAAACTTCTAGACAACGATTTCAAAGCTGATAATTAAAATCACAATTAAAGTGATGTGATGTAAAATCGGCGTTGACTCGAAGCGTTTAACCACTTCAGTGGTAGCTGTTTAAAAAAAAAAAGTGCCAGAAGTGGTACAGCCCTGTACTTAAGATATCGAAAAACGGTGAAACACGGGTTCCATTTTTTCCTAAAATATATCATTTAACATTTAATTAATCATTTAAAAAATCAAGTAATATTTCACATTTATGTCGGCCATCTTGGATCCACCATTTTGAATTTACAAAATCTGACTTCAAATTCGTAATCAGCGACCCAAAAAATTCCCGAGTACCAACTTTCATCAAGTCAATTTTTTACATTTATGTCGGCCATCTTAGAAACGACATTTTGAATTTCAAAATCTAACTTCATATTCGTAATCAGCGACCCCGAAAACCCCCTAGTAACAATTTTCAGATGTTTTCCGTATAAAGCAAATGTGCGCCGCACATTTTAATAAATTTAGCAAATTTACAGCCGCCATATTGAATCCGCCATTTGGAATTTTCTCATTTTGACGACAGATTCGGATTCAGCGACCCAAAATATCTTGGTATATGAAGTTTCATGCAAATTCATTAAGAATTGTTAAAGTTATTGCAAAATGTACACATATAATCCATTACCACGTTTGTCAATAATTTTTTTTTTACATATATGATCCATTACCATTTTACATTTTCCCTTATGTCTTAAGACGTTCGAAAAACTTACGACAAATATAAAAAGGCAGTGAAAGGTTTTCAAGCATATTTATATTAAATGATTTTTTTTTTATGAACACGTCCACATGTTCCGTTTGTGCACCGTTCCATCATCTGCTTACAGATACAAGATACTTAGATACAAGTAAGTGAAGAAAAACAACAACAAATGATAGTACACCAAACGATTATTTATAACGATAAACTTTTATTTAGCTAATAATTTATTAATAATAATAATAGTAATAATAATAATGATATTAGTATAACATTCTTGATATTTTCAAATTTTCATTCATTAACATTCATTAACATTTTATGTGCATTTTTTCAGCACAAGGTAACCACTGGTTGTATTTTTGTAGGTTCTTCAGACTTATTCGAGCTTGATTCAGCAGACATTTGATGACATTATCTGTTATATAATGAATCTCTTCTCAACGAGCCCCGCACCTGATCTAGAAAGAATAACATATTATTTAAAAGACATTCACACCATACATTTTATTCTTTAATTTGTAAATTAATCTTCCTTCCAAAAATAATACAAATAGAGGTCAATTTTTTAGTTAATTGAAAAGTAAAAAAAAATATACTGCAAATTATGATTTCAAAACTTAGGTTATTTTGTAATAAATTACGTTTCTCGTCTAATATTATCGATATAAAGTACTTTTGCGTTACAGTGTGCATAAAGTTTTAATATTACGAAAGTTTCATTATTAAGAAAACTTTGACCCGCTTGTATCGAAAAGTACTATTCTTAAATATTTCATTTTCATAACTTTTTATCTAAATAGTTCCGATTTTATACGGTATAAAGCAGTAATGAATAATTTATATAAAATATATTTATATTAAATAAAATTCTTCCATTTTGGATCTAGTACCTGGACAATATCCCTATGTATTCGTCATAGCAAAGCACGTTTCTTTCCTTTTGAATCATCACCGTTATCATGGTATTTTACTTATCAGCTTCAGTATTATATGTTGTGTAATGTGTATTTAAAGTTATTCTTTAAAAAAATTAGACTTGGCGAAGAACGAGAAATATAGAGTACCCATCTTTAAAAGATATACTTATACATTTATGCAAAATATCTTTCACATTAAACGTTATAGGATATGTAAAACTGATTGCTAGAAAAATTCCTAATGCAGAAGATTGAATAGGTTGTTTATATATATTACGTAAATATTTAAACACTCATATACACCATTTCGACAATAAATTATATCAATACGACAAATCTTCCCATTTATACATACTATGTTATTTGAACTTTTGGGAAAGTTTAAATCTGGGTGTTTCTAAAGATAGGCTTTCGAAATTATTCATATCATCTTTATTTTGGTATTTTATTTTTATAGGGAGTTCTAGTATTTTATTCGCGATTTTTGTTCTAAATAGATGATTCATTTCTGTTACGCGACTAACAACCTGTTTAAAGGGTTTCATAGGAGAACGAATTTTTTGTTTTAACACTTTCAGGTAATTTTCAAAGGGAAAACAGCCATAGTTTTCAAGAGGGTCATATTTTTTCACATCTGTAATAATGTGAAGTAAAGAGTGGACATTATATATATA
Source organism: Trichopria drosophilae (assembly GCA_030407085.1). Taxonomy (NCBI): domain Eukaryota; kingdom Metazoa; phylum Arthropoda; class Insecta; order Hymenoptera; family Diapriidae; genus Trichopria; species Trichopria drosophilae. Next base: position 42,322,008 of record CM059585.1, read on the forward strand.
GAATTCGGGACCATACAATTTATCACTATTTTTTACGAATTTTTAAAGTGAATTCTCCGCAATGTCAATATATTTGGCTATATGTTTATCATTACATAAAATCATTGCTGCAATGTGAAGCAGTCAAAAATGTTTTTATTTCCTATTATCTAAGATGGCATTCATAACGATTAACTATGTATATAACAAAAACAATCGAAATTGTGTTGCTTTCCATCGTTTGATTTCGCGAAATTCTCTTCCTTTTCTATTCAATTCCGATGGTATATATTGTATAATATTGCGTATTGCAGTATCTCCAGTATATAAATTATTCCGTGAAAGTTTGATACTCGTCTGCCTTCGATCCAAAATTTTAATATCAATCTTACAAATTCCAAGATAAAGTAAATGCATTCGATCCAAAACAAATTGAGATACAAGCCCGATATCTTTTATTTTAATTAATGGCGATTTTTCTTTCATATGACCATCCACCGAAAATCCGGACGAAAATTCTTCGTCCTTTCTTTCTAGATATGCATTACGTTACACTAGTTTTATATCTTCCCTCGCTAACGCTCGCTCAGGATATCCTGAGTCCCTGCTTATTTCTTTGCTTATTGTATATATTTATACAATAATCTCCCTTAAATGTCAAGCTTTCCTTATGTAAAATTTTGCACTAAGGTGGTGCAAGTTGCACTGGACGGGTGCACATTTTAATATGGGCTGTTATTGGAACACTAAAGCAGTGCAACTGTCAGTAAAAAACGCTATAACTGAAGTACTTATTATAAAATCCAATTTTGAAATTCCGACAATTTTCGAGCGATTACTCGAAGAGGAACAAAAATATCAGGGTATATGTGTCAGCGAGAAAACGTACCTTAAGACTAAGTGCCCCCCCCCCCCGTAAAAATATATTTATATGCCGCGTGTGCAAAATGTCCTCTAAAGCGTAAAAACATCACTCTTTACGCTCGCGATAATAAAATAATATTTGATAATAATTTCATATCCGTATATTAACAAGGAATATCAAGCAACCCAGTCGACAAAAAAGACGTCGTTTATCACGTCGTACGTGACGTCGGTATCGACGTCGTCAATGACATCCTATACGACGTCATTACCGACTTGCGAAAATGGGGTAGTGGCGAACATCCTGAAAGACGTCCTAAACGACGCACAGTGTTTAACGGTTAGAACGTTGACGTCAAATATGTTTCGACAATTTTCCTGTCGATTAAAAAATACAAATTTTTTTTTAAAATACTCTGGAGGGATTGTACTTTGGAAGGTAGCTGCTATTGGAAGGTCACAAACGACCATAACCTCAAAATTGTACTCTCTATGTAAAACATAGGTTTTGGTAACCACTAAATTTGTTCGAGTGACAAGAAATGAATGATTTGTGCTTTAGGAATACATGATTATGTGCAGTTGAGTTACATTTAAGTAGAAATTATGCATATATGCATATATATATATATATATATACAGGGTGATCCAAAAGTCCCGGAACAGCAAAATATCTCAGCGAGAGGACATTTTCGGGAAAAATGTTTTAGACAAAAGTTTTAGGATTTTTCACGGGCTATTTAATGGTAGCATAGAATTTGACCTTGAACATGACCTTGAAGGTTATTTCAAAGTTAAGTTTATTTTTTTTAATGCGAACCTCTATTTTTTTCATGGTTTCGGAAAAAGCGGGAAATTTTACGTCCGATTATGATATGAACGATATTTTGGTCAAGGTCATTTAAAGGTGAAACTTGAAAGTCCCGGAACGGGGAAATATCTCAGAGGGAGTTCATTTTCTGTGAAAATGTTAAAGATAAGAGTTTAAGGATTTTCTGCTATCGATCTAATGGTGATATTAATTTTGACCTTCACTATTATTTTGAAGGTCATTTCAAGGTCAAGTTCAATTTTTCAAATGGGAACCACTATTTTTTTGAGCGGAAAGGCTTACGTCAGAACACGACTTCACTTCACGACTTTCACAGAAAATAGACTCCCGCTGAGATATTTCGCAGTTCCGGAACTTTTAAGTTTCACCTTGAAATGACCTTGACCAAAATATCGTTCATAATATATGCGTGCGTGCGTGCGTGCGTGCGTGCGTGCGTGCGCGCGCGCGCGCGCGTGTGTGTGTGTGTGTGTGTGTGTGTGTGTGTGTGTGTGTGTGTGTGTGTGTGTGTGTGTGTGTGTGTGTGTGTGTGTGTGTGTGTGTGTGTGTGTGTGTGTGTGTGTGTGTGTGTGTGTCTGTGTGTGTGTGTAGGGTGGCCGTTACTTTGGTCATTTTTGAATTTCTTCGGTCTCACCCCCGAAAAGTGTTCATGTTTATGAAAAAAAATATCAGATAAAATTTGGATCAATTCGACCAGATCAACACGAGCCACCCGAGGATTAAATGTAACATTGTTTTTAAATGGGGAAAAGAGGTCTCTTAGTTTTTTTTCACGTAACTTCGACCCGTTGAGTCTTATTTCTTTTTAAATTGACATATTTCACTTACAGGGGTTCTTGGATAACAGAATACGCCAAAAATGTTTTTTTTTTTTGATTTTAAACCAACACCCGATTATCTTAGAAGATACGCATTTATTGAAAAAATGCTTGACACAAAAGTTGCACGGTTGAAAGAGGGTCAATCAAGGTTATTTTAAGGGCAATTATGCAAGTACTGAACAAACTGTAACATCTTTGACTATTTTGTAGCGCTCTCGATCTAGGCTGAAAAAATATGTAATAAAAGATAATGGTTTCGTTAGGAAAAATTGAAGGTAAACTTCACGTGACCAACGCGTGACTATTGACAGTCAAACGCATGACATTTTACATTTCCCAAGATCATTAAACAGTGTTTTATAAATCTTGCGATTCCTCCAATGTGTGTGCAGTAATCCAAGTTTCTTTTTCGTAATTGCTGTATATTACGTCATTAGCCAGTACTGTATCGGTGACTGTTACCGATTCTTACCGCGGGGAGGTAGACGTATATCAAGAATCATGTTTTTTTTAATTGATTTTTTTTTTTATTATTTTTTTTAATTTTTTTTCTGGTTTTATTGATTTTTTTTGATTTTTTGATTTTATTGATTTTTTTGGATTTTCTGATTTTATAGATTTTTTCACTGTTGAAGATCAGGAATTTAAGAAACTAGCATTTCTTCAGCTTCGGGGGAAAGCTCAATGAATTTCTTTTCTAATTTGAGGCTCAACGATGTTAGTACTGGATCAGAATACATTAGTAGGTAATGTATTATGTCTTCATTAGTGTTTTGGCGTGAAGACATGCGACTATTGGATGCCCGAGCTTTGCGGAAAATTTTGTTCGTTGCCTCTTGTGCCTCTTCTGACAACCATCCTATCGGAACACGAAAACAGTCAATTATCTTGCTACCATGACATAGTACTTTATGCACAGAAGGAGCCATTTTGTACCAAGGATATACCGCTACGCACAATTCCGCTGTTTCGTTACAGTACTTTTCAAATTGCGGAACATTGACAGGTTTACCACACGTCAGAACTTGCAGAATGTTATGGAAGCGTTTTATTATGTTGACGTCTAATCCTGTGACCTCCGCAACCGAGTCTGCTTGGGCAAAAAATGAACGAGCGACATTGCCTGTATTGCTTGTCCCAAACCCTTGTTTGACTATATCCACATAAATATTTATTTTCCTTAGGGATTCTTGAACTCTACGTTTTGTGATCTTTTGAGTTTCTTTATCAATTGGCAACTTCACCTCGGGTTTTTTAACGTCCATGTTGTACGCAATATGTAAAAGGTATTCCATGAAACGAATCCAGCAATGCAACGTGGATAAACCATATTCGTAATACTCATGATACCACTTAGTTGTTTTTATGTAATCTAGATTGTTGATGAGTTTAGGCCCGACTTTGCAAATATTGCAACTCCTAGTAGATCTTTGATCCGTAAAGAAATTGCAGACTTTGCCGTCAATCATCGTGCAGTGTAAGTGAAATTTAATGTCATACGTCGAATTCGCCATTTCAAAGGAATATGTCTCTACTTTCTCTAACAGTTTTTTATAGCGATCATATAATTTTTTAGCCAGAGATTCAGTTTCCTTGACAAATTGAAAACGAACTGGTCTACAGTAGCGAACTGAGGACGGAGTTGGATTAGTCCAAATGATTGATGATTTGCATTTCAGTTGCAGAGGGACGAATGAAACCGTAAAAACAGCTGCATCTCGATTTGCACGAGTTACATTATTATCACAATTTGCAGCCTTTTTAGGTTCTGCTCCTTTTGGAGGATTACCGTTAACATATGAGTCAACCCCGCCTTCTTCTTCTTCGAAGCTGTCACCATCACTGTGTTCTTGAGAGCCATTATGCATTCTTCCTTCACTCCAATTCTGCCTCGTTGTCTGTTGACCACCAGCACCATCCATGCCCCATTTCCCAATGAGAGTTAAAGTTTCACTACCAATTTCAGATACTTTATCATCACCAACAACCAAAAGTATTCTCTTAGCAGTGTGCACTAATAAAGATATAAAATGCACACTTGCTTTTGTTTCAGAAATTGTGATATGTTCTGGATAGCAATCTGCTTTAGCTCTTTGCAAATGGTGATAAGGTGGGAAATGGCCTGAATCACTAAACAATGAATGATGTTTTCTTGCCATCTCATACATTCTTTTACTATATCCTACATCCATATACATTGCAAGAACTCTGTTTAAGTCGACGGCATTTTCTTCCTCGCTAATATCAACCTCCATTGTATCATCCATGTTTCGTAGTTCCTCTTTTTCTTTTAATTTTAATGCTTTCTGCAATTCTTCCTTACTGTGAGTAGAAGCTAAGTCTCCAATTCGTCTTTGCTTCGTTCGTAAAGATGAGTTATCATAGGTTAGCCGTGGACGACCTTTTTTGAGGGAGTTACGATCTGTGATTATGGCAGCATCAGTGCTAGTAGTAGCAATTTGGCTGGTACAAAGGTCGACCTCAAAAAGTCTTTTCAAATAATTGTCGTATTTTTGTTTAAAATAATCTTTACGTCTTTTGACTTGTTGCCACATTTTATTGTACTGTGGTAAGAAATTATTGAGAATTTTATGCGAGATCATAGCGTATTGCTGATCTGAAAACGTAGTACATCTACGTATTTCATTCATCACAGCTTCAACTTTTTGATTATTCGAAGTCGCACCTGCATTCCATATCATGTCACAAATTATGAAATTTTCGACACTATACTTCATTTTAAATTTAAAAATAAAAATAAAATACAGAAATAATTTGAAACTATAAACCAAGTAAAATGCAACGAATCAAGTATATAGAATGAAAAAATACTTGAATGTAACTGACGGATTTTATTAAGCAAATAGTAGACACGCAATTTCATACATTTCTGCCAAGAACATTTTAAAAAAGTGGGTAGTCATGTTCGTTCCTCCCATCCTCTTAATATTGAAACGGAATGCGGTTCTACTTTCGTATTCGCTTCCACCTAGCGGACGCGGACGAAGGCCAAATTATATATTCGAAGAGATCATGTGTTTCTTTCTATTGTACTGTTTTAAAGTAGCATATGTACTTTCAAACTCCTTAAAAATGTTAGTCAGCGTTGTAGTTGTGAATGTTTAGAAATTTATCCACATAAGGTAAAATAACGGTGTGAAATGATTAAATAATTAATAGAATAAGTTTAAAAAATACGTAAGGAATGCATTTATAGTCGTAATACTGTAAATCATAAAACGATTCTCATTATATTTCGTTTGGAATGTTGAAACGTATGTCAGTTTACTGTTTATATCATTTGATGCAGACAAATTGTTAAGCAAGAGTTCTTAAATAGTTGAAATCAGATTAAGTTTAAAAATATTGTTGTAGAAAAATAATGAAGGTCCGAAAACTATTGCAAATGTGCTCTATCTATTTCCCTTGGGAAAATAACGAAAAATAACCAATTACTTGTAGAAATTTTATGCTAAATAAAATAAATACATAATTTTTTAGGATCAATTTGTTTTTATTCTTCGTGTTTTTTCACGAAACGTGTCATAATAAATGAAATACATATATACGATGTGATTCCGATAGTTGAACCTACCCTACTGAAAATGTTCGTAATATCATATGATAAATCATATGAGATTTTTAAAATATCAGACGATCCGGAAAACTTTTTATGTGATTTCTCATGTAATTATAAGAAATAATAATAATATGAGAAAATGAATTACAATCATCTGGATTCCTCTAAGATATTAAAGAAATTATAAAAATCTCTTATGATTTATCATATATGATTTTACGGAAATTTTCACCAGGGTAAATAATATGGCACTCAATTCTGTCAAAAGCAATGGCTCCAACAATGTAACTGAGATATGAAGTAAGTTACAGCAAAATATTATAAATTACAAATAAATAGCAGAATTTATATTGATTGATTTATGTATAATTGATTGCATAACGCATTAACATATTTACATATATGCGAATCTAGGCAATTATTTTGAAACTAAATGAAATATAATATTAACGAAAATAGTATTAACAATAGAATGAAATTTTGAGTGAGACTGAAGTCTTCATAGAGTGGATATTTTGGTACTTTTGTCACAGAGTGAATTATGATTTTGAACTTTTTGAAATAAGTTTTCACTCGTGAGAGAGAGGAGGTTCGCCAATAAGGAATGAAAATTCACTCTTTCATAAGAGTATTTCAATTTAAATGATATATATATATATATATATATATATATATATATATATATATATATATATACACACATATATATTTCTAAATTTACCAACTTTTGTGGAGGAATTTTACAAAATATATCTGGCATTATCACAATTACCAACTAACATTTTACCTATACATTTTTGCATTTTATATGCATGGGTCATTCTCTCAATAAGTACAAATTACGTCTTTAAAAAATATTTTCAATCAAATGATTAAAGCGAATAAAAGTGGTGCTAACCATACCCAATGAGAACATGGTTGTTTCATATACGTATATCAGAGGTATAAAAACGGTGTACGTATTCGGCATATACGTTTTCGAGATATACGTCTATACAACGGTAGTTTAAAATACGTCTAAGATTAACGTTTTTTTCTAATTATTTGCGTTTAGAAAAATTGCATAAAGTTAAATAACGTAATGCAAAAAATGTAAAAAATTAAAAAAAGGATATTTTAATATTTTTAATGTTTTTGTACTAAACGTATATATACGACTGTAATACTTTTAAGATTAACGTTTACAGCGCGTTTAAAAAATGGCATATTATTATGACGTTTTATAGACTGTCATCGAAACGAGAATTATACGTAACTTATAAACGTGTTATATCCCAGAATTATACTATAAATTAAACATCTATTGAACTATCGAGTTCTTATTATGTATTATAGCAGTTAAGATTATTCAATATTTACTTGATTCTTGAAAATAGATTTCACAAAATATTGTATTGTGTATGTATTTTTCACCATTAAAACAATTTTGTATGGCAATCTAAACTTCACTCTGTTAATACAGTAAAATTTGATTTTTTATTAGTAAATGATAAATATTATTGATTATTCTTACAAAAATCTTTTATTTGAATTAATGCCTACAAATCCTATTTACTATTTGATTATATAATTAATTATTTTGAAAGCAATAACTGTTTGAATAAGATTTGCTTTGTGAACGGTTACAGAGTGCAGTTTTTCCACCATGTGAACATGGAGTAGAAAATTAGGGTTTCCATCTATAATTTTCAATTTACACTTTCAATAACCTTCAAATTTGACTCCAAAGGCAAAAGCAAGGTCAAGATTGATCGACCCCTTTAAACCCTGCGATTTTTGTCTCAGATATGTTTTTACTTTTCGCATACCATAAAATGTATTAATGTTTAAACGTTTTGAATTTGAATATTTGTCACAGGAAATCGTTACCTTTGCATGACTAGACATCTAAACCTGAAATTCTCCGCTCTTATCATATCCAGAGTAAAAAAGTACGGTTTCCGTTTAAAAATTTCGTTTCGCCCTTGAAATAACCTTGATTGACCCTCTTTCAACCGTGTAACTTTTGTGTCAAGCATTTTTTCAATAAATGCGTATCTTCGAAGATAATCAGGTGTTGGTTTAAAATTAAAAAAAAAACATTTTTGGCGTATTCTGTTATCCAAGAACCCCTGTAAGTGAAATATGTCAATTTAAAAAGAAATAAGACTCAACGGGTCGAAGTTACGTGAAAAAAAACTAAGAGACCTCTTTTCCCCATTTAAAAACAATGTTACATTTAATCATCGGGTGGCTCGTGTTGATCTGGTCGAATTGATCCAAATTTTATCTGATATTTTTTTTCATAAACATGAACACTTTTCGGGGGTGAGACCGAAGAAATTCAAAAATGACCAAAGTAACGGCCACCCTACACACACACACAGACACACACACACACACACACACACACACACACACACACACACACACACACACACACACACACACACACACACACACACGCGCGCGCGCGCGCGCACGCACGCACGCACGCACGCACGCACGCACGCATATATTATGAACGATATTTTGGTCAAGGTCATTTCAAGGTGAAACTTAAAAGTTCCGGAACTGCGAAATACCTCAGCGGGAGTCTATTTTCTGTGAAAGTCGTGAAGTGAAGTCGTGTTCTGACGTAAGCCTTTCCGCTCAAAAAAAATAGTGGTTTCCATTTGAAAAATTGAACTTGACCTTGAAATGACCTTCAAAATAATAGTGAAGGTCAAAATTAATATCACCATTAGATCGATAGCAGAAAATCCTTAAACTCTTATCTTTAACATTTTCACAGAAAATGAACTCCCTCTGAGATATTTCCCCGTTCCGGGACTTTCAAGTTTCACCTTTAAATGACCTTGACCAAAATATCGTTCATATCATAATCGGACGTAAAATTTCCCGCTTTTTCCGAAACCATGAAAAAAATAGAGGTTCGCATTACAAAAAATAAACTTAACTTTGAAATAACCTTCACGGTCATGTTCAAGGTCAAATTCTATGCTACCATTAAATAGCCCGTGAAAAATCCTAAAACTTTTGTCTAAAACATTTTTCCCGAAAATGTCCTCTCGCTGAGATATTTTGCTGTTCCGGGACTTTTGGATCACCCTGTATATATATATGCATATATGCATAATTTCTACTTAAATGTAACTCAACTGCACATAATCATGTATTCCTAAAGCACAAATCATTCATTTCTTGTCACTCGAACAAATTTAGTGGTTACCAAAACCTATGTTTTACATAGAGAGTACAATTTTGAGGTTATGGTCGTTTGTGACCTTCCAATAGCAGCTACCTTCCAAAGTACAATCCCTCCAGAGTATTTTAAAAAAAAATTTGTATTTTTTAATCGACAGGAAAATTGTCGAAACATATTTGACTTCAACGTTCTAACCGTTAAACACTGTGCGACGTCTCGAACGACGTCTTCGATAATGTTTCCTCAAAATGCAAAATAAACGACGTTCCAAACGATGTCACTAACGACGTCGCGAACGACGTCACCGCTAATATATGTCAAAAACTGCAAAATGAACGACGTCGTGGACGATGTCTCCAACGATGTCACCAACGACGTCGCCGCTAATGTATCTCCAAAAATGCAAAATGAACGACGTCGCAAAAGTCGTCTCAAGCGACGTCACCAACGACGTCGCGAACGACGTCGCCGCTAATGTATCTCCAAAAATGCAAAATGAACGACGTCGCAAAAGTCGTCTCAAACGTCGTCATCAACGACGTCGCCGCTAATGTATCTCCAAAAATGCAAAATGAACGACGTCGCAAGAGTCGTCGCGAACGACGCCGCCGCTAATGTATCTCTAAAAAATTCTCTATTATTCTCTTAAATTCTCTGTTATATGTATTATACGATTGTATGTAATTTCATGTGCAAATGAAGTTTAATTATCTTTTACTCCTTTTATTGTATTTAACACTATCGAAAATAAATTAGTAACGCTCGAAAACAAATAAGAAAAACGCTCGCCCCGGTGGGGAATCGAACTCGGGTCCTTCGCTTACTACGCTAACGCCTTAACCACTATGCTACGCTCGCTCTTATCTAATTTTGTATGACGAAGGATGGTTACTATCCGTAAAGCCTCCATGACGAATAAATTATTATCACCCTATAAAAATTGGAATACTGTGCACTAATGTACAGTGAAAGTCCATTCAACTTTATGCCTTTATTGTACATGTACATTATTCAGTTCCAGCCGAAATAATTTCTGCATTTGACGCAAATATTATATGCACATTTTACGCAGGTGTTTTATTTTTTGCCTTTGTAATGAATAATATTTGCATAAAATACTTAATCATCAGTGAAGGGGGTTCTAAAGTGCTCGACCGATAAGGTAGGAATCTTCACTAAAACCCGTAAAAAAAAAGTGACTGAAACGATTTTTCGAAATTCGGGGTCTGTAAGGGCAATTTTAATTACTATAGATGGTATCATAGAAAATAACAGAGACATTGATTGAAAACTGTTGATAAAAATCACTTATTTCCGAAGTTTCGGGGAGTTACGAATGTGAAAAATCTCAATGTAGTATTCTATATTCTATATTCTATATTCTCATTCATATATCATGTATATATGCTTAACATATATCTACCCAAAATTTCCTGTCTTCATTTTTGAACGAGATATAATTAATTTTCTACGCCTTCAAGACTTTTAGATGTACAAAAATAACAAATAAATAATTTAAAAACTACATCTTGACTTTATTCCATTACAATAATCAACGATATAAGAATTTAGATCCAATTCCTTTTTTCGATGGAAGTTATATCAGCGATATAAGAATTTAAGCCAGCCAATTCCTCTTTTCGATGGGAGTTTTATCATTCATATAAGAAAATACAATTTAGGCTGCAAATGAAACTTGGTAGATTTTACTCTTCTGAAACTATTCCAAGTGGTACGATATCAATTAGTTACTTTTAAGGTAGTGAAAAAGTTAATACAAAACACTGGTGAAATTGGGCTGCGAGTGGACTTTCGACGAAGAAACAAAAAATGCATTTTTTCTTGAAAAGAAGCAACCGATGAGTACCAAACTAATAATATTACTTTTAAAGAGTGCAAAATGTAATTAATAACATATCTTTATCACAATTTGCAGCCTAAATTGTATTTTCTTATATGAATGATAAAACTCCCATCGAAAAGAGGAATTGGCTGACTTAAATTCTTATATCGTTGATATAACTTCCATCGAAAAAAGAAATTGGATCTAAATTCTTATATCGTTGATTATTGTAATGGAATAAAGTCAAGATGTAGTTTTTAAATTATTTATTTGTTATTTTTGTACATCTAAAAGTCTTGAAGGCATAGACGTAGAAAATTAATTATATCTCGTTCAAAAATGAAGACAGGAAATTTTGGGTAGATATATGTTAAGCATATACACATGATATATGAATGATAATATAGAATACTACATTGAGATTTTTCACATTCGTAACTCCCCGAAACTTCGGAAATAAGTGATTTTTATCAACAGTTTTCAATTAATGTCTCTGTTATTTTCTATGATACCATCTATAGTAATTAAAATTGCCCTTACAGACCCCGAATTTCGAAAAATCGTTTCAGTCACTTTTTATTTACGGGTTTTAGTGAAGATTCCTACCGTATCGGTCGAGCACTTTAGAACGCCCTTCACTAATGATATTTTATGCAAATATTATTCATTACAGAGGCAAAAAATAAAACACCTGCGTAAAATGTGCATATAATATTTGCGTCAAATGCAGAAATTATTTCAGCTGGAACTGAATTATGTACATGTGCAATAAAGGCATAAAGTTGAATGGACTTTCATTGTACATTAGTGTACAGTATTCCAATTTTTATAGGGTGATAATAATTTCTTCGTCATGGAGGCTTTACGGATAGCAACCATCCTTCGTCATACAAAATTAGATGAGAGCGAGCGTAGCGTAGTGGTTAAGGCGTTAGCGTAGTAAGCGAAGGACCCGGGTTCGATTCCCCACTGTAAACTTCATTTACACATGAAATTACTAGCAATCGTATAATACATACAGGGTGATCGGCCAACCATTACCTAGCGGCTAACTGTAGATTGTACAGATAATTCTGAGCAACTTTTTTCCCTGAAAAAATTTCCGGGAAGGTAGAGTTTTTAAGTTATTCAACACTAAAATTTAGGGGGAAAAATCACTTTTTTTGAAATATCTCGGCTCTGTATGAAGGTATCTTAACGAACCGAAGCTCATTTTAAAGATATTTTCAAGCTATACAAGTTGTCTCTATTGGTTTTTGATCTACAATGAATATCTCTCTTGTTATAGCCATAAAAACGGGGTAAATGCCGATTTTTCAGGGTTTTCGCGTTTAACTCGTTTCGACACATAGTTACCGAAATATCACACAGGAAAAAGTTGTAGGCCTTGAAGAAAAAAAAAAGTTTTTTGCCCTCTAATACGATGCGATTAAATTAAAACTGAACAGAGACAACTTGTATAGCTTGAAAATATCTTTAAAATGAGCTTCGGTTCGTTAAGATACCTTCATGCAGAGCCGAGATATTTCAAAAAAAGTGATTTTGCCCCCTAAATTTTAGTGTTGAATAATTTAAAAACTCTACCTTCCCGGAAATTTTTTCAGGGGAAAAAGTTGCTCAGAATTATCTGTACAATCTACAGTTAGCCGCTAGGTAATGGTTGGCCGATCACCCTGTATAACACAGAATTTAAGAGAATAATAGAGAATTTTTTGGAGATACATTAGCGGCGACGTCGTTCGCGACGTCGTTGGTGACGTCGTTTGAGACGACTCTTGCGACGTCGTTCATTTTGCATTTTTTGACATATATTAGCGGTGACGTCGTTCGCGACGTCGTTAGTGACATCGTTTGGGACGTCGTTTATTTTGCATTTTGAGGAACAATTATCGAAGACGCCGTTCGAGACGTCGTTTAGGACGTCTTTCAGGATGTTCGCCACTACCCCATTTTCGCAAGTCGTTAATGACGTCGTATAGGATGTCATTGACGACGTGGATAACGACATTACGTACGACGTGATAAACGACGTCTTTTTTTTCGACTGCGAATACACATCCCGAGCGAGTCCCAGAGATTTAAAGTTAGTAATAATAATATTAACTTTATTCAAAATATAGATCGTCTAAAGGTTGAAACATGCTGAAAAGATTAGATTGTGACCGCGACAGCGAATTTTCGTACGGGCGTGACAAAAAGTACTGTAGGTATATCGGGCAGAAACGCATTGCACATACTCGGGCGATGTTAGGGACCCTCGGGGTCATCGCCATGGGTGCAATGCTCCTGTTTCCGCCCTGGATACGTAATGTACTATTTCGAACCCGGAGAGAGGTTGGCGCGATAGATAGCCCACACGTTTTCCTGGCCATGCCTCTATATGCCTAAAAAAAAAACGATACCCATTTGAATAAAGGATAACGGTCTTTTTTTTCTCTCTTTTATCCCCAGGTCACTTTTTTCCAAGATCTCTTTTGTCCGTCGTTTATTTCCCAAAGTCAGTTTCTTGTGGCGCTTAAATTTTAATGTTTAAACTTTTAAAAGCATTTTGCTATTTGATACTAAAGGACAAAGGACAGGTTATTTTCCCCCGCGTTAATGACGATTTGTCTATTTGCGGGTCGGCTCTCGGGTGGAGGGGTACAGGACAGAGACAGACAGTACAAGAAAGAACTATAGGCACACACAACACCCACCCAGAGCCAGTCCCCCCTACCCCAATATCGGTACCACCAGCAGATTCGGCGGTCTGTGCCTTAGTGAGTACGACGCGGGGCTTATCCCCTCTTTATCCGAGATAAGACCCACGACGTACCGACCGCGGATAAGACGCTGACGGTACCGATAACTGCCGACGGGGGTCGGCAGCGGTCCCAAATTCGTACCTTCGCCCAGCAAAGTTCCCCGGTTATTCCACACTGGACATAAGCAGAGAAAATTGCAGGACGGGGATTCGAACTCGGGCCCTTCGCGACGTTCAGTTCGGGCGGACTAAGACTGACGCCTTAGCCCGCACGACCATCACGCCGTCATTTTGCTATTTGATACTATTTTATCTTCCAAGTTTTACCGCGTGAAAATGGGACACGATCGTCATCTTGAAATAGTATGTAAAATTTTAGATTACTTTAATTTGAACAAACTTCGTACCAAAATCGTAGTGAGTAAATACGAGATCAGTCCCTCTTTTCCAGGCCTTTTTTTCTTATCTCTTTTATTTCTAAAAATGTATTTAGATACTTATTTATATAACAATCTCCCTTGGATTTCAAGATTTCCTTATTCCCAGCGGCAAATTCCTCCCTTCCTGTACCAAATCTCTGCAATATTCGCCAATCGCCTACCCATTTTCCATGCCTACTCCTCAGGGTACCGTCCAATGTCCACTCTCTTCCTCTTCTTGTACACTACTCCCAAAATTATTTTGGACTTGGGGAGAAAATTAGACATCGAAGGCTCAGACAAAGAATTTGCAACAATATAATAAATTCAATATAAATTGCACTAATTAAATTTGACTGAAATAGTTATTTCATACTTCTTACCCGATCTCTGTATCGTTTATTGTCAAAATACCTGCGGAGAATCTGGATCAAGTGACCGGAGATTACTGCTCCGCTATCCAGAATGCCAGTTGGAGACTGAATGATATCAAATGAGAAAACACCTTATATATGAGACATTCTTTTACAAGCGGAACACTTTTTGACCTTCGATTTTTTAAATTGCTTCATATTTCTTATATGGGCTTCTGATACAAAATAAGCGAACACGTGTATCAGGAAATTGCGAAAAAAAATTTGTTATCGAAGATATGATTTTTTTTAAGTTTTGACGTTTTTATTTTGTGGTCATTTTCAAATGATCATATCTCCGTCACATTTGATCGTAGAAAAATTTTGTTTTTATGCATTTTGAAGGGAAAAACTTCAGCTTTCCAGTAAAATTTTTTTCCGTTACCTAAGTTAACAAATTACCACAGTTTTTAACAAATCAATCTCTAAAATGTAATTTACATAGTGGCCGTCATAAAATAAACATTTTTAAGAAATACCATTGAATTCCTCGGAAAATTTCCATAAAATACATATTTTTTAAAAATTGGTACATATTAATGCATTCAAGCAATAAATTGATTGTTCCGTCAACTCCGAGTGTCGAGCGCGTCGCCGCGCCGCGCCGCCGCCGCTGGCCAGTCTCGCGCACCAGCCCTGCACAAACTGTTTAGACGTTGTTTATAATGCACATTTGAAAGATTTTATTTTCTAATCGAAAGATTTGAACGTATTTGAAGACATTACGAACTCATTAAGATCTCTTATATACATTTTTAACCGCTGGAAAGTGAAACAGCATACAGTGATGAAATGTAAGTTTTTTAATTTTTTATGCTACATTTTGCGAATAAATATTAATAAAAAGTTCATATAATATTCATTTCATTTGAATTTTTTAAACAACGTACATAATGCAAAAACCGTTACATTTTCGAACGTTTAATTTCAAGGCCCGTCGGGTGTGCGAGTTATTATTGGCCTTTTCCCAGAATATTGACCTGCCGCGGAACAGTGCTGTGAAAACTGACCTGCTTGGAAGGGCACGCGTTCTTTCCAGTTTCAACACGTTTAGACGCAGCAGACGCAGCATTTCAGTTTTCAATTCTTTTCCAACTGTTGGAAGAAGCGGATGCATTACGAAAGTCTTATTTTTAATTTCCTACTGTGTTGTGATTTTCGTGCTATAAGTGTTAAAAATTAGTGGACAGTTATAAAAGGTTTGTACAGTGATAAAATTGATAAAAATTGTCACATTATTTAAGTTCGTTCATTTTATAAATGACAAAATCTGCATCCTTTTTTAGCACTGTGCCAAACTTTTGAGCACAATGCCAAAGGCTGCTCGGAAAAAAGGCAAGTCGCGGACAAACGAATGCCTAAATCCGATGAATATACCGAATCATGCATCAAAGTCGAGAGGAATGCCTTTGAGAAAAATGTCTGAAAATCTGCTGATCGCTTATAAATTGCCCGTAAATAATGAATATTTACAGATGCTGATCTGTACCTCGTGTCGTCTTCGTGCCCCGAAGCCACGAAGTAGAAATGAGACGGTAAACGCAGGCCCTGCAGATGAAAAGGTACATTTATTAATAGCTATCAATAATATTATTAGTGCATTGTTATTGTAGAGATCTACATCACAATTATTTATTCATTTAAACTCTTAGCTGCTGTTGAAAATTGTTACGAAGGACTACTACCAGGAACAATATTATACTTTACGTATAAAAAAAATATACCATTTATATTTGATATTTTTGTGTTGTGACAAGGTGTCACCGATCGACCCCTTGGCAGATCCTTCACGGTGGATGCCGCGGTTCCCTCGCGTGTCGAGAGTGTCCCGGAGCTCAGGATCACCTTCCTCAATCCTTTTTTTTTATGATCAGTTTTATTTAGTCGGATACTCGTCCGTCAGTCGCCGGTAAGGCGCCTGAACGGCATTACCGTCACTTGCTCGGTTGCGCGTTCCGCCGGGAGCGTCATCACCTCCCGAGCACTCGAAACGCCCGAGCCCCTCTTTCCCCTGGATGTCCCTCTCGGCAGCGCACGAGGTATCACCCGATGGTAGGAGCCATCGTGGCCGTCGAGAAGGGACACCGCCCCTCTCTGATGCGCCTGCATCGTTCCCCCCTTTTTCGTCGCTGCGCGCCTACATCATTCAGGCCCAGCATGCTAACTAAAAAACCGTCTCATATTCCCCTTCTTTCCCTCGTGGCTGGCGACCTTACGCGCCTCCACTCATTCGGCAGTAGCCGTCCAGCTCTTGCCACCGCAAAGCTGAATTCTAGCAGCGTGGCTAACTTCGATTGCGTCACAGAACGCCTCTCTCTCTCTCTCTCTCTATCGCAGCATGTAAGCCGCCTGAGACGAAGACGGAGGCGACTTCCCCGACACCGCGAGTAGGTGGGGAAAACCCCGTTCGGACCCCGCTCTCTAATTCCCCCCGTATCACCCCCGGTGATTCTCCGCTCCTGGTCACTGGATATGCGCGTACGGTTCCCGCGCGCATCTACCAGCGCTATCGGCTCCCACTTCTCACTTCGTCTTCTCACGCGCTACGGAGCGGACCCCGAAAATTTGCTGCGTGGAACTGTGTGATAAAACAACGTGTGCTCGCGTTATTCTTGTACGCTTCCGACTGCGAAACGTCGCGTTTTGTGTGCGTGTGGCGTGCCAAAACATTGAGTGGTGTGTGCGTTAGCGACTGCACCAGCTGCAACAACGGCTTCCTCCTCGACGACGTCAACGGCTCGGGACGAGTGACGCCATTTTTTCCTGTCTTTGCCCGAACAGCATCGACGCCCAGGACCCCGCCGTCAGCGACCGGTAAGTCGCCATTGCGGCAACCACATTGGATCCCCCTTCCGGTCATTCAAAAGAAACTCGCCGTCGTGTGATTTTACGAACCCCCAGATTTTCTTTGTATTGGGCCGAAATACAGTTTAGTGATAGAGTTATTTGAGTGATTTATTTGCGTTTCACCTCTCCTTTAATTAATTTCGAAAAATTAAAATCAAGAGGACTTATAAATGGCATCCCTGGTGGGGAAAATCAAATTTGTGATTTTCCTAAAAATTAAATAAAAATGTTGGAAACGGTAGAGTTCGCCGGAAGAATTCGAATTGTTGACATTTCGGGTTGCGTCATTTTGTGTGTCATTTTAGTAATCTTGCGATTTAAGAAAACGAAGTCGGTCTCGGACTTTCCAGCTTCGGTTTCGGTTTCGCGTCCCTCCCCTATTCTATATTGAAATATTTAGCGACTAAGAAATATATATATATACAGGGTGATCCAAAAGTCCCGGAACAGCAAAATATCTCAGCGGGAGTGCATTTTCGAGGAAAATGTTTCAGACAAAAGTTTCAGGATTTTTCCCTGGCTATTTAATGGCGATATTGAATTTGACCTTGAAGGTTATTTCAAGGTCAAGTTAATTTTTTTAACTAGTAACCCCTATTTTTTTTCATGGATTCTGAAAGAGCGAGAAATTCTACGTCCGAGTATGATATGATCGATTTTTCCGGCAAGGTCATTTCAAGGTGAAACTTAAAACTCCCGTAACGGCGAAATATCTCAGAGGTTGTGCATTTCTTTGGAAATTGTTTCAGACAAAAGTTTAAGGATTTTTCCTGGGATATTTTATGGTAGCACAGAATTTGACCTTGAACATGACCTTGAAGGTTATTTCAAGGTCAAGTTTGTTTTTTTTAATGGAAACTGCTATTTTTTTTCACGGATTCGGAGAGAGCACAAAATTTTACGTCCAAATATGCTATGGCCGTTTTTTTCGGCAATGTCATTTCAAGGCCAAACTTAAAACTCCCGGAACAGCGAATTAACTCAGCAAGAGGCACCATTGAATTTAACCTTGAAAATTACCTTGAAGCTTATTCTAAGCTCAAGACTATTTTTTTTAATTGGAACCCCGTTTTATTTTCGTAATGTTTCCAGAGTTTCCAGAGTGCAATGCATTATCATTGTTCCCGGATAAAAATATACATTTTTTTTTTACATCCGATACGTTTATAAATACCGTATGTATGGGTAACATTTTTACATTGTTTCCAATGCTACCGCCGGCTTTAGCATTACCCAAGATGTACCGCGTGGAGGTAGCACGGTCGGGTTTACACCTCTTCGGGGTGCTTTGTTCAGGTGGTTCCCCTCGCCGTCACCTGTGCGTGTGCATGTGCGTGTGCGTGTGCGTGTGCGTGTGCGTGTGCGTGTGCGTGTGTGTGTGTGTGGGTGTCCCCAGACAGTTAAGGCAAGATGGGTATACTAAGATTTTGATGAAATTATGTATCTTACTAAAGCTTATGCTCAAAGTGATTGCCATTAACTTCTTGGCAATATCCCAAGCGATTATAAAAAGTCGATACGACTTTTTTAATCATATCTGGTTCTATAGCCGCGATCTCATCCCGTATTCGTTGTTTTACTTCCTCAATATTCACCGGTTTCGTTCGATACACTCTATCTTTGGGATAACCCCATAGAAAATAGTCAAGGGGCGTAAGATCCGGAGATCTTGGTGGCCATTCTATTACACCCCTTCGACCTATCCACCGTTCTGCGAATACATCACTCAAATAATTGCGAACATCTGTTGCATAATGGGGTGCTGCACCATCTTGCTGAAACCAAGTCTGATCGAAATCCTCGCCTACAATAACCTGAATAGCAGGGATGATGTCGTCCCTCAACATATCGTGGTATTTTTGACCAGTAAGGGTACCCTCGATGAAGAAGGGCCCAACTACCGCATTGTTTATAATACCTGCCCATACGTTTACTTTTTCAGGATATTGAGTAGAACGACTATCGACCATCCAATTAGGATTGGTTTCACTCCAATAAGACATGTTATGTCTATTGATTGCCCCATTTAAGAAGAATGTAGCTTCATCAGAAAATACGATGCGATTCAAGAAACCGGCATCAGCATCTATTCGATTCATCATTAATTCCGCAAACTGTAGGCGTCTATCAGGACCGTCTTCATTCAATTGTTGTACGAGTCTAACTTTGTATGGGTGAAATTTTAAGTTTTTAGTTAAGATCCGTTGTACTGTACCGTAACATAAGTCGTGCTGCTGTTTAACTTTCCTGATGGAAGTATGAGGATCTTCCGTTATTGACAGCGCGACATTCAACTCATTTTCTTCAGTTGATGCTGTTACTGGACGACCTGCTCTTGGGAGATCCTTCACAGTACCGTGAACTTCAAAACGATTTATTGTTCTGCTAACAGTAGATTTAGAAATTGGTTCTCGTCCCTCTCTAAATGATGCGTTAAATAAGGTTCGCACATTCTCTAAAGATCGCTGGTTATCACCCCAGCCTCTCATCATGAGAATGGTTATTCTTTCTCGTTCACTTAGCGCAGCCATTGCTCTTTGTACGAAATATACGTATGTATTTTGTTACTGAAATGATGCTTAATACGTTTAGATAGGAAAGGCGTTTAGATAGGAAATCCATGTATCTCACAAAACGATAAAGTTAAGACCAAAATGTAACCTTATAAGACTGTACACGTATGTATAAATTCAATGTGAATGTATGTTGTTTATTTACTTCGCTGGTGACTCGTGCTCTCTGTCGCTGTTCGCGCGCCCAAGTTCACTTTGCACAAGTGTTGCGTAAGATGTATGTATACACTTTTTTTAAACAGTTTATTATTCTATTTACAAAATTAGAGGACAAGCGAGGGACAGGAACTGATTCCTAAATCGACTTTTGGCAGAACAATAAATTGTTTCGAAGTTTACGGCACTGTAAAGGATCTCCCTAGAGCAAATCGTCCAGTAATAGCATCGACTGAACAAAATGAATTTAACCACTCTCAATACCAGAAGATCCTCATAACTTCGTTAAGAAAATGAAACGGGGTTCCAATTAAAAAAAGAAAAATAATCTTGACCTGAGAATAATCTTCAAGGTAATTTTCAAGGTCAAATTTTATGCTAGCATTAAATATCCCGGAAAACCCCCCCCCCCACCCCCCCCCCCCCCCACCCCCCCCCCCCCCCACCCCCCCCCCCCCCCACCCCCCCCCCCCCCCACCCCCCCCCCCCCCCACCCCCCCCCCCCCCCACCCCCCCCCCCCCCCACCCCCCCCCCCCCCCACCCCCCCCCCCCCCCACCCCCCCCCCCCCCCACCCCCCCCCCCCCCCACCCCCCCCCCCCCCCACCCCCCCCCCCCCCCACCCCCCCCCCCCCCCACCCCCCCCCCCCCCCACCCCCCCCCCCCCCCACCCCCCCCCCCCCCCACCCCCCCCCCCCCCCACCCCCCCCCCCCCCCACCCCCCCCCCCCCCCACCCCCCCCCCCCCCCACCCCCCCCCCCCCCCACCCCCCCCCCCCCCCACCCCCCCCCCCCCCCACCCCCCCCCCCCCCCACCCCCCCCCCCCCCCACCCCCCCCCCCCCCCACCCCCCCCCCCCCCCACCCCCCCCCCCCCCCACCCCCCCCCCCCCCCACCCCCCCCAATTTTAGGTGCCCCACCTGTCGACCGGCTTTAGGACACCCCCCCCCCCCCCCCACGGTGGATGGGGCCATATTTGAATGATGCACCACACCGCCGGTTGTGCCCCTTGAAAAAGGGACAACAAGTCGGCTCCCAAATTATTAGCAACAAGCTGCCTGCCTTGATGCTTCTGTTAGTTCAGAGAACCTTTCTAACGTTGCCACTGCCCGCCAGAATCCAACCCTATTTGCGGATGACTACCAGGTGGACACGGCACGCCGAAATGCTCCCCCGTGTGGAACCCACCTAGTAGGGGCTTGATACCCCTCCCCAGCTCCCCAGTACGGTGGGTGTCTCGAGTCGTTTTACGATCGTGCATTCGACGGCAGAGACCGGCCGAACGATCGGGTCCGTGAGGTCGTAAATTCTCAAAACTTGCTAAGAGAAGCGGATCTTTCAAAAGCATTGTTCCTCTTCGAGTTCGGGCGCTTCGACCCCTCCCTCTTCCTTGCGGACGGAGTTACCCGCTCCGCTCTCTTCCACAACCCCCCTGCGGGGGAGTCTTCGTACAGTGGGGAGAATGTTGCGGACAGAATCGATGTTTTAACAACTGCGGTACCCGGCATAGCTTTTTTCCACAAAGCTAGTTTTCTCTACGCCATCGTACGCCCGAATGGGGGTACTTCTGAACACTGAAGGTAGCCTGATAGGTAATTATGTAAAGGCCCTTCAAAGCGGTGACGATTCCGATATACTGTTCGTAAGTCGAAGTATTCGAAAGAATTCAGCGTCAACCATATACGTTGAAGCATTCAGAAGTATTGAAAATAATACTCTTGAAAGAATTGAAAAGTATTCAAAGAGTGGCATCCATCTTTAAGTATTGCAAAAAATTCAAAAATAAACTCGGAATACTTTCGTAAGGAATCAAAAGTATTCAAGTATATACAATCATTAAAAATGTTCACAAAAAAAATTCAATTTCGGGATTTTCAAAACTTCCTAATTCTTTTCCGGCTACTGGGAAGTCCCAACCCTTTAACATCAAAGCACCTTTGTCGGCCTGTCAAAACAAGTCGTTAAACTATAATTAATGGGCAACTAATTTTCCTGCGTGGCACGCGAAACCTTTGTCGGCAATACAAAACATTGTACACCTGTAAAAACAAGTCATTAACGCATAATTAATTGCTCATTAAAGTCGCGGGGAGTCATTGTTGGCCTGTCAAAACAAGTCGTTAAATATAATTAATTACTTGCGAATCTGTCACAACAAAATTACATTAACAGTAATTACTGTAAATTAATTACTGTAAACAAACCTTCAATGGACTCTCACGTCTCAACCATTTGACGGATAATTAATGGGTAATAAATTTTAATAATCTAGCGGCGGAACATTTGTCTGTGCAGCAAATTCGGACCGTAACCACTCAGTCACACTCGGCTGTTGTGAAACAGTTTAAAATTAACGAATAGTTGAAGCAGAAAGTAGGACTTTTTTTATATGTGTATAAAATAACGTATTACGAAGCTGAAATACGTTAAATACGAAAATTCACATCGAAGTTTCATTGAATTATGTGCTAATACTTTAGAAACAATCGAAACTGAAGGCAGGCCTTGTTCTGTGCGTGTATAAAAATAACATTTATTTTTAAAATATTGGCATTTAGCACAATAAAACTTCAATGTGAATTTTGGTATTTGGTATTTCATCCTGCCCGAATACATTATTTCATAGCACAGAAAAAATTCTACTTTCTGTTTGAACGATTCGTTATTTTTGAATCGTTTTAAAACAGCAAGTGTAGTCGAGTGGTTACGGTCTGAACTTATTGCGCGGCTGTCCGGGGTTCGATTCTTGGTCGGGGCGGATCTTTTTTTATTTTTACTCCGCTGTAATTTTTTCCATATGTTCGCTTGGAGTACCCTTTAAAATTAATAATCATGCTTAATGTACGCTTAATTTTACAAGAGCCCCTCTTGCCGAACGTCTCATTAAGAGTCCTGAACTCCTCAATTGCAGTTTTCTGATGTAGCGTACAAAAGTAAAAAAAGGCTTCATGCACTCTTAAAAGACGCTTAACTGCACGCTTAGATAACACTTAAAAGGTTCATATTCACGCTGCAGAACTCTTCTCAATTAAGTGTTATTTAAACTTATTTTAAACGTACGAGTCGCTTCATTAAGCGAACAATTTTAGCGAATATTTACCTAAAATCCGTCCGTGGAAATTCCGTTTCTACATCTGACGGTACATCGAAGGTCCCTATAAAATACGGTATATATAAATATTCATATTCCTATGTATACATTTTACAGATCTTTAATATATATAAACTTGTTATTCTTGCCATATTAATAATTTGAAATATTATTAACGGTACTTCCGTGCGAAAAATTTAGGTAGGATTCTCATGAGAATCATATGAGAACTCGTCTCATGAGAAACTGAAACAGGATTCTCATGAGAATCAAGTGAGACTCTCATGAGAAGCTCACTACATTTTCATGAGAATGTCGTAGGAATGCGCGAATTCTAAAAATTGATTAAATTTTAAATACTAGAAATAAAGTTAAATTGTTATAAAAATTAAATGAAATATTTAATTTTCTTTCTCATATGATTCTCACTTGATTCTCATGAGAAATTTTCTCATAAGAATTTCATAAGAAAACTACCTAAATTTTTTCGCAGGATTAACTCAATGAAGTTGCAAGGATTGGATGTATATGTTTTTATTTTTCAAAAATGCTTTCAATCATATGTTATTTTGACAAAGAAATTCAAGTTATTTTCGAAGGATGAAATATACAAGGAAATAAATGCGTATGCATAACGGCCTTTATTGGGACTACAAATTTTTTTCATTTCGTTAATGCCATATTAATTCCGTGCATTCTATTTAGTAGAATTACTTTTACGAAGGTCTCAGAAAACCGTTTTGATTTGTGTATATTGTGCCCGGTTAGTGTGAGGTGCTTCAATTGAAGGGAAAAGATTATCATTATTGGTTTTGCATATATATACATTATTCTACGTAATGTCGTTTAAACATTCTGGGATCGGCGTCGCCGGTCCGCAGATGCTCAATCACTACTCAGGCCGTAAAATTCCACATTATGGCCATGGATAGAAAACTACTATTTATGGTGTTATAGCTGGGATGGCGGCCGAACAGGGACGCCATCTTTCTGCCGTGAAAGGGCCAAATCGACCAGACGGGTCGATTTGAGGGTTCTTTTTAGGGTGGACGGAGCCGCCGAATGTATTCGTTCAAAAAAAAAAGGAAAGGAGAAAGGTGAAAAATAAATTGAAAGTCGGTTTTCCTTATAAGTTTTTTATTTTCTTGATCGCGTTACGGCGCCGATATTCTTCTAGGGTGATCTTTTTTTCCTACGGGGGAGGAGGCTGGTTGTGGTCGGGGGTGGCTGCTGGCTGTCCTTCTCGTTGGGCGCGTTGCTCCACCAAAAATCTGTACAATTTGCGGGCTCGCTCCCGTTTGCGACGCCGGACACCCTTATTATTTCGGGCCACTGTAACAAATGTGGACAAATTTAGTTTCGCGGAAGGAGTAACGCGGGAAACTTATAAAAAAATAATATTAAAAAAAAAACATATAAAAAAGGGCTATGACCTAATCCCCTGTGGGTCGATTCCGCATTGGCACGTGCCAATTCCGGAATAAACCGAGGAAAGGGTTTACGAGTTCCTCGAAGGAGAGATAGAAACGCCGGGCCAAAAGATTTGGCCCTGGTCCCGAGCTCTGTCCCTTTTCGAAACTAGTTTACCCAAAAAAAAATATATGAAAAAAAGAATTTCCGCGGAGACGAGTTTGCCCGTGCCCGGAGGGATCGAAACGCCGGGCCAAAAGATTTGGCCCTGGTCCCGTGCTCTGTCCGCGTCCAGGTTAGTCGCCTGATCTTACCTAGGGGAAGATACTTACTTATGAGATACTGGTTCGATGACTCTCGGAACCTAGGCTGCTGGGCTGACGATATCCAGTGGTCCAACTGCTGCTCGAGCTTAACTGCTCAATCTTAACTTGCTGAATCTTAACTAACTTTTTTGGTCCAGGAGGTGCTGTATTTATACTGGATACCGCCCGTGGTGCCCAGTTCCGTTTTGAAGCGTTGTGTCGTGTCACGGTTTTCTATCCAAAATTCATGTGAATGCAAGATTTGCAGTTTCCGTCCGAATTGAACAGAATCTTTTTGCGCATTTAGATAATTACGTTAATTTTAAGATTGTACAAAAATGAACGGTAGTTGTATCTTGTATAGAACTGGAGATATTTATTTGTTAATATTTACTAAATTAGTTTTTTAATAATCCGATAGATTTTATGCAATTTTTATATGTCGTTGTGTTGTTTTAATAGTAAATTTGTATTTTTAATAAACTATTTTGCATTAATTGTTTTAATACAACTGTTGTTGATTTTTGTACAATTTAACATTATTTTCATTGAAGGCTTGTAAGAGCAATTTACATATAGTGATACAAAGCATGAATTTCGTATAAGAGATGAATAAACAATGAGATATTCTTAAAATAATTGTTTGTTTTTATAAATTTTGTATTATTGTAACATTTGAGAACATGATTATCGAGATACTAAATTTTAAAGGAGGTTCAATTTTGTAATAGATATATATATATGAAAGCGTCATTGTTTATTCATGAGATGGTGTTTACAATGTTTTATACGCTAATGTTTATTTGTTCGTTTGTTCGGTACCAGTTTGGAAGTTTGACTAATGAAATTTCGTGGTTGAATCTATTGTAATACAAGGAAAAAACGGAATTTGTTCGTTATTATAAATAAACGTTTTTATTTTATTTTATAAATGTGTTTTCTGCAAAACCAGCATTTTATTTTGTAATTGAATTTTTAAAATATGGAGACTAATCCGACCAATGATATCATTCTATTGTTCGTTAGTTTTGGTTTATAATTTTTATATTATATGAAAAGTTATCTGGAAAAGAATTTTCTTGGAAAAGAAAAGTATGTCATGTAAGCGTGTGCATGAGAAAGCGGATGTACTTTGGAATTTTTATTACTTTTTTAGAAATAGATAGAGTTGGTCAAGGGTACGGGTTGCGAGTCCGGTTTGCTGCACTTTCTAAAGATACTTTTAGATTTTCCCGTACATTTTCCGTTGAGACTATTTCGGAAAATAATTAATGACATTATTACTCTTTACTGGTAATGTAGGAAACTGTAAGTGGGAGTGAAAATTCAGGAATTATAGGGTTCTCTATTTTCGATCGGTATCGGTTAGTTATTTGTTAAGAGGTTCAGTTAGTATACGCCAGGCGCGCTATTGCATCGGATATTTGGTCGGTATTTTTGAAATTAGGTGCGTTACGTAGGACGTAACAATGGGACCACAATATTGTGTAATTTCATTTAAGTCATTTTTAATATCTTCCTTCGTTTTAATAAGTAAGTATGCTTTTAGGTTGGTCACAGAACACTATTTAGACTTATGTATTTTATCCAAGGTTAACATAAGATGCTTTAATTAAGGTAATTGAGTATCGATCTTGCTGTTGTGTACACTCAGCGACTTTGATTCTGACAGGGAAACCCGTGGTTTTCCTTTTTTTATCTATACGTCCTTATGTAAGAAACAAAGATAACCGAGGTTATTCCGCGTCAGAATCAAAGTCGCTGAGTGTATGTACTTTTTTATACGTAATGTTGTTTATGGAGACCGACATTTTTGATAATTTCCATTACATTTTTTCACAATCATATTGATTTTGTTTCTATACGTCCGCAAACAGGTACTCAAATTAAACGAAAATATTTCCGAACCATGAATGAACGCATGGGTATATCTATGTACACATTTTGTACGTAGTGGTGTTTAGTGGAACCCTAAATACATAGATTTTATTTATATTATATTAATAATTTGAATTATTATTACTGGTAGTTATGTCAAATTAGCATTCAGAAATTTAAGAATATGAAGGGAGACTTTTTTAAGACCGTCACATTTTTTTAACGTGTTGCTTTAAGATTATATTGATTCCTTGTATTGCATTTAGTAGAAATGCTTATGCGTAATAAAGAGATCAATATTATCTGTAATAGCTGTTAAGCCGTGTGTAGAAATATGTATGAAAATTATACGTACAGCTCTTTATAGGCACCATATATTTTTTGGCATATTTATCCTACCTTCAAAATAAAATAATAATTATTATGTTCCTTTTCATGTGATAATTACTTAATTATGTTTCACAGATGTTATGTATTCTGTCAGTTTTTGAATGTATGCTTACTTATGTACTTTAATTATAAAAAAATTGAACGTCCCTTTAAAATACATTTCACTTACAAGCACTTTTATCGGGACCGGCCTGATAAAATACGTTATGTATATGATTTTTATCGGGACCGACCCTGTAAACTACGTTTGTCCCGATAAAATACGTTTCCTATAAAAAATGGTCCCGATAAAATACGATACGCATATATATACGACATACCTCAACCAATTATCAAAAACTTGATAACTAAATAAATATGCTTCTTAACATACTAATATACAAGCAAATAATTAATATTAATATTTCAAGCATTCAAAAGACTAACAATGGTACACATTAAAACTGCATCGGGAGAAGACATTAACTGTGGATATTGCCGAAACCAATTATTAGAAACACAACAAGCACCGCGATGTATACGATGTCTAAACCTCCATATTTATAGAATCAACGACAGAATAAAAGCAGGAGAAATACAACTGCCAAAATTAAATGGCTGTTATGTAACCACATTCAAAATTAAACAACAACCATTTGAGGTAGAAATACCTGATCCCGACAGCGAAGACGAGATACTCAGATTAATAAAAATATAACAATTCTGACAACACAATAAAGTATTATTATCATCCCAAAAGGCATTACTTTCATAACCTTTGCTTCGCATGCGCTTGCAACAAAGTTAACGAATTAACTACATTTTTTTTTAATATCACAAGAAATTGAAAAAAATATATATATATATACACATAACAAAAGGAAAAATGAAATAAGTATCAAAAATAAGAAATGAAAAAAAAAAACAAAAGAGAATAAACAAAAAAAAAAACGAAAAGAATAATGAATTTAAACGCGGGAAATACGATATTGTTAATTTCCAAAGAACCTCTTTTTTAAATAAACGATATTTCGCCATTAAGTTAGCCACAAAAGTGTGGAGTGCGTATATCACATACTAGACAGTGCAAATGTGACAATAAAACACTCGCCGTTAAGTTAGCCTTGCCACAATATGGTGGAGAGCGAGATGTCATGCACTTGGAAAATTGACAAATATCAAGTTTGTCATGTGTTAAGGGGCAGGGGGGGGGGGGAGGGTCTAGCGCTTAGAAAAAAAAACTTGTATTATTTAATTTTTTTCAACTATTTTATTGACGGTAATTAATAGGAATTGAAGTAGATCTTATTCTGCAATATAAAAAGTATGTTCACAAATTTTTTTGCATCAAAATATTGACAAATAGCTCCGTGCCAGGGGCTTTTGTCCGGACTGTTTTTTTGGAGGAGCCCTGCGGTGTCCATCGGCATTTGTAGTAGAATCATCTAAAATCCAAAAAATTTTAGTTAAAGTATTACGTAATCTCGCCCCCCCCCCCCGGGGGACAAATTTTTTCATTTTTGTAGTTTTGGCGGCAAGAAAACGTAAAAACAGTATTTTTCACGCTAAATTTCGCCATTTTGGAAGTGCAAAACTACCTTAAAAAAAGAAGAAAAAAAAAGTAATACCGAGGGGGGGAGGTATTTTCTATGTAGAAAACGTGTTCCAAGTTTCAAAAAAATCGGTTGAATAGTGTTCGCGCGGCATCCGCGACCGTGCCGAAATTGGTATGAGTGGCGACATCTGCGGGCGTCGCTAGACGGTTCGTCGTACTCGCGCGAATTTATTACCGATCGTCGCGATCATTAATCTGACTATTCAAATCACGCGCGCAATAAACTGACCAGTAATAACCTTCGCGGTCTTGAAGGATCCAGTGGCGATACCTGGTTCCGGAGGTGTTCTTCCTGGTCAGTCTGGAACCGCTCGCAAAAGGTCACCCACGTGTGCACCATTGTCGCAATCTTTTGGTAATTTTCCAATTTGCGCTTTCGCCGCGCCGCAAGAGATTCCTCGTGATCTCCGCAATTTTTAGATCGTAGTTATTTAATGTAAATTTAATTAGTGTAAATAAAGTTATATAGTGTAAATTAGCGTTGACTCTGCTGCAAACCTGACCCGCACCCGCACGCCAGAGGTCAATGATTTTTAGTGTTAAAATCAGGGCCAGGAGCGAACAAATAGTTTTCGAGTTATGATGGACACCGATTTTTGAAAAGTTATTTGAAGAAAAACGCGTTTGACAAAATGCTTTTTAAAAAGTGAAGAAAAAATGTTTTTTTCGTACCTCAAACGGAATCGTCTATTCCAGCACCGTACAATGTATTTCCGGCAGCAATGTTGTTGTCATCTTCTTGCTTTCTCTCCAATCTGCGAAGAATTCTGGCTTCTTTCGATTGATATCTACAGATATTCTACAGAAAATCAATAATCCGATAATGTTTCTCAGTATCTTCTGGCACACTCCTAATAGTATTCACTTTGATTTTTTTAGATGAAGCACTACTTGTATTCAAATCCATTTCCTTTTTCTTAAATGGATTATTTATTTTCTTTCGTCTGCATAATCGACTTTTCGTAACTTCACGATAGAGTCGAGAAACTTTGGAAACAGGAGGCATTATTTCACTTTGCACGAATAGCTTCGTTCAACGTACGACAACGAACTGACGCTTGTTTTTCTCTTGAACATATACGAAAACTATAACCATATGCTACAGTTAGCACTTTTGAAAACAACAAGAACCTTCTAGAAATATAAGAATGAATCACAAAGGTTTCGGAGCAGGTAAATGTTATATTTGATACCGGATGCTCCGGTATTCGAGGTTCGTTCACTAAATGTGCTGCAACTTTTACAGTTTTGCTCCGATCGACTTCAAATTTTGACCCAACATTCTTGACACTATTTGGAATCATATAAGCGAATAAAACTTTTTTTTTCGATTTTTAGACCCCCCCCCCCCCTTAAGATCGTTTATCTTAAGTTTTTAACAAATTATAATCATTATAAGCAAATTCTATTTTTCATCACGTAAAATACATTCTTTTTTTTAACCTTCCTAATTTTTATTTCAACATTATTTTTGTCTTTACTTCAGGATTCCTTTTGAGCCAATGATTTAACCACTACAATAGTCCACTGTATATATATATATATATATGACAGGAAATCTGCGGGCTATATTAGAAATATTCAATCTCACATTGTTAAAACGCTGCGAAAATTGTTTATGCTTTTTTTTCTATCACTACATATGCCAATCGTTAAGAATAGTCATACCGTATACACAGCGATAACACACATATATCGTGGAAAGCGTAAATATAGTAACAATTCATGTATATAAACTTCAAGAAGAACCATCATGTAAAATATTGTACAATCTTAAAATAATATAAAACAATTACCAATAAGCGAAAACTTCCAAACACCGTGCTTTTATTTTTTACTACTAATTCATGCAATAAGCGATTAGCGATTGAACGATAAGCGACTTGACATTTCATGAAAAATGCAAAATTCTGTATCAGCGTCAATACAAAATTGTAACACGATTCCTTACTTAACGTGAGCACAGAACATTGGAGGGCCCAACGTTCGACCAAGGTGGCTGGTGTTACGTCCTCGTAACTAGCGCAATTAACCAATTTTCGGTATGCATACACAAATCAAAAACTATCGTAATTATATGTCGGCACCGGACAAACGAGACCGTTTCTTACAATGTAACCTTCAAACCACATAGACGAAGCATATTGGAATGTACCCGGTTCAAATAACATTTTCTTTAAACCTTTATTAGCCATAAATCAGAAGATGGCTCACGTCGCTTAAGCCGAAAAACTTTCCCAAAAAGTCAACGTACAGACGCAATCAGTTTTACAACCATCTTCCGTAACATTTTTTCTACTATAGAACAATCATTTTACATTACCGTAATTCTCGTCTCTTCCAAAATTTACGATAATTGAGGACTTAACTCTTAAGCTACCTGTTTTTTAACTTTTCTTAAAAACATAAAAAGAGAAAACGGGTACGTGCTAACGGGCTCTCTATAGCAATAATTTTTAGTTAATGTATTTTTCCTCCTTGGCCCATTTCCAAAAACCTGTCCAACATACAAATCCACCACCTTCAAAATAGAGGGGGAGTACTCAAAGCGGGGATAAAAAACCATGGTACACCATAAATACGCGTGGGGCACACCGAGATCAGTTCAGTCGATTTTTTAAGTTTCGCGGTTCATTGTCCAAAAGGGAAGACCAACTCCTCTACCCACACCGAGATCATTTCGGTCATTTTTTAAATTTCGCGGGTCATTGTCTAAAAGGGAAGGCCAACTCCTCTACGAACACCGAGATCACTTCAGTCGTTTTTAAGTTTCGCGGGTCATTATCCAAAAAGGAAGGCCAACTCCAATTTTCGAG
This sequence comes from Trichopria drosophilae, assembly GCA_030407085.1. Lineage (NCBI taxonomy): Eukaryota > Metazoa > Arthropoda > Insecta > Hymenoptera > Diapriidae > Trichopria > Trichopria drosophilae. Next base: position 42,353,747 of record CM059585.1, read on the forward strand.
GCAACATTAAACTTAGCATCGGACCCGAAACGGAAAAGGACCGCCAGGCTGAACCAGTCAACACCAGTGCAAAAAGAGGACCATCGAAGATTAAGAGTAAGTATACGTTTCCCTTCTATGTAATCAATTATCTGTACCCAACTACCTCCCTTCTTTCCTACTTTTCCTTCGTGACATAGTGGGTCGGCCTGCGAAATCACGCCAACCCCTTTCCTTTTCGCGACAAAGAGGGTCGGCCCGCGAAATCGCTCCAATTTCCTTCCTTTTCGTGACATAGCGGGTAGGCCTGCGAAATCACGCCTACCTTTTTCCTTTGCGACATAGCGGGTCGGCCTGCGAAATCGCATCCTCTTTTCCTTTTGTGGCATAGCGGGTAGGCCTGCGAAACCACAACCCTCTTCCTTTCTACCTATTGCATATAAGCCACCGAGACGAAGTCGCCCCTCTCACACGAATATTTGCTCACATACAAACTTACCTTGATCCAATAAATTCTTTTTTTTTCTCTCTCTCTCTTTCCCTAGTCTTCACGTTTTCCCTTTCACCTCCTAAACTCATTATACTTTTTTTCTTCTTTTCCGATTATCATCTTCCCAAACTAATAAATATTTTTTTTTGTTTCCTATAGTGAAACGCCGCCGAGGAGGACGAAAAGTCCAACGCCAAAAATTGGCAAGGGCTCTCCACGTTGCCCGAGAGGAAATCGAATCACGGGCTGCCAAACTATTCTCCCCAAAGGAAACTCCTCTTCCTTTCCCTTTTCCCCCTCGGCCGACCATTCCGCTACCTACTCCCGAGGAATTATTTCCTGGTTTATTCATCCCTTTTCCCCCTCTTCCGACAACTCCTCTACCCATACCGGAACAATTGTTTAAAAAAATTAATTAATTAATTACAATCAAATAAAGTGTCTCCTCATTTTACCCTTATTCCCGACTTTCCTGTGTCATTAGTAGCCCCCATTCACCTAAGGAACCCAGTAACTCTACTGACAAGTAACACTAGGGAAGTGATAATCACCGATTTTTTTGAAACTGCGTATACAAGTACTTCTTTAAAAAGTATTTAACACGTGTTTTTTTGTTTTTCCCCAAAAACCATTTTTGGGGTAGAAATCACCCTTGAATGTTTGTAGAAATGGCCTTTGACTGTCTTTAAGGTTGAATAATAGTATGTTAAAAATTATTTGAAGCATGTCTGTCAATATTGGGATATTGAAGCTGATGAAGAATTTAAAGTCAGATTTTGAAAATTCAAAATGGCGGATCCAATATGGCGGTCGAATTTTTATTAATTTTTATGACTGTAATGAAAATTGATATCTTTATGTTTTTACTGTCGCTGATGACGATTCCAAAGACAGGTTTTGAAAATTCAAAATGGCGGAACCAATATGGAGGACGAATTTTTACTATTTTTCAGGAATTTTGTGATCGCGACCGCAAAAACATAAAGATCCCAATTTTCATTAGATTCATAAAAATTAATAAAAATTCGACCGCCATATTGGATCCGCCATCTTGAATTTTCAAAATCTGACTTCAAATTCTTCATCAGCGACCTCAAAACGTCAATATCCCAATATTGACAGACATGCTACAAATAATTTTTAACATACTATTATTCAACCTTAAAGACAGTCAAAGGCCATTTCTACAAACATTCAAGGGCGATTTCTACCCCAAAAATGGTTTTTGGGGAAAAACAAAAAAAACACGTGTTAAATACTTTTTAAAGAAGTACTTGTATACGCAGTTTCAAAAAAATCGGTGATTATCACTTCCCTAGTGTAACTTGCGAGTTACACGCCCTTGTTGCAATTCAGTTAATATCTCGTTCGAGATATTCACTGGGTTGCAACACACGCACTGTACCCGCCAGGTGATGCAACTATGGTTTCTACGTTTTGCTCGAAAAGTATATCTTTTAAAAATCTGAAAAAAATATATATTAAACTAGATAGATGTAGAATATATTTGCAAAAAAAAATGGAAGGTGACACTTTCAAAAAACGACTAAAAAAAATTTTTGAAAAATTAAAAAATTTTTTTTTTGTTTTTATATGTGCCAAACAATTTTGAAAATTATTATATTTAATACCCCTATTAATAACCACACCATATATTTTTTTTGTTAAGATCGTCTCGACCGTTTTCGAGAAAATCAACTTTTTTTATTTTTCTTTCCCTCTCCATAACTACTTGAAAAATTAATTTTTCTGAATAATACTTCCGGTATATTTTTCGACACACAAATGCAGATTTTTAATGCAAGTTTGAGCTTATTTGGCGCGGGGGCACTTATCACATGATTATCCCCATATGCCCTTTTGTTCACCAAAAATGACGACTTTACTAAATGTTTAACCAACATTTTCTAGTCAATAAAATCAATTTAGTTTCTTCAACAGAAGTTCTTTATCTTTCCATACATATGCATATGTCTGCATAATATCTAGTTAAGCAAAATTTATAAGCCAAAAAAACATCTTCCCCTAATATTTTAAGTAAAATAACAAATATATCTGTATTCCGTATTTTGAAAAAGATTGTTTAGTATATGCGGATTGAAGAAACTTATAATTACAGTGAATTTTGTAGCGTTGCCCTTTGATTTTTGTGTCTTACAATTTTGCTACACAATAAATTTCACAAAATATATGTTTTGTGTTTAGTAACGTTATTTGATTTGTTCATAGTATAGGTCCAATTATATTATTTGTTCAAAATATTATATCAAATAGTTATTTGTCACCGTTGAATTAAAATTTCTAAAACAAAACAATTTAATAATTGTTATAATTATTGTAATTATAATTATGATAATAGTTAATCATAATTAAAAGTAAGTAAATTTTGGGAATATTTGTATGCATACTAATAAGGAATTAAATAAATATGAATTCGTAACACTGGCGCGAATGAGTGACAAAGTCACACCAATATTATGATCCGTATTCATTTGTTGTGGTTTTGGTGTAGTAGAACGAGATACTTCTATCACTACGCGTCTCTTTAAATCGTTGGCCTTAAATACTCCCGACGCACACACTCGCATCGCGAGCTCATCGACGATGATTTTGATTATCTATTATCTTGGTAAATATGCATCATAGACATTTTTACCAAGAGACCTTTTCGTCTCAGTTTTTGATTCCCTACCACCCTGTGAAATCTTTCAGACAACTCGTGCGACACCGTGTATAGTCGATCACATACTGAATTCGGGAAGTCTCCTCGTTAATCGAATGTTGTCGTCCAATTGAGACATCCCAGTCAAAAATTTAAACGTCCAAAGGGACGTCCAAAAGAACGTGCAAAGGGACATCAAAAGGGACGTCCAAAAGGACGTGAAAAAGGACGTCCCTTTGGACGTCCCAAATTGGGATACCTTTGCACGTCCTTTTGGATTTTCCTCTCGATACTGACTACTTTGGTTAAATCATCTAATGTTATTAATTAATATTTATTACATAAATGCTTTTAATCTTAAAGGCCTTCGAGCGTAAACGGAAGCTGGCAAATAATGAAAATTACAAACTTTTCAGATAATGTTGTTTTAGGGAAATCTTTTTTAATTTATTGGATACCGAGTGAAGGATTATGAATAAGTTCTGCCGCTAGGAAATATTGAAAAATAAATCCGGAAATTGTGAATTGAATAAAAGGTTAGAGATATGACAGATTTAGGTTCTCTAACCTGCCATTTAATTCTAAACTTCTGCATTTATTTTTAAATACTTTCTAGCAGCATATTTATTTATTAATCCATAATCACTCACGCGGTGGCTAAAAAGTTAACAAACCTGTGTGTAAAAAAATATTACGTGAAAAGTTGTTTATAATTTCTAAAGATCGGCCCAAAATTTTCTCACTTTTTGCCCGCTCGCTTTTTTGGTCACCTTTATTATTTTTATGCAAAATAACAAGTTCGACGTCTGAAACTCCTGGTTTTTTAATTCCTTCAAACTGAGTATCAATTCGGATGCCGGGCATTATTATTCAATACTTTCCTATTGTAGCAATTGTAGTAGTCATCAAAACTTCCATTTGTTACTGCGAATAGAATGTTAGAAGCAAACAAAAGAAGACAAAAACAAAAAATACAATAATAAACAAAAAAAGAGTGAAATTGAAAACTCGCCACGTCCTCGTCATCAGTTTTGGGTAACACTACATAAGAGCAAGAACTACATTAGTCTGGGTATAGTTATGTAGTAATAAAAAATAACAACCTATACCTATACCTATGTATTGACTTTTAAAATGGTCAGAAAATGTTGTAAATTCAGAAGTTTGATTAATTTTGGATTTATCATCCGCCATATTGGATCATCTCAAGCATTTTGCTAAATCTGATCTCGGATTTGAAAGCAACATCCCCAAATACCTGGAATATAAAGTTTCACACATTTTTCATTCTTCGTCCGTCAATATTTGATTCATGATATTGAATTTGTAAAATCGGAAATATTAGGAGGAAATAAGTTTTTTCTTTTAAATAATCAAGTAAAAAAAGATTGACGAAAAGTTTGTCAAATGTATTCCTTACACCTCCGTTGTAAGTTTCTCAAAAATTGCTTGAATGGAACAATTAGAAACATAGGGAAATGTTCATAAAGCATTAAACAAAAGATTTCCAAGAACATCTGTCAAATATTTTTAAAGTAACAAAATGTCCACATTAACTTCAATCATCATTTCAGTACAAATAATTCCTAGTGCGGATATTTAAATTAATTCGTAGCCTTTAACGGGTATTGACGATTATACAAATCTTTACCAGTTACCGTATGAATGATTTCGATAATACTTTGAAAGTAATTAATGTTTTAAGTAAATCCATAGTCTTTGTTTCTGTTGATGAGGTTAAAAATATTTAACAGAATTAGGTGCAGACATTTTGTTTAACGTTTCCGGAGAATTTACGTATTTTTGTAGTCGTCTCATGTAAGTAACTGTAGAAAAACTTACAAACGGACACATGAGGAAAACATGGTACGTATCTTTATTTTATACGGAAAGGATAAAAAATGAGCATTCCTTGTTTCGCAGGGTTTTGTAATAGTAATAAACAATTCTTTATATTCAAAGGTAAATGGAACATTTATGAAAGTAAATTTTATATATATATAATGTATTTCTAAATTAGTAATTATACATCTAATTGTTAACTCGTTCTGGGTTATTCTGTCTTGAAGTACAACGAATCGAATATATTTTTTTGGAAACGTTCTTCCATGTGTCATCCATTCTCTCCTTTCGTCGATTCCCTTTAACGCCACTGACAGTCGTGATTTTATCATATAGGCAATCTGTAATCAAAAACATATTTTTTTATTTCTAACTCCTCGAAAACCTTAAGACAACATCTAATGTAATGCATTGCACATATGTAAATTCGAAGTATCGATGCAACTTTATTAAATGAAGTACTTCTAGTACTTCAGTTAGAAAGAGATACATTTTTTACGAACGGAAATGAACATCTGCTCTTACTCGGCGTAGTTTTTTTTAGTACATATTAGATACACTTTTTAAAGTTTAAATAAATTTGATTCTGTTAACAAGTACACAATTGGCCTTGACATATATAACATATAAAATGTAATATATTAAACATGAGTTGCAAGATGTAATTAAACCATTTTTTCATTATGAAAGGTCGGGGTATTCTTTGACATGGGGTATTGTTGGCCGGCGAAATGTTTTTCCTATAGTAATGCTTTGGGTACACAGGTATCGAGTGCTCAATGGAAAATTATATTAGCATGTGACGAGTGGGTGACAGTTGCTTCAAACCTCAAGAATTACTATAGGAAAAAATATTGCACTGGCCGTCAATACCCCGTGCCCAAGAATACCCTGATATCCCCTACTCTAAAGGATGTGTTACAAAATTTCACCAATGAACAATAATTTTACTTGTAAACTCCAAATGAGATACAAAAGTAATAAATAGGTTGTCACCTTCAATGTTTTGTAGCCTTTTAACATTGTCAATACTATGCCTTATAACGACGTGAAAGGTTTACACATTACCTGTACTCACTTCAACATTTTTTATCGATAATACAGGCCCACAAAATAAATAAAGTATAATGATGTGGGAACGAGGCCACATTAGTCCCATGTATTTTGACCTGCTGAATTCAAATCTGCAATAAAAAATAGGGATCGTCCCGTGAATTTCAGAGATAACCTCAAAACACTGTACAAAAAACACGTTTTTATATCGAGAAAGACTTAAAAAAGAATATGACATTTCTCGAGTTTCGATCACATTATTCCTGTATATTTTGACATGCTGCATAGAAATTCGCAATAACAAATAAGGATCATTCCGTGAATTTGACAGTCAACCTCAATAAATCTTAAAAAAAAAGTTTTTAGTTTCATAAAGTCTTCAAAAAAGAGATTGGGGATAAAACATAGGGACCGTCCAGTAAATGCCACACATCAATTAAAACAACCGTAAAAAGACATTATATATAAACGTGTTTTTATTACAGTTTTTTAAGTTTGTCTCAAAACGAGGAGGGACAGGCCTATTTTTATTGCAGATTCTCGTTCTGCGGTTCAAAATACATCGGACTAATATGGTCTCATTGTCAGATCAGTGTACTTTTTTTAATTTGTGGGAGTATTTTTTCTTAATTCATTTTTAATTGAATTTCCACAATCCAAACAGTATTCCAAACAGCTCAATGGCGTGAAAAATGCAGGGTGCCACCTTTTTTGTGCTTATTACACTCGTGAGAGGTTTTCATGATTATACGATGTTCAGAATAGCCACGAAAGTAGTCGGAGACTTTAATGAACCGGATTTGGGTTTCCGGTTCTTTAATTTACCTTCCAAGGCCAGCTTCAATTTATTTTGTCCGCGAATTAATACACAAACAAAACGGTAAATAAATGTACAAATGAGGCACCCAATTCAACAATCGGTTCTATGCTTGAATCGACCCATCGTACGAAGTAACAAACAGTTTCGCACTTTTTTGCGTTTATCTCGTTTCGCTTAAAAGATAGCAATTTGTCACCACTGACAAAGTTGTAGGTATTGAAAATTCAATTTCAGCCATCATTCTTTTAGATTCGATGATAATTGAGTCCAATGGAGATTTCGGAAGTCGCGCTTTTCCTATGTTTCACCGGCGATTGTCAGTGCGATCCCGAATCGACACGAGATTTTCTACACCCGAAACCGGCAAGATGGCGGCTCCTTCTTTATTTTCTATCCCCCACTTATTCCTTTCTGCTATACTAAGGAAGCGCGCGAGATGGGGCACGCAAGGGCCCTCTGTGGGGGAAAGCAGTAGGGGAAAAATGAAACTTATGGGAGGAAGCGTCCAAAAAATAAGAGAGTAGAAAATAAAAGAGTACACTGTACCTACAACTTTGTCACGGGTGGGAAATTGATGTCTATTAAGTGAAACGATATAGCCGCAGAAAACTGCGAAACTGTCTGTTACTATACGCAGAAAAATTTTCAGTAGACTTTACCGAACCCGGGAAGTAATGTTTACTGAACAAAATCTGACTTCAAATAGCGATTAAAATTCGAAATTTAAAAACTGAAAATTTTTATGAACATGTAAACATTTATTAAACATTGGAGAATATTTTATCCGTAATCTCTAGACGATTTAGTTACTAGTAATTAATTGTAATGATTTGTAAACGTTGTTAGAAGTGAACAAATCCATGCTTTTTGTTCATTTTTATGCTTCCGTACCGAAAACAGTGAAAAATACACAAAAAAATGCACTGAACCTTTTTGTAGAGCGCAAAAAAAGTTATTGAGTGCTCTAGGCTAATGTTAACAGGTTACCCACAAATAACGCTGGAATTTTGTGTTACCAGTTTACAATGAACATTTTACAACCTTTATTAAATATATTGCATATTCCATCGTTGGTCGGGGCTATCCTATTACCTTTCCACTACACCCCTCACTAACTTTTTTCTAGGAAATTTTGTGGCCTACAAAAAAGGTTAGAGCACTTTTTATGTATTTTGCACTGTTTTCAACACGGAAGCATATACATGAAAAAAGTACTGATTTTCTCACATTTAACGACATTCAGATATAATTAGAATTAATCATTAGTAACTGAATCGTGTATAAATTATGAACAAATATTGCCCAAGCTGTAATAAAAGAGTATCTGTTCATAACAATTATCTTTTTTATATATCGAATTTTAATCGTTATTTTAAGTTTGTCAAAGTCTGCGCAGTAACTACTACTTACTAGGTTCGGTATAGTCTAGTCGATTAGAACGTGGAACAGATGGTTAAATTGGGTGCATCAATTTATAACATTCTACATGCCGCGCAAAAGGGTGCTCAGGGTGTATACGCAATTGGCTGACAAAAATTCCCTAACTTTTGCATGACTTTCCCTGATTGTGGTCCAAAATTCCCTGACTTTTTTCCTACTGTTTGCTATTTAATTTCCATGTATACTTATTCAAAAATCTCTTCAATAACTAATTGCATCCCGATTTTCAAGAAATATGAATCGTTTATAAGAGTTAATGGACGTCCGACAATATATCTAAAGTTTGCAACGTTCAAAATTAATGATCCTGAATTTTTTTTATTTTAATCAATTTTTCTCAACCATGATATATTGGATTTGCCATTTTGAATTTTTGAAATCTAACTTCAGATTCGCAATCAGCGATCCCAGCACCTCCAGAATAACTGGTTCAATATATAAAATATTTTCATTAACATTTTGAAAAAATCGTCGAAACTACATTTATGTTTTTGTATCTTGTTTTTAACACAATAATTTTAAAAACAGGGAATGGTATCTGATTCAATATAGCTCAGAGTCTCCGGTAATATTTTGGTTCTCATTTTCTAATTTGTTTCTAAGTTTCTAGCTTCTAGTTTCTGTTTTAAAAATAGTGGCTTTCGAGAAAGTTTTTAATTTTTCTTGGCCGCTTTCACTTCAAACCAAAATTTAATTTTTGATTATACATTCTAGTGAAAAAAGCTAGTTGTTATCATTTCTTGAGCTGCTTACATTTTTGATAAAGTTTTTTTGAAATTTTCTCGGACGCTTTCAAATAGATAAAAAATGTTATTTTATACGTTATTTTTGGACGTTTTCAGAGGTTTCATAACTAGCAAGGGGGTCGAAAAAATATAGTAACTAGCCCATGTCACTGGAATAAATAATCAAAAATATAATTTTAGTTTTAAGGAAGGTAAATGTACCTGGAGCTGTAGACTGAAGGAACTGGTTGCCCCAGTATCTGAACAGGCGGAATAAAAGATTAGGAAACATGGAATCCGATTTATTCCAGAATTTAAAGAAGAAAGATATTTTATTCTATTTTTTAGATTTTTGGTACAATTACAATTTTACTGACAAACACTTGGGACTACTAGGACATTCAGCTTAAAAGCGGCTGAAAAAAATAAAAAATTTCATCATAAATATGCTATTTTTGGACATTTTCAGCGGTTCCTCAGCTAGTAAAGGCCTCCAAAAGTATAGTAGGTTGTTTGAATCATTAGAATGATCAATCAAAAATTAAATTGTGGTTCGAAAGGAAAACAGCCGAGAAAAATTAAGAACTTCGTTGAAAATACGTAATTTTTAGACATTTTCAAAAGCTCTTTAACTAGTAAGGGGCTCAAAAAATTGCAGTAACCAATTTTTATTTGAAATTTCTTCTTCTCTGGCTCTTTCACAAGTGAAAAATCTCTAAGTAAGTTTCTTAAATATCAGAGTGACGAGGTGATAAAAAAGGCGAAGTTTACGATTTCGGTTCTGGAGTGTAGCACTCTTCAGAAAAATGTTTTATTCTTACAAGATCGTAGTCAAGAAATAAAATTTATCTTCATAAGAAGTTGAGTAGATTTGTCTTCATAAAAAATTGAATAGTCACTTTAAAATGAAGATATAAAATTAAGAATTTAAACGATCTTGTCAGAAGTTGTTAGGCCATTTTTTCAGGGATACCTTAACTTGTAAGCCTTTATTGGGGTCATTTCCATCATTTCTGTTTGCGATAGTAACTAACTAAACCCAGGTGTATGGATTTAAATAAAGAAAAAAATGTCAGGATCCTTATTTTTGAACGTTGCAAAGCATTAGAGCCATGTCAGACAACCTTCCCTTTTCCGACTATAACGAATTAAGGCTTATCAAATTACAGATAAATCAAACAATTATATTTAAATTTATTTGAAATGCGTGTTTCACTTGGGCGAAAATAAATTCCATAACTTTTTCCGAAAAACACTACAATTTCCTGACTTTTCCCGGTTTTCCCGGTTTTCCAGGTGCGTATACACCCTGGTGCTCGTAAAAGTTATAAAAAAATTCGAGTGACATACGAAATTTATCGATTTTCCCGTATGTCAGTTGTTACAGAACATCCTTCTGACCTCGGATGACTTCCACATTGATAAACTTTGTTTTTAAATTTGCTATGTTTTGTAGATTTACCCGTATCTTACATGGGTTATATTATTTTATGTTTCGTTTCTGATTTACTTGCTATTTTTCATGCAATTGAACATAAGTTGTAATATCTTTTGGGTATGAGTATGTTATGAATTTACCTTTTAGTAGCTTGTATTTCCATGGGGTTAGTGGTGTTCGCCGAGACGTGGGTTAAAATATTCGCTTTTTTTAACATCCAAACATTTCGTCTCCAAATTTTCCTCTCCTCCCCATATTATTATCACCATCAATGATTTTATGAATTTGGAGTCTGACTTTCTTCGAATGGACTCCCACGTATCCAAATTGACATATATGCCCCTTCCAATGTGAACCTGTATAATGGCAATTATATTATGTTGTAAATAATACAAAAGATTTGCTTCCAATAAATAAATAAAGAAATAAGTAAATACATAAAATAAATAATTAGATAATTAAAAAGTTAACGTTTCGACTCCTTGTCTGATTCCTGTTCAGAATGAAATCATATTAATCTCTAACGAGCATTGCAGAAATGACTGTATTCATGTTTCAATTTTATTCTCTTACTTATAATTGACATTCACGAAAATCGTACTTAAAACTTTTTTCTACAAAATTAAATGCTCTTTATTTTTGGCTGGGAAGATTTTATCACGAAATTAATATTTTTAAAAATAATGCAAAAACTTCAAAATAATGTTATTTTCAAGACATTTTTTTAAAGATAACTGTCGAGATACGCTCGACTGACATGTTATACTCAGCGCTGCAAAATACATAACAAACTATATGAAATATATTTTTCCCAGTTCACGTGATCTTTCTTTCAATGACATTTCAAAACTGATAAGAATTAATTATAACAGTTGCACGCAAACTTTGGTTTCCCCACGCCATTGCACACCCCAATGGGGGATACTTCTCTCAAAATGAAGGTGCCCTATTAGGCAATTTTCTGTAAAAGCCCTCAAATGGTGACGATATCGATATAATTATATGTAATTCGTACATTATAATATCGATTTGTGTTAGGCGAATTCGGTCGATTTAAACCATCGAGAATTGGAAAGTCGAACGATGGAAGTATGAGAAAAAAAAAGTGAAAATCGACTTCGGCTCGGGTCAGTATGTTAGAATGACGCGGGGGGTTAAGTTGGGCATGATTTCGCGGCGCGATCGGTTCATCACCTTCCCGATCGGAATAAATGATTAATTTTTAGTTCGACCGATCAATTGCCGCGTTTGATTTCAAGCCCTTCCACGAGTCGCGAACAGCTCCCTATTATGAAACAAATTTCTGTAAGATTTTCAGATTTTCTTCAAAATTTTAGTTATGAAAGCTGTATTAATACGAATTTTTTATCACTAAAAGGTCAAAATCCTTCTGTACATAAAATAAATTTGTTGACATTAATTTTGCATAAAATAAAAATTAAATTAATAAAAAATTGAAGAAACCTACTTGTACGTATTATGAAACACCATATTAAATATCGGTGTGGCTAGAGACACCATCCACGGGTCGAGACACGGGACTTCCCCGTGGACCGTCCACGGGTGTAAGTCCCGTGGACGGTAGACGGGATCAATGATATTCGGCAGGTAACCCGTGAGCGGTACACGGGAAACCATGGATGGTACACGGGGAACGAAAAGCAGCAGACAATGAGAATTAAAGCGCATTATTATGCAAAAGTTTATTATTATATAAGTTCAAGTCTCAAAAACAAGATTTTTGTACTCCAATCAGGAATTGTGAAATGATTTCAATGCAAAAAACGAAACAAAGAAAAGCAATTTGAAAAATCCATGTTCGTTTTTAGATAATCATATATAGTGTCGCGCTATGTAAATGAGCGCTCCAATAGGAAACTTCGGAGGCTCATCGTATTTCGATTGAATGAAATGGTATGTTTATTGGCAACACTGTTAAGTAGCCATCTTACATGTAGTCATCGTATTTCCGATAACACGTGCGAGTGGCGCCATCTGTTACGTCCGCGCGGACGCTCGACGCGTCGTCGATCTCTCTCGCCAGTTATCGTTCGGAAGCGACTACGAAAGCATACAGCTTCTTGCACTAAAAGCGCCCTTTAATTGTTCTATTCGACACGACTCTGTGAAATACTCGTCATCACTCGTGTCGATTTTCCGGATATTGGGACAATTCGAACTCCAAACGGATGCTTGGTGAAAATAAAGTGTTTGTTTCAGGAAATTTGGATACATTCATTCTGCCATCCCGCTACCTGGCCGCGCTACAGACAATTCGATCCTGCATCACACAGGTAACATTGAACCTGATCTTCACGATCAAGGTTCGATCTAGATCTCTGCCGCGATTGATCTTTTCTCATATCGCGACAGTGAATTTGGCGATCCTGCCAGGATCGATCTCGTAGTGCCGTGTTTATGAAAAAGTGGGAATTCTCTCTACATGGACATTGGACACTTTTCGGTCGCGCCGCATCGCCTTCGGGGACATTCTTCGAGTCGGACGTTTCATTGGGTGTGAGTGTTGGGAAGTGCTGTGATTTCGTGTTGAAATCGGCTATATTTCAAGCCACGCGTCGTGGCTGACGCAATCGCGGACATTTTTGTCAGGCGTCTCTAAAAACGCCGCCATTTTGTATTCGTGGCCTGTAGCGTCGCTGACGCCCCTCTTTCCCCGTCTCGCACTTCGCTCGGTGGTGCACGGTCTAGACTCTCCGCCGATTTTGGAATTGTCGTCGTCTGAAGACGAAAAATTTGAAATGGCTTCTGCAACCGCTCAACTGGAGGATCTCGTCGAAACTCAATCGGCCAATTTTGAGAGCATATCACGTGCGTCTTCGCACCTGTCGGATGCTGCTCAAATGACAATAGCCCAGCTGAAAGTGCGTCGTGAATATATCGATAAAATATGGGATCAGTGTCGTGAGTTGCACATTCGAATGAATAAGGTGGCGACAGCTTTGGAAATGAGACACCCCTACTTTGCCGAACATAGATTTGAGTCAGCTGAGATGATTTACCTGGAGGCCGTGTCCGCCATAGAAGAGGTTATGCTGTTGCACCAACCCACGGCGTCGTCACCAGACCAAATCCTCCCAAGGGAACGTTCTGCAGAACTCCACAACTCCAGCCCTCGACGATCAACATCTGGACTACCACGAATTGATCTTCCTAAGTTTTCAGGTGATTTTAACAAGTGGGACTCATTTTCGGATTATTTCGAATCACTTATTTTTATTATTAAAGATAATTCAATGGATAAAGTTCATAAATTGCATTATTTGAAGTCGTGTCTTTCGGGTGAACCTTTATCAATAATTGAGCATCTGTCCTCTACTAATGATAATTTTGACGTAGCTTGGGATGCCCTGAAACCGCAATTTTCTAATAAACGTTGTATCATTGAGACGCATTTACGAATTTTATTTGAAATTCCAATCATTCGGAAAGAAACCGTAATCGAACTCCGTGATTTATATTATAAGGTCATCGCGGTTATCGGCGCCCAAAAATCACTTGGAGAACCCGTCGATACTTGGGATTCAATCTTAGTGCATTTGATCTGTACCAAACTCGACTCGGACACGCGGAAAGCTTGGACACTTAGTTTAGGTTCGTCCAAAACCTACCCAAATTTCGAGATTTTGAAAACGTTCTTAAGTAATCGCATTTATGGATTACAATCAGCTACTATTGAAAATCAGTTTAAGTCCGGCTCCAGTTCTAGTACCAAGCCGAATTCTCCGTCGATTAACAAATCGAAATATTCAGTGGTATCTCACGCTACGATCCCGGGTAGTAATAGATATCCCGTTTGTTCTGGTGAACATGAAACTTATAATTGTAAGCGTTTTAAAAATTTGTCTCTTGCGAAACGAACCGATTTCGACAAACGTCAACGTCTTTGCTGTAATTGCCTCGGTACTCACGATGTCGCAAATTGCCGCAGTAAACGGTGCTGTTTCATTTGTAATAGTAAACATCATACGTTGTTGCATCGAGAGCGAGTTTCTAGCCTGAACAATGCTACAATTGAAAAGGCGAATTCGCCGGTCTCACCTCCCGCGAATTTAAGTATTAATGAACCCAGTTCCATGGTGACGCTTCTCGCGGCTAATCAGCTGATAAGTTCGTCGAACATTTTGTTAGCTACTGCGACGGTTCGGGTGCATTCTTCTAATGGCCGCTCCCTACTCGTACGAGCGCTATTAGACAAGGGGTCTTCCTGGACATTCCTGTCCGAAAAAATAGCTAATGCTCTTGCCGCGCCTTCGCGTCGAGTATCGGTTTCTGTGGTCGGAGTTGGCAGTGCATCTGTTGGTATCTGCACCTGCGCCACTGATATTATCATTACTTCGCGTAGTTCCGAATAACCGGAGTTCTGTTCATGCGCATTAATTATGAAACGGCTCACATCATACGTGCCCTCCTCCTCTCAAACCCTCGCGCACTTACCTTGTTTGAGCAACCTGCACCTCGCTGATCAGGATCCGAGTAGCGCTGACCCGATTGACCTCATCATCGGCTCGGACCTGTACGGTTATCTACACCTGGACGGCCTAATTAAAGGTTCTAGGAATCAACCCGTTGCTCAAAATACCGCTTTCGGGTGGGTGTTGTCCGGTTGGACAGCCACTCCTTCAGCTCAAGTCCCTCCGCAATTGAACGTCCTCCATTGCTCCGATCATAAGCAATTGTCGTTCGATTTACATAAATTTTGGGAAAGTGAAAACGTGCCGTCTGGGGAGGTTTTGAGCCGCGAAGAGGACTATTGCGAAAACCATTTTAACGAAACATTTTCTCGTGACGCTGACGGGCGATATGTTGTTCGATTGCCCCTTCGCACGTCTCCTCCCAATCTTGGGTATTCCCGCGAAGGCGCGATGCGAGCACTCCAGTCCCTGGAACGGCGATTGGATCGAAATCGAGAAGACGCTCACGCGTATCGCGAGTTTATGCGCGATTACGCACTCCAATCCCACATGACTTCCGTCGGTCCTCCCCCTCCACATCTACCTCATGCCTACTTACCACATCATGGTGTCAAGAAGGAGACAAGTGCCACTACGAAATTAAGGGTCGTGTTCAACGCGTCCTATAAGACGTCGAACTCCACCTCACTGAACGATCACCTCTTGACGGGTCCTAAACTACAAGCGGATTTGAGTCTTGTGTTGCAACAATGGCGATCATCTCCATTCGTCTATTGTGCGGACATAGCTCAAATGTACCGTCAGATCGTTTTGGACCCTCGGGATCGTAACCTACAGCGGATTTTGTGGCGACCTCATCCTGATGCTGGGATCTTAGATTACCAGTTGAACACCGTTACATTTGGCATTTCGAGCGCTCCATACTTAGCGCTGCGAGTGCTCAAACAACTGAGTGATGACCAGGGAGCCGCATATCCCCTCGCCGTTCATGTGTTGCATCACGGTTTATATATAGACGATTGCCTATTTGGTGCGAATGACCTTCATGAGGCACGGTTAATTCGTAAGCAATTAGTGAGCTTACTAAACTGTGGCAAATTTCAGCTACGCAAATGGGCGAGCAATTCAGCTGATCTGCTGAAAGATATTGACCCGGCGAATCACGGCCTGGCCAGCGAAAAGTTATTCCAGGAGACGGAAGGTCTCAAGATCCTAGGCGTTTTTTGGAACCCCCATCAAGATGCGTATCAGTTTAAAACCAATCTGATAGCCCCTACGCAGTTAACTAAGCGCACACTACTTTCGCTTATTGCTAAACTGTATGACCCTTTGGGTCTAGTTTCCCCCGTCATAATCAGGGCGAAACTTTTCATTCAAAGATTGTGGTTGTTGCATCTCGGCTGGGACGATCCGTTACCTAGCGACATTCAGGCTGACTGGACTGCCTTTTACGAAACCCTACCCGTCCTTGCCTCCTTTTCCGTTCCTCGGTGGATTGGACTGGGTCCGGACGTAGTTTCCCGCGAGTTACACGGGTTTTCTGACGCCTCTGGTTCCGCATACGCTGCTGTATTATACCTCCGGGTTGTCCGTTCAGGTGCCCAGCCTCGAGTCACGCTGCTCGGAAGCCGAACTAAGGTCGCCCCAGTCAGAACTCTAAGCATTCCTAGACTGGAACTCTCTGCGGCCGTGCTCTTAGCTCGTTTGGTCCATGCCCTTTCGTTGATCAGACAATTATCGAATATATCGGTTTGTTGCTGGTCCGATGCCACAATTGTGCTCCACTGGCTTAAAGATCACCCAAGTAGATGGAAAACTTTTGTCGCCAATCGCGCCTCCGAAGTACACACGTTACTTCCGGGAGTACCGTGGCGACATGTTTCAACTCAAGAAAACCCCGCAGATTTGGCGTCGCGAGGCTTATCAGCTGATGAACTCGTGCAGCACCCTCTTTGGCTTAACGGTCCCGACTGGTTAAGTAGGGACTCTCGGTACTGGCCCAAATGCATGCCCGAGCCTTCGCCTGATGCGCCCCTCGAAATGCGCATTCCGAGTCACTCAGTCGTGACCTCGGAAAATGACACTCTCGCTAGTTTAGCCGAGAGAACGTCGTTCTGGTTGAGATTGACTCACGTCGTTGCTTACGTTCTACGTTGGAAGCCTTGCCTAAATGAAGATCTTGTTCGAGGAACTCTAACGGCTGTCGAGACTCAGAAGGCCACGTATGTGATTTGTCGGTGGTTACAATCGGTCTTATTCCCATCAGAACTGAAGGCATTACAATCGCATCAAACGGTCCATAAGAAAAGTCCCTTGCAATCTTTACAGCCTTGTCTGGACGACAATGGGCTAATTCGGATTGGAGGTCGTTTGCAGAACTGCGACCTTTCTTCTGATGCGAAACATCATATTGCATTACGCGCCCATCCCATCGTCAAGCTACTCGTAATTTACACTCATAAACGTTGTCTGCATGGGGGTGTCCAGTTGACCCTTAGGTCTCTACGACAGACAGTTTGGATCGTGCAGGCGAAGAAGGTAATTCGGTCGGTAATTTTTCGGTGTATGGTGTGCGCTCGGTTAAAGGCCGAACTCTTTACCCAGACCATGGGAAATTTCCCTACCCCGAGAGTGTCGAAACCTGAACGGCCCTTCATCCATTGCGGAGTGGACTACGCCGGACCCTATCAAGTACGGACAAGTAGTGGGCGCGGACATAAATCTCGACTCGCTTACGTCGCCCTATTTGTCTGCTTCGCAGTTAAAGCAGTTCATTTAGAGCTGGTGTCGGATTACAGTTCGAAAACGTTTATCGCCGCTTACAAACGATTTTCTGCGCGTCGCGGAATTCCGTGCTGCCTCTATAGCGATAGAGGTACCACATTCGTCGGTGCCGACAAAGACTTGTCGCACGCCTTTCGTGCTGCAGTGGGAGCGACCCCATTCAAAGATCTGCTCAATAAAGACGGTACTACATGGCATTTCTTGCCGCCGGCCGCTCCGCATTTCGGCAGATTATGGGAAGCTGGCGTCAAAAGCCTAAAGTTTCATTTGAAGCGGGTAATGGGGTGCCACACTCCCACTTTTGAAGAACTTGCCACTTTATTGTGTGAGATCGAGGCGGTGTTGAATTCGCGGCCACTAAGCCCGATGTCCGATGACGTGGACGATCTTACTTGTTTGACCCCAGGACATTTCCTTGTAGGGGGCCCCCTGAACTCTATTCCCGAACCGTCAGTGATCGATGCTGCTCCGAATCGATGATCATGATGGCAGCTCTATCAGCAACTATTGGAACGCTTTTGGCGACTTTGGTCGGCTGATTACTTGCTCTCCTTGCAACATCGTTCAAAATGGCGTTTCCAGAAAAACCGGTAACCATAGGGCAAGTCGTGCTTCTAAAGCAGCCCAATCTTCCTCCGTCAAAATTAGAAAAGTCAAAAAGGACGACGATACACGAGTTGTTACTGTACGTACGTCCAAGTCATCGTACGATCGTCCGGTCACTCAGCTTGCGTTTTTGCCGGTAGATCTGGACTAGTCTATTAGTCTAAGTTTAGTTAATATATATAATCATTGAATTTTGTAGTTCGTAACATTACCTCCGTGTTGGAGTGCAATGGGGGGCGGTATGTCGCGCTATGTAAATGAGCGCTCCAATAGGAAACTTCGGAGGCTCATCGTATTTCGATTGAATGAAATGGTATGTTTATTGGCAACACTGTTAAGTAGCTATCTTACATGTAGTCATCGTATTTCCGATAACACGTGCGAGTGGCGCCATCTGTTACGTCCGCGCGGACGCTCGACGCGTCGTCGATCTCTCTCGACAGTTATCGTTCGGAAGCGACTACGAACGCATACAGCTTCTTGCACTAAAAGCGCCCTTTAATTGTTCTATTCGACGCGACTCTGTGAAATACTCGTCATCACTCGTGTCGATTTTCCGGATATTGGGACAATTCGAACTCCAAACGGAACTGTACGTGCTTGGTGAAAATAAAGTGTTTGTTTCAGGAAATTTGGATACATTCATTCTGCCATCCCGCTACCTGGCCGCGCTACAGACAATTCGATCCTGCACCACACAGGTAACATTGAACCTGATCTTCACGATCAAGGTTCGATCTAGATCTCTGCCGCGATTGATCTTTTCTCATATCGCGACATATAGTTTTTCACGTTTTAATTTTTTTTTTTCGTGTAAAAATCGTTTTTTACACGAAATACAATCGCTGAGAACTGTAGTGAAAAATGGCCATTCAAGACTCAATAGGCTGATACTCTTGTTCTCCTAGCTTACTTTCTGAGGTGGTAGTAGGAACAGTTCGTAAAAATGCACGTAAACTGTTTCATGTTAATTAAAATGAGAGAAGGAATGGCATTTTTTTGTGAAAGTATGGAAACGTGTTCTTCAATACTTTTACTTGCAGATTATGAAAGAAAGAAATTCTCATGTTGAATCGCTTAAACCGATTTCCCCCTCACCATCTTCTATTGATAATTGCAAGAAGAAAATTAATATAATATTTCTAATTTTCAGACGTCCTACAATATATTTGCATCAATGCTATGTGACAATGCTATTAATCTTTTTTTTATGTTAAAATATTGTAAGCTTGAGCAGTAAACCCAGTACCACAAATGCAGAAACCCGTAAAAGTGGCATGTACTAAATGCATCATGCGCTACAATTAAATATTCGTTAAATACTCCAGGAATCCGTTAAAGTAATGTATGTATGACATGCACAAAAAAAGCGTTTTTCATCCCTTCCCGTATATGAAAAACCATATTTTTCTGCCTTTATTACATAAAATATCGTATTTACCATGGGGGCGGAGACTTAGAACAACTGGAGCAATATTATTGTCTCTCGTCTTCGATTCGGGGCCCTGAAGTTGCCCTCGTAATTAAAAAATCCCCCGGCCGCCCCCTTTGTGCATAATATACTATTTCATTGCACAACTACAGCAAAAATCATTATATTCTAATTTTAAAAAGTACATTTCTTTCTTCTAAACTGAAAAACTTCACTGTAAACATTTATCCGAGTTACTATTGAATAAATTGCCAATTATTCTTCTCGCATTTGTACAACATTTCAATAACAAATATTGTGTTATGCACCAAGAGGGCGAGAAACATTTTTAACGAGTTACAGACTAGGGGTGAGAACAGTGCTCGAGTTGTCTCCGCCCCCGTGATATATTTTGTGCAATAAAGGCAATCGAAGCTCAAGCTAGCAAGTACATTTTCATAGCAGTCGCTTCGAATAAAAAGAACATCTCGGTATCGTAATGAGTGCCCTATTGAAAATTTTCGTAAAACTGTATGATAAATCATATCAGATTTTTAATATCTCGTTATTATATCAGATGATTTACGAAACTTTGTATGCCAATACACATTATTATTACTTATCATGATAGCTCGGAAAATCACATGAAAAACTTATTTATGATTTATCATATGATTCTATATATGTTTTCACTAGGTTGCATTTATATTTATACTTTTAGTTAATGTACGGTTGAATGTTTCATGATCGAGATAATACGAAACAGATCCCTTCGAATCGGCTTCTAAGAAAAGGCTGCTGATTTCTGCGTCCTATATTTCTGATTATGTACTCTTTACAACACATATGAAAATCAGCATTAATTGGGAGGAATTATATAGAAAGAGTCAATTTTATATTCCGGATTGTGAAGTGAACATATAGTCTTGATGGTGATAACAGAAATTTGGGAGCAATTTTTTACAGTATGCCTTTTTTAAGGAATTTTCATGTAAGTATAAGCAATATTAATATACATTAAATATAACTTGCCACATGTTACGTCATAATTTAAGAACCGTTTAAATTCATAGGTTTCTCAGAACAATTTTTTTCAGGCTGACAATTTTTCGAACACATAACACTATTTTATAGACCATCATATCTTAGCGACATACTCTTACCGAGAGTATAAAACTAATAAACAAGGACATCAAGTTATACATTTTATCTTTATTTATCACATTTGTACTGACGGTAACAGTATACCGCTAAAATATGATGGTCTATGAAATACTCTTATGTGCTAGAACAATTGGCAGCCTGAAAAACTTGTTCTGAGAAAACTAAGAACTTAAAGTAGTATTTAATGAAAATTAGTGTTGCTTATACATATGAAAGTTACCTAAAAAAAGACATACTGTAAAAAATTTCTGTTCCAATCGCCCGGTCTAATAACAATTGCATGTTTGACGGATATGTATTGAATTCACAAAATCTTTTGTGCTTTCTGAATTTCAACATTCAGAGCTGTATTTTTTTATAAATGTGTAATGTCTGTATTTTCAGCCCAACCCAGGAGACAGACGATATAATAAACAGGCGGCAGTTCAACGCGACTAATATACTGCTGTTACCGCCGTCATACTCGCACTTTGACCAAGTCATCTGAGCACCGATGTACACATAACCAATGTAAAATAAAGTTGAAATACTAAACTTGAAATAATAAATGTAAATAATGACTTCACTTTTCGTATACATTTTTTACTGATAACGCATTTTAAGTCTGATTATATGCTAATTTTCCTTCCCTGTGTCCCATCCACGGGAGAAAGAAATCAGCCTTAGAAGGCGAAACTTTTAGAAATTAGGAAAAATAATGTTATTTCTTCGTATATTCTAATATTAGTGACATTTGCGACTAATATCAAGGGTATCTTAACTCTTGTGTACTGGAAAATAATGAAAAAGTCAATTTTTAGTTCCACCCGTGTCTCTAAGACACCGTCCACGGGCGGCAGTCAAGTAATCAATGCCTCCCCTACTGAAAATTACGGTAAAATCATATGATAAATCATATGATCTTTTTATAAATTCAGCTAATCCATTAGTATTTCATGTGCTTTCTTATGCTACTACGAAACATAATATTAATATGACAATTTGCATGGAAATTATCTTGAATTGTGTGTGATATTAAAGAAATTATAAAAAGATCATATGATTAATCATATGATTTATCATATGATTTTACCGACATTTTCAGTAGGGTCGTCTCTTTTAAGATCTTCTGCGGAAATGAAAATTTTTTTGTCATAATTGCGATTGGCACATCGCCCGGGATCATGAAGTGACTTTAATAATAAACTTTTGCATAATAATGCTCTTTAATTCTCATTATCTGCTGCTTTTCGTTCCCCATGTATCATCCACGGTATCCTGTGTCCCATCCACGGGAGAAAGAAATCAGCCATACAAGGCGAAACTTTTAGAAATAAAAAAAAATAATGTTATTTCTTCGTATATTCTAATATTAGTGACATTTGCGACTAATATCAGGGGTATCTGAACTCTTTTGTACTGGAAAATAATGAAAAAGTCAATTTTTAGTTCCACCCGTGTCTCTAAGACACCGTCCACGGGCGGCAGTCAAGTAATCAATGCCTCGTCTCTTTTAAGATCTTCTGCGGAAATTAACATTTTTTTGTCATAATTGCGATTGGCACATCGCCCGGGGTCATGAAGTGACTTTAATAATAAACTTTTGCATAATAATGCTCTTTAATTCTCATTATCTGCTGCTTTTCGTTCCTCATGTATCATCAACGGTATCCTGTGTCCCATCCACGGGAGAAAGAAATCAGCCATACAAGGCGAAACTTTTAGAAATAAAAAAAAATAATGTTATTTCTTCGTATATTCTAATATTAGTGACATTTGCGACTAATATCAGGGGTATCTGAACTCTTTTGTACTGGAAAATAATGAAAAAGTCAATTTTTAGTTCCACCCGTGTCTCTAAGACACCGTCCACGGGCGGCAGTCAAGTAATCAATGCCTCGTCTCTTTTAAGATCTTCTGCGGAAATGAACATTTTTTTGTCATAATTGCGATTGGCACATCGCCCGGGGTCATGAAGTGACTTTAATAATAAACTTTTGCATAATAATGCTCTTTAATTCTCATTATCTGCTGCTTTTCGTTCCTCATGTATCATCCACGGTATCCTGTGTCCCATCCAGGGGAGAAAGAAATCAGCCATACAAGGCGAAACTTTTAGAAATAAAAAAAAAATAATGTTATTTCTTCGTATATTCTAATATTAGTGACATTTGCGACTAATATCAGGGGTATCTGAACTCTTTTGTACTAGAAAATAATGAAAAAGTCAATTTTTAGTTCCATCCGTGTCTCTAAGACACCATCCACGGGCGACAGTCAAGTAATCAATGCCTCGTCTCTTTTAAGTCCTTTGGCGGAAATGTAAAGTTTTTTGTAATAATTGCAATTGGCACATCACCCGGGGTCATGAAGTAACTTTAATAATAAACTTTTGCATAATAATGCGCTTTAATTCTCATTGTCTGCTGCCTGAGGGTGTAAGTCCCGTGGACGGTCCACTGGAAAGTCACGCGTCTCTACCCGTGGATGGCGTCTCTAGCCACACCGATTAAATATTTGTAGGTTAGGTTTCCATTTTATGCAAGCATTTTATGGCTTCCGTCTATCAATGTGGATGTTTATGTGTGTGGATGTTTTTTTTCTTCAAGGATTTTCGAAATAATTAAAAACAGCTCGTTAAATGTAAAAATTAAATGTAAACAATGTTTCATATGCACCCAGATAGCAAAATCTGCAGCTGTCTGCAGCAGTCTGCAGGAATGCCGGCAGATTTGCATCACCTGAAGCAAAATCTTGCAGCAGGAGCGCAGCTAAATTTACGCTTTCTGCGTCATCAGAATGCAGCGATTTTGCAGCAGATTATGCAAAACCTTTGCAAAGTCTGCAGCAAATTTGCAGCAGACCGTGCAGGCCTCAGTTGAGTTTACTATCTAGGGATTATAGGGGTCTAAATGCACACAAATACGAAGAGGTCTGTTGGTGTGACGCATACAAACAACGGGGAGGCAGCGTGCATGTGGAGAAGGGGAACCTCTCTCCGCCAGCTAACAGGGATGAAAGCTTCGTTTTCAAGAAAGGCAACAAAAAAGGCGCTGCAAGCGCCATCTTACGCATCCCCCTCACACCCACAAGTTGAACTAAAGCTGTTAGGTTGTTTTTTGTTGTTTGGGGCGATTTCATTTTGGAAAATAGATTACAGTGAAGGATATTTTTGTTATTTAAAGTGAATTGACTTCACTGGCGGTGGAAGAGGTGAGAAAAGAACGCTTTAAACATTGTTGGCAGTGGTGGACATTCGGGTTTGTAATTTAGTTATATTTTATCTCTGCTTAAAATACATAATTTGTTATTGATTCGAATATTTACCCTACATTCAGATTCAACTTCATTATTTTACATAAATAAAAAAAAAACTTTTTCTGAAAATTAGTGTTGCCGTCTATTGTTTTTTAATATAATTATTTTTTGTAATGAAACGTAAAGACTTCCATAGTTACAATTTTTGTAGTAGAAAGGCATATTTTAATTTGTCAGCTCGTCATCAAAAGAGAGTGAAGCGACAGGAAGGCAGATTATTTACTATCGAGCAGCAAAGTCTCAATGAAATCGACAATGTAGAAATTGAGTATACTTCGGTGCAAGAATCTCCTGTCCCTGTTGAAATTTTGCATAATGCGAATAGTATTGTCGATGATGGTGAAAATATCAATGATGATTCCCATGCTCCTCCCAATTTATTTACTTTCATAGACTTATTAGATCTTCCAGATCATTTGAGTGACAATGATTCCAGTACATTGAGTAGTTCTTCAAGTGTTGTTAACGATAATAGTGAAACCGAGATTGATGAAACTTTTTCTGAACAATTGGCAAAATGTTTTATTGATAACAACATAAACCACACGCAGGGAAATGCTATTATACAGTTGTTACGAACACATACCTGCTTTGCCCATTTGCCAAAAGATGTTCGTAATATTTTACAAACCCCTCACGGAAAGATCGACTTAAGGAATGTAAAACCAGGTTGTTTAGGTTAAACCTTCATGTTGGTTTAGCAGCTGGAATAACCAAGGCTCTGCACGTTTTTGCTCAGGCTGATATTCCTGAAAAATTAGAAGTTGACATCAGTACCGATGGGGCTTTTTTGCATAAATCTGGTTTAGATCAGTTGATTAGTAAAGATGTACACCTTGTAATTTCATATAGGCCAATCAGTTTACTACCCATTATGTCTAAAATACTCGAAAAATTAATCATGAGCAGAATAAAATCTGTAAGTAAAAATTTAATCCCGAAACATCAATTCGGTTTTCAAGAAAAACATGCTACTGTCGAGCAAGTCCATAGATTAGTTAGAACAATAAATAACAACTTAGAAGAGAAAAAATTTTGTTCAGCTGCTTTCTTAGACATAAAACAAGCTTTTGATAAAGTATGGCATACAGGATTGGTATATAAAATAAAAAAATACCTTCCGCATGATTGGTTTATGTTACTACAGTCATATTTAAGCGACAGACACTTCTATGTCAAATTCCAAAACGAATATACAAAGTTATACGAAATTAATGCCGGAGTGCCCCAAGGCAGTGTTTTGGGGCCTCTACTTTATATTATATATACATCGGACATTCCAAGGTCAAACATGATTCAAACCGCTACTTTCGCGGACGACACAGCCATGCTAGCTTCAAGTAAAGATCCAGTAATCGCAACTGAGAATCTACAACTAAATCTAAATGATTTACAAAAGTGGTTACATAGATGGAGGATCCAAGTAAATGAACAAAAATCTGTACATATAACCTTTATTATGCGGAAAGATACATGTCCACCTATTAAACTGAATGATAAGAAAATTCTTCAAGCTGAATCAGTAAAATACTTAGGACTTCACTTAGATCGAAGACTGACCTGGAAAACGCATATATGGAACAAGAGGAAACAACTAGGACTAAAACTTCGGGGTATGTACTGGTTGCTAGGCCGTAACTCACAACTCTCCACTGGAAATAAGCTGCTCGTATATAAAGCGATAATCAAACCCATATGGACCTATGGGATTTAACTCTGGGGATCAGCTTCAAATTCGAACATTGAAATCTTGGAAAGGTTTCAATCAAAAGTACTTCGAAACATAGTTAACGCCCCATGGTTTGTAACCAACGAAATAATAAGAAATGACTTAAAAATAGACACAGTTAAACAAGAAATCGCTAAACATGGAAGAAAATATGCAACTCGATTACAAATACATCCAAATCCACTTGCGAAAACTCTACTGCGAGAAAGAGAAGACTTAAGAAGACTCAAGCGGAACAAGCCACTTAATTTTGAAAGATTTAAATGACTCTTATAAGCTGTGTATTAAATTACTTACAATAATGGTCACACAAATATATTAGTTTTAATGATGTAAATCGTTGGATTAACATCTTAGTAAGCTAGTCTACTTATCTGATAAAACACTTACTTATTGCTATTTTATAGCAGATTGTACACTGATGGGAAAAAAAAAAAATCAGTTGTGGCCAATTCAATGCCAAATAGTAAATTCATCAATAAACAGTCAACCAGAAGTCATTGGTGTTTATCGTGGAAAAAGTAAACCATCCTGCCCAATGGACTTTTTCAAAGATTTGATTGACGAGTTTAATGAAATTGAAATGAAACGTGGAGTAGAATTTAGAGGTAAAACTTTTGCTGTCGTTTTTCGGTGTTTCGTTGCTGATGCTCCGGCAAGAGCTTTCGTTCTTCAACATAAGGGCCATACATCTTTCGTTCCATGTTCAAAATATAAAATACGTGGTCACCGTATTGATAGAGGAACTGTGTATTCCAGTCTCCAGAACCTACCTCGCACTGACGATGAGTACGTTGCTCGGCTCGATTCAGAGCATCATAAAAAAACATGAAAGCCCACTCTCTCATCTTTCTATTGGCATGGTTTCTTATTTACCGTTTGAGACCAGGCATCTTCTATATCTTGGCCTGGTGAAAAAATTATTCATTGCATGGATAGATGGAGAATATTCTATTTTTTCTAAGCTTTCTAGACGTAATATTCAGAAATTATCTGAAAGACTCAGTCGTCTTAAGAAATTTTGTCCCAGGGAGTTCAATCGACTGCCAAGAACTGCAGAAGAATTTCATAATTTCAAAGCGACAGAGTTTAGACAGTTTTTGCTGTATACAGGACCAGTCGTTCTTCATGGCATTTTGAACAATAATATGTACAACCACTTCCTACTCCTTCATGCTGCAATACGTTGTCTGACTTCTTCGTCACCTTCCCAAGTACAAATAGAATTTGCTCGTCTTGCTTTAGAGCTGTTTGTGAAGAAGTGTGAAACACTTTATGGACTGAATTTTATTTTGTATAACGTTCACTGTCTGTTGCACGTCGCACAGGATTCAAAAACGCTTGGGGCATTGGATTCATATTCCGCTTTCCCATATGAGAATAATATGAAGTTTTTCAGAAAATACTGTCGAAAACCAGATCGCACTCTGCAGCAGATAGCTCTAAGAATTGCTGAGGAAAATCGTCAAACTTCTTCGCAAAAATCTGACGTCACAACACAGATTCCTTTGTTGTCTCGTCGACATACAGCCGGACCACTGCCTGAAGACCTGAGACATGCAATGCAGTATGCAAACTTGCGTTATCCTAAATTTGAAATAGGTATCGATCTACATAATCATTATTGTATATTGAACGATGAAACCATCTGCATCGTCAAGAATGTCTTAGCAGTCGCATCGGTTTATTATTTGGTCGTACAAAAATTTACCTAAAAAAAAAACACTTTATGACGTGGGTATCCCATCTTCATCTGTAGGCGTGCATAAATGTTCAAACCTATCCCCAGAGTTATTTACAATAAATTGGAATACTGTTTCCAAAAAAGGCTACAAAATGCCATTTTGGGCATTACTTTCCTCCAACGATGACTCTGATGACAGCAACGATGAAGTAGAACCTGAAATAGAAACATTTATTGTAATTTCTATGTTTTAAAATTAATTATACATTTTATCAACTTGATACTTTTCATCCTCTTATATTTACAGGTTACCACAACTTCCAGTCTGAAGGAAGCTCTTAAGAGCGTGAATTCATGTTTAAACATGATTATAAGAGACGGCAATGAAAATACGACATCAAGCTCTTACGAGCATGAATTTGTGCTTAAGCACATGTACCGGCGTGCAGCTCTTACGAGCTTTAAATTTCTGGAATGTTCAGTCCGATATTTTGAAAATATTGGGTTGCTTCAAAATGCAGTAAGATCTATATAGAATATGTTTGTCTTTTCAGACTATAATTTTTGTTTTAAATAAAACTTTTCAAAATGTAAACGTGAATTACTAAAACTCTAGGAACTACTATAATTGGATTGGTATTTTTTGTATTATTTTAATTTTTATGTTTGTTATATATATGTCGTTTATATTCGATGGCGTTCCCTGGAACTTATGTATTTTTCTCTTCTAATTTATATATATAGGACATTTCATGACAACATTTCATTCCAGTTGGGCTGCTGTTTAATTTACACAGCAGCCCAACCGGAAGCTTTAATTTTCAAAAAATCATATCTCGGACGGATTGTAATGAATAAAATATCAATTTCTTCATTTTTTTGTATAGTTTCAAAACAAAATATCTTAGTATTGCAGATGCTGTGAAATACTAACTTTTCTTTTATTTTCCTAAACATCAGAAATAAACACAATTTTTCCGGGTAATTTCAACTTGGAATAGCTCAAGAGAAATTGGGACAATTTTATTTTTATACTTACAAATTACGTTTTATTCAATATCTTGAGATGGATCAAAGCTGTTAGGTTGTTATTGACTTGACCGACTTGTTTGATTGTATAAACTAAACTGTTTGGCTGCATAACCAAATTCTAGCATATAACCAGACTGTTGAGATGGTGTAACTAAACAAGTTTGGTCATGAATGGATTTTTTTTTTAGTGTGTGCAATTCATGAAAGCCTACAGTGACGTCAATGCTGTGGTGGCTAGGAAAAACAGGTAACTCCAGTTTTTGAAAAAAAGTGAAAAGCCACAGAAAACAGGATGGATTATTTATTCACAATCACTTTGTCAGGTCGAAATTCTGATTAAATATCGCAGTTTAAAGTGATTTGAAAGATAAAAAGCGTATGAATTCCTCGTTTCAGTCAAAAACCAGGTAACTCTATTCAATAACGGTTTTTTATAAAAACGATCTGGTCACACTGCAGCGTTCTTCATTATAAATAACACAAAAATGTAAAGAAAATCAAAACGATATTTATTTAAAAAATTTTCTTAATTCCTGAAAACGTCAATTTACAGCAAAAATCCTAAAATAAAAATGCTACTTCTGAAAAAAGTTGCATAAATTGCACAAAATATAAGAATATACTGAAGAAACGGAATTTTTAAGAAAAATCAGGTAAACACTTTTTTATGTAAAAATCGGGTATGACCTTGATTAGTAACTTTTATCTGAAAAGTTGTTTCATTCAACCCGAAACCTTCACAATCAAACTAGTTCGGTCAAGTCAATAACAACCGAATAGTTCAGTTACTGCAACCAAACCTTTTTTTGCGCCACTTTTCTTTTGACCCATTATGCACTTAGCGATTAATCAAAACAGTGAATAACAAATCATTTCGATAATTTTTCATATAAGTATATAAAAAAAATCCGATCTCTCTTAAGCTATCACAAATTGAAATTACCCAGACAAACTGTGCTTTTGTCTGATGTTTATGAGAAATAAAAACTTGATTCATTTTAGTCTGGCCCTTGGGTGAAAACTCAACTTTTAATTTTACAAAAATCGTCTTTAAAAGCGCTTGCAATTTGTGCATCTGTTTAATTCTCAATACATGCACATCGGCATATATGTAGTACCCAATTCCTCTGTAAGCTGCATACGCATAAGTGTATATCTGACAGCTACACACACGAAACAGTAAAAAAAAATAAAGAAATCAATATTTTTCTCGTTACGATCTGCCTATAAGGTCGCAAGATTATGATTCTTGTCACAGAAGGTTATTTTATTTATCAATTTTTTTTCTTTAGAAGATTGGTTAACTGACATTGAAATTTAAAAAGAAGTGTACAAACTGTAGTCAAAACTACTTACTTTGTAATTTTTATTTGTTGATATCGCCTTAAAAAATGTTAGCAATATTTTTTTTAATTCTTTTAGATGTTGTTTGCCTATTTTTAATATTGAGCTCATAATTATTATATTTCTCTGTAAATGAAAGTATAAAGATGAAGATATAATAGAATTAACCTCGTCAGACGCAGAAGAAAGGCAGAGGATGACAGGTGATCTGCATTCAGCTTCTCTGGAAAAGAGGAAATATCGCTCATGAGGTCATCTTTGGCGAATGTTAACTCCACGGATGATATGAATAGATTCTCTCTACTGTACCTGACAGAGTTCATCAATACCCAAATCACGAGCAACATGTGGCAGAGCGGTACCATCCGTATCCTCGTTACTCCATCCACCACTTGCAGAATCCTGTAAATGTACAGCCGACCCCAAATGAAATGCGACTCTGGGCGCAGGAACTGTTTGAAGAATTGCGTGGACTTGAGTAAGTTTTAATTAATAATTATATTTTGAAAATTTAAAATTCATAATTGAATGCTTTATAAATTATCGAGTAAAATTGCCTTCTTTTACTAAATTTCAATTTCGCAAAATTGGACAAACTGACATTGTGTAATTTTTACAAATTGTCATTGTATAGAAAGAAATAAAATTTGTATAATTATTTCAGGAGCAGATTAAACCAAAAACTAGACGGTGTGTTGACGGAGATGAAGAGAGTAGTTACAATTATTTCAAAAGTACTATTTGTCCAACATATATTCCTTAAGTGACATTTTTTATTTGCTTGCAGACACACGAAAAGCGATATTCTTGAGGCTTTGGACAAATATGCGGCGACGAATAGTTCCAACTCTGATCTGAAGTGAGTATCTGCAAATATCAGCACATATTCGCTTTGCCAAGTTCCTTTTCGGGCGAAATTTGAAGTACTGAGTGAGATTTCATATACAGGGTCATCGAAAAGTATCGGACCCCCCTAATATCTTCAGTTAGAATGCACTTAGGAGAAAATGTCCAATAGCAAATTTGTATGGTTTCAAGCGGGGAGTAAGATGATGACCTTGACTTTGACCTTGACCATGTCCTTCAAGGTCATTTCAAGGTCAATCTTATTTTTTTAAATAGAACCCCCTACATTTTATTGCATATTCTTATAGCTTATCTCGAGAGCTTTCCAAAACACTATAATAAAATATTTTTTTATTAAGTACTTTTTGAGTTATAAAGGTTTGAAGTTAACAATTTTTTGACACAAAATGTAGAATATCTTGTAAAATATTATTTAGTTTTCAGTAATCATAACCTTAATACTTTTGTGCGCGGAATAATGAGACCAATTAATTGGTTTAAAGAAAATACATTAATCGGATCCCCCTAATATTTTCAGTAAGACTCGCACACCACTTAACAAATTGTTAACTTGAAACCTTTATAACTCAAAAAGTACTTAATAAAAAAATATTTTATTATAGTGTTTTGGGAAGCTCTCGAGATAAGCTATAAGAATATGCAATAAAATGTAGGGGGTTCTATTTAAAAAAATGAGATTGACCTTGAAATGACCTTGAAGGACATGGTCAAGGTCAAAGTCAAGGTCATCATCTTATTCCCCGCTTGAAACCGTACAACTTTGCTATTGAACATTTTCTCCTAAGTGCATTCTAACTGAAGATATTAGGGGGGTCCGATACTTTTCGATGACCCTGTATAATACACTATGATGACAAGCCATCGACACAAGCTTATTAGGACGTCGGTTTGACCAAGCACAGTAGTTCAGCTTTTGCCGGTAGAGTAACTTAACATGCCGAATATGTTGTAAGAAAGTATTTTACATTATGATTTTATAATATGTTTTTAGAAAATAGAAAGGAAATCAAAAATTAAACTTCACTGGTAATATAGCTTGCATTCGATTTGGTCTGAATCGTATCCCAATTGTATCTAAATTCTGTCATACACTCCTATTAACAATATTGAAGTGGGATACTGTTGATACTTGAGTGTGTTATATCCCAGATCTGAGAAGCAGATCTGGAACGTATTTAGTTGGCCATTTTTTTGGTCAAGGCACTTAAGCCCTTTACCTGGGAGCTGGCCTATGATCATGAGTTTAAGGAAAGGAAGGAGGGGAAAAATAACCTCAGTATTTAGCTTTTATTTAGCCTTTTTGCTCGTTTCGTCATCATCGGCTATTGGAGAGGATTTATAGGGATAGCAGGTCGAGGGGGATTAACTGCAGGGAAGGGAGATTGTGAATAAAACATTTTATATATATATATATATATATATATATATATATATATATATATATGTATATATATTTTATTTCTCTTTTTACTTACTTGCTTTACGGGAAAAGGAATATTTAGGATTGATTTAATAACAACCTAAACCGCTGGTTAGCGTTTAAAGTGCAGTGCTGATCTGGTTAGAGGAGGCTGCATTTATACAGAATTTTTACGTATACTTGCATGCGTTGGACGAAAAGAGAAAATGAGATAGGAAATACATATTTGTAGAATGAGCTTATTGGTTAAAAACTTTTGGCGTCAAGAGTTTTCTAACGGAAGTCTATCTTTTAAATTTTCCTATTCGTTAAAAATGAATTTCCGCCGAGTGCAGTAGTTTTATTGGGTAGGCCATAAAACTCACAAGTATCGTGTGTGCATTGCTCGGCTTCTTTGTTCGACCAAAGGCATCTAAAAACTAATTTCTAATTTATTGTATAAATTAAAAAATGAAATTTAATTAACTTCATTTGATTCGGTATGAATTTAGCGTTAAAAAAAAGTCCAAACACTTAATAGTTTGGTTTAGTTTGAAACAAAAATTAATTATTGTTTTGAGTATTGTTTAATCATATTTCATTTTTATTCTTAACTTAAGTTTATGATCTAGTTCTTAATGCTATTCACTAATCACTAGGTTCACTTAAAGTTCATTATTAATGTTCATTTTAGTTTTGTGCACTAATATCTTTCTTTTAGAAAACGTCTTTATTCCTTTCTTATCTGTTCTATTTTTATCGATGGAGAAAAGCCGGCGTTTCATGGCATGACCTATTTACGATTTTCGTTAGGATGTAACACCTCCCCTCTTGAAATATGGCTGGGTATCCAGGCATGCAAACTTCTCCTGAGGTTGTTAATGCATTTTTGGTTGTATGTAGAAGGTGTTGTTACGTCCTACGTAACCTTCCAAATTTACAAATTACGGGAATCCCCGAAACCACATAGAAAATACTATTATAGCGCCCTCAAGTCCCATGAACTACAAACCCAAAAAAAGAAATCCGATGGTAAACCAAACACCTTTTCCTTTCCAAGTCTCGGACAAAGTCAATCCCTGCATTACCTACAAATAAAAAATTAAACCAAATCCAAAAATTATACGCATCTGACAATTTTCCTTTTTTTTACTATTAAGAAATAAATAATTTTAAAATCTAAACAATTTCTTTATTCATTATTATTTAAAAACTGTTCCATGACCTAAATCAAAGAGAAACTTCAAAATGCTACGTTCTAAAAAAAGAACACGTCTAAAAAGCCCACTGTCCTTCGACATTTCCCAAAAGCAATAAAAATCACATACATACACACATACATACAAGTCGACCACACCCAACGCTTACGTCAACTCTAAAAATAAGAAAAAGAAATAAATACCATCCGTTTTTATTATAAAAAGAACCAACAAATTCCAAGGCAGCTTAAACAAATATGGATTCCGTTTTTTGTTTAAAAAAATAGAAAATACCACCGTTAATATTCATAGAATCTATAAAAATAAATATACATAAATGAACGGAAAAGTAGAAAAATTGTTAATATAAAATTGCAAAAACGTTTTTACCCAATCAAATTTTTTTTACATCAACAAATTTTAATTAACAAAATTTGTTACACCTTTTAATATTTTTCAACAATCATTCTTAAAAAAAAAAAACAATTGCTATATAAATCCTACAACTTCCGTTCATTTTTGTATAAAATACCGCTAAAAATAGTACTAAATTATATAACTGAAACCAGCAGATTTCAGAACAGCTTAGAATACAATTTGTTTAAAAAAATAGAGAACATCACCGTTCATATTTGTAAAACATGTAAATATACATAAATAAACGGAGAAAGTAGAAGATTCCTAATTTAAAATTGCAAAAATACATCTACAAAAAAATGTACAGTTTTACAGCAACAAATTTTAATTAACAAAATTGTTGCACTTTTTAGTATTTTACAAAATCATTTTTTTTTATAACAATAGTTCTACAAATCCTACAACTTCCGTTCATTTTTGTATGAACTACAAAAATAATATCACGAAATTATTCAACAAAAAAAATTCAACAAAATTACTGTAAATAGCAACAACTGAAAATCGCCGGAAAATAGAAAAAATTTGTTCACGACTACTGTCGTAATAGGAAACCTCTCCCACTTATGAAAACCCGAAAATTTTCTTGGTGGGACATCTAGTATAAATACCGCCTCCAAATAATCAATCTCTCTCTTCGCTCTTCGCTCTTCGCTCTTCGCTCTTTGCTCTCTGCTCTCTGCCCTCTGTGCCCTCAGTGCTCTCGGTGCTCTGTATTCTGCACTCCGTCCTTTTCCCCCTTATCCATCTCTCGACATCCCATAGTCGTTCTAAGTGTTCGACATCCCATAGTCGTTCCGAGAGTTCGACATCCCAACTACCCTATCACCCTTTTCTTTCGAGGCAAAGGAAAAACAAATCTACAACGGAGGCTTCCATCCGGCACCTCGGGACAAATCATATCTGAAAGTCTTCAGTTAATCAGTTGTTCCCTCGTGGTTTTCGATTGAGGAACATCGTCGAATACTAATTGGCACCCCGTGGTCTTCATCCAAGATTTATCGTCGGATAAACAAAAGTGAGTATTCCTTCCTTAAAATTACCTTTTTTCCAAACCCTCCACATTCCTTCGCCCGTAAAGAGACGAAAGTTAGATTAGTACTTCAGCACTAATCTCCCTTGATTTTTTTATTATTATTTTGTTTTTTGAGACGACAGTGCTGAGTCTCCCGTCAATATATATATATTTCTTCTTTCTATTTTTTTTTGACTACAAGGGAAGACAGCACCGTAGGGAACAACTTTTTTTTTATTTAGAGATTCAGGTCGCTCTTTTGCTAGCCCATGGCAGGCGAATAAGCGACACGAATCAGTAGGGAAATTAGGAACCCTCCGCGTTTTTTTTTGTTGTACTTTCTATTTTTCTATTTTTTTTTTGTTTTTGTTTTGTTCACAGACAAAACAGCACATTTTCCATGTTCTAAATCCCTTCCTTGAAATCACCGTTTCTGATAACTAAAGATTCAATTCTTTTCCTTTACAGTGGGACGAACTAAACCACGGACCTATTATAAAAATAAGAAACGAGCCCTTGAACGTGCCATCCGGGAAGCCGCCGCCGAATACCCCTCGTCCCCCAAAATAAATCTTCCAAAACCTCCACGTAAATTTCCTCAAATACAGGAATATATACCTACTGCACCTCCCCGAGATCCTACTCTAGATCCTCCTCTCCCGACTTCCCCCTTACCCTCACCAAGGGAATTATTCGCCCCCAAAAAAAATTTAAATTAATAAACTGTAATTGCATTTGGTTTTCTTTTAAATAAATTCTATTTTAAAATCAAGTTCAGATTTTTGTGTTTGTTTTTCCTAGTCACTTCATTTTCAGCGCAGCAGCCCCGTTCACCTTTACCCGAAGTCGACCTTTTGGTCGACTCGCCCTTTCCACGACCATCCTGGGATACACGTAAGTATCACTAGTCTGGACGTAACAAATTGGTGACAGCGCTATTGAACGGAAAACTGCGCTGGAAAGGAACAAGAGTGGGAAATTTCTCAAACATAGTATTTATTTCATTAAAAAAAAAAAAAAATAGAATCTTCACTAATAATAATCGTGATAGCAAAAAAATTCCCACTCCTACCTCTCAAATTTGGCGGCGGCAACGAATATTAATTTTCCTTACGTTTCCATTTTCAAACTAAATTAAACTTAAATAATACACATAAATACTACATATTTAATACATTATACTAACATATTTCTAGTGACACCGATCGAGAGCCAACCTATATTACACATAATTGAACGCTACAGGATCCAAAAACAGATACTCGAGAATCTGGAACAAAAACCCATAAGACACCAGAAACAACTAAATAAAATTCAAAAGGGAAATCGTCGGCTACAAAAATTAATTAAAATTATTAGAGCAAAAATAGAAAACGTTCCAATAAAGGAACATATAAAAATAACAAAAAAATCGAACAACCACGTAGAAATTATTGTAATAGATTAATTGTTGTAATACATATGTACATTATTAAGCAATAAAATATAGTTTTAAATTCCATCATACGTGTACACCTTCTTTAAAAAAAAAAAAAAACCCTCACTAGTCATAGTCATAAATTTATATATATACATGCAGATAAAACCGTAATATTACAAAAATATATATATTTTACAGATTTAATTAAAAGTAAAATTCTTACTAATCTCGAGTAATCATAAACCTTTTAGTTTCTAAAAATTATTATGTAAAAAATCAATACTACTCTCTTCATAAATGTCAGAAAATAGAGTTACAAGAAGAACTACTCAACATTTAAGTGAAGAGGACAAACGTGAAATTTTAGGAACAGGTTTAGTAACCGATAGGAAACAAAGACCCAAAAAACAAGTAATCCCAGAAATAACCTTGGAAGATTCAAACGAAGAAACTCTAGACACACTAAATACCGAACTAAGAGAAAGTCTCAAACCAACAATCTCGGAAATAATCTCCTTAAACGACGACCACTCGGAAGAAAATATTAACAAAGAGGAACATATTATACAACCCAACGAACAAGCGGAAATAGAACAAACCGAGGAACCTAACTTTATAAAACAAAGCAACGAAACAGAAAACAAGGAAGAAATAGATCAACATACTGCTGACATAGAAAACGCTGTAGCATCTCAAGAACTAAAAACTGAAATTTTAACACAAAGAATTAACGAGGTAGTAGAAGAATTTCATAATCTCACAGAGGAATACAACAAACAAGAGAAAACTCCGGAAAAGATTACTAGTCAAGTCGAAAAAATTAGATCGTGGTATACAAAGCACATACCACTGTTTAAGTCTAGCACACCATTGAATACCAATAAAATTAAAGAAAACTCATCATTCCAAAAAAATACTTCTGAGAATTCAGACAGTGACGAAGAAGCCTATAAAACAATAAATAACAGCAGCATTCACCATACTACAGGAAAAGAACATAAAAGTAGCAGCAACCGATATAATCCCAACAACATAGATCAAGAATACGACGAAAACATGGCTAATAATCAAGACAGGTTGACTCTAAACCACGCAATTGAAAACGTACCGAGATTCGATGGTGACCCAAAAACATTTTACGCATTTGTCGACGGATGTGAAGAAGCACTACACATGTTACCTAATTCAGAACTGGACCTAGTAAAACTAATAAAAAGTAGGTTAAGAGGCGAAGCTCGTCGAGCAATAAAAAACGAAGAATTCCAAACAATAAACCAGCTTTTACGAAGTTTACGAGAAATATATGCCCCAGCAAATTCAGTGACTGAAGCAAGACAAGAATTAATAGGGGTACATCAATTAGACTTTGAAAATATTGTCGCTTATGCAAATCGAGTCCGAGAAGCAGGAGACAGAATAATAGAAACGTATAAATCTATAAATGAAAACGGACAAACCACAAACGAGGAAAGAGAAAGGACAAATGCAGAAGTACTAGAAGTATTTTTAAACGGATTAAAACCCGAAATTGAAATAAGATTAGCAAACGCAGAAATGGAAAATTTAGCAGCAGCAGTACAAAAAGCCTTGCAAATAGAGAAGCGATTAAAACTAACCAACAATATTAGAGGACTCAACCACGATGAACAAAAACAAGAAGAAAAACTAAGAACACACAAAATTAAAGTAATAAACACGGAGAAACAATGCCAAATCTGCAAGAAAAACGGACATGAAGCTGACACATGCTACTACAGAAACCACAATCAAACACAAAATCGAAATAATTTTCAAAATCACAGAATGCTTCAAAACTATGAAAACAGAACACCTGTATACAACCAACAAAATTCTAGAAATTACCAGCCACATGGTTATCGAAATAACCAAACAAACTTTCAAAATAATCACCGGTATAGTAATCAACCATGGGGATATCAAAACTTCCAAAACAACTACCAAACACGACAAACCAACACAAACTTTAAACCCAATCAAGACAACCAATTTATGAACAGAAAACCTAATCCAAAATTAGAACAATGCACATATTGCAAAAACATAGGACACTCTTGGAAAGACTGTAGGAAATTAAAGTTCAAAGAAGAAATGCGAGCGGAGATACTACAGGAATTAGCGAAAACCCAGAATACAATGAGACATCCGGGAAACGAGAACGGTCTCCCCAGAACTGGCGCGCGGAGAGAGACTACAAATCAGCGCCAAATCAACCTCACGAGAACAACAGACACAAGGAAATCAGAACAATAAACTTAAGTAAAAATGATGCTCCAATAATTAAAGTAAACTCCAAAGACTTATACACAGAGGTCCAACTAATGGTAGACACTGGCGCAAGTGTAAATATCATCAAGGAAGAAAACATAAAAGGGGAAACATTAATAGATGAATCCGACATTATTGACTTAAAAGGTATTACCGAAGAACCTGTAACAACAATGGGCGTAGTAAAATTAAATATACTGGGACAACTAACAGAATTTCATGTTGTCAGAAACAATTTTCCTATAGACTCTGAAGGTATTTTAGGCTCTG
The DNA here is from genome assembly GCA_030407085.1 of Trichopria drosophilae. Classification (NCBI taxonomy): domain Eukaryota; kingdom Metazoa; phylum Arthropoda; class Insecta; order Hymenoptera; family Diapriidae; genus Trichopria; species Trichopria drosophilae. The sequence continues at coordinate 42,392,550 of CM059585.1, forward strand.
AATTCTTTCGCAATAACCAAGCAACTATTAATTATAAAAAGAATTATATCGAATGGAAAAACAAAAAAATATACTTTCATGAAGAAAAAATGACAATCCCAGCAAGATCAATATCCACTTTTTACATAAATATTGAAAATAAAGAAATTGAATATGGATACGTACCACGCATCGAAACATCAGAAGGCATATACCTAGGCGAAGCTATAGTTAAAAACAACAATGGACGAGGCTACCTTCAAATTTACAATACAACTAACGAAGAAACAGAAATAAAAATTCCCACTCTAACAATTGATGAAATCGGAAAAGATTTTGAAATCGCCAACCCCAAAGATCAAACCCACAACAAAGATTCTGCAAGCAGCTCAAGAAATAAGTATCAATATCACCACAAAAATACCGATAAAAATAAACACCGCTATAAAAAAACAGATGATCACCACAATGAATATGAAAATACAAATGAATATGAAAATGAATATGAAAATACAAATGAATATGAAAATACAAATGAATATGAAAATACAAATGAATATGAAAATACAAATGAATATGAAAATACAAACGAATATGAAAACACAAATGAATATGAAAATACAAATGAATACAAAAAAACAAACGAATATGAAAATACAAATGAATACGAAAATACAAATGAATACGAAAATATAAATGAAAACAAAAATACAAATGAAAACGAAAATACAAATGAATATGAAAATGAAGATGAAAAAACAAATGAAGACGAAGATACAAAAGAATATAAAAAAACAAATGAACACAAGAAAACAAATGAAGACGAAAATACAAATGAATATGAAAATACAAATGAAAACGAAAATACAAAAGAATATAAAAAAACAAATGAACACAAGAAAACAAATGAAGACGAAAATACAAATGAATATGAAAATACAAATGAAAACGAAAATACAAATGAATATAAAAAAACAAATGAACACAAGAAAACAAATGAAGACGAAAATACAAATGAATATGAAAATAAAAATGAAGACGAAAATACAAATGAATATGAAAATAAAAATGAAAATGAAAAATACGAAGAAGAAATAATAAAACTAATACTAAAACAATGTCCTAGATCAAAAAATTCCTCAATTCAGGAAGATCAAGACTTCTATAATACAAATTTGAGACTATTAATCTTAAACAAAGGAAAAAATAAAAATATACAAGATCAAGATAAATCCTCTGAATCTAGTAAAAATAAACTAAATCATGATTTATGCTCTGAATCTGTTAAAATTGAACGAAATCAATCCAATGGTGAAAAATCAAACAAAAAACGAAAGGATAAAATATCTCAAACTATACATACGGAAAATGATCAAGAACAATACCATGACATAATTAATGTAATGCAAAAACTGAGAGATCGAAAACACATTAGATATAAAGAATTTTTAACATATAACGAATACCAGAAAAACAGAGAGAAATATATAATAAAACCAAAAACAGGAATATATCATATGATTCAAGAAACAAAACGCGCCAAACAAGTTAAGGAATTACTACGTACACAACATCTAAACCAAGAAGAGAAAAAAAGTATAGACAACATTATAAACAAACACGCCGACATCTTCCATTTACCCGATGAACCGCTTAGTTATACGCAATTAATAAAACATAGAATAATCACGACAGATGAAATTCCTATAAATACAAAGCAATATAGATTTCCTCCAATACATAAGGAAGAAATTAACAAACAAATAGAAGAGCAATTAAGCAACGGGATAATTAAACCATCGATATCACCATATAACACGCCACTATGGATAGTACCCAAAAAAGCAGATTCGCAAGGAAATAAACGGTGGAGAATGGTTTTAGATTTTAGAAAATTAAATGAAAAATCAATAGGCGATTCATACCCTATACCTAACATTGTAGATATCCTAGATCAACTAGGAGGTGCCAAATATTTTTCTGTATTCGATCTAGCATCAGGATTTTTACAAATTAAAATGGACGAACAAGATGCACAAAAGACGGCTTTTTCCACACCACATGGACACTACGAATTTGACAGAATGCCATTCGGTTTAAAAAACGCCCCTGCTACATTCCAACGTTTAATGGACATAGTATTATCAGGACTCCAAGGAAACGAACTCTTTGTGTACCTCGATGATATAGTCATATATGCCTCCTCTCTACACGAACATGAAGTAAAATGCGAAAATTTAATGATCAGACTAAAAGATGCAAACCTCAAACTACAACCTGACAAATGCGAATTTTTAAGAAAAGAAGTTTGCTATTTAGGTCATATAATCAGCGAAGAAGGTTTAAAACCAGACCCTAATAAAATAAACGCCGTTCAAAAATTCCCAATTCCCAAAAATCAGAAAAATATCAGACAATTCCTTGGACTTGCTGGATATTATAGAAGATTCATTGAAAATTTTTCCAAAATTGCAAAACCATTATCAAATCTACTAAAAAACAACACCCCTTTTATTTGGGGCAAAGAAGAAAACGATGCCTTCAACACGTTACGCGAAAAATTATGTAATGCACCCATACTACAATACCCAAATTTTGACGAACCCTTTCTAATCACAACCGACGCATCCGGATACGCAATAGGCGCAATACTTTCCCAAGGAGAAATTGGCAAAGATAGACCAATCTCGTATACATCACGAGTATTAAATGAACATGAAAAAAAATATGAAACATACGACAAAGAAGCTTTAGCAATTTACTACGCAATACAGCATTATAGACCTTACATTTACGGGAGACATTTTACAATATTAACAGATCATAAACCGCTCAAATCATTCAGAACAAAAAAAGATCCGAACTCAAGAGTAGCTAAATGGATGTACAACCTTCTTGAATATGATTTCGATGTTGAATACAAAGCCGGAAAATTGAACGTAAATGCAGACGCACTCTCTAGAAACCCGGTAGAAATATTAAAAATCGAAGAAACAAAACAAAGGCAATACCCCAGTAACATAATAACTAGAATGATGGATAAAATGGGATGGAATGGATCTGGAATAGGGAAATATAGTCAAGGAATAAAAGAACCAATTAAATTAAAAGCACAAACAGATAAAAGAGGTTTAGGATATAGAGGAAATGGCAATTACTGGAACGAGATTCAAAACGAACAAATTTCAAAACCCATAAAATTCGTCAAAAGTAAAGAAACACTAAATAAACAGAGAAATCACAAACCATTATTATTACACAACCCTATATACAACATTAAAATACCTCAAAACATTGGAAGCAAAATGAACTATAAAGGTCCACGATACAACTTACCAGTAACAATACGATTCTGCACCAAATGCTATACACTTAATCATACAAACGATGAATGTCTTCCAAACGACATAGAAAACACAGAATATAACATTACATCAGAAAGATCAAAGATTAAAACACTCAAGTTACCTTCAAAAACCAACCAAATGATGCTTACCACACAAATACATGAAGAGCCCACCCTAAGAAGAAGTTCGCGAAATACAAAACAGCCAGAAAGATTGCAAATAAATAATGAGAAACGTAAAATACGAACAAAGAAATCTGAAAACCCCAAAAGAGGCCGACCTTCAAAACGAATCCAAGAAAACCCACGAACATATTTTCATACACTGAATAATGACGACGTCACTCCACAAACAGAAAATGAAAATTATGAAAGATATTCAAGTGAAGAAGACACATTTATCAATTCGGATGAAGAAAGCGAAGAAGACCCCGATATAGACGAAAATGATGATACCGAAAGTAACAAACAAAGCACCAACAGAAACATAATAGAAATAAAAAACCATTTATATATGCAAAAAGATAATATAGTTTACTTCATAACTACATCAGGACAACCCTGCGATAACGGAGCATTAACATTGAAAAGTAGAAACGAATTACCCAAGTTTGAAAACATTAAATTAAACAAAATTTCAGTAGTGAAGATAAAGAATAAATATAATTTTGCGCTACCAATAACTACAGATGTAGGAGAAAGCCAAATAACAATACTTGAAAATATAAAAACACTCGTTAAGTCACTAAAACAGGAAGTAAATAAGCTACAAATTAAAACACTCAGTATTTCAAAATCTAGCGAAATAGCTGGCATAGAATGGATAGACGTAAAACAAATATTAGAACAACAATTCAAACTTTCAAATACAAAAATAATAATATGTAATGGAAAAATAAAATATGTAAATAAAATAGATAGAGAAGAAATAATGAAAGAATTGCATTCAACACCAATAGGAGGACATAAAGGAATAAACAAAACTCTAAAAAGGATAAAACAAAATTATTATTGGGAAAACATGAAATCAGACATCGAAAAATTTATTCAAACTTGCAAATCTTGTCAATTAAAGAAACTAACACGATGCAAAACTAAACAACCAATGATAATATCAGATACACCCAAACAAGCACTTGAAAAAATAGCAATGGACATTGTAATCCCAAATAACAAAACAGAAGAAGGCTACGAAAATATATTAACAATACAGGACAATCTTACAAAATACTTGATAGCAATACCTTTAAAAAAAGCAACAGCTTCAGACATAGCAGAAGCTTTAGTAAGAAGATTTATATGCGTATTTGGAACCCCAAAAACTATATTAACAGACCAAGGCAAAAATTTTCTAAGTAAAATAATGAAAAAAATGGCGAAATTATTTAACATAAAACAAATAAAAACCACAGCATTTCACCCACAATCGAATGGATCCTTAGAACGATCGCACCATGTAATAAAAGAATATATAAAACATTTTTCGGAAAAACATACAGACTGGGATAAATGGCTAGAACTAGCGACATTTTCATATAATACTAGCGTTCACGAAGGCACGAAATACACCCCTTTTGAATTAATGTTCGGTAGGATAGCAAAATTACCATCATCCAAACCAGTAAATGACAGTGACCCCCTCACTTATAGTGATTATGTACACAGCTTAGCCTCGAAATTATACGATATTCAAAAATATGCGGAACAAAATCTAAAAACAGCCAAATTAAAATCAAAACAATATTACGATAAACACATAAACCCAATAACATTAAAAATAGGAGACGCAGTTTTCTTACAAAAAAACCATAAAACCAGTAAATTCGATGACGAATACCAGGGCCCCTTTGAAATATTACAAACCTACGAAAATGGAAACGTAAGAATAAAAATAAAAAACGATGAAAAAATTGTCCACTCAAATAGGTTAAAATACTCAAAAATTCCAATCAATTGAAACGGTGATATCCTTTATCCTATTCCCAATAGTAAATAAATTCTATGATATCATAATACATTACTAGTAAAAAAAAAAAAAAAAAAAAGAAAAAGAAAAGCAAATGTTACAGGCATCTCTTGGATAAAAGAAAATCGGAATTAAGAACAATCTGTCTATTACAAAAATAAGGAAACATGAGATATATAATTCTGATACTGACAATAATCGCCACGCAAACATCAGCGTTCATAGGATTCGATTGCGGTGGAAGAACTTCTAATATATCAGCAATATCCCTGCTAGATATCCAAGAATGTGATATACCAAGGACTCGAATAAATGCAGAAAAAATTCATGCTCAGTTACTACAAATTAAAGAATATGAAGAAATAGAAGTAAAACAATGTAAAATAGAAATAACCAGAGAAATAAACTTTTGTGGCATGCACTCGCACAACTCAGCTGTATTGAATGGATTAGCAAATTACATTCTCGAAGTTCCTAGAGAAGAATGCGATTTAATACATAGAACAGGAACAACAAGAATAGTCAGCAACGCAATTATAGATGGAATAAAAGAGAATCATATCCAATCACACAGTCTAACATTAGCAGGAAGAATAGATGCAGATGGTTCATGCAAAGGAGTAGAATATGCAGATTCATTTGGATCTTGGAGTAACGTGGTTGTCCAAGGAATAGTAAAAATCTTAATTCAAAAATACAAAGCCAGAATCAACCTCAACGAGAATAAAATATTCCTAAGATCTGGAATTTCATATCGAGCAACAGATAAAAGCTGCCTAGACTTAGAAGGAGGAAGCACATACTGGGAAACCCTACCAAAAGATTTCTGTGGACACAATGAATATGACATTCTATTCGAAGGTCCCATAGACAAAATATTTAACGAAGACAAAACAGTAATATACTCACTAACAACTAATGAAATCACATTCGCACTAGCAAGAAAAGGAAGAAAAGCCGTATGTGGCTACGAAATTTCATTAACAGAACACCCTAAACTGGTAATACTAGAAGCAAAAAACGGCGAAGGCTTTAAGAAAAAGGCTCTGAAAACAATAAACCTAGACATTTTTACCTACGTAAACTCCAAATTTGTATACATTGAAAAACACTTGAGATATCAAATCAAACAATTGTATTTCGATGTCTTATCACAAAGATGTGCATTAGAAAAACAAGTATTAAAAAACTCTCTATCACTAGCAACCCAAGCACCCGACGAATTCGCATATAACATCATGAAAGGACCAGGTTATATGGCAGTAGCGGCAGGAGAAGTCGCATACATTTTAAAATGCATTCCCGTCGAAGTCAGCATAAGAAAAACAAACGAGTGCTATTCGCATCTACCAGTCAAATATCAAGATAAAGAATTATTTATGACACCAAAAACACGCATATTAGTAAAAAAAGGATCACAAATAAATTGCAATAGTATCATTCCGCCTATGTACTCAGTGAACAATGCATGGTACAAACTATTACCTAACCCAGTCGAAGCAAAAAAACCTGAACAACTAAAACCCCTAACCAAACAGACATGGACATATACCAACCCAGAAAGCTTAGCCATCAATGGAATTTACAGCCAAGAAGATATTAGAAAATTAAAGGAACACATCATGTTCCCAGCAGAAAAACCAGCAGTATTAAACACAGTTGCAAGAGGAATGACAGGACAAACTACAAACTACCAGGGTACATCAATAACTAATTTATTAGACGAAACAACATTCGCAAAAATTCTACAATCCGCAGGAGAAAAAATTTGGAGAAATTTTATGCTTTTCGGAACAACAACAGCCGGCATAATGGGATTAATAATTATAATTAAAATAATAAAAGCAATAATAGACACCGTAGTCCATGGATATGCCCTACATTCAGCATACGGTTGGTCAATTTATTTAATTGGAGCAATATGGGACTCTATAACAAATCTACTGTTACATCTATCAAAGAAAAATAATAATGATAATAATAATAAACATTACCAAGCTGTACCAGAATTAGAATTACAAGAACTACAAATCACACCACCAAATACAACGCAATCGGAAGTTCACGCAGAACCATCAGCACCCAAAGAACTAGATATTCGACAAACGAACAAACAAATATACCCTAATCTACAAAATAGCCACACAGAACCTCAACCCGAAATAAAGATCAGTCCACAAAATTTCACAGAAAAGAAAGCCTTCGCATTAAAAAAATAATAATAATAATAAGAAACGTTTATCTCAGAATCACGAATAAATTACCATTTTTCTCCCTAACAGGAAACTACCAAGAAATCAGCACTAAAAATGGATACGAAAATCATTGCAATAATAATAACGCTAATACTCCCATGTATTTTAACCGCCGACGAAGAAATAAAAGTCAAAAGTTGTAAAATTTGGGATAAGCAAACAAGACGGGCATGCGACCAACCAGGAAAACGGTTCGGGTTTATTAGACTGGAAGATATAAAAATAACAACAGAAGAATGTAAAAAAGCACACAAAACCGGAAAACTCACAGTATATAACAAAGAAATTAAAGACCTTAAAATAAACACAAAAAAGAAAGCATATACAATTACACAAGGAACGTGTAATACTAATAGGTCACTTGATAGAACAGCTACACACGAACTTCACATCACATTGAGAGAATACGTGGCTACACTACAGGAAAATATAATAATATTAAGCACAGGGACTATATGCGCTGCAAAATACGGAGAGTGCCAGGATTCTCAAACTACATTCTGGGACGCAACACGATTCACAACAACAACAACAACAACAACAACAACAACAACAACAACAAAAACAACTACAACAACAATAACTACTACCACAGCAACTCCGATAGTATTTACCGTATCAACAACACCAACATCAATATTTAAAAACACTATAATGCCTAAAAACGCGCAAGTAAATCACACCATTTCAAAACCTAATTATCTAGATTCACTCAAAAACAATTACCAAATCGAAGCGATAACAATCATCGTTTACAGCTTAGGAGCCACGTTAATATTAACAATACTAGGAGTAAAAATATACCTCATGAAGAAAAAACAGAAGAATACCTCAATTAAATATAGTACAGTCGAAGTAATAACGGACAATAGAACAAATAAATCAAACCAAATGGAATTATCAGAAAATACAGATAATCAAGACGAAGAAATAAAACAGACATATGAACCGATGTTCGCACATCTTGAACAGAAAAAAACTGTTACACTCAATCTGGAAGACGAGGAAAATATCTCCACATACGACAAACCTAAACCATTTCAAACAGACAAAAGATAAACACCAAACATGAAGAAAATTAGAATCTAATAGCAGTTATCTCCCAGCATCGCCCATCATCATTTAAAACAATATACAGCTTATCCGAATACGATGGTTGCTACAATTCTACTGCCAGACTAGAAGAAGAATTCAGATATATGAAAGTACCAACATCAAGCAAAAGCCCAGCTGAAGAAGAAAATGGAACTAGAGACCAGACACTAACAAAATGTACAACTTCTCCTTTTTCATAAATATAAACATTTATAACACAAAAAATTTTTCATATTATTTTTGTTCTTTCTAAATATACCCATTAGATTTTAAGCGTTGCGCAGAGCCAATAAAGGTCAAAATTACCTTACTTAAGTAAATTAATTTACTTAAAGGTAGTGCGCATATTCGTTAACTGATACGACGGAGAATAAATCTTTGTCATACCAAGAAACGAACTAAATCCGCAACAATTATTTTTAATTCTTTTTGCCCAAATTAAAAGAAGAACACACTAACCTTTGAGCATGTAATATCCAAAAAGTATCCATATAATATCCAATTTAATTAATCCACTTATTAACAACACCACGCACTGAACACTAATATATCCGACTCGCTCAAAATCCACGCACGAACTAACAGAATCCAGCCAAGGAAAAATCACATCTGGAAAATATCCTGCATTCCACGTAACGACCTTTTTTTATTACACCCGCAAGAAGTGCAGAGGAACATGAAAACTTTCACATTCAATGAAAACTCAAAACTCTCCACAATCCGAAATAATATTCATTTCATAATACAACACATTCAATTTTTTCAATCATAATACAGCTTATTGAATACAACTTTTACACTATTAAATTTTTCAATCAAAAACCGATATACTGAATACAACATTTATTTTTGAATTAAATACAATATTTACGAAAATCTTTATAACCAAATATCGCCGAATCATCAATCCTGTATGAAATTGTTGTAAACACTAGAAACGTTAATATACTCACGCAAATGTTCAAGTATTTATTAGAAAAAAAAAATCTTTGTAACTTCATCAATCCTGTATGAATTATTGTATACACTGGAAATACTAATATACTCACGAAAATGTTCAGTATTTATTAGAGGAAAATTTTTGTAACCAAATATCGCCGAATCATCAATCCAGTATGAATTATTGTAAACATTAGAAACACTAATATACTCATGCAAATGTTCAAGCATTTATTAAACGAAAATCTTTGTAACCAAATATTGGCGAATCATCAATCCTGTATGAATTATTGTAATCACTCGAAATGTTAATAGACTCACGAAAATTTCAATGCAAATATTGGCGAATCATCAATCCTGTATGAATTATTGTAATCACTCGAAATGTTAATAGACTCACGAAAATTTCAATGCAAATATTGGCGAATCTTCAGGATAGTACAAATTATTATGAAACAAAAAAAATTGTTGCAATAAAAACAAATGTTATAATACTTGCGCATCCTCCGATCAAACACAAAAATATGTAAATTGCGAACACTCTTATTATAATTACGAAAATGTTCACTCGAATACCTCGCAAGCCCTCAAATGTAAAAACAGCGAATTCCGGGCTACATCAAATATTAAAAAAATTCATAGTAGATAAATACACCGCACATAACATAAATCAATTTTTTACTATTTGTAAGCGTTTAAGCAACCAAACCTGTTCTAGTACCAACTTCCGCTGTTGCATTAGGGACGTAAAGACAAACTTTTATTACAACTAGAAAATTGCTACTACCTGCGCCGCCCTTTTCTTTACTCTGTAAAAGAACTTTCGAAAGACATATGCAATACATATATATGCGAACATATACAAGCGAAATAAAAAACGGAATCCAAGAATGATTTGAGTTGCCCAAAAAAAAAAAAAATGAGACAATTGATAAATAGCCACAAAGTCAGCGGACCGACTTTTGACTAAGAGGGGGGGTGTTACGTCCTACGTAACCTTCCAAATTTACAAATTACGGGAATCCCCGAAACCACATAGAAAATACTATTATAGCGCCCTCAAGTCCCATGAACTACAAACCCAAAAAAAGAAATCCGATGGTAAACCAAACACCTTTTCCTTTCCAAGTCTCGGACAAAGTCAATCCCTGCATTACCTACAAATAAAAAATTAAACCAAATCCAAAAATTATACGCATCTGACAATTTTCCTTTTTTTTACTATTAAGAAATAAATAATTTTAAAATCTAAACAATTTCTTTATTCATTATTATTTAAAAACTGTTCCATGACCTAAATCAAAGAGAAACTTCAAAATGCTACGTTCTAAAAAAAGAACACGTCTAAAAAGCCCACTGTCCTTCGACATTTCCCAAAAGCAATAAAAATCACATACATACACACATACATACAAGTCGACCACACCCAACGCTTACGTCAACTCTAAAAATAAGAAAAAGAAATAAATACCATCCGTTTTTATTATAAAAAGAACCAACAAATTCCAAGGCAGCTTAAACAAATATGGATTCCGTTTTTTGTTTAAAAAAATAGAAAATACCACCGTTAATATTCATAGAATCTATAAAAATAAATATACATAAATGAACGGAAAAGTAGAAAAATTGTTAATATAAAATTGCAAAAAACGTTTTTACCCAATCAAATTTTTTTTACATCAACAAATTTTAATTAACAAAATTTGTTACACCTTTTAATATTTTTCAACAATCATTCTTAAAAAAAAAAAACAATTGCTATATAAATCCTACAACTTCCGTTCATTTTTGTATAAAATACCGCTAAAAATAGTACTAAATTATATAACTGAAACCAGCAGATTTCAGAACAGCTTAGAATACAATTTGTTTAAAAAAATAGAGAACATCACCGTTCATATTTGTAAAACATGTAAATATACATAAATAAACGGAGAAAGTAGAAGATTCCTAATTTAAAATTGCAAAAATACATCTACAAAAAAATGTACAGTTTTACAGCAACAAATTTTAATTAACAAAATTGTTGCACTTTTTAGTATTTTACAAAATCATTTTTTTTTATAACAATAGTTCTACAAATCCTACAACTTCCGTTCATTTTTGTATGAACTACAAAAATAATATCACGAAATTATTCAACAAAAAAAATTCAACAAAATTACTGTAAATAGCAACAATTGAAAATCGCCGGAAAATAGAAAAAATTTGTTCACGACTACTGTCGTAATAGGAAACCTCTCCCACTTATGAAAACCCGAAAATTTTCTTGGTGGGACATCTAGTATAAATACCGCCTCCAAATAATCAATCGCTCTCTTCGCTCTTCGCTCTTCGCTCTTCGCTCTTTGCTCTCTGCTCTCTGCCCTCTGTGCCCTCAGTGCTCTCGGTGCTCTGTATTCTGCACTCCGTCCTTTTCCCCCTTATCCATCTCTCGACATCCCATAGTCGTTCTAAGTGTTCGACATCCCATAGTCGTTCCGAGAGTTCGACATCCCAACTACCCTATCACCCTTTTCTTTCGAGGCAAAGGAAAAACAAATCTACAACGGAGGCTTCCATCCGGCACCTCGGGACAAATCATATCTGAAAGTCTTCAGTTAATCAGTTGTTCCCTCGTGGTTTTCGATTGAGGAACATCGTCGAATACTAATTGGCACCCCGTGGTCTTCATCCAAGATTTATCGTCGGATAAACAAAAGTGAGTATTCCTTCCTTAAAATTACCTTTTTTCCAAACCCTCCACATTCCTTCGCCCGTAAAGAGACGAAAGTTAGATTAGTACTTCAGCACTAATCTCCCTTGATTTTTTTATTATTATTTTGTTTTTTGAGACGACAGTGCTGAGTCTCCCGTCAATATATATATATTTCTTCTTTCTATTTTTTTTTGACTACAAGGGAGGACAGCACCGTAGGGAACAACTTTTTTTTTATTTAGAGATTCAGGTCGCTCTTTTGCTAGCCCATGGCAGGCGAATAAGCGACACGAATCAGTAGGGAAATTAGGAACCCTCCGCGTTTTTTTTTGTTGTACTTTCTATTTTTCTATTTTTTTTTTTGTTTTTGTTTTGTTCACAGACAAAACAGCACATTTTCCATGTCCTAAATCCCTTCCTTGAAATCACCGTTTCTGATAACTAAAGATTCAATTCTTTTCCTTTACAGTGGGACGAACTAAACCACGGACCTATTATAAAAATAAGAAACGAGCCCTTGAACGTGCCATCCGGGAAGCCGCCGCCGAATACCCCTCGTCCCCCAAAATAAATCTTCCAAAACCTCCACGTAAATTTCCTCAAATACAGGAATATATACCTACTGCACCTCCCCGAGATCCTACTCTAGATCCTCCTCTCCCGACTTCCCCCTTACCCTCACCAAGGGAATTATTCGCCCCCAAAAAAAATTTAAATTAATAAACTGTAATTGCATTTGGTTTTCTTTTAAATAAATTCTATTTTAAAATCAAGTTCAGATTTTTGTGTTTGTTTTTCCTAGTCACTTCATTTTCAGCGCAGCAGCCCCGTTCACCTTTACCCGAAGTCGACCTTTTGGTCGACTCGCCCTTTCCACGACCATCCTGGGATACACGTAAGTATCACTAGTCTGGACGTAACAGTGTGATTAACTCCTATTTGTAAAGGTGTATTCTCAAATTCTTGGGTTAGTCGAAAAATACAGTCTCTACATCTGTTTGCCCATTGGACTAACAGTACTTCTTTATTACAATAATGACAACAGAATCCAAGCTCGTCTTTGAATTGATCAGAATCGTAATTTGTATATGCGTAGTAGAATTTAGCAGCATGTAATTTCGGAAGTGTTTCTGGTGTAGGTCTTCAAGCTGGATGGCAATCTTTGCAAATAGAAATGATACTGCCATTTGATCGTCGATATTGTATCACTGTACATAATTCCTTTGTGCAAAATTGATGGTGTCCGCTAGTTGTAATTTTGGGTATTCTTGATGGTTCGCCAAGGTATAATGGGGAATTTGATGAGGGTACTATACGTACGGCTTGCTCTTGAATTAAATAAGATTCATTTTCAAAATAATGAATACAACAGTCTTGACATGAAGCAGATGGTTGAATTTTTAAGAGCTTAATTGAGCATTTTTGACAATGAAGTTTTATCAATGTCTGTTGAACGGGGGTTGTAAAATGAGCCCATTTTAAAGGAGTGAATTCTTCTTGAATTTCGATAGGTGCATTGTTGAAACAAGATGTGCATATAATATGAGCGTAATCATTGAAGATGTGGCATAGAATTGTTGAATTTATGGATTGAATACATAAATATGGAGCCATTCGATGATATCTGTTCTTGATGCGTTCACTTATTTTGTAAGGCATCTGAAGCACGTTTTCACTGCGAGGCGCCATCTATAATTAAAATATTTATTTCTTTATTGCAAAAGCTGGATATAGGTTTTCAGTGGGTCGAGGAGGTGTAGATATGTTTACGTCGTTCTGAGATGGAGATAGGGTTATCTCCTGATTTGTTGGAGTTAAAAGTTCCATTTCGTTATCTTCTTTAGGTTTTCCTTTAGAAAGGTGGAGCAGAAGGTGAGTGAAAGAGTCCCAAATAGCTGCGATAAGCAGTAAAGACCATCTGTAAACGGAGTGTAGAGCGTAACCATGTACGATCGTGTCCACGGCTAATTTTATCAATCGAAAAATCAAAAGCAGCATTAATAGTCCTGCACTGACGTTGCCAAATTTGACAAATTTATCCCAATAAACACCCCAGGTGTTTTCGGATAAGATATTCAATGAATCCGCATCCAATAGATGTTTGAGCGATATACCCGCGCCTACCATGCCTTGTCCCGTGATTCCACGAGCTACAGAATTAAGGATAACTGCTTTTTCGGCGGGGAACATAATATGTTTCCTCAATTCGCCCAGAGTTTTTTCTGAGTAGATTCCCGTAGATCCAAGATTTTCCAGATTTGTATACTTCCAAGTGGCTTGATCATTCGGTTTGAGCATAGTTCGAACGGTGGCCTCAATATAATGGGGAATTACTTTATACCAGATTCCATTTAGTCGGCACATTGGAGGTGCTGCTAAATTACATAATATTTGTACTCCTGACTCCACTAACACATGCGTGCGTAGTCGTAGAAATAAACTTTGATTTCCTCGGGTGACGGAAATGTCAATATAACATTCAGATATTTGTCGAACTCTTACTTCCACAGGTATGCATTTGATGATGTGAATTGCCTCACCGGCAGACATAGCCATAAAACCCGGACCTCTCATAATGTTGAAGACGAATTTGTCTGGATTGCTGGCGGCGATGGACAAACTGTTTTTTAAAACTTTAAAACTAAAATATCGTAATATAAAGATTTTAACTCGCTACGAATGTGTTTCTCTGCATAGATAAACTTACTATTAACATATGCAAAAATGTCAACGTTTTCTACCTTGATTTTTTTACAGTTGATATGATTGGTCGGCTGCCTGAAAATGGCGCTGTAAACAATTTCGGATGTTCGGTTTGAAATATTGGATATCCGCATAATTTTCGCTCGCTCTTTATTGTCAACGCAAAAGTAATATCTTCCGTTTCTACGGTTATTATTACTGGTGCGTCTCGATTGTTAATTTCTTCTATACGAGAGGATATTCTTTCATACAGAACGTCATATTTATTGAAATCGCAACTATCTTTCTCTAAAAGGTCCCAGTAAGTGTAACTTCGTTCTAAATCAAAACACGAACCCTCTCTTATGGAACAAGTGGTTCCAGTTTTTAAATGTGCACGTCCGGTTTTTAAATTAAGAGATACCGTGTCTGTATGTAGGATTATTTCCACTACCGCTTGTACTATTACATTGTTCCATGATCCGTATGGATCAAAATAATGCGCGCTGTTACAAGTTCCATCGGCTGTGACAGTTCCCGCGAGCATTACATTTCTAATATTTAGCTGGCCAACGCTCAGGCCCGAAATTATTACATTATTTCCTAATACTATAGTATTGGTATTATGAATATTTTTACATTGATCGTGTGAAAGTTCTACGATATATTCCGTTATTCCGTTTAATACAGGGGATGCATGCGAATGCATTCCACAATAGGTAATATGTCTCTTAACTAATACTTTGCACCGAATTGCCTTCGACGTTGAATATTCTGCGAGTTGCAACAACTGAATATATAATAAAGTGTGATTAACCGTTGGTTCTGGAATTTCACACTCTCCAGTAGTTATATTTAATTGCGGACTCCCGCAGTCATACCCAATTAGATCTGCGCCGTAAGTTACTGATGCTAATAAAAATATCGACCATATAATCTGTGAATTGATCATCTTGTTTTTGTTGGGTAAATCTCCTAAAATCAGACGTGGTTTTTATTAGATTATGATGTTATAGGTGATTTTTTTAATCTATTGATATTAACTTCTACTGTTTCTTCCTTATTTCTAGTTTTCTTTTGAATATTGATTTTTACGTTATTCTTATTTATCATTTCTAATACTTCATGGGGGCCTGTGTACTGATTTTGTAATTTATGAATTTTTCCACCCTTGAGTAAAAATACAAAATCGCCCGGTCTTAGAGTAAGAGGATTTATGTTTCTATCATAATATTCTTTAGACTTAGTCATCGATGCTTGTAAATTACTCCTAGCTACCTGTCTAATATTATGTAATTTGGTTACTAAATCGGATAAATATTGATTATATGTATCTGAATGGGTATCGGCTAGAGCGTCGTCACTCGAAATAGGTCTCGCTAATCTACCGAATACTAATTCATATGGTGTATGTTTAGTGCCTTCTTGAATGCTAGTATTGTAAGAGAACTTTGCAAACTCCAACTCATCCCATTCATTTTCAAGATTAGCATACTGTTTTAAATATTGGACTAAAACATGATGTGATCGTTCTAGTGAACCATTCGATTGCGGATGAAAATCTGTGGTTTGACAATTTTTTATTCTGAATTTCTTTGACACTTTTTTCATCAGTATACTGAGAAAATTTCTACCCTGATCTGTTAGAACTATTCTAGGAGCTCCAAATACGCATATGAAGTTTTTAATAAATGCATCTGATATAGTTTCCGCAGTGGCGTTTTTCAAGGCGACGCCTATAGAATATTTTGTAAGTGTGTCTTGCGTCGTTAGTATGCACTCATTTCCGGAACTAGTTTGAGGTAAAGGCTCTACTATATCTAAAGCTATTTTATCAAATACTGTCCTCGGTGTTTCAGTGATAACCATAGGGTTTTTTGTTTTTACACGAACTAATTTCTTTAATTGGTAGTCTAAACAATTACGTATAAAATCCTGTATATCTGTTTTCATATTTTCCCAAAAATAATATTGTCTAATTCTATTGTATGTTTTTGTAACGCCTTTGTGTCCACCCATCATTGACGCATGATATTCCTCTAAAATTCTTTGCCTATTTTCTTGTCCTAGGTATTTTACATCACCGTGGCATATAATTAATTTAGTATTAATTCTATTAAAAACTTGAGCTAATTCATTATGTACTATTTCCCATTCAACATACTTAATTTTTTTTTTATTTACAAATGCTAATCGATCGCAAGTCTAATTCCCTTAATAAATTTTCTAGTTCATTTATTACATTTTTTCTTATTTTAGCCGAATCTACCAAATTTTTGCAAATCTTTGGTACTATGAAAACTATATGATATCTTCCGTTTTTATTTGTATAACTAATTTTTTAAACTGGCATATTTCATGCCTGCATTTTAATATTTCTGAACCTATATCCTCGGGTTCGTTGTTTTCGTTTATAAAATATAAGAAATTATCCTTACGCATATATATCTGATCCCGAGAGTTTATAATATTTATCGAAAATCGACGGACCTTTTCATAATTTAGCTGCACACTTTCAAAATCGTACGTATTTTCTGGAGTCGGAGGTTCAGCATTATCTAGTGATATCAAATCATCATTTTCACTGTCTTCGTCGGAAGCTGAATCTTCCGATTCACTATCGCTTTTATAATCAGTTTCCTAGGAAACTCCGGTGGATAGTTTTTGTATTTTGGAATCGTCGTCTGGACGAGTCATGAGTTTATGACGGTCACTTCTGTTTGGTTGGTCGCTTTGACGAGGCTGTTCGTGTACCTCGGCAACTACGGTCAATCGGTTTGAATTATTTGCATTCGTTTCCGAAGTGTAATCGTCGTTATCATACTCATTTATTTTCATATTTTCATCGGAATAATGCCTTCGTGATTGTCTCGTTGGATACCTTATCACTTTTTAGTTTCACATTTCTTTCTTCGATATAGGGTTTAGAAGCAGAAGGAAGTTCTTTTATGACTGTTGACAGTTCTAAATTCTTTTTCAAGCGCTCACTTCTTCGCAACATCTGGGGTTTTTGTAGAAGGTATAGTTCAGTTTTTTTTGGTCTACCTCTCGGACGAGGTGGTTCAAAACTGTGTGTAGTGTTATAGCAAATACCGGGTTTCGTGATAATGCATCAGCATTTACATTAGTTTTGCTGGCTTTATAGACTACATCGTAAGTGTATTCCCCGAGTTTTAATCTCCATTTTAAAACACGAGAATTGACATTTTCTGTTGTTCGAAACCGAATTACTGGCTTGTGATCAGTGACTAAGGTAAATCTTCTTCCGTATATATATGGTCGAAATTGTGAAACGGCGTATACTATGGCTAGTGCTTCCTTTTCGTAAATGTCATATTTTTTTTCTCATACTTTCTTTGCCAATTTCTCCTTGAGATAATATTCCACCTATCGCGAAACCTGAAGCATCAGTTGTAATAATAAATGGTTTGAAAAATCAGGATATTGTAATATCGGTTCAGAAATGAGTTTATCTTTTAAAATGTTAAATGCAATTTCTTGTTTTGTTGTCCAATTAAAGGCAACATCATCTTTTAATAAATTACTTAAAGGTCTAGCTATTTTTGAGAAATCTTTAATAAATCGTCTATAGTAACCGGATAAGCCTAAGAATTGGCGAATATTCTTTTGGTTTTTAGGAATTGGAAATTGTTGTACTGCTTTCAGAGTTTCAGGATTGGGCTTAATTCCGTCTTTGCCGATAACGTGTCCTAAATAGACTACTTCGTGTCGTAGAATTTTACGGGTTGGAGTTTTAAGTTTGCTTCGCGAAGTCGTGCCATTAATTTATGCATTTTTACTTCGTGTTCGCTTAATGATGATGCGTATACAACTATGTCGTCCAAATAAACGAAGAGTTCTATCTCTTGTAAACCTGTAAGGATAACGTCCATTAGTCGTTGGAACGTAGCTGGAGCATTTTTTTATCCAAACGGCATTCTTTGAAATTGATAGTGACCATAAGGAGTTGAAAAGGCTGTTTTATGCGCATCTTCCGGATGCATTTTTATCTGGTGAAACCCGTTTGCTAGATCAATCACAGAGAAATATTTTGCTCCACCGAGTTGATCTATGATATCTATAATGTTTGGAAGGGGATAAGAATCACCGATTGTTTTCTCATTTACTTTACGGAAATCGAGGACCATGCGCCAGCGTTTGTTTCCTTCGGCGTCGGCCTTTTTTGGAACGACCCATACGGGTACGTTGTATGGAGATTTGGAAGGTTTTATGATGCCTTGTTCGAGAAGTTCGGAAACTTGTTTGTTTACTTCGTCTTTATGGATTGCAGGATATCGGTATAGCCTAGTGTTTATGGGTCGTCTGTTGTTATAATTCGATGTTGTAATACATCTGTGCCGTTTAATTCATCACCCGGTAAGTAAAAGCAATCAGTTCTTTCCTTTAATATATTTTCGGCGCTGTATCTTTCTTCAGGATTCAGATGTTCTAAATTAATCAGTTTTAATAACTCGTTGATTCTTTCATTTTTTATCGAATTTACGTTAAATATTCTATTGTTTTTTGATTCTTGTTTCTTTCGATTTTTATATTCTTCGTATGTCAAGATTTCATCGAAACTTTCGTTTTTCGTTTTATTTTGATTTAGTATTTTTTTTATTTGGATTTAGAATTTTTTCGTTTTTATTTTGACTTAGCAAATTTTCGTTGTTATTTAGATTTAGTAATTTTTTGTTTTCATTTTAATTTAGTAATTTTTCGTTGTTGTTTAGATTTGGTAATTTTTTGTTTTCATTTTGATTTAGTAATTTTTCATTTTTATTTAATTTGAAGATTTGTGGATTATCCCTTTTTGGTTCACTTAGATTTAGAGAGTTTTTATTTGCTCCGTTATTTTCTTCGGAGGATTTTAGAGCTGATTTATTTTGATTCAGTGGATTTTGATTTAGTAGATTTTGATTTAGTAGATTTTGATTTGTTCCGCTATTTTTTTCGGAGGTTTTTATTAATAATGAATCAGTTGTATTGACGCTCGTTTATGTTTCCTACTTCTTCGATTTCCAGTGTAGGAATTTCCAAATCAAATTCTTCTTCCGTCGTATTAAACACCGAAAAATATGGTTTTCCGCGTGTATTCTTGACAAGGGCCTTTCCTGCGTAAATTCCTTGTCCTATCTTTAAGTCCGGTAAATGTCCGACTCGTAACTCTGGATTCGCAACTCGAGCATAGCAAATCGTGGTACTCCTCGGGGAATGCGTTGAGTGTCATAAAAATCAAAGCACACAGCCTTCTCATCTCCATAGAGATCCAAGCGTCGGTCATCGTTATTTATCTTAGCGGAAAAATTCGTTTCCTAATAATCCGTTTTGTTTGATCTGAAAATCAGCTGGAACAACATAGAAACTCACGAGACAATCTAAGAGCTCGACAGTGACAGTCCCTAAGGTAGTCAATAGGTGACGAGTTATTCCATTCAGCTTTAAAATTTCCTTTTGATCAATAAATATGTCTGATGAAAGCGAATCTGCCCTAAGGAGATTGGGACCTGATCCTGAATCTAGGAGAAAGCTCTGTATACCCTTCAATGGTTTTGCTACTACACGAATCGATGGTGCAGAATCTTTTATTCGGACATTGACCGTTCGGACAAATTCGTTTCGGCATTTATTGCTCGGACGCGACGTTCGGCTTGAGAAGTCTCCCTCGGAGCGCCCGTTGGGAGGGGATCGTGCGAGTTTCCCTGATTTTGTGTTTTTTGAGAGTTATTAAATTCACGTTTACGACATTCGTTTATAGTGTGCCCAAGATTTTTGCAATAATTGCAGAATTTTTTATTATTATAGTTATTATTATGGTTATTATTCGCGTTATTAAATTTCCAGTGGTTTTTAGGGGTTTTTTGGTCAAAATTAGTTTCTCTCAAATGTGTATTTTGCTGTCTAGGAAATAATTGTTCAGGTTGTTGACTAAAGTTTCTTTTATGGTAGGGATTCGAAACACGGGAAGAATTGCCGGTGTTTGCATCTTGACTGGCGGCACCTCTGAACCAGCAGTGTAATCTCATTATCAGTTCGAAGGAGTTTTAATGCAGCTAGTTTTTTTTTCCGATTGTAATAATTGAAGGTACGGCTTCACCGAGTTTCGAAAACTTTTTATTAAGTCGCAATTGTAAATCGGGTAATAATCCATCCGTGAACGCATCGACAATTTCTTGATCGATGGAAGCTATTTGTTCTTCGCTTAAATCATTTTCAATTTCTATTTTTCGCGCCTCGAGGATGCGGTTGCCTATTTCAAGCACTTTATTAGCACAGGAAATCGTATCTTCGTTTTCTTTTTGAAATATTTTGCCTAATTCGCGTCGAATTTGATTTGCGGATAAAGCCGGAGCATATATACTTTTAATATATTTTGAAAAATCAGCCAGTTTTTCATATTTTTATCCAGTTATTACGCGCCTAGCTTCACCTGTTAAACGCGTTCTAATTAATTTTACGAGGTTTGCTTCTGCAGATTCTGGAAGCATTAACAATGCTTCGTCGCATCCTTCTAGAAAGGTGAAGACTGAAATATTTTCCCGTCAAAGATAGGTACGCATTCGAGAGCGTCTCGAAGCGTGACTGTTTGTGTATTTTGAGCCATTTCGTATGAATAATCTACTTTATTTTTTATATCGGTTTCTAAATTCTTATGTATTTTCTTTTCTAAGTTTTTTGGATCTTGGTCGAAAATTGATCTATCTACCGTGGTATTAGAACGAAGTGCGCGATCTTGAGGTTTGGAGAGTGTTCGACCGGCATAATTTCCAATCATGATCATTGATTTATCTCACCGCTGTCACAATTTTGTTATATCCCAGAACTGAGAAGCAGATCTGGAACGTATTTAGTTGGCCATTTTTTTGGTCAAGGCACTTAAGCCCTTTACCTGGGAGCTGGCCTATGATCACGAGTTTAAGGAAAGGAAGGAGGGGAAAAATAACCTCAGTATTGAGCTTTTATTTAATCAGTAATTGATTAATTTTGTGGATATAATATACCTTTTTACTCGTTTCGTTATCATCGGCTATTGGAGAGGATTTATAGGGATAGCAGGTCGAGGGGAATTAACTGCAGGGAAGGAGATTGTGAATAAAACATTATATATATATATATGTATATGTAACGTATGTTTTGAGGCCCCAAATAAAATGTTACATTTGACCCCGTGTTTTGCTGCCAAACAACAATATAAAGGGTATAAGAATACTATCCCGTCCATAGAAAGAAATTATTTATAAAAAATTGTATATATAGTATGTATTGGCTGATATGAGGCCCGAAGCAATAAATTGAGGACCAAAAGTAGTATATAATGACGCTTATGAAGCCCAGGAAGAAGTATATAACGACACTTATGAGGCCCAGGAAGAAGTGTATAACGACACTTATGAGGCCCAGAAAGAAGTATTTAACGACACATATGAGGACCAACAAAAAGTACATAACGGCGCATATGAGGACCTACAATAATTATATGCAAGGACAAATATGAGGACCTATAAGAAGTATATAATGGCGGCTATAAGAACCTACCATACGATTCCTTATGACGACTTAGAACCAGTTGCCATGAAACGATTTACAGTTAATTAATTAATTTCTTATATTAAAAGGGTCATAAACGAACGTTTTAAAACATTTCAAGACAGTGGCTTTCCTAGACTGAATATTGTATATCCCAATTGAGGTCTTGAAAACAGATCGGAATCGGAAAAAGAAACTGGACAAACATTTTCCAGACAATAAAATTGTTAATAATTATTTCGGCAGAATAATGTGGAACGAGATTGAAATATCCAGTTTTTTCAGCAACAAGTCAAGTAACAACATTTAATCGAAAAAATTGAATAAATTAAGAACACGAAACATTCGCTTCTTAACTATTAATAATTTTTAATATATTCTAGACGTATTAGATTTGCAATCAATAAACTTTTGAAAACATTTCAGAAAAAGGGTATTTTGAGGATCAAAAATTTCACGCAACGGCACATACGAGGACAGAATAAGGCAAATAATGGCATATATGAGGACCGGCGCGATTTAAAGTCAAGTAAATGTGAAAAAATCATTAAAAAGTTACTGGACATACATTTTCCTCCCAATACAATTATTATAATAATGACTTTGGCAGAATTGTCTGGGAGGATGTCGTTGAAATATCAATCAGTTTTCTGAATCGCAATTTTGGTAATAATGCTACATCTCAAAATTCCATAACTTATGAACAAGAAACTCTCGCTTCTTAACTATTAATAGTTATTAATATATTTTAGACGTATTAGATTTGGAATTAATAAACTTTTGAAAACATTTCATAAAAAGGGTATTTTGAGGACGAAAATTTCATGTAACGGCACATACGAGGACAGAATAAGGCAAATAATGGCATATATGGGGACCGGCGCGATTTAAATTCAAGTAATTGTGAAAAAATCATTAAAAAGTTACTCGACATACTTTTTGTCTCCCAATACAATTATTATAATAATAACATTGTCAGAATTGTGTAGGAGGATGTCATTGAAATATCAATCAGTTTTCTGAACCTCAATATAGGTAATAATGCTACATCTCAAAATTCCATAACTTAAGAACACGAAACTCTCGCTTCTTAACTATTAATAATTATTAATATATTCTAGACGTATTAGATTTGCAATCTATAAACTTTTGAAAACATTTCATAAAAAGGGTATTTTGAGGACCAAAAATTTAATGCATCGGCACATATGAGGACAGAATAAGGCATACAATGTCATGTATGAGGACAAGCGAGTTTTTCGGTCAAGTGAATGAGAAAAAAATCATTAAAAAGTTACTGGACATACATTTTCCTCCCAATACAATTATTATAATAATGACTTTGGCAGAATTGTCTGGGAGGATGTCGTTGAAATATCAATCAGTTTTCTGAATCGTAATTTTGGTAATAATGCTACATCTCAAAATTCCATAACTTATGAACAAGAAACTCTTGCTTCCTAACTATTAATAATTATTAATATGTTCTAGACATATTAGATTTGCAATTAATAAACTTTTGAAAACAATTCATAAAAAGGGAATTTTGAGAACCAAAAATTTCATGCAACGGCACATGCGAGGACAGAATAAGGCAAATAATGGCATATATGAGGACCGGCACGATTTAAAGTGAAGTAAATGTGAAAAAATCATTTAAAAGTTATTGGAGATACATTTTGTCTCCCAATACATTTATTATAATAATGACATTGTCAGAATTGTGCGGGAGGATGTCATTGATATATCAATCATTTTCTGAACCGCAATTTATGTAATAATGCTACATCTCAAAATTCCATAACTTAGGAACACGAAACTCTTGCTTCTTAACTATTAATAATTATTAATATATTCTAGACGTATTAGATTTGCAATTAATAAACTTTTGAAAACATTTCATAAAAAGGGTATTGAGAGGACCAAAAATTTAACGCAACGGCACATACGAGGACAGAATAAGGCAAATAATGGCATATATGAGGACCGGCGCGATTTAATGTGAAGTAAATGTGAAAAAATCATTAAAAAATTACTGGACATCCATTTTCCTCCCAATATAATTATTATAATTATGACTTTGTCATAATTGTCTGGGAGGATGTCGTTGAAATATCAATCAGTTTTCTGAACTGCAATTTAGGTAATAATGCTACATCTCAAAATTCCATAAATTAGGAACCAGAAACTCTCGCTTCTTAACTATTAATAGTTATTAATATATTTTAGACGTATTAGATTTGGAATGAATAAACTTTTGAAAACATTTCATAAAAAGGGTATTTTGAGGACCAAAAATTTCATGTAACGTTTTTTTCAAAGGACGGTGAGTAATACGAACGCATGTTACTTATATTTTTTATATATACATTTTTCAATTGAAATAATGTTCTGATTATATTTCAGATTTAGAGGAGCTGCTCATCGATCGTGTAATCTTAAATACCAGGATTCACGGTATATTCCTGTAATTTTCCATAATTTGAGTGGTTATGACTCTCATTTATTCATAAAAGAAATTGCTTCAAATGATATTATGAAAGGACGAATAAGGCTTATACCACAGACAAAAGAGCGTTATATATCGTTTACGAAATTCATCGATGGAAGTGACATTAGTTTTAAATTCATCGACTCTTTTCGTTTTATGCCTTTTTCCTTAGAAAAATTGGCATCATATCTTAATGATCTTGATATTACTCGAAAAGTATTTGAGAAGGATGATTGCTATACGTCCGATAAAATTGCCCTTCTTACGAGAAAGGGAGTTTTTCCATATGATTACGTATGTTCGTATGACTCCTTAGAAACAACACAGATGCCAAGTAAGGATCAATTCTACAGCACTTTAAATAAATGTCACATCTCTGAAGATGATTATCAACATGCTACGACTGTATGGAATGAATTTCAAGCGAAAAACCTCGGTGAATATTCCGATCTTTACTTAAAAACCGATGTTCTTCTACTGTCAGATGTCTTTGAGAATTTTCGAAAAACTTGTATGAGAATATATGAATTGGATCCAGCACACTATTACACAACACCTGGTTTGACGTGGGATGCCATGCTTAAATATACTAAAATTGAATTAGAACTTCTTACTGATATTGATATGCTGTTATGCATTGAACGAGGTATTAGAGGTGGTATCAGTCAGTGTTGCAATCGATACGCTAAAGCGAATAATCGCTATATGAGAAAGGAGGATTACAATGAGAGTGAAGAATCGAAATATCTTTTGTACTATGACGTGAATAACCTCTATGGTTGGGCAATGACTCAATCGTTACCTTATGGAGGATTTGCGTGGGTTGAGAATATTGAAGACTTAAATTTTTACAAAGTTGATGATGATTCATCAATAGGGTATATTCTGGAAGTAGATCTTGAGTACCCTGAGAGTATACATGATGTTCATAAAGATTTGCCGCTTTGTCCTGAACATTTAGCTCCCCCGGGTTCATCACAGAGGAAACTAATGACAACTTTATACAACAAAGAACGCTATATAATTCATTACAGAAGTTTAAAACAAGCTGTGAGTTGTTGAATGTTAATAACAAAGATTCATAGAGTCTTGAAATTTAACCAGAAACCGTGGCTTAAATTGTACATTGATTTAAATAGCAGAAGAAGAGAGCAAGCGAAAAATGAATTTGAGAAAGAAATACCAAAACTCTTCAATAATGCTGTCTACGGTAAAACGATGGAAAATGAACGCAAACGTGTTGATGTTAAGCTAGTCACCAAATGGCATGGACGTTACGGCGCAGAAGCCTTGATTGCTAAACCAAATTTCCACAGTTGCTCCATTTTTGCGGAAGATCTTGTAGCTGTGCAATTATCACGTACAGAGATATGTATAAGAAAACCACTATACATCGGAATGTGTGTTTTGGATATATCAAAAACACTTGTATGAATTTCATTATGAATACATGAAGGCGCGTTTTGCAGATAATTGCAAACTACTCTATACCGATACTGACAGTTTTATATATGAAATAAGATGTGGTGATGTGTATGAATCAATGAAACAGGATATTCATAGATTCGATACGTCTGATTATCCAAACAATAATCAAGAGGAGCGGGAGCTCCTCGCGCCAAGTTCTTAGCGCGCGGCGAACGCTACTCCTTTACAGCTAACATAGCGTTTTTGCATGTACGCTTAGCATACTTTCCGATTCCGTACGTTTCTCTGTACAGGGGCGGCGACTTACAGATTCACCAGGTGGGGAGTAAAATCGTTGAAATATGAAGAAGGGGGGGGGGGAGATTCTTCGGGACACAAAATACAGTGTTCGAGCGCGCTAGCGTGTGTGGTTGTGTGGATAATGGAGGGTATGCACATGAAACATTTGTAACGTATTTTAATAATATATATATTGAAGAATAAATTATAACGTATACATTACTGTATCAACTTCATTGTTGCAAAGCAAACGTAGCACTTCGAATTTTATTTCGAATAATGAATTCATTCATTAGCGAATCGATATCCAAACTCGCTGCTACATCAGAGTGAATGTGCAGCATTGCTGTAGAATTTAGTAAATTTTGCAGCATCGTTGATCGTAAATACGTTTTCAACCTCCTTAATGCAGAAAATGACCTCTCCGCAGTACACGAGGTTGCTGGAATAGTGAGTAAAAGTTTTATTACTTTCGTATACTCTGAAACCAGTTCTCTTATAGCTGAATCATTTCGTGGATTTCGACCACATCTTTTAAAGTTGAAATCTTTATTTTTCTTGCTGTAATGATATCAAAAAACATTTTCCTGTGAAGTTTAAGTTTGCCTTCATCGAAGTCAGTCTTATAGACTGAAATTAAACGGTCAATGTCATTTTCATTTTGGCGAAGGGCAACATTTTCTATTAAATTCAAAAGATCCATAGCCTCTGAAGAAAATCTCTCATTTAAAGATACGGTGACTTGGTCGTATACTTCGAAGTCAATTTTCTTAAGTCGAATCTTTGGTGTATCAAACACATATCCATCAACCGCTCCATCATTTTCTAATCGCCTTGGGACTTTACGAGAACGAGGTAAATTTGGTTCATCTAATCCTAGATTTTTGGCACTAATAGTCACATCATCCCATACAGCTTCAAAACTGTCTTCTCTATCCTGAGCAAAAATTTCCATGACTGCTTGTACTTTGCTGTGAGCTTCATGAATGTTTAAATCAGATTTTTGTAAACTTGCATTTAAAGTTTCAATTTTATCGAATATTCCAATCATGAAATTTAAAATAAAATAAAATTCAAAATTTTCCAATTGTTTCAAAAATCCAACAGCCTTTGCATATACGCCACAGTCGAGTTTTGTGTCATTTTGTAACTACTCGAAGAAGCGCATAGCAGCCTCATAATTCGACCGTTTTTGGAGAGTCTTTAAAGATTTTACTCGCACGCACCACCTTTGTAAATAAAAATTAGTTTAGACATTAAATAATGTACCTGTAAATACATTAACTATTTATGTAAAATATAAGAATATTTTATATATTATAGGATATGTACTAATATTTTAGATATAATGAAGTGTAAAAATTTAATCACACCTGGTCGGACAAAATTGCGCTAACATGGAACAGTCTTCTGATTGAAAATGTTTAAATTGTGCAAGCCGCTTCGGGGAATCACGAATGAAGTTTATCATTTGTGGGCATTGCAATGTACGTACACAGCTCTATGCTCTACCTCCTTAATACGTGCTTGCAAACCTGTGATTCGTCCACTGACATTCGCTGCTCCATCGTAGCATTGTCCTCTTAAACTATGAATGTCTAAATCAAAACGTACCAAAATATCTTTCACTATTTGAAAAAGAGTTTCGGCAGTTGTACTACTCGTTTCGTAGAATCCCATAAATATTTCTTCGATTGCTAAATTGTCGTCCACAATTCTTACCGAAAAGGATACTTGTTCTAATCGCGAAATATCCGAAGTTTCATCAATGATTATTGCAAAATATTCAGCTTTCTTGATTTCGAAGAGCAATTCTGTAATTACTTTATTGGCCATTAAATGAAGTATTTCATTGACGATATCATGGTGAATCCATTTATATGATTTTTGGTTCAACCATGAAGTTAATATGTCAGTATCTTCAGCTCGCAGTCTCAGCAAATTTAATAAATTTGAAGTGTCATCCGATTTCCCACGGAAAGCTAAACCTTGCTGTGCTAAATATCTGATTGTGGAAAATATTTTGCGCAAAGCTTCTCGAGCATCTGCCATCTCTTTTTGCTTTGCGGTAGACAAATATTGGACAACTGTTTTTGTCTTAAGAATCGTTAAAGCAGTTACGGCCGCCAAATGAAGCTCACTTCTTTCGTGAATTTTCAGACGAGCATTTGCATTTTTCCAGCTATTGAATCCATTTTTTACGAATGCTTCTATCGTATTTATAGCATGAGAATTTGAAGGTAATGGTAATTTCAGTGCCAATGCTTCGGTACATGCAGTACAAACTATTTTTTTGTTATTATTTAATTTTATCCATGAAAAGTCTTTTTTCCAACGATCATAGGATTTAGGTACACCAGCATTATCTACACGGAAACATTAATAATAGATAAAAGGTTACATACAAAACTCTTGTTTTAAATTTCACTGTTATGAACATATCGATGGTTCTTACGAAAACTCGTTCATTTCAATATTTTTCACGAAGATTCATTTATTTCACGAATGGCCTCAAATTTCATTTTGTTATTACGATTTTACAGAAATTCCTTTTAACCACTTCAGTGGTAGCCATTTTAAGTGACATATTACTAAATTTAGCACATTTACAGCCGCCATATTGGAGCCGCCATTTCAAATTTTACCATTTTAACGCCAGATTCAGATTCAGCGACCCAAAATAATTTGGTGTACCAAGTTTCATACAAATTCATTAAAAATTGTGAAAGTTATTGCAAAATGTACACATATGATCCATTACCACGTTTGTCAATATTTTTTTTTGTACATATATGATCCATTACCACTCAAGTGGTTAAACAGGCTTATTCATCTAGAGGTGAAATGTATAAAAATGTGCCGGCATCCCATAGGCACGATATGAAATGCGCAAGCGCGAATTCAATTGTTTCGTACGGTTTTGTATAGAAAACGGAAAAGTTTCGTACAGTTTTAACATTATATCCTCGCGCATGCGCACAATTTTTTTGCATAATTTGGCCGACTTCGTTTACTCCCGTGTCGTAACCGTTCGTCACAAACGGGCGCAAATAGATGAAAATTTATACGAAATGAACAAATTTACAATTGAACTTTTGAAAAAGAAACTATTTATTAAAAATTGAAGTCGTTTACATATCTTTTGAAAAATCTTTATACTTTTTATTGTTTGTATAAATGTTAAGAAATACATGTATTCGGATTTTTTTTCAAATTTCAATGAACTTCCGTGAATTCATGCAAATCTTCCCGTCTTTGTAAGGATCTGTATTCTAAATTTTAAATTAACTGAGATTTGAAATTTTATCTGAAAATTGAGGTAAAAATAACCGTCTTGCAAAGATTTTTGCAAGTTTTTGCAGGTTGATCTCGCTAATAGCTTGCTACTGGGAACGAGACCAATGCGAGATGAAAAAAATTTGAATTTCAATAAATGACATCTAACCTACAAAAAGTTCAAATTTTTCTTCTTACCTTTGTCTATTGTATGATTTAATGTTTTCGCAGTATCTTTGCCATCTGGATTTTGATCGACAATATCGACATTCTCGTGACAAACTGTGTGTTTCAGATTGTTCGTAAACTTTTGTTTATTATCATTCGAACTGCAAGTTTCGAGAATTTCAGAATTCTCATTTCTGCAACATGCAGGCGAAATTTTTGTTCTAATGATATATTTATCCATGTTTCACTGCACTTATATTTTACATATTCACACATGTGAAATACTCGTGACTTTTGTGCAAGAGATAATCTTGCCAACCATAATAATATAAAACGTGTTGAGATATCCGCGCGTGTGGTTTTGATTCTGACCTTAAAAATTTCGACGGTGGCGGCGCTAGTAGGCACGGCCCCAGAAAGGCTCGAATATACAGGTATTCTTGTCCGCTATTTTGGGTCCTGGGGAGAGAAAGACCCTATACCGATCTATGTATTTTTGCGTTTTTCTGAGTAGAAATAATGATAATAAATATTCGATAAAAACTTCTTTTCAGGTCATGATTATTTTATGTAAGAACACAGAAACTTTATTTTAAAAGTTGGACAATGGAATAATTCGTTTTCTTACAAAATTTGTCGATTTTTGTCTCGAACATTAATCCCATTGAATTACGCCTATAAAAACAAGAAATATTACAGGAAGAAGAAGGAAGTACACAAACCAGGAATATAGTTATACACTGCAATAAATGCTACAAAATCACATTGTATATTGTATCTTATAAAGTCAGTTTTCTCCATTTACTGCAATGTATAACTTATTTAATTTGTATCTCCCGTCCCCCTCGTGCATTCTCTAGCGGTCAAGGAGCTGAACTTATTTTTGTGTAAAGGGGACTAAAAGGCATATTCGGAGACATGATACGAAAGAGAATTATGAATCGAAGTAACGGATATAGTGTATTGTCCCTATCCTTCTGTCTTCTGTAAAATTCGACGTTCATTTTATTAAATTTTAATTTTACTCCATGAGCTGCCAGGTGTGGAATTCCACACCCGGGAAATTCTCAGGTGGGGACTACTCCACGCTTCCACCACATAGTCGCCGCCCCTGTCTCTGTAACATTTCCGAGTTTTGGTTATGGCCAATATTTTTTATTTTTTTTTATCTTTAATTTAAGCCTAGTCCGATTAAAATCGGTTCAGTACATCGTGAGAAACCAATTATTAGTTTAGTCATATGTATGATTTCAACGATCGAAAAATTTTCATCATACTTGAGACGTCATGTGACGAACCTTAAATGTGTCCAAAGCATGCTGATTGGTCCAAATAAGAAAGGTGCGATTAGCGTGCATAGGCAAGATGGCGGCCTGTGTTCAGTACTATAGCGCTATACTAGATATGTATGTACCGTATGTATTAAGAGGGACTGATGATTTGACATCTCCAATTCTTCCCAGAAGATGATTTCTGAAGCTGGAAAACTCCGTTGTGGTCGACGTGTTTGTCAGGTTAGTGGTAAAGCAAACATACTTTTTATTTTATATTTTATATTATTGAAATTATGCCAACGAGCAATAAAATATGGCAAGAAATAAATTTAAAAAATTATGTTTGCCACTTTATTTATAAAAAGGATGCAATGCTTTGTGGGTTATATCTTTTTTAAAGGAGTCCAGGAGTTAGTTTGGCATTATCACGAGCAGTCACTACTGCCACGAGTCATTATGCGGAGTCCAGGAGTTATCCAAGGAGTTACGAATGAGGAATCAGGTTAGTTTCAGAAAATGACGACAATTTATAGTCTTGACATTTAATTTTGAAAAATGATTGGTGCTTTGTGTGATTTTCTTTTATTTAGGAAGCTATCATCGCATCATCGGACTTGCCTACGGCTGACCACTCCATGTCCCTCTGAATTTAATTCTTTTGATCAGGGGTTAAGTAGACGAGGAAACAAATTTCAATTTTTCCATTGTGCGAGTCGCAGGCGAGGAAATTAAACTTCATTATTTTCATCACGCGTATAACAGACAGGAAAATCAAAGTCCACTTTTTAAATGATACGTAAAGCAGGTAAGAACACAACATTTTAATTCTTTTATCTTGCGTGGTGTACCCGAGTGAACTAAATTTCACTTTTTTTATCATGAATGTAGCAAACGAATCAATAAATTTTTAATTTTTTTTTATCAAGCATGGAGCATCTGTAAGATCGAAATTTAGTTTCCTTGATAGGAAACTAGGGTAGAATCAGGAATCAAATTTCACTTTTTTGGTGGTACATGTAGCAGAGAAGGAAGTGAAATTCCACTTCTTTTATCATGGGTGGAGGAACCGAGAGATCTAAATTTAATACTTTTGATCAGGCATTGAGTAGACAAGGACTACATTTTTTTTTATCGTGCGAGAAGTGACAGAGTGAACTAAATGTCACATTTTTCGATCATGCGTGGGGTGGACGAAGGAACCAAATTTCATTTTTTGATAGTGCACGTGGCAGACAAGAAAACGAAATTTCACTTTTTTCATTTTACGAGTGGCAGACGAGAAAACCAAACTTCATTTTTTTCATCATCCGTATATCGGACAGGGAGGCCATTACACGTACCATCAAAAAAGTGAAATTTGATTCCTGCATCTACTCTACAGTCTACACACGATCAAGGAAACTAAATTTGGATCTCTCGGACGCTCTACATTCTATGAGAAAAGTATAATTTATTCATTCGTCTGATACACGCATAATGAAAAAAGTGAAATTTAGTTCACTCAGATACACCATGCATGATAAAAGAATAAAAATGTTGTGTTCTTGCCTGCTTTACGTATCATCAAAAAAGAGGACTTTGATTTCTCTGTCTGCTATACGTGTGATGAAAAAAAATGACATGCAGTTCACTCGAGTACTCCACATACGATAAAAAAATTGAAATTTCTTTTCCTCGATGTCACAAGTATCATCAAAAAAATGGAACTTGGTTCCTTCGTCTATGCCACAAATAATCGAAAAAAGTGACATTTAGTTCACTCGGTCACTTCTTGCACGTGTGAAATGTGGTCCTTGTCTATTCTACGCCTGATGAAAAGAATTAAATTTAGATCTCTCGGATGCTCCACTCATGATAATATAGTGACATTTGATTCTCACTTCTGCAAAACGGATGATCAAAAAAGGGAAATTTGAATCCCTCGGCGGCCACATGCATGATGAAAAAAATGAAATTTAGTTCACTCGGGTACATCATGCACGATAAAAAAAAGCAAAATTTGAATCCCTCGTCTGCTATATCCATGACGAAAAATGTGAAATTTAGTTCACTTGTATACAGCATGCAGGATAAAAAAATGTGAAATTTGAACCCTCTGCTACACGCATGATAAAAGAAGTAAAATTTAGTTCCTGTGTCTACCCTCAACACGTTTAGGGAAATTAAATTTAGATCTTTCTAGTACTTCACGCTCGATCAAAAAAGTAAAATTTGAATCCCTCGTCTGATGCACACATGATAAAAAAGTGAAATTTAGTTCCTGTGTCTACCCTACTCACGATCATGTTAATGAAATTTAAATCTTTTAAGTAATCCACGCTCGATCAAAAAAGTGAAATTTGAACCCTTTGTCTGATATATGTATGATAAAAGAAGTGAAATTTAGTTCCTGTGTCTACTCTTGACACGATCAAGGAAATTAAATTTAGATCTTTCTAGTACTGTACGCTCGATCAAAAGAGTGAAATTTAAATCCCTTGTCTGATACAAGCATGAAAAAAGTGAAATTTAGTTCACTCGGGTACACCATGGAAGATAATAAGAATTGAAATGTTGTGTTCTTGCTTGCTTCACGTATCATCAAAAAAGTGGACTTCGGTTTCCCTATCTGCTATACGCTCAATGAAAAAAGTGGAATATAGTGCACTCGGATACGCCACGCACAATAAAAAAATTAAATTTGATTCCTTGTGTGTACCCTACAAATGACCAAGAAAACTAAATTTAGATCTCCTGTCTGCTATACGCATGATGAAAATAGTGAAATTTAGTTCACTCGGGTACACCATGCAAAAGAAAAATTATTGAAATGTTGTGTTCTTGCCTGCTTTACGTATCATCAAGAAAGTGGACTTTGGTTTCTCTGTCTGCTGTACCCATAATGAAAAAAATGAAATGTAGTTCACTCAGGTACTCCACATACGATAAAAAATTGAAATTTCGTTTCCTCGATGTAACAAGTACCATACAAATTTTCTCTCTCTCTCTCTCTCTCTCTCTCTCTGTTCTTTATCGTGCTTTTTCCATTTCTGTCAATCTTTCAAGATTTCTTTCAATCATTCTCAATCTCTACTGAACTTTTTCGATCTTTCTCCATTTTTTTCATCTTTCTCGATCATTCTCGATCTTTTTAGAAGTTTTTCGACCTTACATATATATGTATATACACTATATATATATATTACGTATATATATATATATTGAAATTCTCATTTTTGTAGTAAAAAACTCTTACTTTTTTGTAGAAAAGAAAATTTTCAACTATTTAGAATGTGACAATTCTTAGATTCATTTAAATAACGTTACATCAATGTAAAAGTAAAAAATGAAAGATAGAGGCAGAGGGATTTAAAAGTACAATTGAAAATAAAATTACAGTCGACATATTTCCATTCATTTACATTTCCAAAAATAAGTGAAATCCCCGAAAAACACTTCTTGTAAAAAAACTCGCCAAGTTCTTATCAGCAAAACATACTACAGCAAAAATATATTAGCAGACATTATGTATATGTTGTTATTCTGCAAAAAAGCACTGAAATCATGTAATAAGGCCAAGTTCTTTCTAACGAAAGAAACCATTACTTAATGCAATATACAGTAATTGGGAAGGCAAATTTTATGTATACTCTTAACTCCACCAAATCTTTTCAAAAAATTATGTACATTCAAAGTAATTAATACAAAGTCATTATAAATATTTCTTTAATAAAAGTACAATGTAATGACAAAATATTATTAGGACCATTTAGTGATGTTTACATTTTAATACAACATCTATAATGTATGTAAAGGCCCTCATTCCAAGTATCCTTCCAACTGACTTGTCAAAAACTTGGCTGCCCTTTTTCAAAAGTTTTTCAGAGAATCTTGATCAGGTGACTTTTAACGTTACAGTCCATATTTAAATTAACGAAGTCACATGCTAATTGTATAATGCATGCATTAATTCATCCATACAGTCTATTTTTGTCTTAATTTGCATTTCCTTATATTGCAGTAATTATACAGGCTTCGGTGACCAACGATTTGCAAACACTAAAAATTCGTCATAAGAAGTATCGAATTAATTCAGCAAAACATATTTAGATTTATTTGCTCAGTAAAAATGTTCTTTGCTATAACCACAAAAAACTGTCGTATCTTGACATTGAAATTAAAAACACGTGTATGCCGCACTATTTAGGACAATTGTAGGTTGCTTTGAAATATTATTACGTGATTAGAAAAGGACAAAATTCATATTGAATACAGTATAATTGACATCCGGTTTCGAGCCTTCGGTGGTAGCATATGCGACATCGGAGATATAGCTTGTCACTTCACATAAAACAGCAACACACAAATTATATAACATTAACCATCGGTTATTTACTTTTAAATATTGTTCGTCTACGCAAAATGAGCTCATAATCGCTGCGTTACTTATCTCCAGTTTTGAATAGATTCTGGCCAATTGGAGTACGGCAAGCACCTTCAGCTTAAGGATGTATATACAGGGTGGACCTCGGCTGGCGGGTCATAAGCATCCCATGTTAAAGAAGTAACTAGATCATCAATCGATTAATCCCGTGGTAATTAGGGTTTGCTACAGGATATTTTAATTTCTCACAATGCATAACAAAACAGAATTAAGAATTGTAGCAAAGCCGGCAAGTTCTAAATTCCGCGTGATTAGTCGGCAGATTTAGTTACTTCTTTAACATGGAATGCCTATGACCCGCAAGCCGAGGTCCACCCTGTATATATATTTCTCCGTTGAATGACATAAACTGCATGTTTTCGTGTGAACTCCACTTTGTATTTATATTAACTACCACCATAAACAGATACTATAGAATTGTAATTTTGTTCTTAACTCCAAAAATTTTTGAAAAAGGGCAGCCAAGTTTTTGACAAGTCAGTTGGAAGGATACTTGGAATGAGGGCCTTTACATACATTATAGATGTTGTATTAAAATGTAAACATCACTAAATGGTCCTAATAATATTTTGTCATTACATTGTACTTTTATTAAAGAAATATTTATAATGACTTTGTATTAATTACTTTGAATGTACATAATTTTTTGAAAAGATTTGGTGGAGTTAAGAGTATACATAAAATTTGCCTTCCCAATTACTGTATATTGCATTAAGTAATGGTTTCTTTCGTTAGAAAGAACTTGGCCTTATTACATGATTTCAGTGCTTTTTTGTAGAATAACAACATATACATAATGTCTGCTAATATATTTTTGCTGTAGTATGTTTTGCTGATAAGAACTTGGCGAGTTTTTTTACAAGAAGTGTTTTTGGGGGTCAATTTAACGGGAACGGTACGTTTTGCCACAGCACACCGTTGCCATTTACAACTTTTCTATACGTGGAACTCTGGATAGTACAGTACAGCGCGGGAAGACGTTTTGTGAGAATGTGTGTGCATTATCCGTGGAGTACGGGCGCAGGAAAATGTGACAGCTGTCTGTCCTTTTCTTTTTGCTCGCTTTCTCTCTCAACACATTATCCACGTTTCGCCATTATACACACATGCGAAACCTCTGCATGTGTGGCGTAGGTGTGATAGCGAAATGGAGCAGCCTATTATATTGTGCAGCAGATCTCGGGGAAGCGGCGGAAACGGGATCCCGGATTAACCAACACCAGGAGTCATCCTAGGAGATGGTGTCCGCATTAGATAAGTACACAAATTATTCAATTGCATATTATTTTTAACATAAGAAATTGATTCTTTGTTGGTAATTTTAGTTTCGGGACCACACCTAAATTTGGAGCAGATGGACAACAACCGAGGAGGAGGACAAGGATGGATCGCCTTTCAGTTAAAAAGTAAATAAATTGTATGCTAAATTATTATCAACCACTTTGAAAAGACGAACCAGGTTTCTTTCAAGGAACATATTTCATTTTTCAATTTTCAAACAACTGACTCGTTTCATTAAAAATAATAATTACTTTCAATGCAATAAATGAAAGGACATCGCAATTAAAAAGGCGAACATGTCATATTAGGTTCCGCATGACCTATTGAAAAATTGTGCAATATTGAATTTTTACTTTATTTAAAAGCACAAACTGTGCATTACGCTACCATGCAATTAATCTATTATTATTTACGTTTGTGCGTGCTAATTCCTATTTTAACTTTTTACAAAGTTTACTGGTGTCATTGAACACAAAGTTATTTTAATTACAATTTGTAAGTGTGCGGTGTCCTGTTTGCACTACTCGTCGGAATGGTTAATTGAGTAAATTAAAAAGGCGAACATGGCATGAGAGGTTCCGTATAACCTGTTTGAAAAGTTTTAAGCCCAAAACGAGCACAAATTTGACAATGTGCCAACACGCAATTAATCTTTATTGATTCATCACATTTTTCATATTATACAGTAGACAAGTGAAGTAAATTTGATTATTTTGATTTTTATTTATTAGTATTTTTTACATCTTTTTAATTCAATTAAATATATATTGGCGTACTAGTAACTAATGCATTAATTACATAACAAAACATATTTAAGCGAGGTAAACATTCAACGCGTTGTAATTTCATCGTTTACAAAGTCAAAATAACCTTGTAACATTCCTATTTTCATGAAAATGAATCCCATGTGCACGTAGGAACTTTACTTTCTCAAACGCAGTTCGTAGGCATTTTTACACTTTTTCACATTGTAGGGTTTATCTTCATTACTAACCTATATTCAAAAGTCCAATTGTAACCTTCATGACATCGAAGACAGAGGTTTTGTCACGATACTTTCCGCAACTCCTAGGGCCCATCGTCGTGGTTTTCCTCGGCTGTTGTGTGGCTGCTCCAAATTAACTGAAAGTATACCCACAAAGAATCAATTTTTTACATTAAAAATAATATAGAATTGGATAATCTGTGTACACTTATCTGATGAAAAAGCCGACACCATCGCTTGGAACGACTCCTTGTTGTATCGGGATCCCTTTTCAGCTAGTTCCGAGTGGAGGAGTTGTGGGGTCGGACCTAGAGCATCTCCTGGAAAACATATACACAAATGTGTCAAAACATATACACCTGGTACACAGTGCTCTCAGATGGTGTCTATTTCACGCGCAACCTCCCGTGCGCATCTGCCTTCGGCACGCTTCGGCCGGCTGAGCTGAACGGCGGGGAGGAATATAGCAGAGGCGCACGAAAAATTTAAACAAATGACGACCGACGGAAGAACATGTGCATTCTTTCAACTTTTCACCGTATCACCTTCGGTGGTTCCGTGGTACATGCGCTTGCCTTTCGCACTGGTGTTCGAGAGTTCAAGCCTAGCAAATTTCAATTTTTTTTTTTTTTTTTTTTTAATAGTAGTTTTATATATTCTGTCTATAGGTATAAGATTATTACTATTCAGTATTAATTATTTTAACAATATTAATTAGTCGAGTACATTTCTTATGATATATCTCAAAGCGATATATGTAATTTTACGATAATGTTATTTATGTTATTAAATTCTTTTACTATCATCTGTATATTCAAAAGAAAATATTAAAGAATAACAAGTTTCTCGTATTGTTGAATACTACATATTATATTTAATTTAATGCCATGAAATATAAATAATCCGAATTAAATCTTGCATTAAAAAATATGTGTTTGTTGTAATTTAAAAAACGGTTGATTTACTAATGGCTTTGTCACCCCATTTTACTTTAATTTAAGCATACTAATGATTTTCAAATTATAAAAATTGCATACAGATGGAGAAATACACATTGACACAAAAAAGTAAAAGTATATACATATGAGAAAATCCCATAAAATTTTAAATTTGTGTGTCACTGGGTATTTCTCCATGTGTGTATTTTTATACTTTTAAAGGCATTATTATAAAACCATTAAATGTACTATAAATATCATGCGTCATTTATTACTAATTTCCACCTCCGAAAGTAAAGAATGCATAACAAAAACGCGAAAAATTCAGTGTCACGGAACTAGTTTACACTGCGAAGGTATATATACCCTCTTGAGACAATCACCTGATTTTGAAATTTATTTTTAAATTTTAACTCTAAATTTGAAAAGATCGATGCAATTGCATTTTTATTTTTTATATTTAGAAACTTGAATTTTTTTCATTTATTTAATTCAAGTGATTTTTAAAAATTACGCTCTCCCGCACAACAACTTCGTGCCGTAATCACTCGACCACCTCCTTATTGTAAAAGATGATGCGAAACTAACAAATAGTTTGAACGTGGAGCCTTTATGAATTGTGTAGATAAAAATAATCTGCTAAATTTATTACCATATTTTACATTTTTGTAATAATTTGCTTATCGACTTTTGAAAAGAACGAATGGCATGTAGATAGTAGATATTTTTGTTGGTAAAATAAATATTGTAATTATTTTTCTAAATTATTTGATCTCTATATTGATTCGAGAATTTTCAAAATTTTCAATTTCTAAAATTATGCAATTTTTTAATTGTGTATGTCAGCTGAATCATCGCACATCATGGCAAAATTTCATCAGATTTCACGTATCTCATACCGTTTACGAGATATTGCGTAAATTTGAAAATAAGTGTCAGTTAGGTGTCCAATAAGTGTACAAATACATTTCATTTAAGTGTACAATACTTTTTGGACTCTTGTGTATTGAACGTTTAAATAAAGTGTACCATTTCCGACAGAGCACTGCTAAATGTAATTGGAAATTGGTTTGAAATAAACATTTCACATTCCAAATTTTGAATCAAAAGTCATTTGTGGCTTTTATTTTCGAAAATAACTTTTTGTAATTGAAATGAATAATTACGAAATGAACATAATTTTAATATTTTTCCGGTGCAAAGCGGAAGTTATTTTTTTTTATAGATTCATTTGAATTAAAATGAAGAATCATTAAGACATCGTATTCAAATGAATTCACCAGACTTTAATTGTTGTATTGATTTATTTTAAATTCATTTGGATTAAAGCAGGCATTATTTTGCTAAGTCATGTATTGAAATGGATTCATTAATTCCAGATATTAACTGTTATTATTTATGGATTCGATTGTATTAAAAAATTATCATTTCAATCGTCATTTGTATTCAGATGGATTCACGAATTTGGCCTTTTTCGATTATTTATAGTAGTTTCGGCAACGATATTATTTATGTATTCCTTGGATTCATTTGGATTCATATCCAAATTATAAGGTGGAATTGTTGTTTGATTAAATTCTCACGGCTGCCTTGGAAGATGTAAAATATTCTTTGCAAAATTTATCGGAGCACTGGGAAAGTTTAGCCTACATTCTGTTGCCTTAAACTTCTAACACGGGTGTTACTAATTCTTAACGTTTTCAATTGCATAATTCTCATAAATAGTTTTCATAATTTTATAAAAAAACCTACATTTTGAATGAATTCAAACTATGCGCATTTTACCTTATGTAGTCGATAAGGTAGGAATTTATGCAAAAAAAATGTAAATTAAAAATGAATCGCTTTTTTAAAATTCAGGTGAGCAAACGCACTTGGTAATTAAAAAGTTGATTTTTACATTTTTCATAAAATTCTCGGTCAGTTCTCAACGAATTTATTTTATATTTGGCAGGGTATTACATGAAGTAATTACCAATTGAGCTCGATCACCCGAATTTTGAAAAAGTAATTATCAATCGTTTTTAATTGACATTTTTTATCGTTAAATCCTATATTATAGACTGAACAGTACGGCATGCTCTTAAGAGGCCCTGTCGATAACGTTAGTTCCCAACCTAAAATATTCATATTAAACAAAAAGTAAACATAAAATCTGATAATTTATATAAATAATTCCCTATTATTTCATCTGTATTTATTTTATACATTTTTTTGAATACGAACCTTCGTATTGATGGGCTTTCGGTAATTAAATTACTTTCTTACCTCGCACTCAAATTTTCAATTTCAAACACCGCACTCGTATAATATATTCAAACTTAGCTGCATTTCGTCTCACATTTTGACACTTTCAACTAAGATGTGGGAAAAGTGGTTTTCATTATGGCTACAGTCGATCTTTCCACTTAAAAAAAAAGAAGTGCACCAATCCCTGGTTACTAATCACTGATATTAATGATCAGAATTTAATTCACAATAAAATTGTCTTAACCAGGGATGAATTCGGTACCTCAATGGTGGTGAGGAAATCCGAATATGTGAATGTGAATTAGTAATAAATGACGCGTGATATTTATATACGGATATATTTATAGTATATTTAATGATTTCATAATAATCCCTTTAAAAGTATAAAAATACACAGATGGAAAAATACACAGTGACACACAAATTTAAAAGTTTATGGAATTTTCTCATATGTATATACTTTTAAATTTTCGTGTCAATGTGCATTTCTCCATCTGTATGCAATTTTTATAATTTGAAAATCATTAGTATGCTTAAATTAAAGTAAAATGGGATGACAAAGCCATTTGGATTTTATATTAATATTATTGAGACACTTTAACAGAATTGTAGAATGTCAAATCCACTAAGTAATTGGCATCTATTGATCCTATTTTGAATTAAATATACAGACAAATTAAAGACCATGTATTAATTGCAATATCTTTCAAAAAGTACTAACAAAGTCAAGTCCAAATACATTTTAGGCATTTTTATGCATTTTTTACGAACGTACGTCAAATTTCAGAAAAATTGGTTAAAAACGAGCGGGAGTACACAAGAAATTTTTGTACTACTCATACAGTCCACTTTGTTATCTACAACATTTATTCTTGCTAGTTTTCTTTCGTTATTGTATTAATTTTAATACATTTTTTAATGTAAAATAATGAATTTTTTTCTGAAAAATATGCTTTTATTGAATATACGCCGTCAGAGAAAACGAATTTGATTAAAATAACGAGTCGGTATATAGCAGCGCCTTTCCCAGCAATCGAAATTGTATTGAAATGTAATGACTTGGATTAATTTTTCGCTTTGAATACGCTATTTGAAATTTTCGAATACATTTGAATCCAAAAATACTTCACTATTATTTTAATACAAAAATATGAATCCAAATGAATCCAAGGAATACATAAATAATATCGTTGCCGAAACTACTATAAATAATCGAAAAAGGCCAAATTCGTGAATCCATCTGAATACAAATGACGATTGAAATGATAATTTTTTAATACAATCGAATCCATAAATAATAACAGTTAATATCTGGAATTAATGAATCCATTTCAATACATGACTTAGCAAAATAATGCCTGCTTTAATCCAAATGAATTTAAAATAAATCAATACAACAATTAAAGTCTGGTGAATTCATTTGAATACGATGTCTTAATGATTCTTCATTTTAATTCAAATGAATCTATAAAAAAAATAACTTCCGCTTTGCACCGGAAAAATATTAAAATTATGTTCATTTCGTAATTATTCATTTCAATTACAAAAAGTTATTTTCGAAAATAAAAGCCACAAATGACTTTTGATTCAAAATTTGGAATGTGAAATGTTTATTTCAAACCAATTTCCAATTACATTTAGCAGTGCTCTGTCGGAAATGGTACACTTTATTTAAGCGTTCAATACACAAGAGTCCAAAAAGTGTTGTACACTTAAATGAAATGTATTTGTACACTTAAATGAAATGTATTTCTACACTTATTGGACACCTAACTGACACTTATTTTCAAAATTACGCAATATCTCGTAAACGGTATGAGATACGTGAAATCTGATGAAATTTTGTAATTGTAATTGGCATCTATTGATCCTATTTTGAATTAAATATACAGACAAATTAAAGACCATGTATTAATTGTAATATCTTTCAAAAAGTACTAACAAAATTGAATGCGATTTGATCAAGAATTTATAACTGATTGAACTCTTGAAATCGTATAAATTACATAGAATTATAATAATAAATCTCAAATTGTAATAAATATCCTTCTAAAAATTCTTTGCTTACGTCTCATCTGGAAAATCTGCAATGAAATATTATTCTCGAACCAGAGTTCACTTTTCTGTATTTTTTTTCTCAGAATTTTACATAATGCAGGTAGATATTAAATTATCAACAATTTTTCTATTTTATTTCATTATCGGCCAGAGAGTTGCATTTAAACTATGGTATTTAGTTATTGTATAAATCAAATGACAGCTAAAGTAATATCATTCATTAGTAAATCAACCGTTTTTTAAATTACAACAAACACATATTTTTTAATGCAAGATTTAATTCGGATTATTTATATTTCATGGCATTAAATTAAATATAATATGTAGTATTCAACAATACGAGAAACTTGTTATTCTTTAATATTTTCTTTTGAATATACAGATGATAGTAAAAGAATTTAATAACATAAATAACATTATCGTAAAATTACATATATCGCTTTGAGATATATCATAAGAAATGTACTCGACTAATTAATATTGTTAAAATAATTAATACTGAATAGTAATAATCTTATACCTATAGACAGAATATATAAAACTACTATTAAAAAAAAAAAAAAAAAAAAATTGAAATTTGCTAGGCTTGAACTCTCGAACACCAGTGCGAAAGGCAAGCGCATGTACCACGGAACCACCGAAGGTGATACGGTGAAAAGTTGAAAGAATGCACATGTTCTTCCGTCGGTCGTCATTTGTTTAAATTTTTCGTGCGCCTCTGCTATATTCCTCCCCGCCGTTCAGCTCAGCCGGCCGAAGCGTGCCGAAGGCAGATGCGCACGGGAGGTTGCGCGTGAAATAGACACCATCTGAGAGCACTGCATGTGCCAGCAAAATGGAGCAGACCACTCGCAGAAGTTGTGGAAACGGGAACCCGGATGTGAACAACACCAGGAGTCGTCTTAGGAGATTGTGTCCGCATCAGATAAGTACAGAAATTATTCAATTGTATATTATTTGTAATATTAGAAATTGATTCTTTGTTGATAATTTTAGTTCCATGACCCCACCTAAATTTGGAGCAGACGGACAAAAACAGCCGAGGAGGATGGTGGATGATGGACAAGGATGGCTCTCAGCAGTTGCAGAAGCTATCCCGACAAAGAACATCCGTCTCTGATGACCTGCAGGTAGCCACGCATCTTTTGAAGATGTAGGTTAGTAGTAAAGTTAATCGCTTTATTATCTTTAGTTTCAATATCGGATAAATATTTTCAATGCAATATTTATTACAGTCAA
Organism: Trichopria drosophilae; assembly: GCA_030407085.1. Taxonomy (NCBI): domain Eukaryota; kingdom Metazoa; phylum Arthropoda; class Insecta; order Hymenoptera; family Diapriidae; genus Trichopria; species Trichopria drosophilae. The sequence goes on from CM059585.1 coordinate 42,437,127, forward strand.
TGTTGGTGCGTGCTAACCCGTAAATGCCTATACAAATTCTACATTAAAAATTACTTTTCATTACTTCGGAAATAAAAAGGCGAACTTGTCGTGTTAGTTTCGGTATAACCTATTGCAAAATTGTCCAATATTGAAGCTTTCCGTTATTTAAAAGCACCAATTGTGCAATACGCAATCACGCAATCAATCTATTACTATTTACGTTGGTGCGTGCTAACTCCTATTTTAATGATATGAAAATATGAACTACTACACATACTCGGTTTTGAATTTTCAATTGAAAGATTGTTATTAGAAGTAGATGACAAATTATTTCATAATAATTATTATTAAGCTCCGGTTTGAAATTTGTAATACACCTGCGGTTCATTAGAGGCATGTTAACTTTAGTCTCTCTTAAGTACATTTGTCAGACATTTTTAACAGCCTCAAAATTGATTTAATATTATTTATTTGCAAAGATATGTCTGTATTATTGAATATAAGAGCCCTAAATTCGTTAAAATTATTATTCAACTCCAATTCTGAACTTGTAATGTTCCTACGATGTATTACAGGCATGTTAACTGTAATTGCCGCCAAGTACATTTGTTGGAAATTTTTTGAATGCCCGCTCCATTTACCTTTAGTACATACAATATTTATCTATTAGCATATTAATTTTATAGATCTTTGCTATGTTTAAAAAATCATATTTGTATCACTCTGACGATAATTATAATTTGTAAAACTTTTGTTCACATTTTTGGCAATCTGACGTTACACAAAATTTTTAAAAGCTCGATATTAAAATTGTCAAATTTGCCCATTATTATATTATTATATTATATTACTATATTGTTATTATATTACATTATTATTAATATTATGTTACTCAATTTGAAACTTGGAGAATAGAACACCGTGAATTTGAAATTCGGATCGAGTTCTCATAGTTACTAATTCGTTTTTTTTTTTGACATATAACGCAGTTTTTTCTGACGTATTTATTTATCTGACGTATATTTAAAATATATATTTATTTAAAATGTCAGCAATAAAAGACAGTGAGAACTTTAAAAGAAAGTGAAATGAAAAAAATATTTTTGGTGGCATAAAGTACCATTACGTCAAATTAGGAAAGGACGGTATACGGTATAAAAAAAAAATTATATATATATGTACATGCTTCTTTTTCAATGCATTTATTTCAAAATCGATCAACAATTGTCGAAAAATGACGTTTAATTATGTATATTAAGCATTAATTTTAAAATTCGCCCTTTTAACTATGAAGCTGAAACTAGCAGCGGATTCACAGCAGCGGATTCAAATTTCGCGTTTCAGTATGAATTTTGTTTGACAGCATCCCAAATGATAAAAAACCGACGCTGTAGTAGGGAAAACCCATTAAAAAATTTCCCACTAACATTTAACCATTGTTTATAACAATTCCTAGCAGCTAATTCACTCAAAACCGGTCAGACTAGCTCGTTTCAAATTGAAATTCGCTAGAGACCTTAGTAGTGATAATTGAAACCGATTAGCTCTGGTAGAAAAAATTAAAAAAATTTCCGTCTATTGTTTATAACAATTTTTCACTCTCCAGCAGCGGATTCACATTAAGATGTCAAGCTTTGCTCGTTTCAAGCTGGAATTCGCTAGAGGCCTTAGTAGTGATGCTTGAAACCTATTAGCTCTGGCAGAAAAAATTAAAAAAATTTCCGTCTATTATTTATAACAATTTTTCTACTCTGTAGCAACCGATTCACTCTAAGACCTCCGTATGTACTCGTTTCAAGCTGGAATTTACTAGAGACCTTAGTAGTGATACTTGAAACCGATTAGCTCTGGCGGAAAAAAATAAAAAAATTTCCGTCTATTGTTTATAACAATTTTTCACTCTCCAGCAGCGGATTCACATTAAGATGTCCAGCTTTGCTCGTTTCAAGCTGGAATTCGCTAGAGGCCTTAGTAGTGATGCTTGAAAACGATTAGCTCTGGCAGAAAAAATTAAAAAAATTTCCGTCTATTGTTTATAACAATTTTTCACTCTCCAGCAGCGGATTCACATTAAGATGTCCAGCTTTGCTCGTTTCAAGCTGGAATTCGCTAGAGGCCTTAGTAATGATGCTTGAAACCGATTAGCTCTGGCAGAAAAAATTTTAAAAATTTTCGACTATTGTTTATAACATTTTTCACTCTCCAGCAGCGGATTCACATTAAGATGTCCAGCTTTGCTCGTTTCAAGCTGGAATTCGCTAGAGGCCTTAGTAGTGATGCTTAAAACCTATTAACTCTGGCAGAAAATATTAAACAAATTTCCGTCTATTGTTTATAACAATTTTTCACTCTCCAGCAGCGGATTCACATTAAGATGTCCAGCCTTGCTCGTTTCAAGCTGGAATTCGCTAGAGGTCTTAGTAGTGATGCTTGAAACCGATTAGCTCTGGCTGAAAAAATTTAAAAAAATTCCGTCTATTGTTTATAACAATTTTTCTTCTCTGTAGCAGCCGATTCACTAAAGACCTCCGTATGTACTTGTTTCAAGCTGGAATTTACTAGAGACCTTAGTAGTGATACTTCAAACCGATTAGCTCTGGCAGAAAAAATTAAAAAAATTTCCGTCTATTGTTTATAACAATTTTTCACTCTTCAGCAGCGGATTCATTTTAAGATGTCCAGCTTTGCTCGTTTCAAGCTGGAATTCGCTAGAGGCCTTAGTAGTGATGCTTGAAACCTATCAGCTCTGGCAGAAAAAATTTAAAAAATTTCCGTGTATTGTTTATACACATTGTTAACAATAGACGGATATTTTTTTCTGCCAGAGCCACTCGGTTTGAAGATCCACTACTAAGCTCTCTAGCGAATTCCAGCTTGAAACGAGCATAGCTGGACATCTTAATATGAATCCGCTGCTGGAGAGTGAAAAATTGTTATAAACAATAGACGGAAATTTTTTTAATTTTTTCGGCCAGAGCTAATCGGTTTCAAGTATCACTATTAAGGTCTCTAGTAAATTCCAGCTTGTGCTGTTTATAACAATTTTTCACTCTCCAGCAGCGGATTCACATTAAGATGTCCAGCTTTGCTCGTTTCAAGCTGGAATTCGCTAGAGGCCTTAGTAGTGATGCTTAAAACCTATTAACTCTGGCAGAAAATATTTAAAAAATTTCCGTCTATTGTTTATAACAATTTTTCACTCTCCACCAGCGGATTCACATTAAGATGTCCAGCTTTGCTCGTTTCAAGCTGGAATTCGCTAGAGGCCTTAGTAGTGATGCTTGAAACCGATTAGCTCTGGCAGAAAAAATTTAAAAAATTTCCGACTATTGTTTATAACAATTTTTCACTCTCCAGCAGGGGATTCACATTAAGATGTCCAGCTTTGCTCGTTTCAAGCTGGAATTCGCTAGAGGCCTTAGTAGTGATGCTTGAAACCGATTAGCTCTGGCAGAAAAAATTTAAAAAAATTCCGTCTATTGTTTATAACAATTTTTCTTCTCTGTAGCAGCCGATTCACTAAAGACCTCCGTATGTACTTGTTTCAAGCTGGAATTTACTAGAGACCTTAGTAGTGATACTTGAAACCGATTAGCTCTGGCAGAAAAAATTAAAAAAATTTCCGTCTATTGTTTATAACAATTTTTCACTCTTCAGCAGCGGATTCACTTTAAGATGTCCAGCTTTGCTCGTTTGAAGCTGGAATTCGCTAGAGGCCTTAGTAGTGATGCTTGAAACCTATTAGCTCTGGCAGAAAAAATTTAAAAAATTTCCGTGTATTGTTTATACACATTGTTAACAATAGACGGATATTTTTTCTGCCAGAGCCACTCGGTTACAAGATCCACTACTAAGCTCTCTAGCGAATTCCAGCTTGAAACGAGCATAGCTGGACATCTTAATGTGAATCCGCTGCTGGCGAGTGAAAAATTGTTGTAAACAATAGACGGAAATTTTTTAAATTTTTTCTGCCAGAGCTAATAGGTTTCAAGCATCACTACTACGGCCTCTAGCGAATTCCAGCTTGAAACGAGCAAAGCTGGACATCTTAAAGTGAATCCGCGGCTGAAAAGTGAAAAATTGTTATAAACAATAGACGGAAATTTTTTAAATTTTGTCTGCAAGAACTAATCGGTTTCAAGCATCACTACTAAGGCCTCTAGCGACTGCCAGCTTGAAACGAGCAAAGCTGGACATCTTAATGTGAATCCGCTGCTGGAGAGGGAAACATTTTTATAAACAATAGACGGAAATTTTTTTAATTTTTTCTGCCAGAGCTAATCGGTTTCAAGTATCACTACTAAGGTCTCTAGCGAATTTCAATTTGAAACGAGCTAGTCTGACCGGTTTTGAGTGAATTAGCTACTAGGAATTGTTATAAACAATGGTTAAATGTTAGTGGGAAATTTTTTAATGGGTATTCCCTACTACTGCGTCGGTTTTTGATCATTTGGGATGTTGTCAAACAAAATTCATACTGAAACGCGAAATTTGAATCCGCTGCTAGTTTCAGCTTCATCTTTTAACTGTGCAGTTGGTATGCGTAGCATTCATATAATACATGCATTTGTGTTTACATGAATTGAGGGTCGAACCCATTCACATTGAGCGACAGCCTGGCGATGGCAGATAATATTTAGTTCTGGCAACTACCCACAAATTGAACATTGGTTTTCAATGGGGAAAAAGAATTTTTTCGTATTTTTCCGCCTGTCTTTAAAAGAGAACAATTTTTTTCCTATATTTCCGTTGACATAAATCGAAAATTAAAGCGTATCCCTTGTCTTTTGCCAGATATTAAGAAGTATTAACGATTTTCAGTTTTTTTTTATTTTTTTTTTTTTATTTTATTAACGGGCGGAATCGCCCTTTTTACTTAATTGTTTTGCCGTATTATGAGTCGTATGATTTTGCGAGAGCTGCAGATCGACTTAGACAGATGGCGCCATACTTCACATTTGTGTATGAAATGTAGGACTGCAGAAACCTACACCAAGTACAGCAGCGGTCTTGAGTCGATTTCCGCCAGATAAACAATACTTTCGAAACGTAAACACAAACAACGTGACTCGTCTTACCATCAGCGAGCTGCTGCTTGGAAACGAAATCGAAAATTTGTTCACCAGACGGGGATCGAACTCACAACCTACGACTTCGTAGTCCAGTGCGTTAACCGCCTGAGCCACGAAGCCGATGTATTTATTACCGAGACTATTAACCGAGTTTTGAAAATATTTAAATTCCGTTTGTGTTCACGCATAAATGGAATGGAAGTCGTCACCCCTTCCACAATCCCACTAAATTTGTCACATTTCGCTTATCATATATTTCAGAATTTTAACATTTTTTAATCGAACTTAACTCCTTACTGGTTCTCACGATAAACCTTGAAAAAGTGTATAAAAGCAGTACGATTTTAAAAGTATGCATTACTTGTACATAAATATCACATTAGCTTTTAGATCGTATTCGGAAGGGGTAAACGAGTGGTCAGCGTTGCTCGCTTTAGTACCTTCAAGGTAAGCGGCATACGCTGTGGACTACTACTGGATAGGTGACCCGAATGAAAAGTGCTTTTCTGAAATTAATTATATATTAAATAATATATAACATTAATATATACAAAAAATAGTAAAATTAAATTAAATAAAAAGTTAAAAATAAAAACAATAAAAATATTTTCCCTATTATAGTGCGCAAAGTTCGATTTTCGCACGTATTTGCGAGTGCAAAGTGCCACTTTCCCACACTTTACTGATCTTATAATTTGCGTGCGGTAAAGAAAATTTGCGTGCGGTAATGAAGTTTTGCGTGCGGTAAAGTAGCTCTATAGGTATACAGACATGTAGAATAGACCTTCAAAACTTTCATTTGTTTTACTTTTCAATCTGTGTTCTTCAGTACGGAAAACGATAGGTGTAGATTAATTTCTATCTAAAATAGTAATGTAATTGAAAATGTACGCAAAAACGAATGATTATTTAAATTCATTAAAATTTGTTCAAATTGGTAATTGCATTGTAACATTTAATATTAATAACAATTAACAGCAATAACCATTAACAGTAATAACGATAATAAATATTGTATTACATAGATATTTATAAATTTAGTCTAATTATTACAAAAGCATTTACAAATACTGTTTTGGGCACCCCCGAACCCCCCTTCTCCATCGCCCCTGTATTAACACTTTAAATGTTGTATATAGGTGTCGAACTTTGCGCACTTAATAGGAAAAATAGTATACGATACTGGTGCGCTGAGTAGGTGTTCCCAAACACGCTTTTTTTATCACCCTCGTTTCGCTCGGGTGACAAACTGCGTTCGTGTGGGAAATATCTACTTTGTGCTCTCGTATCGTAATGTACTATTTTTATATAAATGGGGAAAGAATCTTATTTATTCCATGCTATATGATATATAGTTATACAAGGCGCTTTTGAGGGCTGCCAATGGAAAAGCCACCATTGCGCGTGCGCTTATTTCTAGTAAATGGAAATATCATTTCTGAGTGTTGATCGCTACACGATCTACGTTAACAAATAGCACTCACATGGAGACTCATAAATGAGACTTACTCTCCTTGATGAGTGCACTTGGAGACCGATATGAGACTCACATTGCTATATTGGATATACATTTTTTGTTTCAATGTGCCTAAATATTATTAAAATAATTAAAATTTCAGGAATAACGTTTTCCTATTATAGTGCGAAAAGTTCGATTTTGCGCACGTATTTGCGTGTGCAAAGTGCAACTTTCCCATACTTGAGCGTGCGGTAAAGTACGAGCGACATGTACACACTGAGAGCACGTTGGGAGAACTACTGCCCTCTGCCCGGTAATGCTGCGCACCGTCCTCGTTGGCTCGCCAGCCCGCTCAAGTTTGGGTGAGCAGCTCACCCAAAATGTCGGGCGGAAGGCGAACCCAAAGCGCGGGAAAACTGTTGACCCGAAGGATCGTTAGGTATAGCGCTTATGAGCCAGTGTTTACACATGTTCCTTCTTATATTGAATGACGTAAACTATTGCAAAATACATTTACTAGTATTCACTTAAAATGAATTACATTGATATAAATGAATATTAGAAACAGCTTTTTTGTCAGGATTGTCAAGATCGTATCTACAATATATACATCTATCGTAAAACTTAAATATGGAAACACGATCGTCCACATAAAATTTTACCCTTAATATTCTTTTTGTTACAGTGTTGGTAAAGTGCGATTTTACGCATTGGTCTACATTTTCAAACGCACTTTTCTCATACTGTAACAAAAAATATTGTTCGACACATGGGCATAAACTATTTTCTGGACGAATGTGCATGCGACCCTCGCCTTCGGCGCGGTCCACAACCCGCACATTCGCAGAAAATATTTTTACACCCTTGTATCGAAAACTACTATTAGTAAATAATAAGCTTGAATGGAGTATAACATTATAAAGTAAAAAAATAAATGAATTACCTATTTCTCTTTTGTAGATTATTCCTACACCAACAAAATACACATAAATGTGCAAACTTATGTATATATTTGCTTAATATATTTAATAATTATATTACTTTTATTTTACAATATGTACATTTAATATAGATAAGAAATATATTCAGAAGTATACATTCAACCAACAAAAACTGCCATTATAACAAACTTTCTGTATAATCATTTGTAGAGTGTAATGGCTTTGAACATATTTTTCATAAATGTGTGTATCAATTTGTTTGTTTTATATTATATTTTTAAAAAGTAAACAACGGAAAATATATATATTATAAATAAAACAAAAGAAACTGATACACATGTACCCTTATGTAAAATGCTTAAGCCATCATCGAACAGCCTCTGTAGATTAACTTTTCTATAACGAAGGTTATATCATTGAGTAAGTTTATATTCTTTCATATATTTCTTATCTGTCTAAATCTGTTTTCAACTCTTTATTAATATAGGTAATATAAAACAAATAAAGAACTGATACACATATACTTGTGAGAAATAGGTTCAAGAAAGGTACAGTCGATAAGTGATTGTACATGAATTTTGTTATAATGGCTGTTTTCGCTAGTTGAAATTGTGTTCCTGCATATATTTCTTATCCATAGAGATATATTTTAATCTTTTTTAATTTATATAAAATATAAAACAAAAGGAACTGATATACACGTATCTGTATGCAAAATGTTTAAGCCACTTATCATCGAACAGCCTCCATAAATTAACTTTTTTATAACAAAGGGTTCTAGGATTAAACAGCCGGGGAAAAAAAAGACCCGGAAAAAAAGGCCAGGAAAAAAGAGCCAATGGAAAAAAAGTCTTGGAAAAAACCCAATAAACTGACTTTTGTCCATGTTCATGTTTACAATATATTGACTTTAGTACCAACAAGCGGGAGAGCTTCAAACTTTTGTAATGGGGGCGCAGTGGTCCGCGCATGTGGTCATGCAGCCGATTTGTTTTGGGTGAGCAGCTCACCCAAATTCGAATATCAGCTGGCTCAAGCGACGTCACGGAGTTTTCCTTTTATTAGTAGCGCTGCTGACGCTGTTGGGATAACTGTTCCCCCAACGTGCTCTCAGTGCAGTAGACATGTCAAAACTTGCATTTGTTTTTCTTTTTATACTTTGTTCTTCTTCAGTACAGAAAACGATGTTGTATTTGATATTTAAATGATTTTTTCACATTTACTTCACTTTAAATCATGCCGGTCCTCATATATGCCATTATTTGCCTTATTCTGTCCTCGTATGCGCCGTTGCATGAAATTTTTGGTCCTTAAAATACCCTTTTTATGAAATGTTTTCAAAAGTTTATTAATTACAAATCTAATGCGTCTAGAATATAGTAATAATTATTAATAGTTAAGAAGCGAGTGTTTCGTGTTCCTAATTTATGGAATTTTGAGATGTAGCATTATTACCTAAATTGCGGTTCAGAAAACTGGTTGATATTTCAAATAATTGTATTGGGAGGAAAATGTATGTCCAGTAACTTTTTAATGATTTTTTTCACATCTACTTGACTTTAAATCGCGCCGGTCCTCATATATGCCATTATTTGCCTTATTCTGTCCTCGTATGAGCCGTTGCATGTAATTTATGGAATTTTGAGATGTAGCATTATTACCTAAATTGCGGTTCAGAAAACTGATTGATATTTCAATGACATCCTCCTACACAATTCTGACAACGTTATTATTATAATAATTGTATTGGGAGAAAAAAAGTATGTCCAGTAACATATTAATGATTTTTTTCACATCTACTTGACTTTAAATCGCGCCGGTCCTCATATATGCCATTATTTGCCTTATTCTGTCCTCGTATGTGCCGGTGCATGAAATTTTTGGTCCTCAAAATACCCTTTTTATGAAATGTTTCCAAAAGTTTATTGATTGCAAATCTAATACGTCTAAAATATATTAATAACTAGTAATAGTTAAGAAGCGAGAGTTTCTTGTTCGTAATTTATGGAATTTTGAGATGTAGCAATATTACCTAAATTGCGGTTCAGAAAACTGATATATATTTCAACAACATCCCCCACACAATTCTGTCAAAGTAATTATTAATAATTGTATTGGGAGGAAAATGTATGTCCAGTAACTTTTTAATGAGTTTCTCTCATTCACTTGACCGAAAAACTCGCTGGTCCTCATACATGACATTGTATGCCTTATTTTGTCCTCGTATGTGCCGTTGCATGAAATTTTCGTCCTCAAAATACCCTTTTTATGAAATGTTTGCAAAAGTTTATTGATTGCAAATCTAATACGTCTAAAATATATTAATAACTATTAATAGTTAAGAAGCGAGAGTTTCTTGTTCCTAATTTATGGAATTTTGAGATGTAGCATTATTACCTAAATTGCGGTTCAGAAAATTGGTTGATATTTCAAATAATTGTATTGGGAGGAAAATGTATGTCCAGTAACTTATTAATGATTTTTTTCACATCTACTTGACTTTAAATCGCGCCGGTCCTCATATATGCCATTATTTGCCTTATTCTGTCCTCGTATGTGCCGGTGCATGAAATTTTTGGTCTTCAAAATACCCTTTTTATGAAATGTTTGCAAAAGTTTATTGATTGCAAATCTAATACATCTAAAATATATTAATAACTATTAATAGTTAAGAAGCGTGAGTTTCTTGTTCATAAGTTATGGAATTTTGAGATGTAGCATTATTACCAAAATTGCGGTTCAGAAAACTGATTGAGATTTCAACGACATCCTCCCAGACAATTATGACAAAGTCATTATTATAATAATTGTATTGGGAGGAAAATGTATGTCCAGTAACTTTTTAATGATTTTTTCTCATTCACTTGACCGAAAAACTCGCCGGTCCTCATATATGCCATTATTTGCCTTATTCTGTCCTCGTATGTGCCGTTACATGAAATTTTTGTTCCTCAAAATACCCTTTTTATGAAATGTTTGCAAAAGTTTATTGATTGCAAATCTAATACGTCTAAAATATATTAATAACTATTAATAGTTAAGAAGCGAGAGTTTCTTGTTCCTAATTTATGGAATTTTGAGATGTAGCATTATTACCTAAATTGCGGTTCAGAAAACTGATTGATATTTCAATGACATCCTCCTACACAATTCTGACAATGTTGTTATTATAATAATTGTATTGGGAGACAAAAAGTATGTCCAGTAACTTTTTAATGATTTTTTCACAATTACTTGAATTTAAATCGCGCCGGTCCCCATATATGCCATTATTTGCCTTATTCTGTCCTCGTATGTGCCGTTACATGAAATTTTCGTCCTCAAAATACCCTTTTTATGAAATGTTTGCAAAAGTTTATTGATTGCAAATCTAATACGTCTAAAATATATTAATAACTATTAATAGTTAAGAAGCGAGAGTTTCTTGTTCCTAATTTATGGAATTTTGAGATGTAGCATTATTACCTAAATTGCGGTTCAGAAAACTGGTTGATATTTCAAATAATTGTATTGGGAGGAAAATGTATGTCCAGTAACTTTTTAATGATTTTTTCACATTTACTTGAATTTAAATCGCGCCGGTCCCCATATATGCCATTATTTGCCTTATTCTGTCCTCGTATGTTCCGGTGCATGAAATTTTTGGTCCTCAAAATACCCTTTTTATGAAATGTTTCCAAAAGTTTATTGATTGCAAATCTAATACGTCTAAAATATATTAATAACTAGTAATAGTTAAGAAGCGAGAGTTTCTTGTTCGTAATTTATGGAATTTTGAGATGTAGCAATATTACCTAAATTGCGGTTCAGAAAACTGATATATATTTCAACAACATCCCTCACACAATTCTGTCAAAGTAATTATTAATAATTGTATTGGGAGGAAAATGTATGTCCAGTAACTTTTTAATGATTTTCTCTCATTCACTTGACCGAAAAACTCGCTGGTCCCCATATATGCCATTATTTGCCTTATTCTGTCCTTGTATGTGCCGTTACATGAAATTTTTGGTCCTCAAAATACCCTTTTTATGAAATGTTTGCAAAAGTTTATTGATTGCAAATCTAATACATCTAAAATATATTAATAACTATTAATAGTTAAGAAGCGTGAGTTTCTTGTTCATAAGTTATGGAATTTTGAGATGTAGCATTTTTACCAAAATTGAGGTTCAGAAAACTGATTGAGATTTCAACGACATCCTCCCAGACAATTATGACAAAGTCATTATTATAATAATTGTATTGGGAGGAAAATGTATGTCCAGTAACTTTTTAATGATTTTTTCTTATTCACTTGACCGAAAAACTCGCCGGTCCTCATATATGCCATTATTTGCCTTATTCTCTCCTCGTGTGTGTCGTTACATGAAATTTTTGGTCCTCAAAATACCCTTTTTATGAAATGTTTGCAAAAGTTTATTGATTGCAAATCTAACACGTCTAAAATATATTAATAATTATTAATAGTTAAGAAGCGAGTGTTTCGTGTTCGTAATTTATGGAATTTTGAGATGTAGCAATATTACCTAAATTGCGGTTCAGAAAACTGATATATATTTCAATTACATCCACTGACAATGTTATTATTATAATAATTGTATTGCGAGACAAAATGTATGTCCAATAAATTTTTAATGATTTTTTCACATTTACTTGAATTTAAATCGCGCCGGTCCCCATATATGCCATTATTTGCCTTATTCTGTCCTTGTATGTGCCGTTACATGAAATTTTTGGTCCTCAAAATACCCTTTTTATGAAATGTTTGCAAAAGTTTATTGATTGCAAATCTAATACGTCTAAAATATATTAATAATTATTAATAGTTAAGAAGCGAGAGTTTCTTGTTCCTAATTTATGGAATTTTGAGATGTAGCATTTTTACCAAAATTGCGGTTCAGAAAACTGATTGAGATTTCAACGACATCCTCCCAGACAATTATGACAAAGTCATTATTATAATAATTGTATTGGGAGGAAAATGTATGTCCAGTAACTTTTTAATGATTTTTTCACATTTACTTGAATTTAAATCGCGCCGGTCCCCATATATGCCATTATTTGCCTTATTCTGTCCTCGTATGTGCCGTTACATGAAATTTTTGGTCCACAAAATACCCTTTTCATGAAATGTTTGCAAAAGTTTATTGATTGCAAATCTAATACATCTAAATTATATTAATAACGATTAATAGTTAAGAAGCGTGAGTTTCTTGTTCATATGTTATGGAATTTTGAGATGTAGCATTATTACAAAAATTGCGGTTCAGAAAACTGATTGAGATTTCAACGACATCCTCCCAGACAATTATGACAAAGTCATTATTATAATAATTGTATTGGGAGGAAAATGTATGTCTAGTAACTTTTTAATGATTTTTTCTCATTCACTTGACCGAAAAACTTGCCGGTCCTCATATATGCTATTATTTGCCCTTATTTTGTCCTCGTATGTGCCGTTGCATGAAATTTTTGTTCCTCAAAATACCCTTTTTATGAAATGTTTGCAAAAGTTTATTGATCGCAAATCTAATACGTCCTAAATTATATTAATAACTATTAATAGTTAAGAAGCGTGAGTTTCTTGTTCCTAATTTATGGAATTTTGAGATGTAGCATTATTACCTAAATTGCGGTTCAGAAAACTGATTGATATTTCAATGACATCCTCCTACACAATTCTGACAATGTTATTATTATTATAAATGTATTGGGAGACAAAAATGTATGTCCAGTAACTTTTTAATGATTTTTTCACATTTACTTGAATTTAAATCGCGCTGGTCCTCATACATGACATTGTATGCCTTATTTTGTCCTCGTATGTGCCGTTGCATGAAATATTTTCCTCAAAATACCCTTTTTATGAAATGTTTGCAAAAGTTTATTGAGTGCAAATCTAATACGTCTAAAATATATTAATAACTAGTAATAGTTAAGAAGCGAGAGTTTCTTGTTCCTAATTTATGGAATTTTGAGATGTAGCATTATTACCTAAATTGCGGTTCAGAAAACTGGTTGATATTTCAAATAATTGTATTGGGAGGAAAATGTATGTCCAGTAACTTTTTAATGATTTTTTCACATTTACTTGAATTTAAATCACGCTGGTCCCCATATATGCCTTTATTTGCCTTATTCTGTCCTCGTATGTGCCGGTGCATGAAATTTTTGGTCCTCAAAATACCCTTTTTATGAAATGTTTCCAAAAGTTTATTGATCGCAAATCTAATACGTCTAAAATATATTAATAACTAGTAATAGTTAAGAAGCGAGAGTTTCTTGTTCGTAATTTATGGAATTTTGAGATGTAGCATTATTACCTAAATTGCGGTTCAGAAAACTGATTGATATTTCAATGACATCCTCCTACACAATTCTGACAATGTTATTATTATAATAATTGTATTGCGAGACAAAATGTATGTCCAGTAAATTTTTAATGATTTTTTCACATTTACTTGACTTTAAATCGCGCCGGTCCTCATATATGCCATTATTTGCCTTATTCTGTCCTCGTATGTGCCGTTACATGAAATTTTTGGTCCTTAAAATGCCCTTTTTATGAAGTGTTTCCAAAAGTTTATTGATTGCAAATCTAATGCTTCTAAAATATATTAATATCTATTAATAGTTAAGAACCGAGAGTTTCTTGTTCCTAATTTATGGAATTTTGAGATGGAGCATTATTACCTAAATTGCGGTTCAGTAAATTGGTTGATATTTCAAATAATTGTATTGGGAGGAAAATGTATGTCCAGTAACTTTTTAATGATTTTTTCACATTTACTTGAATTTAAATCGCGCCGGTCCTCATAAATGTCATTATTTGCCTTATTCTGTCCTCGAATATGCCGTTACATGAAATTTTTGGTCCTCAAAATACCCTTTTTATGAAATGTTTGCAAAAGTTTATTAATTGCAACTCTAATGCGTCTAGAATATATTAATAACTATTAATAGTTAAGAAGCGAGAGTTTCTTGTTCCTAATTTATATAATTTTGAGATGTAGCATTATTACCTAAATAGCATATTGAAGTTTTGATCGATCAATGATCGAAATTTTTTTTTTTTTAATGTTTAAACCATCTAAAATAGCAAAAAATAACTTCCTACAAAGGAAAAAAGGTTTACATGAGTGCAAAATCGATTACAGACGAATTACATTCCGTCGAAAAATCGATCAAGTTCAGGCGGATGAGACGTAAATTTTACAACTCCATAACTTTTGAAAAAATAATTTCTACCAGGGTTTTTAACCTAATAAGTTATGTGTTAATAATAGACCGTAATATTAATACTAAATCCTAAAAAAAAACATAAATTACTAAAATCTAATCTACCGTTAAAAGCATTAAGCAACAGTTAATGGTCGGAAAGTGTTTATTTCCGAACTTCTTTCCCGGTGAAAAATTGATCAAGTAGAGGCGGAGTCGACGAGGGCGGTAAAAATTTTAAAAAAAGAAGTCCATAACTTTTTTGTAAAAAATAATTTTTCTTTCTAACTAATTTCCTAAAACCATTTTTTACTAAATAGAAGGATATTAATATAAACCCGAAATTAGGCCTACGTATTAAAAGCATGAAGCTACAGTATGTCGGAAAAGTGTTTATTTCCGAACTTCTTTCCGGCGAAAAAAATCGATCAAGTAAAGGCGGACGAGGCGTTTAATATTTTACCCCCCCCCCCCCCCCACCCCCCCCCCCCCCCACCCCCCCCCCCCCCCACCCCCCCCCCCCCCCACCCCCCCCCCCCCCCACCCCCCCCCCCCCCCACCCCCCCCCCCCCCCACCCCCCCCCCCCCCCACCCCCCCCCCCCCCCACCCCCCCCCCCCCCCACCCCCCCCCCCCCCCACCCCCCCCCCCCCCCACCCCCCCCCCCCCCCACCCCCCCCCCCCCCCACCCCCCCCCCCCCCCACCCCCCCCCCCCCCCACCCCCCCCCCCCCCCACCCCCCCCCCCCCCCACCCCCCCCCCCCCCCACCCCCCCCCCCCCCCACCCCCCCCCCCCCCCACCCCCCCCCCCCCCCACCCCCCCCCCCCCCCACCCCCCCCCCCCCCCACCCCCCCCCCCCCCCACCCCCCCCCCCCCCCACCCCCCCCCCCCCCCACCCCCCCCCCCCCCCACCCCCCCCCCCCCCCACCCCCCCCCCCCCCCACCCCCCCCCCCCCCAAGTCCATAACTTTTGTAAAAATAATTTCTACCAGTTTTAACTAATAGCGGATGTTAATATAATCGTAATTAATCTACCGTTAAAAGCATTAATGTTTAAACAATCTAAAATAGCAAAAAAATAATTTCCTACAAAAGAAAAAAGGTTTACATGAGTCCAAAATCGATTGCAGACGAATTACATTCCGTCAAAAAATCGATCAAGTTCAGGCGGATGAGACGTAAATTTTACAACTCCATAACTTTTGAAAAAATGATTTCTACCAGTTTTAACTAATAGACGATGTTAATATAACCGTAATTAATCTACCGCTAAAAGCATTAAGCTACAGTATGGTCAGAAAGTGTTTATTTCCGAACTTCTTTCCGGCGAAAAATCGATCAAGTAGAGGAGGACGAGGCGTAAATTTTACAAGTCCATAACTTTTGTAAAAATAATTTCTACCAGTTTTAGCTAATAGAGGATATTAATATAACCGTAATTAAGCTACCATTAAAAGCATGAAGCTACAGTATGGTCGGAAAGTGTTTATTTCCTAACTTCTTTCCGGCGAAAAATCGATCAAGTCCGGGCGGATGAGACGTAAATTTTACAAGTCCATAACTTTTGTAAAAATAATTTCTACCAGTTTTAACTAATAGAGGATGTTAATATAACCGTAATTAATCTACCGTTAAAAGCATTAAGCTACAATATGGACGGAAAGTGTTTATTTCCGAACTTCTTTCCGGCGAAAAATCGATCAATAGAGGCGGATGAGACGTAAATTTTACAAGTCCATAACTTTTGTAAAAATAATTTCTACCAGTTTTAACTAATAGAGGATGTTAATATAACCGTAATTAATCTACCGTTAAAAGCATTAAGCTACAGTATGGTCGGAAAGTGTTTATTTCCGAACTTCTTTCCGGCGAAAAATCGATCAAGTAGAGGCGGACGAGGCGTAAATTTTACAAGTCCATAACTTTTGTAAAAATAATTTCTACCAATTTTAACTAATAGAGGGTATTAATATAACCGTAATTAATCTACCGTTAAAAGCATTAAGCTACAGTATGGTCGGAAAGTGTTTATTTCCGAACTTCTTTCCGGCGAAAAATCGATCAAGTAGAGGCGGACGAGGCGTAAATTTTACAAGTCCATAACTTTTGTAAAAATAATTACTACCAGTTTTAACTAATAGAGGATATTAATATAACCGTAATTAATCTACCGTTAAAAGCATTAAGCTACAGTATGGTCGGAAAGTGTTTATTTCCGAACTTCTTTCCGGCGAAAAATCGATCAAGTAGAGGCGGACGAGGCGTAAATTTTACAAGTCCATAACTTTTGTAAAAATAATTTCTACCAGTTTTAACTAATAGAGGCTAGTAATATAACCGTAATTAATCTACCGTTAAAAGCATTAAGCTACAGTATGGTCGGAAAGTGCTTATTTCCGAACTTCTTTCCGGCGAAAAATCGATCAAGTAGAGGCGGACGAGGCGTAAATTTTACAAGTCCATAACTTTTGTAAAAATAATTTCTACCAGTTTTAACTAATAGCGGATGTTAATATAATCGTAATTAATCTACCGTTTAAAGCATTAAGCTAGAGTATGGTCGGAAAGTGTTTATTTCCGAACTTCTTTCCGGCGAAAAATCGATCAAGTAGAGGAGGACGAGGCGTAAATTTTACAAGTCCATAACTTTTGTAAAAATAATTTCTACCAGTTTTAGCTAATAGAGGATATTAATATAACCGTAATTAAGCTACCATTAAAAGCATGAAGCTACAGTATGGTCGGAAAGTGTTTATTTCCTAACTTCTTTCCGGCGAAAAATCGATCAAGTCCGGGCGGATGAGACGTAAATTTTACAAGTCCATAACTTTTGTAAAAATAATTTCTACCAGTTTTAACTAATAGAGGATATTAATATAACCGTAATTAATCTACCGTTAAAAGCATTAAGCTACAGTATGGTCGGAAAGTGTTTATTTCCGAACTTCTTTCCGGCGAAAAATCGATCAAGTAGAGGCGGACGAGGCGTAAATTTTACAAGTCCATAACTTTTGTAAAAATAATTTCTACCAGTTTTAGCTAATAGAGGATATTAATATAACCGTAATTAAGCTACCGTTAAAAGCACGAAGCTACAGTATGGTCGGAAAGTGCTTATTTCCGAACTTCTTTCCGGCGAAAAATCGATCAAGTAGAGGCGGACGAGGCGTAAATTTTACAAGTCCATAACTTTTGTAAAAATAATTTCTACCAGTTTTAGCTAATAGAGGATATTAATATAACCGTAATTAAGCTACCGTTAAAAGCACGAAGCTACAGTATGGTCGGAAAGTGCTTATTTCCGAACTTCTTTCCGGCGAAAAATCGATCAAGTAGAGGCGGACGAGACGTAAATTTTACAAGTCCATAACTTTTGTAAAAATAATTTCTACCAGTTTTAACTAATAGCGGATGTTAATATAATCGTAATTAATCTACCGTTTAAAGCATTAAGCTACAGTATGGTCGGAAAGTGTTTATTTCCGAACTTCTTTCCGGCGAAAAATCGATCAAGTCCGGGCGGATGAGGCGTAAATTTTACAAGTCCATAACTTTTGTAAAAATAATTTCTACCAGTTTTAACTAATAGCGGATGTTAATATAATCGTAATTAATCTACCGTTAAAAGCATTAATGTTTAAACAATCTAAAATAGCAAAAAAATAATTTCCTACAAAAGAAAAAAGGTTTACATGAGTCCAAAATCGATTGCAGACGAATTACATTCCGTCAAAAAATCGATCAAGTTCAGGCGGATGAGACGTAAATTTTACAACTCCATAACTTTTGAAAAAATGATTTCTACCAGTTTTAACTAATAGAGGATGTTAATATGACCGTAATTAATCTACCGTTTAAAGCATTAAGCTACAGTATGGTCGGAAAGTGTTTATTTCCGAACTTCTTTCCGGCGAAAAATCGATCAAGTCCGGGCGGATGAGAGGTAAATTTTACAAGTCCATAACTTTTGTAAAAATAATTTCTACCAATTTTAACTAATAGAGGATGTTAATATAACCGTAATTAATCTACCGTTAAAAGCACGAAGCTACAGTATGGTCGGAAAGTGCTTATTTCCGAACTTCTTTCCGGCGAAAAATCGATCAAGTAGAGGCGGACGAGGCGTAAATTTTACAAGTCCATAACTTTTGTAAAAATAATTTCTACCAGTTTTAACTAATAGAGGATATTAATATAACCGTAATTAATCTACCGTTAAAAGCATTAAGCTACAGTATGGTCGGAAAGTGTTTATTTCCGAACTTCTTTTCGGCGAAAAATCGATCAATAGAGGCGGATGAGACGTAAATTTTGCAAGTCCATAACTTTTGTAAAAATAATTTCTACCAGTTTTAACTAATAGAGGATGTTAATATGACCGTAATTAATCTACCGATAAAAGCATTAAGCTACAGTATGGTCGGAAAGTGTTTATTTCCGAACTTCTTTCCGGCGAAAAATCGATCAAGTAGAGGCGGACGAGGCGTAAATTTTACAAGTCCATAACTTTTGTAAAAATAATTTCTACCAGTTTTAACTAATAGAGGATGTTAATATAACCGTAATTAATCTACCGTTAAAAGCACGAAGCTACAGTATGGTCGGAAAGTGCTTATTTCCGAACTTCTTTCCGGCGAAAAATCGATCAAGTAGAGGCGGACGAGGCGTAAATTTTACAAGTCCATAACTTTTGTAAAAATAATTTCTACCAGTTTTAACTAATAGAGGATATTAATATAACCGTAATTAAGCTACTATTAAAAGCATGAAGCTACAGTATGGTCGGAAAGTGTTTATTTCCGAACTTCTTTCCGGCGAAAAATCGATCAAGTAGAGGCGGATGAGACGTAAATTTTACAAGTCCATAACTTTTGTAAAAATAATTTCTACCAGTTTTAACTAATAGAGGATGTTAATATAACCGTAATTAATCTACCGCTAAAAGCATTAAGCTACAGTATGGTCAGAAAGTGTTTATTTCCGAACTTCTTTCCGGCGAAAAATCGATCAAGTAGAGGAGGACGAGGCGTAAATTTTACAAGTCCATAACTTTTGTAAAAATAATTTCTACCAGTTTTAGCTAATAGAGGATATTAATATAACCGTAATTAAGCTACCATTAAAAGCATGAAGCTACAGTATGGTCGGAAAGTGTTTATTTCCTAACTTCTTTCCGGCGAAAAATCGATCAAGTCCGGGCGGATGAGACGTAAATTTTACAAGTCCATAACTTTTGTAAAAATAATTTCTACCAGTTTTAACTAATAGAGGATGTTAATATAACCGTAATTAATCTACCGTTAAAAGCATTAAGCTACAATATGGACGGAAAGTGTTTATTTCCGAACTTCTTTCCGGCGAAAAATCGATCAATAGAGGCGGATGAGACGTAAATTTTGCAAGTCCATAACTTTTGTAAAAATAATTTCTACCAGCTTTAACTAATAGAGGATATTAATATAACCGTAATTAATCTACCGTTAAAAGCATTAAGCTACAGTATGGTCGGAAAGTGTTTATTTCCGAACTTCTTTCCGGCGAAAAATCGATCAAGTAGAGGCGGACGAGGCGTAAATTTTACAAGTCCATAACTTTTGTAAAAATAATTACTACCAGTTTTAACTAATAGAGGATATTAATATAACCGTAATTAATCTACCGTTAAAAGCATTAAGCTACAGTATGGTCGGAAAGTGTTTATTTCCGAACTTCTGTCCGGCGAAAAATCGATCAAGTAGAGGCGGACGAGGCGTAAATTTTACAAGTCCATAACTTTTGTAAAAATAATTACTACCAGTTTTAACTAATAGAGGATATTAATATAACCGTAATTAATCTACCGTTAAAAGCATTAAGCTACAGTATGGTCGGAAAGTGTTTATTTCCGAACTTCTTTCCGGAGAGAAATCGATCAAGGAAGGGAGGAAGAGGAGTAATTGTTACAAGTCCATAACTTTTGTAAAAATAATTTCTACCAGTTTTAACTAATAGAGGATATTAATATAACCGTAATTAATCTACCGTTAAAAGCATTAAGCTACAGTATGGTCGGAAAGTGTTTATTTCCGAACTTCTTTCCGGCGAAAAATCGATCAAGTCCGGGCGGATGAGACGTAAATTTTACAAGTCCATAACTTTTGTAAAAATAATTTCTACCAGTTTTAACTAATAGAGGATATTAATATAACCGTAATTAATCTACCGTTAAAAGCATTAAGCTACAGTATGGTCGGAAAGTGTTTATTTCCGAACTTCTTTCCGGTGAAAAATTGATCAAGTAGAGGCGGACGAGGCGTAAATTTTACAAGTCCATAACTTTTGTAAAAATAATTTCTACCAGTTTTAACTAATAGAGGATATTAATATAACCGTAATTAAGCTACTATTAAAAGCATGAAGCTACAGTATGGTCGGAAAGTGTTTATTTCCGAACTTCTTTCCGGCGAAAAATCGATCAAGTAGAGGCGGACGAGGCGTAAATTTTACAAGTCCATAACTTTTGTAAAAATAATTTCTACCAGTTTTAACTAATAGAGGATATTAATATAACCGTAATTAATCTACCGTTAAAAGCATTAAGCTACAGTATGGTCGGAAAGTGTTTATTTCCGAACTTCTTTCCGGCGAAAAATCGATCAAGTAGAGGCGGACGAGGCGTAAATTTTACAAGTCCATAACTTTTGTAAAAATAATTACTACCAGTTTTAACTAATAGAGGATATTAATATAACCGTAATTAATCTACCGTTAAAAGCATTAAGCTACAGTATGGTCGGAAAGTATTTATTTCCGAACTTCTTTCCGGCGAAAAATCGATCAAGTAGAGGCGGACGAGGCGTAAATTTTACAAGTCCATAACTTTTGTAAAAATAATTTCTACCAGTTTTAACTAATAGAGGATATTAATATAACCGTAATTAATCTACCGTTAAAAGCATTAAGCTACAGTATGGTCGGAAAGTATTTATTTCCGAACTTCTTTCCGGCGAAAAATCGATCAAGTAGAGGCGGACGAGGCGTAAATTTTACAAGTCCATAACTTTTGTAAAAATAATTTCTACCAGTTTTAACTAATAGAGGGTATTAATATAACCGTAATTAATCTACCGTTAAAAGCATTAAGCTACAGTATGGTCGGAAAGTGTTTATTTCCGAACTTCTTTCCGGCGAAAAATCGATCAAGTAGAGGCGGACGAGGCGTAAATTTTACAAGTCCATAACTTTTGTAAAAATAATTTCTACCAGTTTTAACTAATAGAGGATATTAATATAACCGTAATTAATCTACCGTTAAAAGCATTAAGCTACAGTATGGTCGGAAAGTGTTTATTTCCGAACTTCTGTCCGGCGAAAAATCGATCAAGTAGAGGCGGACGAGGCGTAAATTTTACAAGTCCATAACTTTTGTAAAAATAATTACTACCAGTTTTAACTAATAGAGGATATTAATATAACCGTAATTAATCTACCGTTAAAAGCATTAAGCTACAGTATGGTCGGAAAGTGTTTATTTCCGAACTTCTTTCCGGCGAAAAATCGATCAAGTAGAGGCGGACGAGGCGTAAATTTTACAAGTCCATAACTTTTGTAAAAATAATTTCTACCAGTTTTAAGTAATAGAGGATATTAATATAACCGTAATTAATCTACCGTTAAAAGCATTAAGCTACAGTATGGTCGGAAAGTGTTTATTTCCGAACTTCTGTCCGGCGAAAAATCGATCAAGTAGAGGCGGACGAGGCGTAAATTTTACAAGTCCATAACTTTTGTAAAAATAATTACTACCAGTTTTAACTAATAGAGGATATTAATATAACCGTAATTAATCTACCGTTAAAAGCATTAAGCTACAGTATGGTCGGAAATTGTTTATTTCCGAACTTCTTTCCGGCGAAAAATCGATCAAGTAGAGGCGGACGAGGCGTAAATTTTACAAGTCCATAACTTTTGTAAAAATAATTTCTACCAGTTTTAACTAATAGAGGATATTAATATAACCGTAATTAATCTACCGTTAAAAGCATTAAGCTACAGTATGGTCGGAAATTGTTTATTTCCGAACTTCTTTCCGGCGAAAAATCGATCAAGTAGAGGCGAAAGAGGCGTAAATTTTACAAGTCCATAACTTTTGTAAAAATAATTTCTACCAGTTTTAACTAATAGAGGATATTAATATAACCGTAATTAATCTACCGTTAAAAGCATTAAGCTACAGTATGGTCGGAAAGTGTTTATTTCCGAACTTCTTTCCGGCGAAAAATCGATCAAGTAGAGGCGGACGAGGCGTAAATTTTACAAGTCCATAACTTTTGTAAAAATAATTTCTACCAGTTTTAACTAATAGAGGATATTAATATAACCGTAATTAATCTACCGTTAAAAGCATTAAGCTACAGTATGGTCGGAAAGTGTTTATTTCCGAACTTCTGTCCGGCGAAAAATCGATCAAGTAGAGGCGGACGAGGCGTAAATTTTACAAGTCCATAACTTTTGTAAAAATAATTTCTACCAGTTTTAACTAATAGAGGATATTAATATAACCGTAATTAATCTACCGTTAAAAGCATTAAGCTACAGTATGGTCGGAAAGTATTTATTTCCGAACTTCTTTCCGGCGAAAAATCGATCAAGTAGAGGCGGACGAGGCGTAAATTTTACAAGTCCATAACTTTTGTAAAAATAATTTCTACCAGTTTTAACTAATAGAGGATATTAATATAACCGTAATTAATCTACCGTTAAAAGCATTAAGCTACAGTATGGTCGGAAAGTGTTTATTTCCGAACTTCTTTCCGGCGAAAAATCGATCAAGTAGAGGCGGACGAGGCGTAAATTTTACAAGTCCATAACTTTTGTAAAAATAATTTCTACCAGTTTTAACTAATAGAGGATATTAATATAACCGTAATTAATCTACCGTTAAAAGCATTAAGCTACAGTATGGTCGGAAAGTGTTTATTTCCGAACTTCTGTCCGGCGAAAAATCGATCAAGTAGAGGCGGACGAGGCGTAAATTTTACAAGTCCATAACTTTTGTAAAAATAATTACTACCAGTTTTAACTAATAGAGGATATTAATATAACCGTAATTAATCTACCGTTAAAAGCATTAAGCTACAGTATGGTCGGAAAGTGTTTATTTCCGAACTTCTTTCCGGCGAAAAATCGATCAAGTAGAGGCGGACGAGGCGTAAATTTTACAAGTCCATAACTTTTGTAAAAATAATTACTACCAGTTTTAACTAATAGAGGATATTAATATAACCGTAATTAATCTACCGTTAAAAGCATTAAGCTACAGTATGGTCGGAAAGTGTTTATTTCCGAACTTCTTTCCGGCGAAAAATCGATCAAGTAGAGGCGGACGAGGCGTAAATTTTACAAGTCCATAACTTTTGTAAAAATAATTTCTACCAGTTTTAACTAATAGAGGATATTAATATAACCGTAATTAATCTACCGTTAAAAGCATTAAGCTACAGTATGGTCGGAAAGTGTTTATTTCCGAACTTCTTTCCGGCGAAAAATCGATCAAGTAGAGGCGGACGAGGCGTCAATTTTACAAGTCCATAACTTTTGTAAAAATAATTTCTACCAGTTTTAACTAATAGAGGATATTAATATAACCGTAATTAATCTACCGTTAAAAGCATTAAGCTACAGTATGGTCGGAAAGTGTTTATTTCCGAACTTCTTTCCGGCGAAAAATCGATCAATTAGAGGCGGACGAGGCGTAAATTTTACAAGTCCATAACTTTTGTAAAAATAATTTCTACCAGTTTTAACTAATAGAGGATATTAATATAACCGTAATTAATCTACCGTTAAAAGCATTAAGCTACAGTATGGTCGGAAAGTGTTTATTTCCGAACTTCTTTCCGGCGAAAAATCGATCAAGTAGAGGCGGACGAGGCGTAAATTTTACAAGTCCATAACTTTTGTAAAAATAATTTCTTCCAGTTTTAACTAATAGAGGATATTAATATAACCGTAATTAATCTACCGTTAAAAGCATTAAGCTACAGTATGGTCGGAAAGTGTTTATTTCCGAACTTCTTTCCGGCGAAAAATCGATCAAGTAGAGGCGGACGAGGCGTAAATTTTACAAGTCCATAACTTTTGTAAAAATAATTTCTTCCAGTTTTAACTAATAGAGGATATTAATATAACCGTAATTAATCTACCGTTAAAAGCATTAAGCTACAGTATGGTCGGAAAGTGTTTATTTCCGAACTTCTGTCCGGCGAAAAATCGATCAAGTAGAGGCGGACGAGGCGTAAATTTTACAAGTCCATAACTTTTGTAAAAATAATTTCTTCCAGTTTTAACTAATAGAGGATATTAATATAACCGTAATTAATCTACCGTTAAAAGCATTAAGCTACAGTATGGTCGGAAAGTGTTTATTTCCGAACTTCTTTCCGGCGAAAAATCGATCAAGTAGAGGCGGACGAGGCGTAAATTTTACAAGTCCATAACTTTTGTAAAAATAATTTCTACCAGTTTTAGCTAATAGAGGATATTAATATAACCGTAATTAATCTACCGTTAAAAGCATTAAGCTACAGTATGGTCGGAAAGTGTTTATTTCCGAACTTCTTTCCGGCGAAAAATCGATCAAGTAGAGGCGGACGAGGCGTAAATTTTACAAGTCCATAACTTTTGTAAAAATAATTACTACCAGTTTTAACTAATAGAGGATATTAATATAACCGTAATTAATCTACCGTTAAAAGCATTAAGCTACAGTATGGTCGGAAAGTGTTTATTTCCGAACTTCTTTCCGGCGAAAAATCGATCAAGTAGAGGCGGACGAGGCGTAAATTTTACAAGTCCATAACTTTTGTAAAAATAATTACTACCAGTTTTAACTAATAGAGGATATTAATATAACCGTAATTAATCTACCGTTAAAAGCATTAAGCTACAGTATGGTCGGAAAGTGTTTATTTCCGAACTTCTGTCCGGCGAAAAATCGATCAAGTAGAGGCGGACGAGGCGTAAATTTTACAAGTCCATAACTTTTGTAAAAATAATTACTACCAGTTTTAACTAATAGAGGATATTAATATAACCGTAATTAATCTACCGTTAAAAGCATTAAGCTACAGTATGGTCGGAAAGTGTTTATTTCCGAACTTCTTTCCGGCGAAAAATCGATCAAGTAGAGGCGGACGAGGCGTAAATTTTACAAGTCCATAACTTTTGTAAAAATAATTACTACCAGTTTTAACTAATAGAGGATATTAATATAACCGTAATTAATCTACCGTTAAAAGCATTAAGCTACAGTATGGTCGGAAAGTGTTTATTTCCGAACTTCTTTCCGGCGAAAAATCGATCAAGTAGAGGCGGACGAGGCGTAAATTTTACAAGTCCATAACTTTTGTAAAAATAATTTCTACCAGTTTTAACTAATAGAGGGTATTAATATAACCGTAATTAATCTACCGTTAAAAGCATTAAGCTACAGTATGGTCGGAAAGTGTTTATTTCCGAACTTCTTTCCGGCGAAAAATCGATCAAGTAGAGGCGGACGAGGCGTAAATTTTACAAGTCCATAACTTTTGTAAAAATAATTTCTACCAGTTTTAACTAATAGAGGATATTAATATAACCGTAATTAATCTACCGTTAAAAGCATTAAGCTACAGTATGGTCGGAAAGTGTTTATTTCCGAACTTCTTTCCGGCGAAAAATCGATCAAGTAGAGGCGGACGAGGCGTAAATTTTACAAGTCCATAACTTTTGTAAAAATAATTTCTACCAGTTTTAACTAATAGAGGATATTAATATAACCGTAATTAATCTACCGTTAAAAGCATTAAGCTACAGTATGGTCGGAAAGTGTTTATTTCCGAACTTCTTTCCGGCGAAAAATCGATCAAGTAGAGGCGGACGAGGCGTAAATTTTACAAGTCCATAACTTTTGTAAAAATAATTTCTACCAGTTTTAACTAATAGAGGATATTAATATAACCGTAATTAATCTACCGTTAAAAGCATTAAGCTACAGTATGGTCGGAAAGTGTTTATTTCCGAACTTCTTTCCGGCGAAAAATCGATCAAGTAGAGGCGGACGAGGCGTAAATTTTACAAGTCCATAACTTTTGTAAAAATAATTACTACCAGTTTTAACTAATAGAGGATATTAATATAACCGTAATTAATCTACCGTTAAAAGCATTAAGCTACAGTATGGTCGGAAAGTGTTTATTTCCGAACTTCTTTCCGGCGAAAAATCGATCAAGTAGAGGCGGACGAGGCGTAAATTTTACAAGTCCATAACTTTTGTAAAAATAATTTCTACCAGTTTTAACTAATAGAGGATATTAATATAACCGTAATTAATCTACCGTTAAAAGGATTAAGCTACAGTATGGTCGGAAAGTGTTTATTTCCAAACTTCTGTCCGGCGAAAAATCGATCAAGTAGAGGCGGACGAGGCGTAAATTTTACAAGTCCATAACTTTTGTAAAAATAATTTCTACCAGTTTTAACTAATAGAGGATATTAATATAACCGTAATTAATCTACCGTTAAAAGCATTAAGCTACAGTATGGTCGGAAAGTGTTTATTTCCGAACTTCTTTCCGGCGAAAAATCGATCAAGTAGAGGCGGACGAGGCGTAAATTTTACAAGTCCATAACTTTTGTAAAAATAATTACTACCAGTTTTAACTAATAGAGGATATTAATATAACCGTAATTAATCTACCGTTAAAAGCATTAAGCTACAGTATGGTCGGAAAGTGTTTATTTCCGAACTTCTTTCCGGCGAAAAATCGATCAAGTAGAGGCGGACGAGGCGTAAATTTTACAAGTCCATAACTTTTGTAAAAATAATTACTACCAGTTTTAACTAATAGAGGATATTAATATAACCGTAATTAATCTACCGTTAAAAGCATTAAGCTACAGTATGGTCGGAAAGTGTTTATTTCCGAACTTCTTTCCGGCGAAAAATCGATCAAGTAGAGGCGGACGAGGCGTAAATTTTACAAGTCCATAACTTTTGTAAAAATAATTTCTACCAGTTTTAACTAATAGAGGATATTAATATAACCGTAATTAATCTACCGTTAAAAGCATTAAGCTACAGTATGGTCGGAAAGTGTTTATTTCCGAACTTCTTTCCGGCGAAAAATCGATCAAGTAGAGGCGGACGAGGCGTAAATTTTACAAGTCCATAACTTTTGTAAAAATAATTTCTACCAGTTTTAACTAATAGTGGATATTAATATAACCGTAATTAATCTACCGTTAAAAGGATTAAGCTACAGTATGGTCGGAAAGTGTTTATTTCCGAACTTCTTTCCGGCGAAAAATCGATCAAGTAGAGGCGGACGAGGCGTAAATTTTACAAGTCCATAACTTTTGTAAAAATAATTTCTACCAGTTTTAACTAATAGAGGATATTAATATAACCGTAATTAATCTACCGTTAAAAGCATTAAGCTACAGTATGGTCGGAAAGTGTTTATTTCCGAACTTCTGTCCGGCGAAAAATCGATCAAGTAGAGGCGGACGAGGCGTAAATTTTACAAGTCCATAACTTTTGTAAAAATAATTACTACCAGTTTTAACTAATAGAGGATATTAATATAACCGTAATTAATCTACCGTTAAAAGCATTAAGCTACAGTATGGTCGGAAAGTGTTTATTTCCGAACTTCTTTCCGGCGAAAAATCGATCAAGTAGAGGCGGACGAGGCGTAAATTTTACAAGTCCATAACTTTTGTAAAAATAATTTCTACCAGTTTTAAGTAATAGAGGATATTAATATATCCGTAATTAATCTACCGTTAAAAGCATTAAGCTACAGTATGGTCGGAAAGTGTTTATTTCCGAACTTCTTTCCGGCGAAAAATCGATCAAGTAGAGGCGGACGAGGCGTAAATTTTACAAGTCCATAACTTTTGTAAAAATAATTTCTACCAGTTTTAACTAATAGAGGATATTAATATAACCGTAATTAATCTACCGTTAAAAGCATTAAGCTACAGTATGGTCGGAAAGTGTTTATTTCCGAACTTCTTTCCGGCGAAAAATCGATCAAGTAGAGGCGGACGAGGCGTAAATTTTACAAGTCCATAACTTTTGTAAAAATAATTTCTACCAGTTTTAACTAATAGAGGATATTAATATAACCGTAATTAATCTACCGTTAAAAGCATTAAGCTACAGTATGGTCGGAAAGTGTTTATTTCCGAACTTCTGTCCGGCGAAAAATCGATCAAGTAGAGGCGGACGAGGCGTAAATTTTACAAGTCCATAACTTTTGTAAAAATAATTACTACCAGTTTTAACTAATAGAGGATATTAATATAACCGTAATTAATCTACCGTTAAAAGCATTAAGCTACAGTATGGTCGGAAAGTGTTTATTTCCGAACTTCTTTCCGGCGAAAAATCGATCAAGTAGAGGCGGACGAGGCGTAAATTTTACAAGTCCATAACTTTTGTAAAAATAATTACTACCAGTTTTAACTAATAGAGGATATTAATATAACCGTAATTAATCTACCGTTAAAAGCATTAAGCTACAGTATGGTCGGAAAGTGTTTATTTCCGAACTTCTTTCCGGCGAAAAATCGATCAAGTAGAGGCGGACGAGGCGTAAATTTTACAAGTCCATAACTTTTGTAAAAATAATTTCTACCAGTTTTAACTAATAGAGGATATTAATATAACCGTAATTAATCTACCGTTAAAAGCATTAAGCTACAGTATGGTCGGAAAGTGTTTATTTCCGAACTTCTTTCCGGCGAAAAATCGATCAAGTAGAGGCGGACGAGGCGTAAATTTTACAAGTCCATAACTTTTGTAAAAATAATTTCTACCAGTTTTAACTAATAGAGGATATTAATATAACCGTAATTAATCTACCGTTAAAAGCATTAAGCTACAGTATGGTCGGAAAGTGTTTATTTCCGAACTTCTTTCCGGCGAAAAATCGATCAAGTAGAGGCGGACGAGGCGTAAATTTTACAAGTCCATAACTTTTGTAAAAATAATTACTACCAGTTTTAACTAATAGAGGATATTAATATAACCGTAATTAATCTACCGTTAAAAGCATTAAGCTACAGTATGGTCGGAAAGTGTTTATTTCCGAACTTCTTTCCGGCGAAAAATCGATCAAGTAGAGGCGGACGAGGCGTAAATTTTACAAGTCCATAACTTTTGTAAAAATAATTACTACCAGTTTTAACTAATAGAGGATATTAATATAACCGTAATTAATCTACCGTTAAAAGCATTAAGCTACAGTATGGTCGGAAAGTGTTTATTTCCGAACTTCTTTCCGGCGAAAAATCGATCAAGTAGAGGCGGACGAGGCGTAAATTTTACAAGTCCATAACTTTTGTAAAAATAATTTCTACCAGTTTTAACTAATAGAGGATATTAATATAACCGTAATTAATCTACCGTTAAAAGCATTAAGCTACAGTATGGTCGGAAAGTGTTTATTTCCGAACTTCTTTCCGGCGAAAAATCGATCAAGTAGAGGCGGACGAGGCGTAAATTTTACAAGTCCATAACTTTTGTAAAAATAATTTCTACCAGTTTTAACTAATAGAGGATATTAATATAACCGTAATTAATCTACCGTTAAAAGCATTAAGCTACAGTATGGTCGGAAAGTGTTTATTTCCGAACTTCTTTCCGGCGAAAAATCGATCAAGTAGAGGCGGACGAGGCGTAAATTTTACAAGTCCATAACTTTTGTAAAAATAATTACTACCAGTTTTAACTAATAGAGGATATTAATATAACCGTAATTAATCTACCGTTAAAAGCATTAAGCTACAGTATGGTCGGAAAGTGTTTATTTCCGAACTTCTGTCCGGCGAAAAATCGATCAAGTAGAGGCGGACGAGGCGTAAATTTTACAAGTCCATAACTTTTGTAAAAATAATTACTACCAGTTTTAACTAATAGAGGATATTAATATAACCGTAATTAATCTACCGTTAAAAGCATTAAGCTACAGTATGGTCGGAAAGTGTTTATTTCCGAACTTCTTTCCGGCGAAAAATCGATCAAGTAGAGGCGGACGAGGCGTAAATTTTACAAGTCCATAACTTTTGTAAAAATAATTACTACCAGTTTTAACTAATAGAGGATATTAATATAACCGTAATTAATCTACCGTTAAAAGCATTAAGCTACAGTATGGTCGGAAAGCGTTTATTTCCGAACTTCTGTCCGGCGAAAAATCGATCATGTAGAGGCGGACGAGGCGTAAATTTTACAAGTCCATAACTTTTGTAAAAATAATTACTACCAGTTTTAACTAATAGAGGATATTAATATAACCGTAATTAATCTACCGTTAAAAGCATTAAGCTACAGTATGGTCGGAAAGTGTTTATTTCCGAACTTCTGTCCGGCGAAAAATCGATCAAGTAGAGGCGGACGAGGCGTAAATTTTACAAGTCCATAACTTTTGTAAAAATAATTTCTTCCAGTTTTAACTAATAGAGGATATTAATATAACCGTAATTAATCTACCGTTAAAAGCATTAAGCTACAGTATGGTCGGAAAGTGTTTATTTCCGAACTTCTTTCCGGCGAAAAATCGATCAAGTAGAGGCGGACGAGGCGTAAATTTTACAAGTCCATAACTTTTGTAAAAATAATTTCTTCCAGTTTTAACTAATAGAGGGTATTAATATAACCGTAATTAATCTACCGTTAAAAGCATTAAGCTACAGTATGGTCGGAAAGTGTTTATTTCCGAACTTCTTTCCGGCGAAAAATCGATCAAGTAGAGGCGGACGAGGCGTAAATTTTACAAGTCCATAACTTTTGTAAAAATAATTACTACCAGTTTTAACTAATAGAGGATATTAATATAACCGTAATTAATCTACCGTTAAAAGCATTAAGCTACAGTATGGTCGGAAAGTGTTTATTTCCGAACTTCTGTCCGGCGAAAAATCGATCAAGTAGAGGCGGACGAGGCGTAAATTTTACAAGTCCATAACTTTTGTAAAAATAATTACTACCAGTTTTAACTAATAGAGGATATTAATATAACCGTAATTAATCTACCGTTAAAAGCATTAAGCTACAGTATGGTCGGAAAGTGTTTATTTCCGAACTTCTTTCCGGCGAAAAATCGATCAAGTAGAGGCGGACGAGGCGTAAATTTTACAAGTCCATAACTTTTGTAAAAATAATTTCTTCCAGTTTTAACTAATAGAGGATATTAATATAACCGTAATTAATCTTCCGTTAAAAGCATTAAGCTACAGTATGGTCGGAAAGTATTTATTTCCGAACTTCTTTCCGGCGAAAAATCGATCAAGTAGAGGCGGACGAAACGTAAATTTTACAAGTCTATAACCCCCCCCCCCCCACCCCCCCCCCCCCCCACCCCCCCCCCCCCCCACCCCCCCCCCCCCCCACCCCCCCCCCCCCCCACCCCCCCCCCCCCCCACCCCCCCCCCCCCCCACCCCCCCCCCCCCCCACCCCCCCCCCCCCCCACCCCCCCCCCCCCCCACCCCCCCCCCCCCCCACCCCCCCCCCCCCCCACCCCCCCCCCCCCCCACCCCCCCCCCCCCCCACCCCCCCCCCCCCCCACCCCCCCCCCCCCCCACCCCCCCCCCCCCCCACCCCCCCCCCCCCCCACCCCCCCCCCCCCCCACCCCCCCCCCCCCCCACCCCCCCCCCCCCCCACCCCCCCCCCCCCCCACCCCCCCCCCCCCCCACCCCCCCCCCCCCCCACCCCCCCCCCCCCCCACCCCCCCCCCCCCCCACCCCCCCCCCCCCCCACCCCCCCCCCCCCCCACCCCCCCCCCCCCCCACCCCCCCCCCCCCCCACCCCCCCCCCCCCCCACCCCCCACTTCTCTTACTACTACTCGGGCCGGCGCAACTCGCATGCCTCTCGCTCCCACTGCCGAGAGAGAACTTGCCGTTCTTACGACGCGTATTATTATTGCCTAATTATAATTATTATTCTAGCAATTTCATATCGTTAGATAATATCGTGAATTTGTCACAATCCCCTCCCCTAAACCGGAATATCCCTTGGATATTTCGTTTATTATTCATTTTCAACGACTCACCTCCCAGTCCTCTGCTATTTTCTCTCTTCTGTCTCGTCGCTCGGCACCTCCTCCTTCTCGCTACTCCTCTCGCTAATCTCTCTCCCCACTGTCTCGCTAATCTCTCTCCCCACTGTCTCGCTAATCTTCCTCCCCCCTTCCTCCCAATTCGACACTTATCCGGACCCCTCTCCCAGTTCGGAATCGGATATGCATCTTTTCGAGTGACTGCATTCAAATCCCGATAATCGATGCACATCCGGATCGACCCATCGCTTTTCTTCACTATCACTCCAATCACTAGAGGATCTTTCGATAACCCCTTTCTCCGCTAACTCTCTCACTTCCTGTTGTGCTTTTTCAGCATTATGGGGGACATACGACGTGGTCGATGCTTAATCGGTGTCGCTTCCTCCACTTTGATATGATGCTCCGTTAGAGGAGTTAGCCCGGCGGTTTTCTCACTCCCTTTCAAAATACTCGCAACTAACTCGACTACCCTCTTCTCTTGATAACCATCCAACTCGCTAATTCCGGCGCACTCCGCATGAATTGTGGGTTGTCCGGTGGGTCGTTCGATAAAGGTATGCCAGGGACCCTCAAACACTCGCCACTGCCGTCGCCCTTGTCGCACATCTAAGTCAAACACGCTCGCGAATTCCATCCCTAATATTATATCTGAGGTGATCCTTTCCGTGGCTCTAAACTCGACTTGTTGGGTATTACCATCAATCTCCATCTGTACAACTAACACTCCCAGAAACGGACTTACTTCCCCTGACACACTTCGCATTGTCGATTTCGTCGGTTTAAGTCTATCTCTGAATTTCTCCACTACCCGGGGACCTACAATGGAGACCATTGCCCCGCTATCATGTATCGCAACAAATGGGTACCCGCCTATTTCGATCTCGACAAAACAACGACTTTCTACCGCAGCTATTTCCTCCACTTCACCCCATCTTTACCGTTAGCTGAACTCTACCTTCATGTTGTTGGTTTTGTTCTTCCGGAGAGGGTCTCACATCATTTGAACTCGCTAGTCTCACTTCATCACTTGCTTCTCTCGCTATCCCCTCTTCAACTTCTTCTGGCACCAACAACTCCTCGCTAACTACCCCTGTTGATCGGCCGGGGAGGACGCGGGGTTCCTGCACCCTCCGGCCCTCGCATTTCCCCACTGTTGTCGCAGCGGAGCGCATGTCGGGCAGGTTTGGAACGGATTCCCTTCTGTCCCGCATACCTGACACCGCGACGGAAGCGTGGAGCCTGCTAGTCCCTCCTTCGGGAAGGTTGTCGTTCCTGGGACAGCTCGAGACAACCTCAGGGGGCCCGCTGTTTGTCTGGTCGGCCCATACTTTCAGACAGCGGGCCACGGGCACAGGGTCAGCCCCGAGGGACCCGAGACAAGTGGCTTCGGCTGCGCCCGATTTGAGGGCCCCTGCCTCACTCAGCCAGGGGCCCATCGTCAAGTTGGCTAGTTGGAGGCGGCCAAAGTCCCTGGGCCGGGGGACTGCGGCTGCCATCGTACCCCAGGGAGGGGGAGAGGGAAACCTTTGGCTCTCCGGGTTCCGCTCCCCAAGGGAGGACGCTGTCGTCTCCCGGGCTGCCCTAGACGGACCTCAGGGAGGGAGGAGAGGGGAACCTGACCAAGCGGGTTTCGCTCCTCCCGGGAGAATGTCGTTGTCTCCCGAGCTGCCCTAAACGACCTCAGGGAGTCGGCTGGAAGGTGTGGGCTACTCACCACGCTGGAAGGTCGGCTACGGGCACGTGGTCAGCCCCGAGGGACCCGAGACAAGTGGCTTCGGCTGCGCCTGTTGAGATACCCCCGCGCAAGCGGGGTTCGTTGAGCCGGGCGGCAGAGGACCCTGAGTAGGGGGGCCGATGCCGCAAAAGATCAAAGCGTGGGGTCCGTGACACGGCACGGGCCCCATTGGAAAGCGTGAAACGCCTTTGAGACGTGAGTGGCGTCCCATCTGGCTCCGGCCGATGGGCGCACAGGCTTAGCATGCAGGGGGGGGGGGCTTCGGCCCTTCGGGAGCTGGCGACCCCGCATACCATCGAGCTGGGCAACCAATCCCGTGTAGGCAAGTACTCAACTGGTAGAGGGCTGGTGTTTGAATCATGGCCAGTCCTCGCAATGTCACACCAGGTCACAAAACGGTACTCTCGGGGGCTGTTCCAAGCGGGGTGTCCTTCGGGGCACCCATTCAGCCATTGGTGTTGGACTCGAGCGGGTAGTGGTTTCAATAGCCTGCACGCTGGGCTAGGAGCATTCTGATAGGACTGGAAGGACTCTCCCCGGGTCTGCGAAGGTCTCGCTTGCTCCGATGTGTGAGTTGCAATGCAACTCGGGTGCGACCCTGCAGAGTGTCGTAGGGATTAGAAAGGTCCTCTCCTCACCGAGGAGCTCGAGAAGTCTTGCCGCTTGGAGAGAGATTGGTAGAGGCCCCGGAAGAAGGGGTCCTCGCGTTGGTCCGGGCGTATCCCGGCTCCGCGCCATGGGGCCCGAGCCTTAGAGCCTTGCGGCGGGTAAGGCTCGGTCAACAAATTACGAGGTGACTTATACCTGACACCGCTCCACCGTAGGGGGAGGACCTGACGCCCCCCTCCACGGAGTAGGGAATTCACTCCTGCGATTAGGACAATTTAATATTATATGTCCAGTCTGCTGGCACCCGAAGCACTTTCGATTCGGGCACTGCAAGGCTCGATGTCCAGGTTGCTGGCATGTGAAGCATGGCCGTCTAGGACATGCCGCAGCTCTATGCCCCACCATCTGGCAATGGAAACAAGCCCCGACCATTGCCGAACTTCCTGGCCCGTTCGGAAATTCTCGTGACTCCCTCCACGACTGTCCTGCCCCCGGACCGTTAGACCAGGACCTCCAATTAGGTGTTGGCCCATAACTCGGGGGTTCAACCCTTTGAGAGTATTGAACCAGCGGTCCTACGGGCCTCGATACCCCTCTTGCATTATTCAGACCCGTGGGGGCCGGCTGGAACCGAGGGACATCCTTCCATTGCCCAGAAGTTCTCTGGCCTCGACCCGGGCCTACCTCCTCGGCCACCTGCACGTCAACAGTGTCTGGGGACGGGGGTCTGAGTTTTGGGGAACTTTCCTTTTTCCCCCTTTTCGGCTGGTTTTTCGGCGCCAGCATCCCTTGGGTCGAGCGCGGTTCCGCAACTACCACACTCGCAATCTTCTTCACCTCCCGACCATCTTCCTCATCCAGAGCAGAGACTCGCAAAGTGGACGTCGTACGCACGTAGGCACTACCAGGCAATCTAGTTTTATCCTTGGTAGGAGGTTCGCGGTATCGGCGATCCATCTCTTTCAATTTCTCAAACCGCCCACCCCATTTCTCCAAACTCGCAAAATCGGTAATCTCTTTTTCGGCTAAATAGGCCCGATATTCAGGCGTGAGATTCCGGAAAACGATCCGCAGTTGTTTATCTATTGACGGGGGCCTTTTGAAATGGCTCACGATGTGTCGGAAACAGGAGACGAATTGACCAATCGACTCCCTTTTTCCTTGAGTTCGATTTTTCAACTCGTCCTCTAAATCCTCCTCATTTATTTCGCCAATGAAAAATCTCCGAAACGCCTTCGCGAAATCTCGCCACGATCGGAAATCTAAATGAGCAGTCCGATACCACCTACTCGCCCCACGATATAAAATAGCTGGAATCGCTCGGAAAAGATCTCGGTCGTCGAATCCGGATTGTTCCCTACAATCCTCTAACCGCGACAGAAACTCATCCGCCGATTCCTTCTCTTCTCCAGCGAACTTCAATCCCCACTCTCGTAACGTTTTGGTACATCGCAACTCACGGCCCACCTCTCTATCCCTACGTTGATGACGGACTACTCGTTCCCTAGCTTCATCCTCACTATCGCTAGAATATTCGTAGTCCATCAACAGCCTCCTCCTTCGAACACTGCTTCGCGTTGACCCTCCACTACTCGCTACACTCCGTTGGTCTGACACTTCTTCATGATCCCGATAATAGTCATGATTGTCCTCTCTACCATAATACCTATTTGTATTATTTTCTCGTTCCGGTACTACTTCTCGGAACCGTGGAACCGGTCCATTACCCCCTCTCCCTCTCTCGCAATCACGTGGAGCATCTATTCTCCGATCTCCGCCCCTTGGATATTTTTCATTCTTTTCCCAGGAGACTGACCGTCTTTCTCGCTCTATTCTACCAAGTTGATTGGTCTCTATTCCTAATTTCGAGTTCGCGAAATACGCCGATTTTCTGGGTGGAACAGAAATATCTGAATTTATGTATTGAAGTGACGGACCTCCTGGGAGCCCTTGTTCTGGACAATTCCGACCCCACCAAAACGCGCTAGACTGCACCTCGCTACTCATTCGGGACCGCGCGCCACCTATGATCCCACCCGAAGTATGGCTGGTGGTAGTAACCACCGTAGTCTTCGCTACTGTGGTAGTAGGGATAGTGATGGCCACCGAACTAACCGCTATGTTGGGCTCTTTGGACCCCAAACCATCCCCCATCAACGTCTTATAACTGAATTCGGTACCACCCGCCGCTTCACCCAGACTCTCCCGATCTTCTTCTTCCCTCTCCAACAGCTCTTGAATCTTTTTGGGCCTACCTCGGGGTTTTCGTTGATACCGTTGTAACGATTCTTCCTCTGATTCGTCGATCAGATGTGAAATCGCTGTAGCCGGTATCTCATCCCCCCTCTCATCCCAATCGGGGTACCATGGGACATCCAGGGAGTCGTCAAAAATCCGTAACTCCACTCGCAACAGCCGATCTCGCCAAATTTTCTCGGGTCCTTTTCTACTAAGGCGGTGCCTCTCTAACTGTTCCTCCACCCCCGAAAGATTTAATTTATTAATTGTATTTTTAATTAACCTCACATCTCTCGACTCCCGCCCAAGCGCCTTCATTCGCACTGAGTGCTCACTCACCTCAGTCGCCATTTTGTTTACTCCCACTCCTTCCTTTTCCACGATACAATTTGAATTACTCTGCCCTCTATCAACCACACGCGATTCTACTGACTATACCCCCTTTCCTTTTGAAATTTCGAATATACTTTATTTTCTCCCACTTTACTTTCCGCTCACTTTACTTTCCCCCTCTTACTCGCTAGCTGTGAATTAAAATTTATTAACATACATGAAATGTTATTAAATACATTTTACATTGACATATACATCACATAAACTTATAATAAATACATTTCTCAATATATCAAAAAAATTTTTTTAAATATTATCTATTATCAAGGAATTATTATCACCCACTCGTTCTACTCACTTCTTGCTACACACTTTAAAAAAAAAAAAATAATTAATTATCAATTAAAAAAAAAGTATAAAGTACTAATTAATTAATAAATAAAAAATTAAATAATTATAAATAATAATAATGGATTATTTAAAAAAATTACTAATAATAAAAAAAATAATTAAAAAAATAATAATTAATTATTTAAAAAATTAATAAATAAATATTATTAATTATTTAAATTTCAAATCACGACCAGTCACTAGCCGCGTCCTGTCACGGTCGCCATTTTGTAACGTTGAATTTTTCTGTATTTCAAAAAAAATTTACAGGTACATACAACTAAACTGCATAAAAATTTTATTTATAGGACGCGCCCCAAAAATGCGATTTCCGCTGGACTGGTTGATCTTTATTTTTCCACTCTTCCTCGCTATCTTCTTCGCGCCCCACGTCAGCCCCTCACTCCCACTTCCGGTTTCTCGCTACTTCCGGTCTGACTCGATACTCTAATAATAAACCACAACCAAAAACGATCCTTGTATTTTTCTTCACCACCCTCGATCCACTCACGAATTAAAAAAACGATTTTCCAACTTTAACTTGCCACTCGCTACTTCCGGTCTCACAATCACTCCTCTCAATCATCCAACAGACAACGAATATCACACGAATCTCCCGTGCCTCTTTCGCCACTTCCGGTCCGAATCATTCAAATTTTTTTTTTTTTTTTGTCATCCGATTCTCATTCGTTTAATTTTTCGGCTATGCCGCCTTACCTTGTCTTTCTTTTCCTCTTCCTGTATCTCTTTCTCTCGCTCTATCTTTCTGTCACTCTCCTTCTCGCTACTCTCCTATCGCCGACACAACAAACCGGCGATCGACGGGGGATATCGAGCGTCCTTCTCTTACTACTACTCGGGCCGGCGCAACTCGCATGCCTCTCGCTCCCACTGCCGAGAGAGAACTTGCCGTTCTTACGACGCGTATTATTATTGCCTAATTATAATTATTATTCTAGCAATTTCATATCGTTAGATAATATCGTGACTTTGTCACAACTTGAATTTAAATCGCGCCGGTCCCCATATATGTTGTGACGAAACCCGCCACAGATCGACGCGCTACCCGAGCCTCGCGCCATCTATTGGGGCCGGGCGTAACCCCACTACGAAGTCCGCCCCTCCCCGAGGAGAAACGGTTCTTTTTTACCGTAGCGCGCCTCCACTCGTCCTCCCCCATAGGTCGTGCCGCAGTGCGCCTCGAGAGTTCCCGAGTAACGGGCCTCGGCCACCACCGCCGATCTCTCTCCATCTCTCCCTATCGTTCTCTCTCTCTCCAAACGGCGAACGCTAGCCCGAGACGATACGGGGACGCACGAAGCACTTGTCAGCGCTCCGTGTCGTCCCCTCCCACCACGAAGACCCCGAGGACGGTGCTCGTCATCGCCCCGACGAGTACGTCCCCCAACTCGGACCCCAGGACGGACCCCTCCATCACGCCGGTCGCTAGAGCGCGCACGCGCCGGTTCGACGGCGCACCGCCTCCGAAGAGAAGAAGAGAGAAGACAGTTAGTCTCGAGCATCTGGAGGATACGGATCGACGACTATAACGAGCGCGAGTTCGCAGCAGTAGTAGTGAAACGTGTTGAGTACGGTCGCGGCAGAACTTCCCGTTTTGGAGTGGAGACGCACCAAGCCCCGTGCAGGAGGATCAGCCGACCCAGGTCCACCCCATACCGGAGGAGAAGGAGCAAAGCGCATCCGTGAGTAAACTGTGTGTTTTATTTTATTAGAAATTCCGCGAGTGTCGATCACCGAAGTTCCCGGTCATTTCACGAAGTAGGTCCACCGTCGCGAGAGTGGAACCCGCGCCCCGGCCCCTCTTTTTAGTAGATCGCGCATTCAAAAATGAAGTGCCTCGTCCTTATAAGGACGAGCTTACAAAATGGCATCCCTGGTGGGGAACTCTAATTAGACGTTCCCAAATTAATAAAAAAGTAAAAATTTAAGAAAGTGTCGTAACGAGTTCGGTGGAACTCGCCGGGAATCGGAATAGAGGAAAAATCTTTTTTTTTGAGTGATCTCTTTTAGTGTCGCGAATACCGAAAATCAAAAATAAAGAAAATCGTTGCAACGGGTGCAACGGCAATTTCAATTGAGTGCTTCAGTACGTGTTTACATAGTCAATTTTAAAAACAGTTGTCGGGAAATAAGTTGGCCCGGTGAAATCAAGGTGTTGACAAACACCCGCCCTGCCGTCCCTAACCGTTAGAAAAAAAAATTTGTTTCAAAGTTCAAAAGAATTTAAGGAACTTATATTCCGTCGCAACTTCCCATTTGTAAATAAATGTTAATAACCCGCAACGAAACTTTGAATTTCGGTTCTTTGCATTGAAATAGAAAAATTTTCGAACTCTGTGCCGTTAACTTTAGATTGTAATGATATTATATTGATAATTATATATAAATAGTTAGGATGTGCATTTAATGATATAAATAAAAGTATAAATTTATCTGCAGATTTAAGGAATGAACTCTGTGTAATTAATTTTAATTTTAATACAGAGAATGAAATCCCAGAAACTCCCTATAAGTGAAAATAAGACGGGAATAAAGGAATAATTTTAGAAAAATTTAATGGAATCCAGAAAATAATCGTTATTTTAATTTGCAGTTTTTTTTTTGGGTTTTGTTTTTACTAAGTGTTTTCAAATCGAAGTAGTAAATGAATTAATTCAGACAGTTAAATTCCGGTAATAGATTTTCAAATTTTAATGAAAACTGAAAAATTTGAAATTGTATCGAACGTGTAAATTTTTCTAAGAGGATTGAAATTTAAATAGTTTATATTTTTTTTTGTGTAACAAAGCTGAAATAATTAAATAATAAAATAACAAAAAAAAAAAATTTCTTCAGTAAACAAAATTTTTGAATTGTATTAGGCCAATATTAATAATATAAATCTATATATATATATATATATATGTGTGTGTGTATATGTGTGTGTATATGAATATATGTGCAATATATGTACTCAGAATAAATGTTAATTATAATTTAAGTATAAAAAGAAGTGCGCAATGTTATCTTTCTTAAGAATTGTCCCACAGGTACCAGTGCGACTTGAGTGTGTTTTAAAGAGGAAATAAAAACTTCCAATTTCCCTTCGCGAGTCGCGCCCTTGTATGGGATACTTAAGGGCGGAAAACTTTTTTGTTGTTGTAAAAGTACACCGTCAGTTCGTTACCGAAAATAACGGACAACCCCGATTCGCTACCCGGAATTTAAACTTTTTATTTTGAATTTCCCGTTAGTTTTGAATTTCCCTTATTTATTGATATTCATTATTTTTGAATTCCCATTATTTATGTATATCCGGAATCCAAAGTCGCACTTTTGAATTTCCCGTTAGTTTCGAATCCCCTTTTATTTTCGAATTTCCTTTTTATTTTTGAATTTCCCGTTAGTTTTGAATTTTCCTTATTTATTGATATTCATTATTTTTGAATTCCCATTATTTATGTATATCCGGAATCCAAAGTCGCACTTTTGAATTTCCCGTTAGTTTCGAATCCCCTTTTATTTTCGAATTTCCTTTTTATTTTTGAATTTCCCGTTACTTTCGAATCCCCTTTTATTTTCGAATTTCCTTTTTATTTTTGAATTTCCCGTTAGTTTCGAATCCCCTTTTATTTTCCAATTTCCTTTTTATTTTAGAATTTCCTGTTAGTTTCGAATCCCCTTTTATTTTCGAATTTCCTTTTTTTTTTTTTTTTTAATTTCCCGTTAATTTTGAATTCCCTTCTAATTTTAATTCCCTTGTATTTTCGACCTCCCTTTTATTTTTGAATTTCCTGTTAGCTTTGAGTCCCCTTTTATTTTGAATCCCCTTTTAATTTTGGAAATTACGTTAGTTGGAATTTGCCAATAGTGTTCATTTCCACTATTTTTGAATTTTCCGTAAATTGGAAAATTCCTTAGTTTTAAACCTCCCCTTAATTTTGAAAATTCCTTATTTTCAAATTTCCCCTTATTTTTGCAACACCCGTTATTTTTGAGTTTCCCTTTATTTCTTTTGTGCAATTCCGTTTTATTTTTGAATGTCCCTTTATGTCTGAATTTCCTTTTAGTTTTGAATTCCCGGCCAGTTTGCATTTCCTTCTATTTTTGAATTCCCTTTTACTTTGAGTCCCCCGTAAATTTTAAATTCCCCTTTATTTTTGGGAATTTCCCTTTTATTCTGATTCCCCTTTTATTTTATTTTAAATGCCCCTTTATTTTTGATTCCCCCTTTTATTTTAATTTCGAATTCCCCTTAACTTCTGAATTCTCCTTTTATCTGTGAATCTCGTTTATTTTTTCTTTATTTCATTTTGAATACCCCTTAATTTCGGGATTCCCCTTTATTTGTGAATTCCGTTTAGTTTTGAATTCCCTTTATATTCTGAGATTCCCTGTATCTTAGAATTTACCGTTATTTGTGAAATCCCCTTTTTCTTGGAAGCCCCCGTTACATAGAATACTTTTTTTTATGCGTGACAGCGCATCGTATTTGTATCGGAAACTACGAATAAGAAAATTGGAAGTAATTCCGGGCAGTTTTTTTTTGTTTTGTGTGGCATTAATTGGCGGTACGCCAGAGATCAGGTAGCTCAAACAACGACCCCAGTAGCTCGAAGTAGAATCTCGAGTACATCGCGTCCTTGAAGAGCAACTGATTTATCAGCATCTCCCCCAACATCAGTCGAGTATTTCCGGTAGGACTGAACGAGTGGAGTAAGAAAGGTCCTGATATTTACCTTTACCCTTTTGTGATTTTTCCCAATTGGGTCGTATTGAAGGGATTAATTGCCTTAATATGGATTCTTTTGAATACACCCCTGTTACCTCCCCTGTAATGGTGATACCTACGCTAACGGTGGTAACGCCAACCACCACGACCGAATATGTCCCCATCACTACCGCGCCCGGGTCATACACGGCAACCGCTACGCACGTCGCGCCCTCTCGGGCAGCGGAGCGACGAATAGCCAGTCCGGAACAAATCTCGGCAATCCGGGCAGAAATCGACCGGGTGGTCGATTTACGCGACCTTATCGGCCGGTGTGATAGAGCCGAATTGCTGATATCCGGACCGATAGAGGTGGTACGGGATCGACTCGTAAGATACACAATCTTACAGGGGTTCCCGGAGACCCCGGTCGAGTGGGATCACCGAGTAGATGGACGAGGCGATCACCCCCCCTACACGTTGTCCGAAGCGGTGAGTTGCCCTGTTTATGGGACCATGCTAAGTGGCCCCCGGTCGACGGGACATCTGGACCCCATCGAACCCCAGCGGTCAACGCGGTTCGGAACCGCGGAATCGCAGAATTATGGGTTTCCGTCCGATAGATCGCGGGCCCATTACCGGGACCCGATCTCGTTTGGGGAGGAGAGTTTTCAATTCTCAGAGGCCGATGCGACCACCTATCAGGTCGATCGGTCCAATGATGGGGCAGTAGCCCCCCCCCCCCCCCTCGGGACACACGACCAGAAAATGTGCCTCACCGGAGGGCACCGGCCAGCAGTTACCCCAATCCACCAAGCGCGTTAACGAGGAGTAGCCGCCTTACATTGTCGGCTCCCGAACCGTTTCGGGAGGATGCCGCTAACAATGGGGCACGAGAGACAGCAAACCCCCAATGGTCCGAGGAGATCGATCCCCAAAATCGGGACGACTTCTACTGGCGACCAGTGGACCCCCCTCGGCCGGTAATATTAGGACAACGTCCCCCCCGTCGTCCGAACGCGCACACGTCCCATGTCCACTTTCCAGCGGACCTGACATATAGCATGTCCCCGCTGCAACCCCCCTATAACAGCACGCGGATCGGTCAACCCCAAACCTCGCGTTGCCCGGAAGGTAACGCGTCCACCGCTGGAGGGTCATTCAACCCCAGCCTGTCAATGTCTGGTGTCCGATGGCAGAGGACTGCCATTGAACATTGGAGGACACACGGACCCCGTTACTCCGGCGAGGAGGGGGAGGACGCGGAGGAGTTCCTCGTCAAACTGGGCGAATACGTCACGAGTCGGGATCTGACGGAAGAGGACCTCCTGCGCGCCCTACCTGAAGCGTTTAAGGGATCGGCCCTCAACTGGTACCGGGTGGAAAAGACAAGCTGGCATACGTACCCCGGCTTCGTACGTTATTTTCGCGACGCGTTCGGTCAACGCCACCTGGAAGCCAGTATCAAGAGGGAAATCACCTTGCGCACACAAGGACCGGACGAGCCCATTCGGGAGTACTTGGTG
Organism: Trichopria drosophilae; assembly: GCA_030407085.1. NCBI lineage: Eukaryota > Metazoa > Arthropoda > Insecta > Hymenoptera > Diapriidae > Trichopria > Trichopria drosophilae. The sequence continues at coordinate 42,481,433 of CM059585.1, forward strand.
GCCCTACGGAGCCTATTCAATTTACTTACTTTCCCCCCGTCTCAAGAAGAACAACTAGATATAGCAGTCCAAAACTTGCGTCCGGGATTAGCTCGAAAAATCGAGAGGGAAGCCGTTACCGACTTTGCAGACTTACTGCGAATCGGTCGACAGGTGGAGGGGGCCGCCAATCAAGAGAGGGTCTACCGCCCCCCTCCAGCGGCTAACCAGTCCGCCTTCCCCGCCTTCGCCTATACGCCCAAGATGAGGCGAAGCAAGGAAAAGCTGGCCCTCGCGACGCCCGCGGTGAAGATGGCCAAGGTTAGCGTCGTAAGCCCACCCCCTCCGTCGCCAGCCCCCTACGAAGAAGAGGAGGCGGCGCCGGTAGCCCGCGTAGAGCGGAACAGAGGCCGCAACCCCACGCGCTCGGTACCGGCATATCCGCAGCACCAACCACAAGTGGCGACCAGTCAAAACCCGCGGCTATCAAGAGTGCCACGCCTCCTGGATGTGGCGCCGAGAGAGCGTCCACCCTTCGAGACAAGATCACCACCGAATCGGAACCCGGTCCGGTGTTATAATTGTAAGCAGACGGGGCACATATACCGAGAGTGCCCCCACCCCTTAGGGCATTTTTGTAGGGTCTGTGGCTATCCAGGCCGGGATGCCAACAATTGTCCCGTTTGCGCGCGTAAACGGTCGGGAAACTGTTAACGGGGGGGAAGGAAACCCCTGAACCCCCCCTTACAGTCCCATCCGCGAGCACCCTCACGACAAGCCGGATAGAGAAAGACGTTGAGAAGAGACGGATCGCTTCGACAACCGCTAAGCCCAGATGGCTGAATATCGGGTCCGAGTCCATAGATTCTTGCGAAGGTAATCAATGGACACTAGATTCGGACCCTCGCCCCCACTTTCGCGTAGCTTTGAATGGGAAGATAATAAGGGCACTCGTTGATACCGGAGCGTCGCGCTCTTATTTAGGCCTCGCGTGTCGGGAGGTACTTTCGCCGTTCCTAAGGTCAAGTGAGGAACAAGTAAGAGTTGCCAATGGTGCGCTAGTCCCATTAAATGGCGTCGTTACCCTCGCGATGACGGTAGATAGTCATACGCGAAATTTGGAAATAAAAGTAGCCCCCATCCACTACGCATGCGTATTGGGGATGGATTTTATGTGCCTCTTCGGGCTGAAGATAGATACCGAGAATAATGCGTGGAGTAGCCACAACGGCACCCCGCACTCGTTAAACGATTCCGGTGTTTCAGTTACCGTATACGACTGCCGTATACGACTGCGCCGGATTGGTCGCCCCCTCCCAAGAAGCTGGCCCACGATTGAGGAGGCTACTTGACAAGTTCTACCCCGCAAATAGAACCCCTACAATCGGCATAACACGTCTGACTCAGCACGCTATCGACGTACAGGGTCATCCCCCGATTCGTCAAAAGGCTCGCCTACTCTCTCCTTACATGCTAAAAGTAGCACAGGACGCGGTCGATGAAATGCTAAGAAATGGCGTCATCGAACGCTCCTCGAGCCCCTGGATGAGTAACCCCGTTATCGTCCGGAAGTCGAATGGGACTTTTAGGTTCTGCGTAGACTTCCGAGACGTAAATAAAATAACAAAGAAGGATGCTTATCCGCTCCCCTCGATGGATAGGATTCTGTCCGGGTTGAGCCGGGCCCAATGCATCACCACCCTCGATCTAAGCCAGGCCTACTTTCAGGTGCCGGTAGCACTTAACAGTCGGCCCGTTACCGCGTTCGCCGTCCCCGGGCGCGGTTTATTTCAATTCAAACGAATGCCTTTCGGGCTCACCAACGCGCCGGCGACCTTTCAGCGATTAGTGGACCGTCTCATTGACCCCGCGTGGGAACCCCACGTCTTCGTCTATTTGGATGACATCATCATAGCCACGGACAATGAGGAGGACCATTTTCGCTACTTGAGACTTGTATTGACCAGTCTACGCAACGCCGGATTGGAACTAAACCCGGAGAAGAGTGAATTCTTCCGGGACGAGGTAAAATACCTCGGGTTCGTATTGAATAAAGATGGACTGAAGACGGATCCGGACAAGGTCGCTCCCGTTCTCGAATTTCCGCCCCCCACCAATCTCAAACAGCTAAGGCGCTTTTTAGGGATGGTGGGGTGGTACGCGCGCTTTCTCCCAGATTTTTCGCGTGATCGCGTTCATCTGACGAAATTATTAACAAAGAATACTCCCTGGATATGGGGCTCAGAGCAGCAATCTGCTTTCGAAGCCCTCCGAGACTCCCTCACCCGTACCCCCGTGTTGGCAAGCCCAAACTTTGACGTCCCCTTCACGATTCAGACGGATGCGAGCGACTTTGCTATCGGGGCGGTAATCACCCAGGAAATAGCCGGTAATGAGCACCCGATTAGTTTTGCTAGCCGCGTGCTCACCAAGGCTGAACGAAAGTATACCGTCACGGAGAAAGAGTGTCTCGCCGTCCTCTGGGCCGTGAAAAAGTATCGACCCTATGTCGAGGGGACCCACTTTCGGGTGATCACCGACCATAGCAGTCTGCAGTGGCTCAGGAACTTGCGAGACCCAACCGGGCGGCTGGCACGGTGGGCCCTAGCCATGCAGACATATGATATGAAAATCGAGCATCGAAAAGGCACGCTCAATGTGGTGCCCGATGCCCTCTCGAGAATGTACGAAAATGTAGATACCGCCCTTTGCGCCCTGGGCGATACAACGGACCCGTGGTACACCCAGAAAATGGATAATAGAGCGACGGCGCACCGCCTCCGAAGAGAAGAAGAGAGAAGACAGTTAGTCTCGAGCATCTGGAGGATCCGGATCGACGACTATAACGAGCGCGAGTTCGCAGCAGTAGTAGTGAAACGTGTTGAGTACGGTCGCGGCAGAACTTCCCGTTTTGGAGTGGAGACGCACCAAGCCCCGTGCAGGAGGATCAGCCGACCCAGGTCCACCCCATACCGGAGGAGAAAGAGCAAAGCGCATCCGTGAGTAAACTGTGTGTTTTATTTTATTAGAAATTCCGCGAGTGTCGATCACCGAAGTTCCCGGTCATTTCACGAAGTAGGTCCACCGTCGCGAGAGTGGAACCCGCGCCCCCGGCCCCCCTTTTTAGTACAACGCGCATTCAAAAATGAAGTGCCTCGTCCTTATAAGGACGAGCTTACAATGTCATTAATTGCCTTATTCTGTCCTCGTATGTGCCGTTACATGAAATTTTTGGTCCTCAAAATACCCTTTTTATGAAATGTTTGCAAAAGTTTATTGATTGCAAATCTAATACGTCTAAAATATATTAATAACTATTAATTGTTAAGAAGCGAGAGTTTCTTGTTCCTAATTTATGGAATTTTGAGATGTAGCAATATTACCTAAATTGCGGTTCAGAAAACTGATATATATTTCAACGTCATCCCTCACACAATTCTGTCAAAGTAATTATTAATCATTGTATTGGGAGGAAAATGTACGTCCAGTAACTTTCTAATGATTTTCTCTGATTCACTTGACCGAAAAACTCGCTGGTCTTCATACATGACATTGTATGCCTTATTCTGTCCTCGTATATGCCGTTACATGAAATTTTTGGTCCTCAAAATAGCCGTTTTTATGGAATTTTGAGATGTAGCATTATTACCTAAAGTGCGGTTCAGAAAACTGATTGATATTTCAACGACATCCTCCCACACAATTCTGACAAAGTCATTATTATGATAATTGTATTGAGATCAAAATGTATGTCCAGTAACTTTTTAATGATTTTTTCACATTTACTTGAATTTAAATCGCGCCGGTCCCCATATATGTCATTAATTGCCTTATTCTGTCCTCGTATGTGCCGTTACATGAAATTTTTGGTCCTCAAAATACCCTTTTTATGAAATGTTTGTAAAAGTTTATTGATTGCAAATCTAATACGTCTAAAATATATTAATAACTATTAATAGTTAAGAAGCGAGAGTTTCTTGCTCCTAATGTATGGAATTTTGAGATGTAGCATTATTACCTAAATTGCGGTTCAGAAAACTGATATATATTTCAACAACATCCCTCACACAATTCTGTCAAAGTAATTATTAATAATTGTATTGGGAGGAAAATGTATGTCCAGTAACTTTTTAATGATTTTCTCTCATTCACTTGACCGAAAAACTCGCTGGTCCTCATACATGACATTGTATGCCTTATTTTGTCCTCGTATGTGCCGTTACATGAAATTTTTGGTCCTCAAAATAGCCCTTTTTATGGAATGTTTCCAAAAGTTTATTGATTGCAAATCTAATACGTCTAAAATATATTAATAACTATTAATAGTTAAGAAGCGAGAGTTTCTTGTTCCTAATTTATGGAATTTTGAGATGTAGCATTATTACCTAAATTGCGGTTCAGAAAACTGATTGATATTTCAACAACATCCTCCCACTCAATTCTGACAATGTCATTGTTATAATAATTGTATTGAGAGGAAAATGTATGTCCGGTAACTTTTAAATAATTTTTCCACATTTACTTCACTTTAAATCGTGCCGGTCCTCATATACGTGCAATCTCTGGAACTTTTAAATTTCAGCCTCTCGATCAATTTTTTTTTTAAACTTCAAGCACAACATTGGCGTTGGGTATATGTATTCATATCTACATAAGAAGTAAAAATGTACGCTCGTGCATCCTTTTTACTCAACGGCATTAAAACTTTGCCGTACAATGTCCAAAATATAGACCACCGGGATGAGCTTGAAATCTGATGGAATTTGTGACTTGGAAAGATGTTTTCGATAAAAATATCGCTTTTTTACATACTTAAGTTTTGAGGTCCTCGAAGTATACATTTCATACTTTGCCGAATTTTGAGGCCAGGCCTCGAAATAACGAATTATACGTTTTGTATACTTTGAGGACCTCATAAAAGCATGTTAGTTTGAGTCCCGGCCTCAAAACATCCCATACGTATATTTAAATTTTGAGGTCCGGCCTCAAAACAGCCAGATGGCCTCGAAGTAACCGCTACAGGTATTAAAATGTCCTCGAAATATACTTTAGATATATATATATATATATTTTTTATTTCTCTTTTTACTTACTTGCTTTACGGGAAAAGGAATATTTAGGATTGATTTAGGAACGACCTCAACCGCTGGTTAGCGTTTAAAGTGCAGTGCTGATCTAGTTAGAGGAGGCTGCATTTATACAGAATTTTTACGTATACTTGCATGCGTTGGACGAAAAGAGAAGATGAGATAGGAAATACATATTTGTAGAATGAGCTTATTGGTTAAAAACTTTTGGCGGCAAGAGTTTTCTAACGGAAGTCTTAATTTAAATTTAAAATTTAAATAATTTAATTTAAGTTTAAATTTTTCTATTCGTTAAAAATGAATTTCCGCCGAGTACAGTAAGTTTATTGGGTAGGCTATAAAATTCACAAGTATCTTGTGTGCATTGGTCGGCTTCTCTGTTCGACCAAAGGCTAAAAACTAATTTCTAATTTATTGTATAAATTAAAAAATGAAATTTAATTAACTTCATTTGATTAGGTATGAATTTAGCGTTAAAAAAAATTCCACTTTTTAGTTAAAAAGGTTGTTGAATTATTAAACACTTAATAGTTTGGTTTAGATTGAAACAAAAATTAATTATTGTTTTGAGTATTGTTTAATCATATTTCATTGTTATTCTTAACTTAAATTTATGATCTAGTTCTTAACGCTATTCACTAATCACTAGGTTCACTTAATGTTCATTTTAGTTTTGTGCACTAATATCTTTCTTTTAGAAAACGTCTTTGTTCCTTTCTTATCTGTTCTATTTTTATCGATGAAGAAAAGCTGGCGTTTCATGGCATGACCTATTTACGATTTTCGTTAGGATGTAACAAGTGGTATACGATTGGGATATGATTCAGCCCAAATCGAATGCAACCTTAGTAATAAATTATTTGAACATATATTATAGGCCTTAAATATTTACTCTTATTCATTCAGTTTTTCAGAATTAACAATATCTGCCATGGTTTCTTTGTAAGTATTTCTCAATAGTTTGTAGGTCTTGTCTGTATGTATGTAGGAAAGTGCCAAATTGAGTCACTGACCAATTGTTGTATTCCATAATACATCGAAAGCTGATGTAGTTGAAACTGTTGACAAGCCTCGTCTCATTCCATGTGCGCAGAATTATTGTAATTTCCTCCACAATTTGCACTTGCCCTTGCAGATCATAAGGGTGGATAAAGTAAAAGAGGCTTTTGAAGGCACGAGAGGACATGTTTGCAATTTGAGGAAGAATGTAATTTCCCATTACGAATAAAACAGAATTCCTTCGTGATTAGTGCCATACGATACTCAATCGAAAAGTTGTTTCGTAGATTCTTCATGATCAAGACGGTTTAATATTTCGTTTTTTTTTAAATAATATTTTACATATTCCATTGTCATCCTACATATATTTCAACATAATGGAAAAAAGAAGCTGGTGAGTTTAAAATAAATAGAAATATTGAACCGTCTTGATCATGAAGAATCTGCAAAACTCCTTTTGGATTGAGCATGGTGTGTCACTAATGTCGAAGGAATGTTCTTTCCAATTAGCATACGAATGTCATTTCCCACTACGCTCGAAACAGAATTCCTTCGTGATTAGTGCCACGCGATACTCAATCGAAAAGGTGTTTCATAGATTCTTCATTATCAAGACGGTCCAATATTTCTATTTATTTTGAACTCACCAGCTTCTTTTTTTGATTATGTTGAGATATGTGCGGAATGACAATGGAATATTTAAAATATTGCCTTTAAAAAATAAACAGAAACATTAAACAGTCTTGTCAGCATAATCGAAAAAAGAAGCTGGTGAATTTAAAATTAATAGAAATATTGAACCGTCTTGAGCATGGAGAATCTGTGAAACTACTTTTCGATCGAGTATGGTGTGGCACTAACCACGAAGGAATTCTGTTTTGAGCATAGTGGGACATGACATTCTTCCTCGAATTGCAAACATTTCCTCTCGTGCGTTCAAAAGCCTAACATTATCCACCTATATGATCTGCAAGGGCAAGTGCAAATTGTGGAGAAAATTGCAACAATTCTGCACACATGGAATGAGGCGAGGCTTGTCAACAGTTTCAACTACATCAGCTTATTGATGTATTATAGAATACAACAATTGGTCAATGATTCAATGGGGCACTTTCCCGCAAAACCTACAAACTATTGACAAATACTTACAAAGGAACCTAAGCAGATATGAGTCTTTGTGAAAAACTGAAGAAATGTAAATATTTAAAACCTATAATATATTTTGAAACAATTTAGCAATATATTACAAATAGTTTTATTTTTTATATCCTTGATATTTCCCAAAAAAAACTTAAGGCAAAGTCATTATGTAAAATATACTTTATCGTAACAAATTATTCTTATCTTTGTTCTACACTTAGAAGTTTTAAAAATTGGCACCTAAATATTTATGAAAATACATACCTGTGTTGAGCAATGTCGAAAAGCCAATTTTCAGATTTTTAATACCACCATTTTTGGTCTCGTTTCCAGACATGACATATCAAAGAGAGTAGCGAAAATGGAGGAGAAGATTGTTGTGACAGTGAAAGGTGCCCCGCAGCCTGCGTTAATCCCACAAAAACCATCCTGCTTGCCATGTGGAACGTGGGAGGAACTGCAAGCATTTGATAATTGCACGTCAGAGGAGTTAGACAATGTTGTAAGTATTCAATTATGATATGAATTGACGTTATCAACTTACAGCGTATATGTGATAGTTAATGTTTGATACAAAATAACCTTATGTCACCAGAATATATATTGTTTTCCAGGTTCGTTTCTTGTCAAGTTTGGGTGGATGGACTCCACGTGGGGCAATGAATGTCATTTTAAAGGAATCCATTCTAGATGAAGCATTGAAGCAGTGTACGTACACAGGGTATAAAGAAAAACATGCTTTCAAAAGTAGCCGCTTTGCGCAAGCATGCCGCTTGATGGCGCTTGCAGCGCGTTATTTGTTGCCCTTCTTGAACACGGAGCTTTCGTCCCTGTCAGCAGCCGGAGAGATTCCCCATTCTTCACATGTACGCTGTGTCTCCGGTGTTTGTGTGCGTCACACCACAGACCTCTTCGTATTTGTGTACATTTACTCCCCTATAATCCCTAGGTAATAAACTCGACTCAGGCCTGCACGGCCTGCTGCAGATACGCAGCAGACTTTGCAAAGATTTTACAAGGCGCAAAGTTTGCTGCAAAATCGCTGCATTCCGATGACGCAGAAAGCGTAAATTTTCATGCATTCCTCCAGCAAGATTTTGCAGCAGCTGATGCAAATCTGCTTCTCTTTTGCTATCTGGGCAGGTACACGTTGTAAACATATTGTACATAATTATGGAACACAATTTTCTGATGTTCCATACATAGGTACACTACCATGCAGAGATTCTGTCACAACTAGCATGTCATAGATGGGCGACCGTTTTAACAAATCCCTAAACGGAGAATCTTTCTAACAAAGTTTCTGTAGTTTATGGTTGATTGGAAAGTCGCAACGAGTCGTAGTAGGAATTAAGTAACTATGTACCAGAGATTAGTAGGGAGATCGCTCAGTTCCCTGATTTACACGCGACAGATTTGGTGGAATTCGATCGTCGCGTTCGATTAGATTTATCCAGAACTACGTAGCGAAAAGGTGGTACATCGGGTAAAACAGATGCTGCAGCGGTAAAACAGAGCATCATTGGGAAGGCGCCTCGTAGCGACGTTGCCGTTTCAGCGATTATACCGCCTGCACCCCTCACCACCCTTATTCGTTCGGTTGTCTTCGCCGGCGCTGAAGCTTTTTGGTACTCGAAAGGGGAACGGGACGCGTAAGAGTTTAAAACAAATAACTGCGAGCAGAAATTTAAATACAATTTCTGGATTTAAATGGAATGTAGTTCTGTGTAGCTAAGTGGTCTAAATGTCCGGCTTGTAGTATACGTTGAGTCGCAAACCGTGGATCGCGTCCCTTTTTTTTTTAAATTTAAAAACAATTTTTTTTTTATTTTAATAATTTTTTTAAATTATATTCAATAGTAATTTAAGGAATTGGCATGATATAAGTGATAAATAAATAAATAACTTAAACAATGTAATAATTTTAAATGGAACTTTGATTATGACGTTATCATACAATTTTACCAAAAAATTTTCAACTTATTAAAAATTTACCAATGTGCGAAGTACATCTGTAAGCATACTTTCCAATTGGTATATTACAATGATTAATTTTATTTAAAAATGTAGATTTTAAATAAAGTAAAATTTGTTTTTGCATTCCACTCCACATTTACTCTTCATGTTTTTTATTTTTTATATCTAACAAATCCACGTTTTGAGTCGTCCAACAAAGGTTACAATTTCACACGTTCTTTCTCGTCTTCTACACTTGTTATACTATAAACAAAAATACTGCCCAATGAAAATATGAAATTCAGTCGTCTTAATAGGTGCAAAGAATCAAAACTTCACGTAAATAGTATTTTATTTTATGCAAGTCGTTATTTGGTCCAAAATTCTCTTCTGGCATGCCCCAACCATGATTTTTCAACTATACATATATATCTTTTTTATAAAAGGTACATATCGTAGTTAATAAAAAACTGCCCTGCTACAATAATTATGTATATGTTACGTCCTACGTAACCTTCCAAATTTACAAATTACGGGAATCCCCGAAACCACATAGAGAATACCATTATAGCGCCCTCAAGTCCCATGAACTACAAACCCAAAAAAAAATCCGATGGTAAATCAAACACCTTTTCCTTTCCAAGTTTCGGACAAAGTCAATCCCTGCATTACCTACAAATAAAAAATTAAACCAAATCCAAAAATTATACGCATCTGACAATTTTCCTTTTTTTTTACTATTAAGAAATAAATAATTTTAAAATCTAAACAATTTCTTTATTCATTGTTATTTAAAAACTGTTCCATGACCTAAATCAAAGAGAAACTTCAAAATGCTACGTTCTAAAAAAAGGAACACGTATAAAGAGCCCACTGTCCTTCGACAGTCCTAAAAGCAATAAAAATCACATACATACACACATACATACAAGTCGACCACACCCAACGCTTACGTCAACTCTAAAAATAAGAAAAAGAAATAAATACCATCCGTTTTTATTATAAAAAGAACCAACAAATTCCAGGGCAGCTTAAACAAATATGGATTCCATTTTTTGTTTAAAAAAAAAATAGAAAATACCACCGTTAATATTCATAGAATCTATAAAAATAAATATACATAAATGAACGGAAAAAGTAGAAAAATTGTTAATATAAAATTGCAAAAACGTGTTTACCCAATCAACATTTTTTTTACAGAAACAAATTTTAATTAACAAAATTTGTTACACCTTTTAATATTTTACAACAATCATTCTTTAAAAAAAACAATTGCTATATAAATCCTACAACTTCCGTTCATTTTTGTATAAACTACCGCTAAAAATAGTACTGAATTATATAACTGAAACCAGCAGATTTCAGAACAGCTTAGAATACAATTTGTTTAAAAAAAATAGAGAACACCACCGGTCATATTTGTAAAACATGTAAATATACATAAATAAACGGAGAAAGTAGAAGATTCATAATTTAAAATTGCAAAAATACATCTACAAAAAATGTACAGTTTTACTGTTACGACCCAGTGAATATCTCGAACGAGATATAAACCGAACAGTAACTCAGCAGAATTGCTGGGTCCTTTTAGGTGAGTGAGGACTACTGATAGCACAGGAAAGTCAGAATTAAGGAAGAATGAGGAAACAGTTTATTTGTTCAATCAATTTATTATTTTCTTAAATAATTGTTCCGGTGTGGGTAGAGGAATTGTTGGAAGAGGGGAAAGAGGGATAAGGGAGGTTCTATTAAGGGAAAAAATTCCTCAGCAGTCTGTCGCTCATTTTCCTCCAGGATAAGGTGAACGACCTTTGGCAAGTTTGGGCGCTGACACTTTTGTCCTGCTCGACGGCGTTTGACTGAAAAATATTTGTTTCTTTTTACATATTCATTTTTTTATTTTAGAACTCGCGAAAGTGAGAAAACAAAATATTATAAAACTAATCAATTGTATTGTTCATTTAGTTAACGCTCTGCTAGAAATCTTTGGAACATCGAATGTGAGGAAGGTATTTCCCTAAGAACTGGTCTTTAATATTAAATATATATTTATATTTTCTCTATTTTTAGAATTAAAAAAGATGAGTTATTTAGGAAAAAATAATGATAAAAACAGGAATATTAGTCGCGTGAGAGGGGCGACTTCGTCTCGGTGGGCTGTGCGCAATATGTAGGAGAGAAGGAGCTGTGGTTTCGCAGGCCTACCCGCTATGCCACAAAAGAAAAGGGGGAGGGGTGCGATTTCGCAGGCCGACCCGCTATGTCGCAAAGGGAAAAGGTTTGTGTGATTTCGCAGGCCTACCCGCTATGTCACGGACAGGAAGGAAGTGCGCTTTCGCAGGCCGACCCGCTATGTCGCAAAGGGAAAAGGTTGGTGTGATTTCGCAGGCCTACCCGCTATGTCACGAAAAGGAAGGAAGTGCGATTTCGCAGGCCGACCCGCTATGTCGCAAATGGAAAAGGTTGGCGTGATTTCGCAGGCCTACCCGCTATGTCACGAAAGGAAAGGAGAAGATAGGGATTATTTGTTTATTTATAAAATGAAGAGATACTTACCATTTCTTTTCGCTGGTCCCTTTTTGAACGGCGATCAGTTGTTCCGACGGACTTGTTCTATGGAAATTGGTTGCTTGGCCAGATGAACTTCTGTGACTGAAGAACTTGAATTCTTCTCGTGGTAGAGCAGACGAAGTAGTCTGCATCGTCCGGAAAATCTCCCCACGATCCTCTACTATGATTCCTACTATTCTCTAGTTTTCTCTGGTCTCTCTAGTCCACTCTCTGGTCCACTCGTCCTCTCTCTGGTACTCTCTAGTCTACACTCTGTCTGCTCTCTATAGTCTACACTCAGTCTGATTTTCTGTACGCGACAGCGTATTTATGGTGAGCCATAGTTTTATCCCCGCTTTGAGTTTTTCCCCTTCTATTTTGAAAATGGTGGATTTGTGTGTTGGACAGGTTTTGGAAATAGGCCAAGGAGGAAGCATGCATTAACTAATGCTTTTACATTATTGTTATAACATACGGTGTCGTAGATAGCTATTTAGAACGTACCCGTTTTCTCTTTTATTCTTAGAAACGTCAAAAACTGGTAACTTGATAGTTATAAGAAAAGTTTTTCGGCTTAGGCAACGCGAGCCATCTTCTGATTTATGGCTAATAAAAGTTAAAAGAAGGTCTAATTTGAAACGGTTTCGTTCCAACATGCTACGTCTACGTGATCTCAACGCTATATTAAAAAAAAGGGACTCGTTTGTCCGATACCGACATACAATTACGACAATTTTCGGATTTGTCAATACATAAAAAAAAAAGGGTAATCGCGCTAGTTACGGAGACGTAACATACAGCAACAAATTTACTTTAACAAAATTGTTGCACTTTTTAGTATTTTACCAAAATCTTTTTTTTCCATAACAATAGTTCTATAAATCCTACAACTTCCTTTCATTTTTGTATGAACTACTGATAAAATATCACAAAATTATCCAACATAAAAAATCAACAAAAATTAGTGTAAATAGTAACAATTGAAAATCGCCGGAAAATAGTAAAAAAATGTTCATGACTACTGTTGTAATAGGAAACCTCTCCCACCTATTAAAACCCGAAAATTTTCTTGGTGGGACACATAGTATAAATACCACCTTCAAATACTCAATCACTCTCTGTGTTCTACACCCTGTTCCTGGCCCTCGTTCCCTTCATCCTTGACTCTTTCTCTCGTCCAGTAGTCGTTCCAAGAGTTCGACATCCCATAGTCGTTCCGAGAGTTCGACATCCCAGCCACCCTAACCCCTTTTCCTTCTAAAGCAGGAAAGAAAGGAGAAAAAACAAAACTGAGGCTTCACCCTGCCAGTTCGGCAGAAAAAAAAATATCCAGTCTTCGGATATCGATTCTCAGGCTTCCACCCGGCAGTTCAGCAGATAATATTCAGTCTTCGAATATTAATTGACACCCCGTGGTCTCCAATCAAGAACTATCGTCGCATAAACAAAGTGAGTATTCCTCCCTTACAATTACCTTTTTCCCAATCCCTCCACATTCCTTCGCCCGTAAAGAGACGAAAGTTTGATTAGTGCTTCAGCACTAATTCCCCTTAATTTTTTGTATTATTATTTTGTTTTTGAGACGACAGTGCTGAGTCTCCCGTCAATATTTATATATATATATATTCCTTCTTTTTATTTTTTGACTACAAGGGAGGACAGCACCGCAGGGAACATTTTTTTTATTCAGAGATTCAGGTCGCTCTTTTGCTAGCCCATGGTAGGCGAATAAGCGACACGAATCAGTAGGGAAATTAGGAACCCTCCGCGTTTTTTTTGTTGTACTTTCTATTTTTCTATTTTTTTTTTGTTTTTTTTTGTTTTGTTTATTATTATTTACAGACAAAACAGCACGTGTTCCATTTCCTTAGTCCCTTCCTTCAAATCACCGTTTCTGATAACTAAAGATTTAATTATTTTCCTTTACAGTGGGACGAACTAAACCACGGACCTACTATAAAAATAGGAAACGAGCCCTTGAACGTGCCATCCGGGAAGCCGCCGCCGAATACGCCTCGTCCCCCAAAATAAATTTTCCAAAACCTCCACGTAAATTTCCTGAAATACAGGATTACATACCGACTGCACCTCCCCGAGATCCCACTCTAGACCCTCCTCTCCCGACTTCCCCCTTACCCTCACCAAGGGAATTATTCGCCCCAAAAAAAAATTTAAATTAATAAATTTGTAAATTCATTTGGTTTTCTTTTAAATAAATTGTATTTTAAAATCAAGTTCAAATTTTTGTGTTTTTTTCCTAGTCACTTCATTTTCAGCGCAGCAGCCCCGTTCACCTTTACCCGAAGTCGACCTTTTGGTCGACTCGCCCTTTCCACGACCATCCTGGGATACACTTAAGTATCACTAGTCTGGACGTAACAAATTGGTGACAGCGCTATTGAACGGAAAACTGCGCTGAGAAGGAAAAAAATAAGATTAGGAAACACAAAATTCTCATGAACAATATACTTCAATTGAAAATCTGTTCTAATAAAAAAAAACATAATAGCCAATTTCTCATATACAGTAGTTGTTTCAAACAATCGTGATAACAACAAAAATTCCCACTCCTACCTCCCAAATTTGGCGGCGGCAACGAATATTAATTTTCCTTACGTTTCCATTTCTTTTTATTATTATTTTATAAAAAGGCAAACCAAAATAATAAACTTAATTCAGAAAACCAAACCTAATCAAACTAAACTAAACTTAAATAATACATACATACTGCATATTTAATACATTATATTAACATATTTTTACAGTGACACCGATCGAGAGCCAACCTATTTTACATATAATCGAACGCTACAGGATCCAAAAGCGAATACTTGAAAATCTGAAACAAAAGCCCGTAAAACACCAGAAACAAGTAAACAATATACGCAAGGGAAAACGTCGGCTACAAAAATTAGTTAACATCATTAAATCAAAAATAGAAAACGTTCCAATAAAGGAACATATAAAAATAACAAAAAAATCGAACAACCAAATAGAAATAATTATAATAGATTAATTTTTGCAATACAAATTCCTCAAATGTACGTTCTTTTTAAGCAATAAAATATACATTTAAATTCCATCCTACGTGTACACCTTCTTTAAAAAAGACCCTCACTAGTCATAGTCATTAATCTATATATATATATATATACATGCAGATAAAACCGTAAACTTTTTATTTTCTAAAAATATTATGTAAAATACCAATACTACACTCTTCATAAATGTCAGAAAATAGAGTTACAAGAAGAACCACTCAAAACTTAAGTGAAGAGGACAAACGAGAAATTTTAGGAACGGGTTTAGTAACAGATAGAAAGCAAAAACCAAAAAAACAAGTAATTCCGGAAATAACCTTGGAAAATTCAAATACCGAACCAAGAGAAAGTCGCAAACCAACAATCTCGGAAATAATCTCCTTAAACAACGAACACTCGCAAGAAATTATTGACAAAGAAGAACATATTACAAAACAGAACAATTTCTCAATAAACGAACAAGCGGAAATAAAGCAAACTGAGCAATCTAACTTTATAAAACAAAGCAACGAAACAGAAAATAAGGAAGAAATAGATCAACATACTGCTGACATAGAAAACGCTGTAGCATCTCAAGAACTAAAAACTGAAATTTTAACACAAAGAATTAACGAGGTAGTAGAAGAATTTCATAATCTCACAGAGGAATACAACAAACAAGAGAAAACTCCGGAAAAGATTACTAGTCAAGTCGAAAAAATTAGATCTTGGTATACAAAGCACATACCACTGTTTAAGTCTAGCACACCATTGAATACCATTAAAATTAAAGAAAACTCATCATTCCAAAAAAATACTTCTGAGAATTCAGACAGTGGCGAAGAAGCCTATAAAACGATAAATAACAGCAGCATTCATCACACTACAGGAAAAGAACATAAAAGTAACAGCAACCGATATAATAACACAAATCCCAACAACATAGATCAAGAATACGACGAAAACATGGCTAATAATCAAGACAGGCTGACTCTAAATCACGCAATTGAAAACGTACCGAGATTCGATGGTGACCCAAAAACATTTTACGCATTTGTCGACGGATGTGAAGAAGCACTACACATGTTACCTAATTCAGAACTGGACCTAGTAAAATTAATAAAAAGTAGGTTAAGAGGCGAAGCTCGTCGAGCAATAAAAAAAAAAGGATAAAGGATAGGAATTATCCCCCGCTTTAATGACATTTTTGCCTGTTCGCGGGTCGGCTCTCGGGTGGATAGGTCGGACATACAATCGAAAACATTTACAAGACAATACATAACAGCACATAGCAACACCCACCCAGAGCCAGTCCCCCCATTACTGCGCCCCGTAGAACGTCTTGAGACCCCTCTGTATCGCATTTGCACGGGGTCTGGGAAAACTACGGAAAACCCAGAGAGATACAGTCGACAAACTACTTTATCATCAGGGGTTACCCTCTGATGGTAAAGCAGCCGTGTCTCCCACTCAGCAATCGACCTGCTATCTTTGCCGTAGCGGGCGCAACGCTCGTTTTTATTTATTTTTCACAGTCACCCTTCCAAGTATGGATCCCTATCAGGAACCTTTCACCTGAAAGAGTGACTGTGCGTCGCACCGACCACAGGGCAATTGCTGTTGGTAATATAGGTGGTCCGAAGCTTCTACTTTCGTTCGCAGGCTATGGATGAATCCGAGTAAGTTGTTGAGCCGATGGATGTAAATTCCCGCAATGGAGTTATTATATCTCAAATGGTAGATTATTAGCGAAATATATAGCACCCCCCTATTGTGGGAAGCGCTGAGTCGAAAAAGGGTTTTCCGGAGACCCTAGTTGAGCAACAAGGGGTCGAGCAATAAAAAACGAAGAATTCTAAACAATAAACCAGCTTTTACGAAGTTTACGAGAAATATATGCCCCAGCAAATTCAGTGACGGAAGCGAGACAAGAATTAATAGGGGTACATCAATTAGACTTTGAAAATATTGTCGCTTATGCAAATCGAGTCCGAGAAGCAGGAGACAGAATAATAGAAACGTATAAATCTATAAATGAAAACGGACAAACCGCAAACGAAGAAAGAGAAAGGACAAATGCCGAAGTACTAGAAGTATTTTTAAACGGATTAAAACCCGAAATTGAAATAAGATTAGCAAACGCAGAAATGGAAAATTTAGCAGCAGCAGTACAAAAAGCCTTACAAATAGAGAAGCGATTAAAACTAACCAACAATATTAGAGGACTCAACCACGATGAACAAAAACAAGAAGAAAAACCAAGAACACACAAAATTAAAGTAATAAACACGGAGAAACAATGCCAAATCTGCACGAAAAACGGACATGAAGCTGATACATGCTACTACAGAAACCACAATCAAACACAAAATCGAAATAATTTTCAAAATCACAGAATGCTTCAAAACTATGAAAACAGAACACCTGTATACAACCAACAAAATTCTAGAAATTACCAGCCACACGGTTATCGAAATAACCAAACAAACTTTCAAAATAATCACCGGTATAGTAATCAACCATGGGGATATCAAAACTTCCAAAACAACTACCAAACACGACAAACCAACACAAACTTTAAACCCAATCAAGACAACCAATTTATGAACAGAAAACCTAATCCAAAATTAGAACAATGCACATATTGCAAAAACATAGGACACTCTTGGAAAGACTGTAGGAAATTAAAGTTCAAAGAAGAAATGCGAGCGGAGATACTACAGGAATTAGCGAAAACCCAGAATACAATGAGACATCCGGGAAACGAGAACGGTCTCCCCAGAACTGGCGCGAGGAGAGAGACTACAAATCAGCGCCAAATCAACCTCACGAGAACAACAGACACAAGGAAATCAGAACAATAAACCTAAGTAAAAATGATGCTCCAATAATTAAAGTAAACTCCAAAGACTTATACACAGAGGTTCAACTAATGGTAGACACTGGCGCAAGTGTAAATATAATCAAGGAAGAAAACATAAAAGGGGGAAACATTAATAGATGAATCCGACATTATTGACTTAAAAGGTATTACCGAAGAACCTGTAACAACAATGGGCGTAGTAAAATTAAATATACTGGGACAACTAACAGAATTTCATGCTGTGAGAAACAATTTTCCTATAGACTCTGAGGGTATTTTAGGCTCTGAATTCTTTTGCAATAACCAAGCGACTATTAATTATAAAAAGAATTACATCGAATGGAAAAACAAAAAAATATACTTTCATGAAGAAAAAATGACAATCCCAGCAAGATCAATATCCACATTTTACATAAATATTGAAAATAAAGAAATTGAATATGGATACGTACCACGCATCGAAACATCAGAAGGCATTGTGACCCCCACCCCCCTCTCGCTTCATCTACGCCTCCACCCGTCCGTCGTCGTCGCTCGTGGCCGCCTGCAAAAAACCGAACTTTCCGGGGGGCCACAAAAATCCGCACGGCGCGCCGGATGGTAAGAGAGGGCGCCAGCCGAGCCGAAGCTCGACAAATTTATGGGCGCGCCGCACGCGCTGGTGTGCCCGCTAGCTCAGCCCCGAGTTCCCGGCTCGGCAAGGGAGAGGGCGGTATTCTCTGGCGCAGACTAAACACTACGCGACCACGGCCGACGAGGACGGTTCTCCACGTTCATCGCGCCCTCTCTCGCGCCCCAAACCACGGACGCCACATTCTACTCGCGATTCCCCGATACGCGACGAACTCGACAGGGACTTTGCGCACGCGGTGCCTGGCGACGAACTCTACCAGGACTTTTCTAAATACGGTGCCCTGCGACGAACTCAACAGGGACTTTTCGCACGCGGTGCCTGGCGACGATCTCTACCAGGACTTTCTAAATACGGGGTGCCCGCCGACGAACTCGACAAGGACTTTTGAAGCGCGCTGCCTTGCGACGGACTCGGTCGGGACTTTCGCACGCGGTCGCGGCGCCCTGTGACGAACTCGTCGAGGAACCGTGCTCGCCCGATACGCACGCGCCCTCCCCAAAACGACACTACAATACCTACCCGAACTTATACGAATCTCATACCGAAGCTACACTGAACGACGTTATACGAACCACACGAACTTTACCGAAACCGACCAAATTGACTGATTCTACCCCTTTTCTGAAATCTGCTAAACCCGGACAAATCACCGAAATTACGTCACCCGAAACCCACTGAAACTGACCGCGCGAATTACCAGACTGATTACTTCCCGAATTCCCTAATCTAACCATCTACACTTTCGTTACTAAATTAAAACGGATTACCCGGACGCTATCGTTTACCGCGGACACTGCTATTCAAGTTAACGTACTCACACTTATACGAAACAATTTTAGTGTCTCCGTAGAGACAGTTATCCTCACGTACAAAAACATAACAAAAACACGGCACTACCTTCCGGCATTGCGAGATAGCCTTGGCCCCACAAGATTGCTCGTGAAACAGCAATCTAGGTAACTTAACCGCGCGGAGGGCCCGGTCCAGTTAACATCGCACGCAGGGTCCTTTCCTTACGACAGATCGGCTGGAGTATTACCCGAGAAAAACCTTCTTATTGCACAAAAAGTCCGCTCGTTAATTCATAAGATAGCGCCACCTCGCAAGAGGGGCAAGATAACAGATAACCACAGTGTTCACTCTAACAGAGTGAAAAGATAACCAGGAAGTTCAAGGTACGATCGCTCGCAAGAGCGATCCAGCGAACCAAGGTAAAATTAACGAGCTTGCGTTTTCGATCATAAGAAGCCACTCTATAAATCTAAAACGTCGACCATGTTAGTCAACGGCTCGCCAAGCCAACTGAAGATCGCGTCGCGGACCGCGGATCGGACCCGGCGGCCATCTTGTCGGCGTCGCGGTGTGACGTCACAAAGCATCACGTTCGACGGAGTTTGCTTTTCACGCGTCGTATTCCCGTTTTTCGTTACCGTCTTTCTTTCCGATCACCAGACACGCACTTTCGAGACGATAATGGCAACCATACTAGATTCGATCTTACGTTCGCCCGAACCGCTAGTTATTTCTCCCGGATACCGAACGATCACCAAAGATAACCAACTGACGGCTTTTTTCTGAAGTCCTCAAAAGGACGAAGTTATCCCCCTACCGAACCATCTCATAGAATTTTAAGAGAACGGTCTTCGATCACATTTCCGATAGTTAACCATACCGACGCGCGTAGCCTTTGAGCTTCGTCTTTCCAACAGTAACGAGAACGAACAAAAAGCGTAAGATAACCATATTTTTCCCGAGTATGCCGAATAAAACAACGAGAGATAACCCCAGTCGCGTTAAAGAATCGAATCAAGATATTCTCCGCGAAAGAAAGATTCCCGGAAGATAACCCTAGAGAAATTCGCGGTCAAAGCAGAAGTTAACCGAAGCACGATACAAACCGAAAACCCGACTCAGATAACCGAAGGCCATTCGCGTTTTTCACTTTCACTTTCACTCTCACTCGCGAAACGGCAACGGACAATCGGAAAAGCGCATTTTATCTAAACAGCCGTGAGCACAAAGAATCCAACAACTGGCGTACGGAAAGACTTCGTAGCCGAAAACTAGGTGCGCTCAGGGCTGTTGGTACCTTTTGATGACCAGGCGTACCTCTCGGCTCCAGGGCTGCTACCAGCGGACTGTTCAACTTCCACAGACTGCTGCAGACTCTGTAGACTCCCCAGACTGGCACGGACTGGCACGGACTGGCGATCCAAAGCGTCGGTTCGAATCGTGAAGCTCGCGCCGCGCCGGCCGCCGTTTACCACCTCTCTCCCGCGATCGTGAGGGTAGGGAGAGCCCCGCGGCCCGTCATAACAACTATGAATCATAATGTGTTGCCATATTAAAAATTAGCGCTTCTTCGGAGCAGTCCCTCCTATAATGACAACATTTTCCCGTGGATAAAAGCCTCCCGGCAGATTCATAACTATGAATCATAATGTGTTGCCATATTAAAAATTAGCGCTTCTTCGGAGCAGTCCCCCCTATAATGGCAACATTTCCCCGTGGATAAAAGCCTCCCGGTAGATTCATAACAAATATCATTCAAAAAGAGCGGAATGACGTCATCACCAAAATAAATACTAGCGCTTCTTCGGAGCAGTCCCCCCTATAAGGTGATGAGATCATTTCGGAAATTGCACCCATACGAAATATTAGCGGTTCTTGAAGACGAGTCCTCCCCTTAAGTTATCCCCGTTGTGAGTCTCGTGGCAGATAGCCCTGTAACGTGTTTTGCCACGTTACATACCCTCCCCCCTGGACCATGGCCGGCGAGGTCATCCGAAGGCCGCTCGGTCTCGCCCAGAATAGATCAATGAATATCTCGAGCCAATTTGAAAGAAAATCTTACAGCTTTGCGAAAGAAAGGTGAGAAACGTGCAAAGAGACATCTTGTGCTATTTGAGTGATCCAATTCATGCGACTGCATACTTACAGATAACCAGCATCATGCTACGTGCCGTTCCAACCCGGATCACCCCCCACATTACGTATTCAGTCGTCGACGTGGCTACTTTCATGCAAGAACCCTTGCATCTCCGAAACCTCGGCGTGCGCGTTTCTTTCTTCTGGCCCCTGGTTGCCCCGCCTGCTTTCGGTCATTGGTGACTAGTGAAGGGAAGTGCAGGTTAGGTGAGATCCGAATTCACTACACTTAGTTTCTATTAAGAAAATATAAATTTTTTTTTTTTTTTTTTTTTTTTTTTTTTTTTTTTTTTTTTTTAATTGATCTGAAATACAGGGGTTCTCAAAAAAAAATGATTCAGTTAACCAAAGTCTCCGCGCACGCACTCACAGAAAAGAGGTAACCAGGTCTCGGTTAAGGTCGTATCTTCCTCCGTAGTGGTTGCCGGCGGTCGCTGCGTGGTCGGTCTTGGATTCGGACGGTGGGCCGGGGTCTCGGTCGACTGGAGTGGCAGGCCCGACGTTTCCCGTGGCGAGGTCGAGGCGGTTTGTACCGCGACTTCCTGGCGATTCGACCAGCTGCGGCCTGCTGTTCAAGCCTTCTTCCTTCGTTGGGGGGAAATCCCGAATGGAGAAATTCCCCGCTCCGGATTGTGGGGCTGCCAGTCGGGGGACCTTCCCCAGGCACCCTGGTGCCCAACACGGTCGCTTCCTCATGTCCTCCCGGCCGCGGCGGTAGACCTCCTTAAGAGCAGCCTCGAAGTCGGGGTGCTCTTCTCGCAGTTCCACCAGAAGGTCGAGGAACGGTTCCAGAGGAGCGAGGATATGGGCGCTGGCTTCCGCTGCGTCCTCCCGGTGGTTGGAGGCTCTATTCTCCTGATCTCCTCCGGTGTCCTGCGGTGTCCGGGGTTCCTCCTGGTGGCGCTCTTGGTTGCGACGATCGGTGGCCTGCGGGGACGGATCCGTTAGGATATCCTCCCAGTCATCGTCGGATAAGGAGGGGCTATGGGTGGGACTATGGAAGCACCTTGCCATAGCGCTTAGTTAGCCTCCACGAAAAAAAAGTTATCCACACTTTTCAAAACGTATCCTTCTCGTCGCTGAATTCTCTCAATGAAAGTAAACCTAAGTGCAAGTGAGACGGAAGTTTTAGCATGCGGTATGTTAGTCGTGTTATGAGTTTATGTGTGATATGGTTTAAGCCTTTATATATGAGCTTTCATGACCTTCCGCCTAGTATCGTCCTCGAGCTCGTACACTCGGGGGGACAGGACTCGACTGACCACGAAGGGGCCTCTGTACTTGGGTGATAGTTTGGCGGCGATTCCCTTTTCGCCAGACGACAGCACAACTGCCGCATCCATACCCGATCTCCCGGTTCGAAGGTGCGATCGCGGCGTTTCCGGTCGTAGTAGCGGGACTGCCGGGAGTGAGCCTGTGCGAGATTCTCAATTACGATTTCCCGGAGATCGTGAAGTCGTGTCATTCGTTCAGACCATACAGGGATGTCGGGTGCTCCCGAGGTGGTCGGATACTCCACCCGAAGCTTATACAAGTTAACCGCAAGTGGATCGCGCCCGAAATTGAGAAAGGCTGGAGAGAACCCAGTCGACGTATGAATCGCGGTGTTGTACGCGAAACGGAAATCCAATAAATAGTTATCCCATTCGGCTTTTTGACCATAACGATTGGCGACGACCATTCGCTATGCGAGGGCTCGATAATTGCGGCGGCTAGCATTTTGTCTACTTCCGCGAACAGATGTTGTTCTATGCTGTGGGAGACGGGATATGCGCGTTGTCGAATTGCCGAATGGCCTTGCACGTCTATCACATGTTCGGCAAGATGGGCCAAACCGGTGTTGGGGTTAGCCGGGGGTACTTCCTCTCGCAAGAGAGCCTGCAACTGAATACGTTCTTCGGGATCAAGGATTTGCAACCCGCAAAGAAAGTCAAAGGAATCCGGAGCACGAAGATGTGAATCGAAAGGTAACCTTACCGACGGCTGATCCTGGAAGAACCACGTTCGAAATTCGAAATCGATACTGATGGCGAATCGGTTTAAGGCATCAAGGCCGAAGATACACGGAAATTCGAGGGTGGGGAGTACGTGAGCCTCAATCACTTTAATTCGACCGCCTACTTCTATAGGTAGCCTAACGTAACCCGAGCTCACAGCTGTCTGTCCCAGCGGGGTCTTGACCAACGCATTGGGGGATGTGAAAATAGGTAACCTCAAATGTTCTATTAAAGATAGTGTTGGCGTCCCTAGAAAAGTGCGCGAAGCACCACTGTCAACTAACGCTCCTATGGGACGCCCGAGAATTCGAAGAGTTAGGTACAACAGGGAAGGCGTTCGGTTGGTTTGTTTCAACGTATCCTTACGGGGCGACGGGAGGGCCGACAGCTTCTCGTGAACCACCTCGGCCCGGCTTAGTGGCTCGCCGACGAGTTTCCCCGACACGTGGGACAACGAGCGGTACCGACCATTCGATTGCCACATCCTTTGCACGCGTAACTGCGTGCTTCCGCGGGTGGAAGGCACACGGGGCATTCCATTCGAGTTACGCCCGGGCGGCCACAGCGATAGTAGAACAACCGCCTTTCCTCCCGGCACTCGTTGAACCGATGGCCAGGTTTCGAGCAGTTGTAGCAGGAGAATCGCGGTGGTGGGGCGACGGTGTTATTCCGCGACGGTTCGGCTCTAGCGGTCCCCCTCTCCGGCTCCCGGTGGGTTACGTTCAAAGCCGCCAAGTTGTCTTCTATCGAGGGGTGATCGCAACGGCAGCAGCGGGGCTGCATACTAGGTGGGGATGGAGCACCGTACCGATCATTTCCCCTCGCACACGAAGGATTCGTTACACGATCCGCCTCCCACGGAGACTCTTCAATACGGCGGCCGTGATTTTCGACCATACTACGGAGTGACCCCTCTCGGCCCTCTGCGTAGCGAGCGTCAGCGTGTGCCGCACTCGCGTCCCCTTCTCCTAACCTTCTCTCTGAACAGGGGTAATCATAATCGCGGTTCGAAGGACGTTCTACGCACTCGGGTTCACGTTCGTAACGGGTGTTTAGATATCCTGGTTCATTATAGGAAATGAAATCGTGCTCTAGAAGATTTAGCTTAAAATCGTTCCCACGTGACGGTAGCCGGTCACGAGGGTAACGAGGGACCTCGCGGAGATTCTTACTCGTTCGGTATCCAGATTCCGGCATTAGCGTGCTTTCAGCGGGTGGTGGGGGTTTATACGCGTTCGCGATTCGAATAGATTTCTCTCGCCGAATGGAAATAATTTCTAGTTGACCCCAGTTACGAATGGCATCACGATCGATCAGCATCTGTAACCGCGGTAACATATTCCGCAACGCCCGATCAATCATGGCACCGGTTGAAATTGGCGGTATGACGCGTCCCATTATGGTAGGGATGCACGTTAGGTAATCCGCGACCGATTCCGTAGCCCCCTGGGTTCGACGTTGAATATCTTCCTGTAACGATTCTTGGAAGTCGGGGTCGCTAAATCGACGCTGCCACGCGCGTTCGAAATCTTCGAAATTAAGCCAATCCTTACGCGAAGCTCGAAACCATTGTAAGGCCACGCCTTCCAAGAAAAATGGCAAGCAACTCAGTAAGGCGCTATCCGGCAACGGCACTATCTCGCGACCTTCGTTAAGTCTTGTTAAAAACGCGATTCCGTCCTCGCCCGATCGGCCAGAAAACCTCAGTCCCCATCGTCGCATGATATCAAAGGCAGTTTGCACTGCCGGGATACGCTCCTTATTATCACGGGACGGAAACCGGCGGTCCATAGAAGGATGTCGCGAATTTTCTCTAAACCTATCGCCAAAGTTATCCTCGATATCATTCCGGAAGTTATCCCTATAGTTATGGAAATCGGTATCTTTACGGGCCGTATTCTCCCGAGCGTTCATTCCGAACCTATGCCCCCTAATGTCCCGGAAATTATCATCGATATCCCCTCTACTCTCGACCCGATGTTTTTCCCCGCACGGCCTATCCGAGAAGTTAACCTGATCTTTCCCCTTTTCCCTTACTCCAGGGAAATTTAATGGAGCAGCGCGGCGCCGCGTCTCGTCCGAATATTCTCCGTGATCATCCGACCGACCTCCCTCTCTGTCATCTTCATCTACGTCGCGATCGATCGGCACTCGTGTACTGTTCGCGTGCGCGCCGTCAAAGAGATCCGTATCGTCTTCGATCGTTAATCCCGAACCCGGTATGGTCTGCGAAGGCACTGGGCCCCCGTATTGCAAACGCGCCGCGGTGCTCAGTCGTAACCGCAGCTCCTCGGCCGTCCCTTCCGTCGACAGGAGTCGCCGAGACAATTCCCCCCGGACCTCCTCCGGTGTCAACTCGGAGGTCCAGTCGTTCACGTGTGACATGATTAATAGATACCACCCTATACGCAAGCACAGTGGTCCCTTTACTCTACAATGATTGAGAGTTTCTTACGATTTATGACTGTTAGGATAAAGCTATTATTATTTTAATTTCATGCAAGGACAGTGAGCCGCCGAAAGTGCGAAATAACGGCGCGTGTGATCAATCGACTTGTCGATTGATAGATAACCACAAAAAAAAACAAGGGAAGAAGATAGGAATTTATAAGGTAGAAAAGAACGGAAAATCCACGTCGTGTCAGCTGGAAGTGACAACGATGTGGGGGACTATAGATAACCAAATAATGATACGTACGATGATATGATGTGTAGCCAAAAAAAAAGAATTTTAAACGCGTGACTAAGCGGTAAAGCAGGCACGGAAACAGCGGTATTCTCAGAACGGAAAGAGAGTTCCTGTAAGCATGCATACACTTGTAGTTACTAGAATGTCACAAAGGGACTTTATCGCGCACGATAGGCTCGCTCACCGCGGTTTCGGAATCCTGGGCTCTTTATTAATTACCAAGCACAAAATAAAATGGTTTCTCTATAATTTGGGGTGACTCATATCTGAATCGGCACAACATGGTAAAAGTACCCCACATATCACATTTTCATAACAAGATATCAATTGCACAAATAATAATTAATATATACATCACAAATATGCACAATGTTTATAAGTAATGATCATAATATAAGACGTAATAGAAGACATGATTATCAATAATATAAATTTACGTTAACAGGCTCGAAATATCACCGACCAGCGTCTCAGCGAGCCCCATTTTTCCGATTGCCGCACCAGTGTTCGCTCACACACATTCACATACAAGCAGTGTAACGCACTTAATTCTAAACAAAAGTACTCGCAACTAATTAATATTTTCACTAACCGAACTCTGCAAATCGAACGTATAACACAATTTTTAAATTAACCCTCAAAACTACAACTCTTTAACTCGCGATCGAAACTTAATTAATAACCGAATTTTTAACCCTTTGTCTGCGCGGCCCCACGTTGGGCGCCAAATTTGTGACCTCCACCCCCCTCTCGCTTCATCTACGCCTCCACCCGTCCGTCGTCGTCGCTCGTGGCCGCCTGCAAAAAACCGAACTTTCCGGGGGGCCACAAAAATCCGCACGGCGCGCCGGATGGTAAGAGAGGGCGCCAGCCGAGCCGAAGCTCGACAAATTTATGGGCGCGCCGCACGCGCTGGTGTGCCCGCTAGCTCAGCCCCGAGTTCCCGGCTCGGCAAGGGAGAGGGCGGTATTCTCTGGCGCAGACTAAACACTACGCGACCACGGCCGACGAGGACGGTTCTCCACGTTCATCGCGCCCATCTCGCGCCCCAAACCACGGACGCCACATTCTACTCGCGATTCCCCGATACGCGACGACGCGCGATTCCCCGACGGAGAGCTCGACAGGGACTTCCTAACACGATGCCCTGCGACGAACTCGACAGGGACTTTGCGCACGCGGTGCCTGGCGACGAACTCTACCAGGACTTTTCTAAATACGGTGCCCTGCGACGAACTCAACAGGGACTTTTCGCACGCGGTGCCTGGCGACGATCTCTACCAGGACTTTCTAAATACGGGGTGCCCGCCGACGAACTCGACAAGGACTTTTGAAGCGCGCTGCCTTGCGACGGACTCGGTCGAGACTTTCGCACGCGGTCGCGGCGCCCTGTGACGAACTCGTCGAGGAACCGTGCTCGCCCGATACGCACGCGCCCTCCCCAAAACGACACTACAATACCTACCCGAACTTATACGAATCTCATACCGAAGCTACACTGAACGACGTTATACGAACCACACGAACTTTACCGAAACCGACCAAATTGACTGATTCTACCCCTTTTCTGAAATCTGCTAAACCCGGACAAATCACCGAAATTACGTCACCCGAAACCAACTGAAACTGACCGCGCGAATTACCAAACTGATTACTTCCCGAATTCCCTAATCTAACCATCTACACTTTCGTTACTAAATTAAAACGGATTACCCGGACGCTATTGTTTACCGCGGACACTGCTATTCAAGTTAACGTACTCACACTTATACGCAACAATTTTAGTGTCTCCGTAGAGACAGTTATCCTCACGTACAAAAACATAACAAAAACACGGCACTACCTTCCGGCATTGCGAGATAGCCTTGGCCCCACAAGATTGCTCGTGAAACAGCAATCTAGGTAACTTAACTGCGCGGAGGGCCCGGTCCAGTTAACATCGCACGCAGGGTCCTTTCCTTACCGACAGATCGGCTGGAGTATTACCCGAGAAAAACCTTCTTATTGCACAAAAAGTCCGCTCGTTAATTCATAAGATAGCGCCACCTCGCAAGAGGGGCAAGATAACAGATAACCACAGTGTTCACTCTAACAGAGTGAAAAGATAACCAGGAAGTTCAAGGTACGATCGCTCGCAAGAGCGATCCAGCGAACCAAGGTAAAATTAACGAGCTTGCGTTTTCGATCATAAGGATCGGACCCGGCGGCCATCTTGTCGGCGTCGCGGTGTGACGTCACAAAGCATCACGTTCGACGGAGTTTGCTTTTCACGCGTCGTATTTTCGTTTTTCGTTACCGTCTTTCTTTCCGATCACCGGACACGCACTTTCGAGACGATAATGGCAACCATACTAGATTCGATCTTACGTTCGCCCGAACCGCTAGTTATTTCTCCCGGATACCGAACGAACACCAAAGATAACCAACTGACGGCTTTTTTCTGAAGTCCTCAAAAGGACGAAGTTATCCCCCTACCGAACCATCTCATAGAATTTTAAGAGAACGGTCTTCGATCACATTTCCGATAGTTAACCATACCGACGCGCGTAGCCTTTGGGCTTCGTCTTTCCAACAGTAACGAGAACGAACAAAAAGCGTAAGATAACCATATTTTTCCCGAGTATGCCGAATAAAACAACGAGAGATAACCCCAGTCGCGTTAAAGAATCGAATCAAGATATTCTCCGCGAAAGAAAGATTCCCGGAAGATAACCCTAGAGAAATTCGCGGTCAAAGCAGAAGTTAACCGAAGCACGATACAAACCGAAAACCCGACTCAGATAACCGAAGGCCATTCGCGTTTTTCACTTTCACTTTCACTCTCACTCGCGAAACGGCAACGGACAATCGGAAAAGCGCATTTTATCTAAACAGCCGTGAGCACAAAGAATCCAACAACTGGCGTACGGAAAGACTTCGTAGCCGAAAACTAGGTGCGCTCAGGGCTGTTGGTACCTTTTGATGACCAGGCGTACCTCTCGGCTCCAGGGCTGCTACCAGCGGACTGTTCAACTTCCACGGACTGCTGCAGACTCTGTAGACTCCCCATACTGCCACGGACAGGCACGGACTGGCGATCCGACGCGTCGGTTCGAATCGTGAAGCTCGCGCCGCGCCGGCCGCCGTTTACCACCTCTCTCCCGCGATCGTGAGGGTAGGGAGAGCCCCGCGGCCCGTACAGGCACGCGCGACTGGCCGTCCCCTCCCGGTACTCTCCTCTCATCCTTCTCGAATGTTCGCGAAGTTTCGGCATCTCGCCCTCGCGTACCCTCTCCTTCGCGAACATTCCAGAATCTCCACGCGTCGTTCCCCCCCTGCACGCCGCAATAAGCAGCGTGATTGACGATATACCCTGGATGTTTAGGTCTCGTACCTCTCGAAATCGACAACAAAGCCGTCCTTGAGCCGACTTCCAAAACAAAGCAAATAGAAAAGTCATGTTTACGCCTAAAATATTGATCGCAAGCAATTATTATTTTCAGGAAATAATCAAAATAAAATTAAATACTGAATAATACCCCGAATTATAGCTACCTTTATTATTACCAAATATTAATTCTTAAACTACGAATTCTATGTCTCAATTGTTGTCATATTAAAAATTATCGCTTCTTCGGAGCAGTCCCCCCTATAATGACAACATTTCCCCGTGGATAAAAGCCTCCCGGCAGATTCATAACAACTATGAATCATAATGTGTTGCCATATTAAAAATTAGCGCTTCTTCGGAGCAGTCCCTCCTATAATGACAACATTTTCCCGTGGATAAAAGCCTCCCGGCAGATTCATAACTATGAATCATAATGTGTTGCCATATTAAAAATTAGCGCTTCTTCGGAGCAGTCCCCCCTATAATGGCAACATTTCCCCGTGGATAAAAGCCTCCCGGCAGATTCATAACAAATATCATTCAAAAAGAGCCGAATGACGTCATCACCAAAATAAATACTAGCGCTTCTTCGGAGCAGTCCCCCCTATAAGGTGATGAGATCATTTCGGAAATTGCACCCATACGAAATATTAGCGGTTCTTGAAGACGAGTCCCCCCCTTAAGTTATCCCCGTTGTGAGTCTCGTGGCAGATAGCCCTGTAACGTGTTTTGCCACGTTACAGCATATACCCAGGCGAAGCTATAGTTAAAAACAACCATGGACGAGGCTATCTTCAAATTTACAATACAGCTAACGAAGAAACAGAAATAAAAATTCCCACTCTAACAATTAATGAAATCGGAAAAGATTTTGAAATCGCCAACCCCAAAGATCAAACCTATAACAAAGATTCTGCAAGCAGCTCAAGAAATAAGTATCAATACCACCACAAAAATACCGATAAAAATAAACACCGCTATAAAAAAACAGATGATCACCACAATGAATATGAAAATAAAAATGAATATGAAAATACAAATGAATACAAAAATACAAACGAATATGAAAATACAAATGAATACAAAAATACAAACGAATATGAAAATACAAATGAATATGAAAATACAAACGAATACAAAAATACAAATGAATACAAAAAAACAAACGAATATGAAAAAACAAATGAAGACGAAAATACAAATGAATACGAAAATACAAATGAATATGAAAATACAAATGAAAACAAAAATACAAATGAAAACGAAAATACAAATGAAAACGAAAATACAAATGAATATGAAAATGAAGATGAAAAAACAGATGAAGACGAAAATACAAATAAAAATAAAAAAACAAATGAACACAAGAAAACAAATGAAGACGAAAATACAAATGAATATGAAAATGCAAATGAATACGAAAATACAGATGAATATGAAAATAAAAATGAAAATGAAAAATACGAAGAAGAAATAATAAAACTAATACTAAAACAATGTCCTAGATCAAAAAATTCCTCAATT
Source organism: Trichopria drosophilae (assembly GCA_030407085.1). Taxonomy (NCBI): domain Eukaryota; kingdom Metazoa; phylum Arthropoda; class Insecta; order Hymenoptera; family Diapriidae; genus Trichopria; species Trichopria drosophilae. The sequence goes on from CM059585.1 coordinate 42,512,169, forward strand.
CAGGAAGATCAAGACTTCTATAATACAAATTTGAGACTATTAATTTTAAACAAAGAAAAAAATAAAAATATACAAGATCAAGATAAATCCTCTGAATCTAGTAAAAATAAACTAAATCAAGATTTATGCTCTGAATCTGTTAAAATTGAACGAAACCAATCCAATGGTGAAAAATCAAAGGGATAAAGACGAAGGGATAAAACATCTCAAATTAGACATACGGAAAATGATCAAGAACAATACCCTGACATAATTAATGTAATGCAAGAACTGAGAGATCGAAAACACACTAGATATAAAGAATTTTTAACATATAATGAATACCAGAAAAACAAAGAGAAATATATAATAAAACCAAAAACTGGAATATATCATATGACTTAAGAAACAAAACGTGCCAAACAAGTTAAGGATTACTACGTACACAACAACATCTAAAAGAGAAAAAAAAGCATAGACAACATTATAAACAAACACCCGACATCTTCCATTTACCCGATGAACCGCTTAGTTATACGCAATTAATAAAACATAGAATAATCACGACAGATGAAATTCCTATAAATACAAAGCAATATAGATTTCCTCCAATACATAAGGAAGAAATTAACAAACAAATAGAAGAGCAATTAAGCAACGGGATAATTAAACCATCGATATTACCATATAACACGCCACTATGGATAGTACCCAAAAAAGCAGATTCGCAAGGAAATAAACGGTGGAGAATGGTTTTAGATTTTAGAAAATTAAATGAAAAATCAATAGGCGATTCATACCCTATACCTAACATTGTAGATATCCTAGATCAACTAGGAGGCGCCAAATATTTTTCTGTATTCGATCTAGCATCAGGATTTTTACAAATTAAAACGAACAAGATGCACAAAAGACGGCTTTTTCCACACCACATGGACACTACGAATTTGACAGAATGCCATTCGGTTTAAAAAACGCCCCTGCTACATTCCAACGTTTAATGGACATAGTATTATCAGGCCTCCAAGGAAACGAACTCTTTGTGTACCTCGACGATATAGTCATATATGCCTCCTCTCTACACGAACATCAAGTAAAATGCGAAAATTTAATGACCAGACTAAAAGATGCAAACCTCAAACTACAACCCGACAAATGCGAATTTTTGAGAAAAGAAGTTTGCTATTTAGGCCATATAATCAGCGAAGAAGGTTTAAAACCAGACCCTAATAAAATAAACGCCGTTCAAAAATTCCCAAAAATCAGAAAAATATCAGACAATTCCTTGGACTTGCTGGATATTATAGAAGATTCATTGAAAATTTTTCCAAAATTGCAAAACCATTATCAAATCTACTAAAAGACAACACCCCTTTTATCTGGGGAAAAGAAGAAAACGATGCCTTCAACACGTTACGCGAAAAATTATGTAATGCACCCATACTACAATACCCAAATTTTGACGAACCCTTTCTAATCACAACCGACGCATCCGGATACGCAATAGGTGCAATACTTTCCCAAGGAGAAATTGGCAAAGATAGACCAATATCGTATACATCACGAGTATTAAATGAACATAAAAAAAATATGAAACATACGACAAAGAAGCTTTAGCAATTTACTACGCAATACAGCATTATAGACCTTACATTTACGGGAGACATTTTACAATATTAACAGATCATAAACCTCTCAAATCATTCAGAACAAAAAAAGATCCGAACTCAAGAGTAGCTAAATGGATGTACAACCTTCTTGAATATGATTTCGATGTTGAATACAAAGCCGGAAAATTGAACGTAAATGCAGACGCACTCTCTAGAAACCCGGTAGAAATATTAAAAATCGAAGAAACAAAACAAAGGCAATACCCCAGTAACATAATAACTAGAATGATGGATAAAATGGGATGGAATGGATCTGGAATAGGGAAATATAGTCAAGGAATAAAAGAACCAATTAAATTAAAAGCACAAACAGATAAAAGAGATTTAGGATATAGAGGAAATGGCAATTACTGGAATGAGATTCAAAACGAACAAATTTCAAAACCCATAAAATTCGTCAAAAGTAAAGAAACACTAAATAAACAGAGAAATCACAAACCATTATTATTACACAACCGTATATACAACATTAAAATACCTCAAAACATTGGAAGCAAAATAAACTATAAAGGTCCACGATACAACTTACCAGTAACAATACGATTCTGCACCAAATGCTATACACTTAATCATACAAACGATGAATGTCTTCCAAACGACATAGAAAGCACAGAATATAACATTACATCAGAAAGATCAAAGATTAAAACACTCAAGTTGCCTTCAAAAACCAACCAAATGATGCTTACCACACAAATACACGAAGAACCCACCCTAAGAAGAAGTTCGCGAAATGCAAAACAGCCAGAAAGATTACAAATAAATAATGAGAAACGTAAAATACGAACAATGAAATCTGAAAACCCCAAAAGAGGCCGACCTTCAAAACGAATCCAAGAAAATCCACGAACATATTTTCATACACTGAATAATGACGACGTCACTCTACAAACAGAAAATGAAAATTATGAAACATATTCAGGTGAAGAAGACACATTTATCAATACGGATGAAGAAAGCGAAGAAGACCCTGATGTAGACGAAAATGATGATACCGAAAGTAACAAGCAAAGCACCAACAGAAACATAATAGAAATAAAAAACCATTTATATATGCAAAAAGATAATATAGTTTACTTCATAACTACATCAGGACAACCCTGCGATAACGGAGCATTAAAATTGAAAAGTAGAAACGAATTACCCAAGTTTGAAAACATTAAATTAAACAAAATTTCAGTAGCGAAGATAAAGAATAAATATAATTTTGCGCTACCAATAACTACAGATGTAGGAGAAAGCCAAATAACAATACTTGAAAATATAAAAACACTCGTTAAGTCACTAAAACAGGAAGTAAATAAGCTACAAATTAAAACACTCAGTATTTCAAAATCTAGCGAAATAGCTGGCATAGAATGGATAGACGTAAAACAAATATTAGAACAACAATTCAAACTTTCAAATACAAAAATAATAATATGTAACGGAAAAATAAAATATGTAAATAAAATAGATAGAGAAGAAATAATGAAAGAATTGCATTCAACACCAATAGGAGGACATAAAGGAATAAACAAAACTCTAAAAAGGATAAAACAAAATTATTATTGGGAAAACATGAAATCAGACGTCGAAAAATTTATTCAAACTTGCAAATCTTGTCAATTAAAGAAACTAACACGATGCAAAACTAAACAACCAATGATAATATCAGATACACCCAAACAAGCACTTGAAAAAATAGCAATGGACATTGTAATCCCAAATAACAAAACAGAAGAAGGCTACGAAAATATATTAACAATACAGGACAATCTTACAAAATACTTAATAGCAATACCTTTAAAAAAAGCAACAGCTTCAGGCATAGCAGAAGCTTTAGTAAGAAGATTTATATGCGTATTTGGAACCCCAAAAACGATATTAACAGACCAAGGCAAAAATTTTCTAAGTAAAATAATGAAAAAAATGGCGAAATTATTTAACATAAAACAAATAAAAACCACAGCATTTCACCCACAATCGAATGGATCCTTAGAACGATCGCACCATGTAATAAAAGAATATATAAAACACTTTTCAGAAAAACATACAGACTGGGATAAATGGCTAGAACTAGCAACATTTTCATATAACACTAGCGTTCACGAAGGCACGAAATACACCCCTTTTGAATTAATGTTCGGTAGGATAGCAAAACTACCATCATCCAAACCAGTAAATGACAGTGACCCCCTTACTTATAGTGATTATGTACACAGCTTAGCCTCGAAATTATACGATATTCAAAAATATGCGGAACAAAATCTAAAAACAGCCATATTAAAATCAAAACAATATTACGATAAACACATAAACCCAATAACATTAAAAATAGGAGACGCAGTTTTCTTACAAAAAAACCATAAAACCAGTAAATTTGATGACGAATACCAGGGCCCCTTTAAAATATTACAAACCTACGAAAATGGAAACGTAAGAATAAAAATAAAAAACGATGAAAAAATTGTCCACTCAAATAGGTTAAAATACTCAAAAATTCCAATCAATTGAAACGGCGATATCCTTTATCCTATTCCCAATAGTAAATAAGTTCTATGATATCATAATACATTACTAGTAAAAAAATAAAAAGAAAAGCAAATGTTACAGGCACCTCTTGGATAAAAGAAAATCGGAATTAAGAACAATCTGTCTATTACAAAAAATAAGGAAACATGAGATATATAATTCTAATACTGACAATAATCGCCACGCAAACATCAGCGTTCATAGCATTCGATTGCGGTGGAAGAACTTCTAATATATCAGCAATATCCCTGCTAGATATCCAAGAATGTGATATACCAAAGACTCGAATAAATGTAGAAAAAATTCATGCTCAGTTACTACAAATTAAAGAATATGAAGAAATAGAAGTAAAACAATGTAAAATAGAAATAACCAGAGAAATAAACTTTTGTGACATGCACTCGCACATCTCAGCAGTAATGAATGGATTAGCAAATTACATTCTCGAAGTTCCTAGAGAAGAATGCGATTTAATACATAGAACAGGAACAACAAGAATAGTCAGCAACGCAATTATAGATGGAATAAAAGAGAATCATATTCAATCACACAGTCTAACATTAGCAGGAAGAATAGATGCAGATGGTTCATGCAAAGGAGTAGAATATGCAGATTCATTTGGATCTTGGAGTAACGTGGTAGTCCAAGGAATAGTAAAAATCTTAATTCAAAAATACAAAGCCAGAATCAACCTCAACGAGAATAAAATATTTCTAAGATCTGGAATTTCATATCGAGCAACAGATAAAAGCTGCCTGGACTTAGAAGGAGGAAGCACATACTGGGAAACCCTACCAAAAGATTTCTGTGGACACAATGAATATGACATTCTATTCGAAGGTCCCATAGACAAAATATTTAACGAAGACAAAACAGTAATATACTCACTAACAACTAATGAAATCACATTCGCACTAGCAAGAAAAGGAAGAAAAGCCGTATGTGGCTACGAAATTTCATTAACAGAACACCCTAAACTGGTAATACTAGAAGGAAAAAACGGCGAAGGCTTTAAGAAAAAGGCTCTGAAAACAATAAACCTAGACATTTTTACCTACGTAAACTCCAAATTTGTATACATTGAAAAACACTTGAGATATCAAATCAAACAATTGTATTTCGATGTCTTATCACAAAGATGTGCATTAGAAAAACAAGTATTAAAAAACTCTCTATCACTAGCAACCCAAGCACCCGACGAATTCGCATATAACATTATGAAAGGACCAGGTTATATGGCAGTAGCGGCAGGAGAAGTCGCATACATTTTAAAATGTATTCCCGTCGAAGTCAGCATAAGAAAAACAAACGAGTGCTATTCGCATCTACCAGTCAAATATCAAGATAAAGAATTATTTATGACACCAAAAACACGCATATTAGTAAAAAAAGGATCACAAATAAATTGCAATAGTATCATTCCACCTATGTACTCAGTGAACAATGCATGGTACAAACTATTACCTAACCCAGTCGAAGCAAAAAAACCTGAACAACTAAAACCTCTAACCAAACAGACATGGACATATACCAACCCAGAAAACTTAGCCATCAATGGAATTTACAGCCAAGAAGATATTAGAAAATTAAAGGAACACATCATGTTCCCAGCAGAAAAACCAGCAGTATTAAACACAGTTGCAAGAGGAATGACAGGACAAACTACAAACTACCAAGGTGCATCAATAACTAATTTAATAGACGAAACAATATTCGCAAAAAATTCTACAATCCGCAGGAGAAAAAATTTGGAGAAATTTAATGCTTTTCGGAACAACAACAGCCGGCATAATGGGATTAATAATTATAATTAAAATAATAAAAGCAAACTACAAATCTCACCACCAAACACAACGCAATCAGAAGATCACGCAGAATCATCAGCACCCAAAGAACTAGATATTCGACAAACGAACAAACAAATATACCCTAATCTACAAAATAGCCACACAGAACCTCAACCCGAAATAAAGATTAGTCCACAAAATTTCACAGAAAAGAAAGCCTTCGCATTAAAAAAATAATAATAATATTAAGAAACATTTATCTCAGAATCATGAATAAATTACCATTTTTCTCCCTAACAGGAAACTACCAAGAAATCAGCACTAAAAATGGATACGAAAATCATTGCAATAATAATAATGCTAATACTCCCATGTATTTTAACCACCAACGAAGAATTAAAAGTCAAAAGTTGTAAAATTTGGGATAAGCAAACAAGACGGGCATGCGACCAACCAGGAAAACGGTTCGGGTTTATTAGACTGGAAGATATAAAAATAACAACAGAAGAATGTAAAAAAGCACACAAAACCGGAAAACTCACAGTGTATAACAAAGAAATTAAAGACCTTAAAATAAACACAAAAAAGAAAGCATATACAATTACAGAAGGAACATGTGATACTAATAGGTCACTTGATAGAACAGCTACACACGAACTTCACATCACATTGAGAGAATACGTAGCTACACTACAGGAAAATATAATAATATTAAGCACAGGGACTATATGCGCTGCAAAATACGGAGAGTGCCAGGATTCTCAAACTACATTCTGGGACGCAACGCGATTCACAACAACAACAACAACAACAACAAAAACAACTACAACAACAACAACTACTACTACAACAACTCCGATAGTATTTACCGTATCAACAACACCAACATCAATATTTAAAAACACTATAATGCCTAAAAACGCGCAAGTAAATCACACCATTTCAAAACCTGATTATCTAGATTCACTCAAAAACAATTACCAAATCGAAGCGATAACAATCATCGTTTACAGCTTAGGAGCCACGTTAATATTAACAATACTAGGAGTGAAAATATACCTCATAAAAAAAAACAGAAGAATACCTCAATTAAATAAAGTACAGTCAAAGTAATAACGGACAATAGAACAAACAAATCGAACCAAATGGAATTATCAGAAAATACAGATAATAAAGACGAAGAAATAAAACAGATATATGAACCGATGCTCGCACATCTTGAACAGAAAAAAACTGTTACACTCAATCTGGAAGACGAGAAAAATATCTCCAAGAAATCAACACACATACGACAAACCTAAAACATTACAAACAGACAAAAGATAAACACCAAACATGAAGAAAATTAGAATCTAATATCAGTTATCTCCCAGCATCGCTCATCACCATTCAAGACAATACAGCTTATCCGAATGCGGTGGTTGCTACAATTCTACTGCCAGATTAGAAGAAGAATTCAGATATATGAAAGTACCAGCTTCAATCAAAAGCCCAGCTGAAGAAGAAAATTGGACTAGGGACCAGATACTAACATAAATGTACAACTTCTCCTTTTCATAAATATAAATATTTATAACACAACAAAAATGGTTAATTTTGTTTTTTTGAAAAATTTTCATATTATTTTTGTTTTTTCTAAATATACCCATTAGATTTTAAGCGTTGCGCAGAGCCAATAAAGGTCAAAATTACCTTACTTAAGTAAATTAATTTACTTAAAGGTACTGTGCATATTCGTTAACTAATACGACGGAGAATAAATCTCTGTCATACCAAAAAACGAATTAAATCCGCAACAATTATTTTTTAATCCTTTTTGTCCAAATTAAAAGGAGAACACACTAACCTTTGAGCATGTAATATCCAAAAAGTATCCATATAATATCCAATTTAATTAATCCATTTACTAACAACACCACGCACTGAACACGCTAATATATCCGACTCACTCAAAATCCACGCACAAACTAACAGAATCCAGCCAAGGAAAAATCACATCTGGAAAATACCCTGCATTCCACTTAACGACCTTTTTTTTATTACACCCGCAAGAAGTGCGGAGGAACATGAAAACGTTCACATTCAATGAAAACTCAAAACTCTACACAATCTGAAATAATATTCATTTCATAATACAACACATTAAATTTTTTTTGTTCAATCATAATACAGCATATTGAATACAACTTTTACAGTATTAAATTTTTCAATCAAAAACCGATATACTGAATACAACATTTATTTTTGAAAAATACAACATATTGAATTAAATACAACATTTACGAAAATCGTTGTAACCAAATATTGGCGAATCATCAATCCTGTATGAATTATTGTAAACACTAGAAACGTTAATATACTCACGCAAATGTTCAATTAATTATTAGAAGAAAATCTTTGTAACCAAATATTGGCGAATCATCAATCCTGTATGAATTATTGTAAACACTAGAAACGCTAATATACTCACGCAAATGTTCAAGTATTTATTAGACGAAAATCTTTGTAAATATTGGCGAATCATCAATCCTGTATGAATTATAGTAATCACTCAAAATGTTAATAGACTCACGAAAATCTTTGTAAATATTGGCGAATCTTCAGGATAGTACAAATTATTATGAAACAATCGAGAAAAATTGTTGCAATAACAACAAATGTTATAATACTTGCGCATTCTCCGATCAAACACAAAAATATGTAAATTGCGAACACTCTTATTTACGAAAATGTTCACTCGAATACCTCGCAAACCTTCAAATGTAAAAGCAGCAAATTCCGGGCTACATCAAATATTAAAAAAAATTCATAGTAGATAAATACACCGCACATAACAAAAATCAACTTTTTTTTACTATTTATAAGCGTTTAAGCAACCAAACCTGTTCTAGTACCAACTTCCGCTGTTGCATTAGGGACGTAAAGACAAACTTTTATTACAACTAGAAAATTGCTACTACCTGCGCCATCCTTTTCTTTACTCTATAAAAGAACATTCGAAAGACATATGCAATACATATATATGCGAACATATACAAGCGAAATAAAAAACGGAATCCAAAAATAATTTGAGTTACCCAAAAAAATGAGACAATTTATAAATAGCCGCAAAGTCAGCGGAACGACTTTTGACTAAGAGGGGGGGGATGAGGGGGGGTTACGTCCTGCGTAACCTTCCAAATTTACAAATTACGGGAATCCCCGAAACCACATAGAGAATACCATTATAGCACCCTCAAGTCCCATGAACTACAAACCCAAAAAAAAATCCGATGGTAAATCAAACACCTTTTCCTTTCCAAGTCTCGGACAAAGTCAATCCCTGCATTACCTACAAATAAAAAATTAAACCAAATCCAAAAATTATACGCATCTGACAATTTTCCTTTTTTTTTACTATTAAGAAATAAATAATTTTAAAATCTAAACAATTTCTTTATTCATTATTATTTAAAAACTGTTCCATGACCTAAATCAAAGAGAAACTTCAAAATGCTACGTTCTAAAAAAAGGAACACGTATAAAGAGCCCACTGTCCTTCGACAGTCCTAAAAGCAATAAAAATCACATACATACACACATACATACAAGTCGACCACACCCAACGCTTACGTCAACTCTAAAAATAAGAAAAAGAAATAAATACCATCCGTTTTTATTATAAAAAGAACCAACAAATTCCAGGGCAGCTTAAACAAATATGGATTCCATTTTTTGTTTAAAAAAAAAAATAGAAAATACCACCGTTAATATTCATAGAATCTATAAAAATAAATATACATAAATGAACGGAAAAAGTAGAAAAATTGTTAATATAAAATTGCAAAAACGTGTTTACCCAATCAACATTTTTTTTACAGAAACAAATTTTAATTAACAAAATTTGTTACACCTTTTAATATTTTACAACAATCATTCTTTAAAAAAAACAATTGCTATATAAATCCTACAACTTCCGTTCATTTTTGTATAAACTACCGCTAAAAATAGTACTAAATTATATAACTGAAACCAGCAGATTTCAGAACAGCTTAGAATACAATTTGTTTAAAAAAAATAGAGAACACCACCGTTCATATTTGTAAAACATGTAAATATACATAAATAAACGGAGAAAGTAGAAGGTTCATAATTTAAAATTGCAAAAATACATCTACAAAAAATGTACAGTTTTACAGCAACAAATTTACTTTAACAAAATTGTTGCACTTTTTAGTATTTTACCAAAATCTTTTTTTTCCATAACAATAGTTCTATAAATCCTACAACTTCCGTTCATTTTTGTATGAACTACTGATAAAATATCACAAAATTATCCAACATAAAAAATCAACAAAAATTAGTGTAAATAGTAACAATTGAAAATCGCCGGAAAATAGTAAAAAAATGTTCACGACTACTGTTGTAATGGGAAACCTCTCCCACCTATTCAAACCCGAAAATTTTCTTGGTGGGACACATAGTATAAATACCACCTTCAAATACTCAATCACTCTCTGTGTTCTACACCCTGTTCCTGGCCCTCGTTCCCTTCATCCTTGACTCTTTCTCTCGTCCAGTAGTCGTTCCAAGAGTTCGACATCCCATAGTCGTTCCGAGAGTTCGACATCCCAGCCACCCTAACCCCTTTTCCTTCTAAAGCAGGAAAGAAAGGAGAAAAAACAAAACTGAGGCTTCACCCTGCCAGTTCGGCAGAAAAAAAATATCCAGTCTTCGGATATCGATTCTCAGGCTTCCACCCGGCAGTTCAGCAGATAATATTCAGTCTTCGAATATTAATTGACACCCCGTGGTCTCCAATCAAGAACTATCGTCGCATAAACAAAGTGAGTATTCCTCCCTTACAATTACCTTTTTCCCAATCCCTCCACATTCCTTCGCCCGAAAGGAGACGAAAGTTTGATTAGTGCTTCAGCACTAATCCCCCTTAATTTTTTTTATTATTATTTTGTTTTTGAGACGACAGTGCTGAGTCTCCCGTCAATATTTATAAATATATATTCCTTCTTTTTATTTTTTGACTACAAGGGAGGACAGCACCGCAGGGAACATTTTTTTTATTCAGAGATTCAGGTCGCTCTTTTGCTAGCCCATGGCAGGCGAATAAGCGACACGAATCAGTAGGGAAATTAGGAACCCTCCGCGTTTTTTTTTGTTGTACTTTCTATTTTTCTATTTTTTTTTGTTTTTTTGTTTTGTTTATTATTATTTACAGACAAAACAGCACATGTTCCATTTCCTTAGTCCCTTCCTTCAAATCACCGTTTCTGATAACTAAAGATTTAATTCTTTTCCTTTACAGTGGGACGAACTAAACCACGGACCTACTATAAAAATAGGAAACGAGCCCTTGAACGTGCCATCCGGGAAGCCGCCGCCGAATACGCCTCGTCCCCCAAAATAAATTTTCCAAAACCTCCACGTAAATTTGCTGAAATAAAGGAATACATACCGACTGCACCTCCCCGAGATCCCACTCTAGACCCTCCTCTCCCGACTTCCCCCTTACCCTCACCAAGGGAATTATTCGCCCCAAAAAAAAATTTAAATTAATAAATTTGTAAATTCATTTGGTTTTCTTTTAAATAAATTGTATTTTAAAATCAAGTTCAAATTTTTGTGTTTTTTTCCTAGTCACTTCATTTTCAGCGCAGCAGCCCCGTTCACCTTTACCCGAAGTCGACCTTTTGGTCGACTCGCCCTTTCCACGACCATCCTGGGATACACGTTTGAATGTAAACTTTCGTGCTTTATGTTATACGACCTGCGAAGATGTATGTACGTGAACACTCTCCAATATTCTTTTTAATGATGAAATGTACGTTAATTCAGGGGAGCGGTTCAATTAATTCATTTTTTATTGGTCATTGTCGTTGACTAACAAAAAACCAATTAATAGATCCCTATGTCCGAACACGAGGTAGTACGAACGCGAAGTAGAGCTGTAAGCATACTTTCCAATTGGTATATTACAATGATTAATTTCATTTAAAAATGCAGATTGTTGTAATACGCAAAAAATTAAATCAGGAATACAAAATGTCGTCAAACCGAATATTGGGAAATGTTTGTCGACATGAACAAATCTTTCACAATAAACACAAAATTACAAAAATTACTGTATAACTTTTATTGTAATAGTGATGATAAATGTGATTAATGAGAGAGAGAAATACTCACATTTGTCAAAATGTCTTTTTATCAATCATTATTATAATTATTTTTTCTTCTTTTGTTATAGAATTTCATTATTTTAAATTGGTTTCTCCACGTCTGTCTGTTGATCTTGTCGTACACGAATCCTACGATTCCTCTTACGACCAGTTGCTACTTCCTAATCAAGCATGAACTACTAAAAACTTGTTAGAAAGATTCTCCCTTTAGGGATTTGTCAAAACGGTCGCCTATCTATGTTATGCTAGTTCTGACAGAATCTCTGCACGGTAGTGTACATGTGACGATTCGATGTACCCATTATGAAACAATGTTAATTATATATCAAATCCTATGAAAATCAATACATTCATTTATACAATAGAAAATGTCTATAGAAAATTATCTGCCTAACCTGCATTCCGCATATTAGATGAGCAGCGTGCAGCAAATTCGTTGCTCTTTCGCTATTGTTCAAATTCCGCAAGGTGAATGCTAAAACCCGCTTCTCATTGGCTGCTGGATGTCACATCCACCCGGTACATAAAAGAATACGAACAAATTTCCTTTACAGTCACAATTACATTTATGTATTAAAAGTATATGAACTTCATCCTGGTTGCGTTGTTCATCAGGAACGTCCGGTGCTGCAACCCGCACACCGTGATTGTTAGACAGACGTCGATTTACATTATTTCCGATATCTAAAAGCATGTATACCTGCATGTAGCACTAGGCATCGGATAAGAATATACACAATAAAGTAAAAAAATATACTTGTAAATACATTTTTCATATAACTTCGTTGTAAATCAAATTTGACATCTAAGTCGGAAAACACTATAAGTAGAAACCTACAGCATTTTCCGATGGATGAATTGAGTGCGCACTCATGCACTAATGCATCAATCTTGTACGTTTTATTTGTTGGAAAACAGCTTTTCAGTCACTTTGTCTAACATGAAATGCAGTATGGTGCGAAATATTGCTCTGAAGTTACTATTTGCCATTCGCAATTATATAAAAATTTATCGTGATATAAATATACTGCAAAATTATTATTTTATTTTTTTCGTATTTTAGGATTTTTATACTTATTACGTAAAACAAAAGTAGCAAAAAAAGTTTACCTTCTTCAAAAAAGCTAGTGTGGAGACGACACTAAACTTCTGTTTTTCGTGGAATATTCCAAAATTTACCTACACAATTTACGTATAACAAATTTACCTCTGTCACGGATTCCAACCCTCCTGCGTCCTGCGGGAATTTGCCGAAGAGGATTACGTTCGTCTAAAGGCATGAATATGAGTCAGTTATCTTTAAATAATAGCGTCTATAAGAACAATGCACATCTTATTGTTTACTTCAGGGCGGCGGACGAGCCATTCCGCAGCGCCGCGTTACAGTGCAGTGCACATGCGCTTTGTTAAACACAGAATATTTTGGTCATTTTTAAACCAATCGAGTTGAAATTTTCCATAAAACTTTTTTGAATATAGAGGAACAAAAGTGTCACTGATAGTTTGCTCAACTCGACACTTCCCTCTATGCTTTTTGTCCGCGAAGCGATAAGTTTGCGGTCACCAATGTAGCGTTATAAACAATTAAAAAATATTTAAAAATAACAACTTTGTATAATTTTTATATTACGGACGTCATCGCTTGACCATCAGGAGTAGGTAAACAAAATTGCAAGCTGTTTCAGGCATAATTGAACGAAATATGACGATTTATATCTTAAAATATAATTAAATTTATGATTAACGATTTTAGTCGTTTTTATTTTTTATTGCGAAAGCTATTCGTCGAATCAAAAAATTTCTTTTGAAAAATACATGCATCTCATCATTCTGAATACCTCGATATTTTTCCAAATCAAAATTTCGACTTTTTAAAATTTCGATCTGAAAACGGCCAGGGGGCCAACTTGTTTCGGCAGTTCGAGCGTCGATCGAGTTCTACGATGAAGGTGCTCAATTACCAATGCCCGAGCATTCACGCCTTCTTCTTTGTGGCGTAATTCCAGGCTGAGAACTCCGTCGATCTAAAAGTAATGACATAATTTCATATCGCATTGCGATTGAACAACGAAATGAAATGTATTAATGCAGTTTATAAAGCATCCAAACTCGGCGTACAAGGAAAGCATTTATTGGTAGAATAATGTCGTACATAACAATGTCACATTTACCATAACTCGGTCTTGAACTGCAGCTCCTCCGGTCGTTATCGGGAGTTGATTGTCTTCTTCGGTCTATAAAGTAGACAAACATATATAAAACATATACATATATGGGGATGTGCGAAGTACTCATTAACCAACGCGCACCGGGCGGACAAAATTTTTGACGCTAGGTGTACGTACTTATATTAGTATATATCGACGCTCGATACGAAGACTAGACTACTTCAAATCTGATACGAAGACTAGGTTATTCCACTTTCTCTACTGGAAAAGGAATTTATTTCATTTTCCCGGTGCGAAAACTAGGATATTCCGATTTTTTCTCGAAATAAAAGGTTTTCCAGTTTTCTCGGCGCGAAAACTAGGCTATTTCATTATTTTTACACAAAGAATCATTCTAACTGTGAAATACGAAATATGCTATTTTTTGCACCGAAGAAATGGAATAACCTTTTCTTCGCGCCGAAATTGAAATGACCTAGTATTCGATGCAAACATTGACTTATCCTAGTTTTCATGCCGTAATGCCGAATCCTAGTCTTCGTCTCAGATAACCTAGATATATATTGAGATAACCTAGTCTTCGTATCCAGCGTCGATATATTACATTCGCTTCGGTCAAAATTTCAAGACTTCTCGTGTTGGACTTGAGTGAATTGAAGCAAATATGTATATACCAGCTCGTCTATACTAACCCTTTAGTAAGAGATGAGTGACATGTTACTCGTGATTGGTCAGATGTTACGTACTTGTGTCGCCGCCCTATTTTGAGACCCTACTTTCTGCTAATGATTTACCCCATTCGCTATATTAATTGGTGTCTCCACCCTCAAATTCAACCCTTCGAAATTTGTATTGCTGAAAGGTGCGAATTTTGTTTCTGACATAACATATAATCTATCCATTTGTGAATTTCTAATTTTTGAGAAAATTTAATTGTCTTAAATACATGCGAGAGATTATAGAAAATTACAAATGCGTAAAAATGTATAGCGTAAAAATGATTCAACAAATGATTTTTACTCGGTTTAAATTTTTTTAAGAAAGTCTTTCTTTACCCTTTCTTGATCCCTTAACTACGGATGACGCGGATTATAAATCTACAGCGATTTAATTTTGAATTACGTATTCCCTTCTGAGGGTATTAATTCATTTGAATAATGTATTTGCTATTTTGAATTTATAAAATATTGTGTTAGTATCGAAATCAGCAAATTTGCAAACTTATGAGTATTGAGTTTCAAGCGAGTACGATGAAATTACGAAAATAATCCTCCATATTGGTTCCATCATTCTAATTTTTGAAAACTCACTTCTTATTCGTAATCGGCAAACCCCCCCCCCCCCCTCCCCTCCCTCCAGTAGCATGTTTCATGCGAAGGCTGTGTTCCAGGTCAGCTGTTCCAGTAAACTGTCAATTAAACATGTGTGCTTAACTTGCATTCTACTAAAAAATATATGCATTAGGAATTTGTAGACGTTTGTTCAATTTGTTATACGCGACTTCCTATTCCAATAAAATAAATGAAATAAAATTAAGAATAACCTCTCCTTTTATATCCCAAAAACTGTGTAGTTAAATGAGGTTAGGTTCTTCTGTTGTGATATTAGAGTAAACTGCTTTACCGACTGCGAACAATTATATTTAATAATATTTATATATGTATTGGTATGGCCCACAAACTTATGTGTGTACATGCGAATAAGTATTTTCCTTGATTTAGGCAGTTAGTTCCTTGCAAACCGTATAACGGTAACAATGTAATGAGTTAACAATAAAAGTTATACTTAATAGATAATGGTGAGATTATCCTACAGCATCCTTTCGATTATAACATCTTCCTTAATGTATTGATGATGTAATTAAATTATGTCAGTAATCTGCTGACAAAATAATATAATGAGAAATCACATGACTCTGATTATAGGATTTCTCACCTGTAACAAATTATGTGAAATACTTTCTTTAAGAAGAAATAAATATTTTCCGTAGATAAATATGTATATATTTTTTCTGAAAGAAAATATTTCACATAATTTGTTACAGGTGAGACATCCTAAAAGCAGAGTCATGTGATTTCTCATTATATTATTTTGCCAGCAAATTACTGTCATAACTTAATTACATCAATACATTAATGAGGAACCTAACCTCATTTAACTACACAGTTTTGAGGATATAAAAGGAGAGGTTATTCTTATTTTTATTTCATTTATTTTATTGGAATAGGAAGTCGCGCATAACAAATCGAACAAATTTCTACAAATTCCTAATGCATACATTTTTTATTAGAATGCACATTACGCAGACATGTTTGACAATTTACCGAAACAGCTGACCTGGAACACAGCCCCATCAGTAAAATCATTGGTGCCAACCTACCAAATTTTCCGAATACTGTTGGAAACCCTAATGGAATACTCCCGAAATGATTCTTTTTTTGAAAAAAGTGTCCGCCATATTGGTTCCGCTATTTTGAATTTTTGAAAACTGACTTCATATTCGTAATCAGCAACCCCAAAAACCTCCCAGCAGCAAGTTTCAAGCAAAATTATTCAGTTTTTGAAAAAAGAGCCTGCCATATTGGATTCGCCATTTTGAACTTTTGAAAACGGAACTATATACAACTTATTATACAATGCTCGAAATTACTAGAATCGAAAGAACTAGATCCTTAATAGAAAAGGCCTATTGTGGTAGCATGCAAATCGAATAAAATTATGAACTTGAAGAAAAATAAAACAATTGAAATCGCTGCATTTGGACAAATAGTTTAGTCTCGATGCAGTCTTTTTGAACTTTAAACGAACTAAAAAGAAATAAATAAATTTTAGCGGGTCTCCATTACTTTATTTAATTCTATGCGAATATTCATAACATTCATAACCAATAGCAAGATTAGCAAGCGCCATTGGATTGGAATCGAACGATCACAAGCTGTGTAAATTTGGGTGACGAAACTGCGTGTTTATCTTTTAGGCACCCATTTTTATATTTCGAAATGCCCGATTAACGCGATGGGGTCTCTTGCTTCAACAATATTCCTTTTCAGTTAGTCTTTGCAAAGGCTCTGAGAATGTCTTACGGGATTTTCTTAGTAGACACCCAGAAGGAAAATTTTATGAAGAGTCGCCAAATAGTCTAATGGTTTCTTCTTTGAGAAAAAGCATTCCGTTTGGATGTGTCGCCGAAGCATCTAAACCATCATCAATGAGTATGATGTTGATGATGGAACAAAATCCGTCATTAAAGAAGGAACTAAAGAATCTGACAAAATTACAACCAGAAGATGTTGAGGTAGCTTCTCGAATAAAACAGTATGAGAATGGAGAGTCTGAACATTATAAATTATACAATGACATTTTGTTCCATCGTCAACGTGTACAAGATCAGTGGCAGATAATGGCTCCCAAAGTGATTCGAAGACAACTGCTCAAACAAATTCACGAAAAGTTGGGACACCCGGGGGTGTACAAAACCGTTATATATCTAAAAAATTAATTTTATTTGCGAGGTATGCATAAAGAAACAAAGGGATATGTGGCATCGTGTGATATATGTCAGAGGATCAAATTTGCAAATATATCGATGGAAGGGGAGGATCAACTGGTCTCTGCTCAGAAACCGCTTGATCTCGTCACCGTAGATTTCTATGGTCCTTTGCCGCGAAGCCGCGGGGGGATGCAGCATATCCTTGTTGTTCTCGATGTTTTTTCAAAATATGTAAGGCTTTACCCGATGAAGAGGGCTACTACCGTAACGAGTATAAAAAAGATTTTGTCTGATTATGTGCCTAAATGTGGAAAACCCTGTCGAATATTAAGTGACAATGGTTCTCAATTCTCCTCACCAAGGAGGAAGAATCATTAGAAAATGAAGGTATTCGAATCGTTTACAGTCCGGTTAGACATCCGCAGTCAAATCCGACTGAACGAGTGATGTGCGAGTTGGGGAGGCTGTTCAGGATGTTATGCCCGGACAAACATACCAAATGGGCGTGTTTCATTTCGGAAATGGAAAAGTTATGAAACATTACGACTCACCATTCCACAGGGTATTCTCCAAAAGAATTGCACTTTAATGTTTCTGTTAGTGATGAAATCCAGAAATTTATTAAATTTCCCAATAGTCAATTGCCAACTTACGATTATAAATTACTGAAGGCCAGAAAATATCGAATGTCATTTTAGATATCAGAAAAAGCAACAGAAATCCATTTCGAAAGTTAAACATAATTTAGGAGACCTTGTGTTATCAAGAGTACCTCGACTATCGAATGCTATAGAAAATGTGACGAAAAAATTCTGTCATCTTTATGAAGGTCCTTACCGGATTGAGCGAATGGTGGGACAGAACGCATATTTTTATTTGATGTAGTAAAAAATAAGGCAAAATCTGGTAGCTTTCATCGCCTTAGTTTGCGTAAATATTTGACTTCTGACGAAAGGTTAGTCAATTCGTCTGATGCTCCTGCTCAATGATCGTTGGGTAAACTCTAGTTGTTTGTACATAGTACTACAAGTTGTATCCAGGGAGCGAAAATTCGAGGGGTCAGCCTATAGTCTGTCTTAACGATGAATAATAAGTTGAATGACAAGTAATACTATGTCATGCATTGTATATATTATGCAGCGTGTACGAACAAGATAATTTAGTTGATCTGAACGTGATGTAGTTTTAAGTATTGGTCCATGATTTCTTTTCTCACTACGGATGTAAATACCTCTATCGAAAAGAAAGGGGGATGAGTAATATACGATTCTATGCGAAACGTATTATATCGCAGTAATGTATGTATGTGATACCGAAAAGCGACGTATATACATATGTATAATGTAAATGTGCGGGTAATGTAAAGAGAGAAAGAGTATAAATAAACATGCGATAAATAATGTAAAGGAGAAAGAGAGAGTTAAACCGCGGACAATAGGGAGACCGCTGGAAATTCCGTAAGTGCGTGTTCCGAAGCGTCGCGATTTTCAACGGAACGAAGTGATGTCATGGTCCTACCAAAGAATCGAAACGAGCTACGGGCTGCTTCGGCAATTCTCGGCTAAGTGGTGGTGTAGGGCTGGAAGAACCCTATAAATATGCTGGAAAGGGACGATTCCTTCTCATTCTCCCGATCCTGAAGTTAGAAAGGACACTTCGGCGCAAAGAGGCAAGAAACATCACGAGCTAGCTGGTCGCAGGAGCGCTGGTTGCAGATCTGAGATATACTTACCGCTGATTTAAGTGTATATTTTTGTGTGTCGAGCAGGTCGAAGCGGTAATATCATATCCATTTCAACAAAGTTCGATAACCGAAGAGAATTCTCACCTTAATTCCCAAGGATGGTGTATTCCTATTCGAGAAAAATGGATCCTCTCCAGGAATGTGATGTGTGGTGCTTCATGTGAGAAAACAACCCGCAATGGACGATAGGAAAATTCTGTTTCGTTCTGCGTTCGTTACCAGTCCGTTTTAGAATAGTGTCCAGTCCGAGTGAGTAAAAATAACAAAAAGAAAAACCCTGACCTTTTGTGTTATAAATGATACAAAAGAATGAACAATTCGTGTAAAGTTATGTGTGAGTGAATGAACGATAAATGCAGTCTCTTTCTCTCTCGGATAAACTTTTATTTATGTAAATTACATTTTTTTTGTTTCATCGCGTTCGCAATAAAAGATGTAAATGAATAACCTTAATCGAATTTTCAGGATCAATTAAATTACTCAAATATTTATATATATATAAATTTTTATTTGAATCTTTCAAATAGAAATTTAGTCGATCGTAACTAAAAGAGGAAAAAAGAGAAAGTAAGTGTTACACCGCCTATGCCGTTTTGTCCCACTCTCCTCTATTTACTTGGAAAATGCAACAAAATACAAAAATATGACCAATTCCATTATTTTGTATGAAATATGTTCTTTAGAATAACTAAACCAACACGTGTTTTTTTTTATGAAAAAAAAATGATTTTTAAAGTTATCAGCAACTCGTAGGCAGGAATGTGAATCCGAAGATTCCTGAAAATAGGACATCAAACAATTACGTATTAATATTACCAGTTGCAATTACCGCCATTTTCTTATTTTAAAATTTTTGTCAATTGTCGATACAGTATCAATAACACAATCATATGAAAGAGGAATAACAATAAAACATTAATTATTGTAAAAAATATACAATAATTTTAAAGTCGTGGGCCCTGTTTTATGCAATCCGTGTATTCACTTTTCTAATTAATTGCTCATAGCTCTAAAAAAAATTTTTTAGCAGAACATAAAAAAACGTGTCATCTTATTTACCCTATAGAAAATGACATTTCATGAAATATAATTTTTAAGATATCAACATATTACTCCTGCCCGATTTGAAATGGAATCGGGTTCATGACCGATCTCAATTGTACTGAGCGACTGTCCTTACTAAAAATCTAAATATCTTGAATATGAGAAAATCGCGGTTTCAAATTATTCATCACATTCAACAAGGAAGCTCAAAAATTCAAATTTCATTCAACCTTTTTAATAAGGCCTTACTTAAATAATTAAAGAATACGTTCAGATTATCAGTAACCGGTAGAAATTTCGATTTTCATGATGAAAAAAATACAAATAAAATAAAACACAAATTATCATCGAAAACCATTACTTATAAAGTCATCGCGATTGCTAAAAATTGTGCATGTGTTAATAGTACTTTTCGATACATCTGCGTAAAATTCGATTTTACACACGCCATGTAAATTAGATAGGAGAGTGCGTAAAATAGAATTCTTGCGCCCATGTATCGAACAACATTTTTTGACATACTATACGTAAAATTTGTGCGCCGTTGTTGGTATGTGAAATACGAGTTTACGCACGCGTTATGACGCGGCGAACGAGTGCCCGGCGAAGCCGGGTGGCAGGAGTGCGATCCGTTCAGCACTAGTGTGTAAAATCGTATTTTACGCATACGTATACAAAAACAATGTTTCCTACTCGCATTTATAAAGCTACAATGGCTATAATAGGAAAGTATTGAATAATAATGCCCGGAATCCGAATTGACACTCAGTTTGAAGGAATTAAAAAACCAGGAGTTTCAGACGTCGAACTTGTTATTTTTCATAAAAATAATAAAGGTGACCGAAAAAGCGAGCGGGCAAAAAGTGAGAAAATTTTGCGCCGATCTTTAAAAATTATAAACAACTTTTCATATAATATTTTTTTACATACAGGTTTGTTAACTTTTTGGCCACCGCGTGAGTGATTATGGATTAATTCTACTGCTAGGAAGTATTTAAAAATAAATGCAGAAGTTTAGAATTAAATGGCAGGTTAGAGAACCTAAATCTGTCATATCTCTAACCTTTTATTCAATTCACAATTTCCGGATTTATTTTTCAATATTTCCTAGCGGCAGAACTTATCCATAATCCTTCACTCGGTATCCAATAAATTAAAAAAGATTTCCCTAAAACAACATTATCTGAAAAGTTTGTAATTTTCATTATTTGCCAGCTTCCGTTTACGCTCGAAGGCCTTTAAGATTAAAAGCATTTTTTTAAATATTATTATCCATGTATGTAATAAATATTAATTAATAACATTAGATGATTTAACCAAAGTAGTCAGTATCGAGAGAAAAATTCAAAAGGACGTGCAAAAGGAGGTCCTAAATTTTTTACTGGGATGGGTTTTGTAAGCTGTCGGAAGTACGCTATTTGCTCTATATATTTATTGTTTTTTAGGAAAAATGTTGGTTGTCAGGGTCCGCCTAAACACGAGATTTGGGCTGTCAGAATATGTAGCATCTCTCCTATAGTACGCATCTTTGACTATATACATATGGACTGCTGGGGACCGAAATGCGCGCGACGCCCACCACAATCGATATTCGACTTAAATGTATCGAAATTTCGATATCCCAGTCAGTAAAAGACCGCCGTAAACGAAAACGCTATACAATATTCGAAAATGTATTGTTTTGTGAAAGGTTGCAATTCTTCGACGTATAAACGTAAACGAGATGAAGAATCGGATAATTTACTTCTCTTCAGATGTGCAATTTTATACGCTACGAATAAAACTAACCTTTTTACGAATAATTGCGAATATTTTTTGTTCGCTTGTACTACTTCATACAAATCTTTTATTTGCATTGTAGAAAGATTTAATAAAAAATAAATGTGTTGTCTTGTCACTTTGCGAACATACTATCTCAATGTTGTAGATTTCCAACAAATGACTGCCAAAAAAAATTGTGGGTAGATGCTTTGCTCTTTTTGAACAAACAAGAATCTGCACGTAATTTACGAAAACAAGCAAGGATATGCAGCTTACATTTTAATGCTGAATCAATAACTGTGACAAATAAGTCACGAAAAAGATTAAAACCAAACTCGATACCAACTAAATTTCCGAAGCTATTAGAAAATGAAAGGTAAAAAGTGCATTATCCCAGATGGTAGACAATGACACGATATTGTTATTGAAAAATGCTATACATATTCTACATTTATTATGTGATCCTATTTAAATCAATACTAGCACTTTCTTAATCTTTTAAATGCTGTTTTTGTAAAATTCATTTCAAATATTCTGTAGTCCGCAATTAATTGTTATTAGATTCTCATGCCCACACTACTAGCGATTCACTAGATACCGAAGTAGTCGATGTCCTTCATACAACATTAAGGTTTGAGAACAAACTGATATTATTGACACCTATTTCTTTGCTGCGGTTTTCCAATTAATAATCACGTTTGTTGAAATATTAGTTCAACAAAACAGTAATTCTAATAATTTTTAGTACATACATTGTTCTTCATGAAGGGGAAGCGAGTTCAGTTAGAGAAGAAAGTGACGTAATTTTGAAAGAAAGGTACAAAAAACTAACTACAACAAATTAAGTACTTTATTTATTTTCTACCTTATCTATGTAAGACATTTTATACTACATGAATGATACAAATTTTACAGACCTATTACTGTCTTGTGTGAAGAAACTAGTAGTGTAGTTTCAAATCCAGTAAAAATATTTAAACATTCATCGCAAATGACTGGAGATATTGTTAAATCTTTGCCACCAACATTAATTGTAGAAGCTGTAAATATTCTTAAAGCGGATATTAAAAGAAAAGCGTGTAAAATCAAGCGTTTGCAAACACAACAAAGACGTGCAACAAAAAAATTGATACTCTTCAAGGTTTACTGACTGATCTACAGAAGAATAGTCTTCTTTCCGAAAATGCCTCAAGTGTTGTCAAGGTACATATATACAATATATGTATATATAATTAATACTTTATTATTATTATGAATGTATGTGTGAGCATGTTATTGAAAAACATTGACATATTTCTAATGCTAAGCAATGCAATGTACAATTATTGACATACGAAGAAACATTTGCACGAATTTCAAATTGTAAGATATAAATATATAAATAGTAAAACGCACGAATAGTAATAATAATATAGATAGATAGATAGATTTATTATTTCTCTTGAAAAGGGAACAAAGTCCCATCGAGAAAGAGTTCCGTAGAACAGATACACAATTTAAAATTATAGAGTAGAATATAATACACAAAACTTACAATTCTATTAAAACCGGTACATAAGGAAAAAACAAAACAAAAAAGTCGGTACATATGCCGAATAAATTATAAAAGTTGACTGTAGCTGCTGACGTACAAAGCAAACACTCATAAACTCCTTCATAGTCCCTTCAAAAAATTACGACGAACGATACAGGCTTTTGTAAATCTAAATAAGCGCATCGCGGAGTGCACGTCATTGCCGCAGATTAGTTCCATTAACGCATTTTCCGGAGAATGTGTTGTTGGGAAAAAATCCTCACACAGGCAATACGATACTGGGTACTGACAAAAAATGTGTATGATATCTTCGACTAATCCTAAGTTGCATAAAGTGCAAACAGACGTCGGGTCGTAGTTGTAGCGACACCCGGAGATTGATAATGAGCGCGTATATTTCGTAGCTAGACGGAGCTGCATTTTTAATTTCAGACATTCCAGAGGTAAACGCTTTGGGTAGTGGGTGAAAGCGGAGTCTTTATGCAGACGTAATAGAGGTAGCTGCGACGAATCGGAGTCGAAATATGAGGCCAGATCATTTCTTCGGCATAAATCCGCGTATTTTTCGACAATGGAAGGTCTTAAACGCTCCCAGTAGTCCGCTTCGAATTTTTCCCAAAGATCAGATACTCCTGCACTGTCCAAAATAGTTTTCAGCTGCCCTAACCAATTCGCGGTAGGCGGAGACAATGAATTATTCACTAGTTCGTGTAAACGCATCAATAAAATTCTGGGTATCCTGGAGGTAGGCATTCTAAGGACTTTAACCACCTATTTCATGGCTCGGTTCAGGATCTCCACCGCTATAGGAAGGAGCCCCAACTGGAGTCTAATCAGATATGAGGGGGTGCTTCTGGCTAAGTTAAATAACCTCTTAAAAAATAGACACTGCACACCTTCCAGTTTACCCAGATATCTTAAAGCCCAAAATGGCGCTGCATAAAGTAGGACCGAGGTTATCATAGCACTATAAATTTTAAAATAAGCGTCCCAAGTATCGATTTTAGCGGCGGTAACGATTGGTAAGACTGAGGCCGACGCAGCGCCCGTTCTAGAGATAGCGTCCTCGCATGGCTTCAGCCCTAACCCAGAAAGAGGAGAACACGACTCCCAGGTAACGATACCCATTTACGACCTCAACCGGACAATCATTGTAACGAAAATCTTTGGAATAAGAGTCGAGTTGATCCGCTCTTCTAAAGCATATGATCTTAGTTTTGTCGGTATTTTGGTGAGATCGTTCAAGGTACAGTACTCGGCAAGAAGCGTCAGCTTTCTGCGCAGGTCGTTGGATGAGAACGCGAAAATCGTAAGATGATCCGCATATAGTAACAACAATAGATCGTACGATGTCGTTACATATACGCCACAGGCGCCTCTCTCCTTAAAAAAAATAGTGATATCCGAGAGGTACAAAACAAAGAGCAGCGGACTCAGAATTTCGCCCTGCAGTACTCCTATGGTAACTTTAAAATCAGAAGAGAGAGCGTTATCGGTTTGAGTAAAAACGGAAGCGGTATGATACATGGCACTTAATACTCTTACAAATTTCGCACTTACGCCAAGACTAAGCAGTTTCTTCCATAGCAGTACGTGAGGTACTATCGAGCCAGGTACTATCGAGCAACTTACAAATTTCAGCCGGCAGCCCGTCCGGTCCTATGGCTTTCCCGACCTTCAGTCTGTTTATGCTATTAGATAACTCTATAAGCGTAAAATGCGAATCTAACGAGGGATTAACATCTCCAAGGAAGGATACGCAGGAATCTCCTACTTGCGGAAAAATCGTTGCCAAATAAGCCTCCCACTCTATCGAGACCAACGATCCAACACTCGGTTTTATGCGGAAGGAACGAACCGCATTCCAAAATTCCCCGGAATCATGCACCGCTGCGAATTTGTTCGTGATTGACAGGGCATGAGATCGTTTTTTGTCTGTCATTAGTTCTAAATAATTTTTTTCACCGTCTTAAATAATTGAACCGAGCCTGAACTACATGAGTTCTTTCTCATCGATCTCAATGTACGATTATAATTTTTCTTAGCCGCGATACGGTCTTTATCGAACCAAGCTTTGTTGTAACATGGCTTAAAGAATGTATTAATTATTCTTGGTAAAACTAAAATTTTTGCGTTGCTTCGTTTGCAAAAAACTCGTTTGCTTTGCTTCTTGTTTTTCGTTTTCCTCGGATTTTTCGTTTCCTCCTGACAAGCTTCGCTCTCTTTTCAGGAGCCACGAACTTACGCGGGACGAACTGCCAGCACTGCTTCCCCTTTCCCTGCCCAACCTCTCCACGTCTGTTTTTCTACCTCTCTTCTTCTTTCCTCCTTCGGTCTCACTTACCGATCCTTCCAATCCACTACTCCCCCCCCCCCAATTGTTTCACCCACCTCCCTACCTTTCTTTCTGCCGTTTCCTCCGGTAAACTCAGCACTGACTCTACAATTGCACTATCCCCACTGTCAACTTTCCTCTCTTCTCTCTCTACACGTCCTTCTCTCTTTCCCCCCTTCTGAATATCACTCATTAAGTATACTCACGTGTTATCGTAGTAAGCAATTAATTTATTGTATACAGCGCCACACAAAATTTCGTAACGTGCCGCTCTACGTAGCTCCTCGCAACTCGGATGTCTCTCGTGTCTGCCGTTCTCGTCGAAGCTCGCGCAAGTTCGCGATTCGGTGTTTTCCGTTCGCTGTTCTATGTTTCCCAGCTGCCACGTGGACTTTGGTCGTCTCGCCAAAACCTATTTCGAGGTTAGCCAGGGTAAGCCCTTTCGACACAAATTACTCATTTTTAAGCTTAATGCTTTATTTAGAGTTAGTCGAAAATGTGGGACCGTCCCCTGACGTTTCTCTGAGTGACAGAAAATGTCAGATGTTTGAGTAAAAACTCTCAAAAACTTACAATTTCTCGCTCTTATGCAAAACACGTTTTCCCACTCACCGCTGTCAACCGAAAGTCCAAAATACACATTATTATAACTTTCTAAAAATGTGTACATTCATTGCTTTAATGATATCTTCTACAGTAATATATATAAACATCCTACATATCGCGAACTTCAAAACAGTTCCACAATGATAATTATCACAAAAACAAACAAAACAAAAAGTAATAACATACCGAACACATTGAATCAAGAGAAGCTTTTAAAATTACATGGTTTTTTCATTGCTTCAACTTGAAAACGTATTTTATTCAAATTCCTTATAAAATTAATTTCTTTCGATATGCAATTAATGATTCGAAATATTTCGTTAAATCAAACCTGTGCTATTTGTAAATACGAAAAAGAATCAAATTCCGAGATTTGACGAAAAGTAAAAAATATGTAGATTTGAATAACGTAATCGCTTATTCAATACCTTAAAAAAATTAATTACAGACAATTTTCTTAAATAATTTACATTATAAAATTAAATGTTTTCACATCGGCTTCGTGGCTCAGGCGGTAACGCACTGGACTTCGAAGTTGTAGGTGGTGCGTTCGATCCCCGTCCGGTAAACAATTTTTCGATTTCGTTTTCAAGCAGCAGCTCGCTGTTGGTAAGACGAGCCACGTTGTTTGTTTACGTTTCAAAAATATTGTTTATCTGGCGGAAATCGACTCACGACCGCTGCTGTACTTGGTGTAGGTTTCTGCAGTTCCTACATTTCATACACAGATGTGAAGTATGGCACCATCTTCTTAAGTCGATCTGCAGCTCTCGCAAATCTTACTATTAAATTATACATGGCAGCAATTTAGTAAAAGGGCGATTCCGCCCGTTAAATAACTAAAAAAAAAATATGGAAGTAATAAAAGTAATTGTGAATGAAATCTTCGACTTCATTCGATGTACTCGATGTTTTGCTACTTTTTGTTTTTTCTGCATTTGTAGGGAATATCCCGAGGGAAATTGTATTGAAGCTTCTCATGTGTCAGAATTGTTTAACTCTCAATTGGAAAATGGTAAAAGTTAAAACAATAACTGTACAAGCATTTATACAAACATTATGCAGTATATTTTTATTTCGTTATAAAGCTTTCTTTCTACTTTCATAATATAATAAAAATAACAGATCTTTGTATTACTTCATTATAAATTCGTTTTTCTTTTTTTTTAATATTCCGACCCTTTCTGCTCTCTGAGACTAATTAGCCCTTATACCGATCGTACAAGGACCGGGCGACCTGCCATGGCTGAACCTGGTAGTCGAAGTTCGACCCGGCGGAATTTTGATTCGACCATCTAGCCTTGTAGTCAAAACTACGAACTCCGGAATCAAATCCTAGCCGCTAGAGCCTCGGTACGTCGGTATGGCGAGAGCTGCAGATCGACTTAGATGGCACCATACTCACATTTGTCGAGGATGAAGGAAACTGCAGAAAACCCACATCAATTACAGCAGTGGCCATGAGTCGATTCCCGCCTTGTAAACAACCAACGTGGCCTGTCTTACGTATATTGCGAGCTGCGCTGTTTGCGCTACTTTGTTTCGTTCATGAAACACTGAAGTATTAATTTTTTAATTAATAAATTATCATATTAATAATATGAAATATTAATTAATGTTGGACAAGAACACGCAATAGAATTTTTTTGTCGGTTATTTACAAAAATGATAATAATAATAAAAATAATTAAAATTAACATGATCGTAATTTTTAAATTGTTTAAAACAAACTACGTGAAAAAAATATATGGAACAAAGATTGAACTCTCGCAGCACGGATTGCAAAGTAAGCGTGCTACCACTTGCGCCATCATGGCTTCGAAAAAATTGGATGTTCGCATCACATAAGACGTAAGCGCAAAAATTTCAAACACGTTTTTATCGAAAACAACTGAGTAATGCGTAGTATGGCTTTCCGAAAGTTAAAAGGGTACTAAGCACTACATTATATGAAAGTGTGTTCCCCTTGTAAGATGGGCCACGTAATTTCTTACATGTTGATAAAATCGAACTGTTAGTTCAGAGTGCATTACTGCAAACCGACTATGCATTCGCGCGATGTAGCCTCTATGTTGCCGACAACTCTCCTCGCCACAGCGTATAACATCTCGCCTGAGATTCTTCGTCCACTGCAATCGCCCGTGGAGTTTCGAAGTTGTCAACCCGGGACATTCTTATAGCCCTCCACCGCGGGACTGGGCTTCATGCGTAAAAGCCGATAGTCAGGACCCCTGTGATTTCTATTTCTAGTAACCGTATGTAATGAGAGTAGGGTGGTTAGCCCTACACCGTGTTATTGTGCTTCTCTCATTCGTCTCTTACCTCGCCATTCACTGGGGATGGTCCCAATCTCTGCCAAGGTTGCTAAGAGTAAGAGCTATTTGCATAGCTTCATCTATTCTCCATCATTCATTTTGCGTACCTCATTATCATTTTTATTTTTTTTAGGGTGGAGGAAGGAAATTCATTAGGCACTATAGGGTACAGATGATGTTGGATAACTCCCAATAATATATATATGACTAAACCCATAAACTTAACCCTGCTAAAGAGCACACAATGACTTCCTAATGCGAAACGCATTTCTTCTTCTACTTTTTCTT
Organism: Trichopria drosophilae; assembly: GCA_030407085.1. Taxonomy (NCBI): domain Eukaryota; kingdom Metazoa; phylum Arthropoda; class Insecta; order Hymenoptera; family Diapriidae; genus Trichopria; species Trichopria drosophilae. The sequence goes on from CM059585.1 coordinate 42,541,577, forward strand.
CTACTTCTTCTTCTTCTTATCATTATTATCATTATTATATAATTTATTAGGAGGCATTGAGTAATTGTTAGAATGTAGATATATAATATAGTAAAATGTTTGTAAATCGCATATAGAAATCATTTTTGTGATTACCAGTATACTTTACAGCATATTTACAAAGATGTATTACAGATAACTTAAATTTATTTATATGAACTAATTATGAAAATTTTATTATTTACCTTTACATCAATACGTCCACGATATTCTATTTTAAATCCACCAACTATGTCCAATGCATGCTTCATGGCCATGCTGATATGAATTCGTAGGGCTATGAAGTAATATAACTAATTAGGAATGTATCTTCGAAATTTATAATTATAAATCTATGGACCATTTGTTACATATATATATGAGAATATTCCATTCTAACATTTTAGAAAGCTTGTAGAGTGAAGGACTATGCGAAGGACGTGGGTTACATTTATTACCGTAGACCACCCCTCAGATATTATGGTATAGATTACAATTAAAATACACGGTTTCAGAGTGGATAAATATAATTCTAGTGAAACTAAGTAATACAGGTAATAATTATAGTTACAATGACCCTTACAATAATTGTCTGCCTAAGAATTAACTATCACGTAGTAAGAAAAATAATTTACGCGAAAAAATGTTAAACTAAAAATTTCTTCGCAATCGTTAATTTATCCGGGAATTTCATTTCACTATTTTGTAGTCGTCACAAGAAACGATCTGAAATAAGTCAAGAAATAGTGGATTAGAGTTCTTTGCTCGCTCTTGCCAGATCTAAACGTACAATCCATTATGTCACTATGCAAAACATGTTTGTCGTACAGTTCATTTGGTCGTTTATTTTTCAATACAAGATAAGTCAGTATAAAATGAAGGCGTCGCTATGTAAAGGTGTGACAGACCAATTTAATGTGGTATTCTATTATATGCTCATCGAGTCGGAGGCTATAGATAATCCGATCTCAAGAGTTAAGCATCCTTTCCAGTTTGAAATTCAGTATCGCATCGATATTATGAATTACTATTCTGTAGAATATTATAGATCAAATGTAAAATGATGAGCATTAATGTGTATACAAGCAGGCACCATAGAGAAGCTCGCTTCGCATGGATTATAATCCGAGTGACAGCTGTATCGGCAGTTATAAATTAGATGACAATACGGATTCTCATTTCAACTTATGGAGTTCAAGACAGAGATGGAAATGCGTGAATATGTACTGTGTGTACTCGTTGATACGTATGGCTACAAGTCTACCTATGTGTAATGAGGCTAGGCTAGAGGGGATATAACAAGCTAAGGAGTCGTAGTATTACTGACTCACTAAGACACTTTCTTTCTGAAGAAAATTTAATGAAGGTATAGCGAACGCATGCGATCTATTTTTTAATAAATAAATGAGTCACAGGACTTTCTTTTAAAGTGTAACCGCGTAGCTTTTTCCGAGGTAGGGTATATTTTTTTTAGTTGAATGGGGAAAAAAACAATTGTTTTGAAAGTAGGAAGTAGTTGTAATTGCATTATGAAAATTTATTTACTTTAGAGGCGATTGCCCCTGTAAAACAATTTTCGAACAAAGCAATATCGATCTCTGTTCGGATGCCGCCTCGGTTCGTTCACTGAAGACAGTTATAATGCAGCTTCGGTGTTCCCGCGAAAGAGCATTCCATAATCTTTCAAATATTCGAATTCGTTCGTTTCGGCGTGAATGTGTAGGCATCAATTTCGAACGTAGTGACAAAACGACCGCGTTCAATCATATTACATTACTAACCTCGATTTTTAATCCCAAATAAAATAATTAATAGATTTAGGGGTAAGTGGTACATTTTCGATTGGCCTTTAACCGAGATGATTGTGCGACGAAAGGTTTAAATTTATTCGCGGAAGATAAAGAAACGACAAGATGTTCTAATGAAATCTTGAACAATAAGGCGCGAAGGAACACTCAAACAAAAACTCGAGATGTCACATGTACAATAAAAATGTTTTTGACAGAAATCGTTCTATGCTCATCGTGGCAACAACGTAAAAGCTGACTTACTGAAAAAGTATTTGCAAAAACAAATTTTCTAAAATTACGTTGAGGTAATTCTTACCCTGGATATCTTATGTTAAAGGAAAATATTTAGCAGTATTTCCAAAAATATAATTTTTATTACGAATGATATTCTTACAGAAAATCATTTGTTAAACAACTTTTGTTCGGGACCGGTAGTGAATGGATTTTAATGAATAACGGTTAATTATTCGAGAAAGAGGTTCTTTAACACTTATTGACTGATCACGAAAAAGATTTAGAAACTACAAAAACTTATGTTTCTTTTTTAAATAAATTGAGATATTTGACGCCAGCTTGAGATACAAACAATGAAATACAACGTTGAGTGAAATTTTAGAGAACCTTTTTATCGAAGAGATAAGCCGTCACTCATTCAAATCCATATATTATTTTTTCAAATTTTCAGTTTCAATAAGAAGAAATTTGTAATCAATAACGCAAGAATCAATTTTGTGTTTGAGAATAATTACTCTCCAATGATATAATTATTATTAAAAACAAATTTCTTAGATGTTTTTTGTTTCGTGCGAAGCGAGAATAACAAGTACACTTATTGTGGATCAATTTTACGCGTGGAGCATACCATTTTTTTCATACGTTTGGCGTGGGACTCCACCTTTCCAGTTTTATCCAGAGATATTGGATGTTGTGTTACCTTTTCCGTTAATTTTTCTACGAATGTTTTAATTATAAATTATGTATCAAGGAGACTATCATGTGGCAATAAAACCAGGACAATTCTAATCAGCATGGGCACAGAAAAAAGTGAGTCAAAAATGCAAGAAATTAAAGTGGCTTAAAATGAATCCATGAATAGTGTACAAGTTTGTTCTTTTGTAATCGGTATATTTTTTGTTACATCTTAAACGTAGCCCATCAATGGTCTTAAATGGTACTAAACTTATATTGTTCAGTGCAGATAATGTGACGGTGAGGGCTGTTTCTATTTTCCTTATGGACACTACGATTTTCAAAAACATTGGAATCCTATTCTTCCCGATAAAAATGAAAATTTTTTACTTTGTACGGTGAAAAGTTGGGGAGATCATAACGCACTGTGAGACAGAATACAAAAAAATCGAAAAAATTGTATTTTTATTGAATAATATTCGGCTTCGTGGCGATTAACGCACTGGTCTACGAAGTCGTAGGTCGCGAGTTCGATCCCCGTCTGGTGAACAATTTTTCGATTTCGTTTTCAAGCAGCACCTGGCTGTTGGTAAGACAGTTGGTAAGACTCTGTTGTTTGTGTTTACGTTTAAAATATTGAAATGGCATATTTTAGGGTGTTGAATGTCGCTGATTTAAAATATGAAGTTATTTTTAAAAACTTTAAAATGGCTGACCCGATAGACACTTTTAGAAACTTTAATCCAATCCTCTTGAAACATGTTGATCGAGGGTATGCGAGCTCCTTGATTACGAATCTGATGATAAATTGGAAGGTGGACGATTTTTTGAAAATCAAATAAAATCATTTTGAAATGTTTTACTCGGAGATTTCTGCAGGTCCTTTCAACCATGAAGTCAGTTCTCAAATATTTAAAATAAGGGATCCAATATGGAGAACTATTTTTTCAATATAAAACGACATCCGTTTCCCAAAAATTCCGAAATTAGTGTTAAATTCTAGTTCATGCGATTTTCCGAATAAAAATAACATTCTGCCTATTTAAGGTACATGGTATTGTTTTTTTAATAGGGGGTTCAAATTTTTGACCTAAACCATTCAAGAGCCTTGAATTATTTTTAAATTCGGGAAGGAGTATTTTATTTCAAGAAAAATAACGCTTCGGCATGTCCTGTTGCCTTGGCGTTTTGCTCACCTCTCAGTTCTGCTCGAAATTAAGGGAATCAGAATTAGGAGCTGGATTTAAGTGGTTGTGCAAGCTGAACGTTCAGCTAGCCCCATACGGAATGGTATTATGTAATGTCCGAATTTACTATGTAAACCAATGGTCAAGAATAGTTCACAGTTGAAAACTATTTGATTACGTAATAAATTCGGACATTACTATTGGTGGTAAATGGTAGGTCGACAATTCTCAATAGTAAATTTCTGTAATGGAATGAACCATGACAATTTTGTAAAAACATAAAGGGATACAAATTTTCAACCAGAGTCATTTAGGAGGTTCAAATTAGCCTTACGTTCTGATCGCTCATCTCTAAGTACTGTTCGATATTAAATGGATGATAATTAGGGCCTGGGGCCATACGGAAGCATTGAATGTACCTTAAATTCTGACGCATGCGTTTTTTTTCGAATACAAGTAACTTTTCAAAATGGTTTTGACAGCTAAACGTTAGACTAGTCGTACCACATTTTGTTTAACAAGGGGCTGACAATTTGGCACCAGGGATATTTCAGGATATTAAATTAGTCTCAAATCCATTCGTTTTTCAGATGAAATTAAAAATTCAATATGGTACCGCGGGTTTAACATTCAGCTAGCCAAACCATGGCAACTTCTTAAAAAATAAGGGGTACAAAGCTAGCAGTACTGCTCGAAATATGGGGAACAAGAATTTGGACCCGAGGCCAAACGAGAGCATTAAAATAGCCCTAAATACAGACCGATGCGTTTTTTTTAAATGAAAAAAGATCAGTTTAATGTTGAGCTAGTGGAACCATGGAATTTTTTGTTTAATAAGGCGCTAGAAATAAGTGAACAGGTCCTTTTGAAAGACTTTAATTAGCTTTAAATTCCAGTCAAGACATTTTTTCAAAGAAAATAATGTTGTTGATATATTATATCACTTTACCATTTCGGTAACAATATTATGGTGATAAAAATTTGCAGTATGGGCCATTTAAGAGCCTTCAATATACTCCTAAGTCGTGCACAGGCGTATTTTCGACAGTACGTAGATCCGGCATGCTCCCGCCCTGGTAAAAATCGAAACATACACATACGCCTAAATGTCCAATTTCACAGTTATTTGTCGAATTCGAACATATGTAAAGCTTTTTACAAACGACAATTTGGAGTTTAAGCGTACATGTATGCTTCCATATTTGACAAAGTGACGTAAAACGTCGAAGCATTATTTTTCTTGAAAAAAAATACTTTCTCACGAATTTAAAGATAACTCAACGCTCTTATGAACGGTTTTGGTCCAAAATTTGAACGCCTGCAATCGACAAACGAACACAATAAACTCTGAAAACAAAACTAAACAAATAAAAAGTTAGATTGAAACGATTGTTGTTTGCCATTTTTCCTTCGTGCGTCTGCAGCCGTCTTCTTACATCACGTAACCACATTCGTTGTGCAATAGAGTAGGAAAAACTACAGAAAAACATACTCCGATGTACGTAACTAAACTCGACAATGATGATTTCGTACAACTTATTCATACATACTAAAACCATATCAAAATTGGCGTATAATATCCCCCCCCCCCCCTCGTGTGGAGTCCTAGAATCCAAGCTAAATGCTGAAAACAACAATTGTTGATATGTGATATTTTCTTTTCATATTTTTATAATAATTCAATATATTTATGCTTAAATATTTTATAAGCGATTGAAGGTACATATTACGAGCATAACACATTCTAATATTCAACATACTTGTATCATAATATACAAATTAAAAGTAAATATTAACATTTTGATAGAAACGGTAATCAAAATCACAAGTCGAACAGAGGCAAATGTCAAATTGATATCGTTAAAATACAAATCCGGGCATATCGAACATAAAATTAACCAATTCGAAGATTTATATCGCAAAAATACATTTTGCACGCTCTTAAACCTCGCAGGTAATACATCAATAATTCCTATTCGTCAGTATTCCCGAATTTCATCAGTTTTGCAGCTGGTCGTAATAAGGATTCCAACGATTTTTTCACCTCTACGGAGCGAACGCGACCATCTATTCCAGGAAATATATTTTTCACAATGCCTATTCGCCACATGTTTCTCAGAGCTTTCTCTTCCACAATCAATACCAAATCACCAATATATAAATTTTCTACTTCGCGATACCATTTTTTCGTTTAAGAACTGTAATTAAAATAATAATTCTTTTTAGGGCCACAATTGCAGAATCGGTATTTAGCGAATGAGCAAGCTCAAGATAAATTGCGCGTACAGTAAGACACGTAAATATGACCCCCCATCGTTTTTCGCGACGTCTTCCGATTTTGACTAACATTGGACCAAAATAGTCTATTCCGCAGTGACTAAAAGGACGCAGGGAATGAGCTGTTCTTCCATCGGGTAAATCGGCCATAAATGGCGGCTGAGGTTTGGCGCGCAATCTATTACAAGTTAAACATCTTGCTATTATTGAGCGCAATTTCGTTATCCAATATTGTTGACGTATCTCGTTTACAAACGTTTCAAAACCACTATGTTTCAATTTTTTATGCTAGTAATAGATTAGCAGCTTCGTTTCCCTGTGCCCTCCATCCAAAATTATTGGTTCATTTAAAACATGCCTATCCTTTATGCCACTGGCTCTGCTTCTCACGAACGATAATCCTTTCTAATCGATAAAGAGTGACAGTTTAATAGTTTTGCTACATCTATCTATAAGTTAGTAGCTCTGTCTGCCGAATGTGTGCTGTCACACTTATTTCCGAATTTCCCTTCCATTTCGCGATCGCTACTAAAACTCTCGCAGTCGCTCCTATTAAACGAGTCCATGTAGAGAAACGTTCGTGTGTATGACTTATGTGTATTAAAGTAGCAATAAATACCTCAGGAAGTTCTTCGGTATCGTTTATATTTTCATGTCACGATCGCGGTACAGTCCATTGTGATTGATCTAGACTAAGGAATTCGGGTCCATTCCCCCACCGTTCGAAAGTTGATCGATCGAAATGGGAGGGTTTCGTTGCTATATCTGCTACATTTACACTAGAAGGAACCCATCTCCATTCGGTAGATGACAATTCGCATATTTCGGCTAGACGATGGGAGACAAATGGCTGAAAAATTCGAGCATCTGCTTTAATCCACGAAAGGATAGTAGACGAATCCGACCAGAAAAATCTTTGGAAAATCTTGAAATCGTGTTTTTTTTCTACAGTTTGTGCAATACGACTAGCAATTAAAGCCCCTTGTAATTCAAGACGCGGTATTGAAGTCGGTTTAAGAGGAGCTACTCTAGTTTTCCCAACTATAAATGAGATTTTAATCACATCTTCAGATATATGCCAATACGCGACAACTGAAAATGCCTTCGTACTTGCATCGCAAAAGACTTGCAATTCAATGGTACTATTTATATCACGTTTTAAATTATAACACCTAGGAAAATATAGCTGATTTCATTTTTCCAAGTCCCATACTCAATCTTTCCAGATTTCAAATTCTTCGCCCCGGATATTTTCGTCTCACTTTATCCCACTTATCCATATTTTTTGCATTAAAATTTTTGATCTAACTACAAACGGGGCTAGGAAACCTAAAGGATCAAAAATTGACATTATAAAGCGTAAAAGTGCTCTTTTTGTAGGTTACCTTATACCGTTTAAAATGTCATCGGGCGCGAAATTTTTTTCTAATAGAAAACTCAAACTTTTTGATTGCGTATCCCACCGTAATCCTAAAACCTTTTCTTTTCTAGAATTATTTACTTCTTGTGAATTTGTTGTCTTATCGCGTTCTGTGACAGGAAACGACTCTATCATCTTTACGTCATTTGAAGCCCATCCATGCATCTCAAAACCACCCTGTTTATTCGTATTTCGAATGTTTGTTACGTTTATTATTGCTTCATCTATGCTCTCGCAAATGTCAAGAAAATCGTCCATATAAAATTGACAAATAAACTTCGCAGAAACTGAAGGATTAGTTTCTCCGTTCGTATTCTTTACGTAAATCGCACTACTGGGGAAACTTTTTAACCGAATAACAAGGTGGTCATGTGATATATTCCAGGACCACAATTTCTGTCGCAACCTCGCCAAAGGAAACGCTGTGCATCTCGATCTTCCTCACGTAAATTTACACGCAGAAACATATCTTGGATGTCGCTTTTATACGCGATCTTACCTTGTTGAAAACGCATTAGAATTCCCAATAATGATTGCTGCAAAACTGAACCCGCACTTAAACAATCATTTAAACGTATACTACTAGATTTCGCAGCGGCATCGAAGACAAGTCGAATCTTTCCTTGCTTATTTGGGTTAGTTACTCGGAAATGCAGGAGGTACCAAATATGCTCTCCGATCACGGCGTTATCGGTATCGCGGTCAACATACCCATTATCGAAAAGTCTCGCCATCTCTTTATAATCATTGCTTACTAGTCAAAACGTTAATTTAAAGTTCTTTCAAGTTTCTGTTTTTATCTTTGTCTAGTAATCAGTTTTTTACATATTTGTGTCAAATTTTAAGAAGAACTCAACTAGAATTAAAAATTTTGATTTTATTGTGTACTTTTGTTCTTGTGCAACTAATAATTTTTTTAGAATTTATTTATTTATTTAGAATATGTTCACGGTCGAAATTCGGGGAATCGTCGAGGAACAAAATCGTCGTTTGGAGCATGTGGAGAGGCGTTTAGGGGAATTCGACGACATAAAATCCCAGCTAGCTACACTCACGACGAGTACTAAAAGTTGCAAGACCAAAACCGTAAATTGGACATTCGCGTGGTATCTGTCGAGACGCTAGAAAATCAATGCGACGTTGTTATTAGCGGTCTTCCTATAGTCGATACCGAAGTCTTAACCGACTCTGTGTGCACTATTGCCTCTTCGCTAGGTGTTCCCCTCCTTTCTTCGGAGGGGGAACGGGCCAACCTCATGCCCTCTCCTGGCGCTCCACAGAATGGGGAAATCACATAATTCATATTTCGTAAAATCACACATTTCATGTTCAGCTCTATCGTCGTCAACTTGTCAAAACTCCGAACATGTATGCGTAAGTGTCTCCACAAAATTCGGGAAATTAGTTATTTTGCCAAAAAACTGCTTGGACTACGAACTGGATATTGTGACCTCGTGGCTGAAGATATGGAGGTCCGGAAGAACGTGTCCGCATCGTGGGGTTTTCAGCCAAATAGAGAGACCGAGTACATCCCCTGGAGTCTTATGTATAGGTTTCGACCCTCTCGGGGTGCACCCAACACGCTCAGTCATTACGAGCAATTATGGACAGAACTGACAGTTTTTCAAATGTCATTCGTCCATTTCATACTGACAGCCCGCCCATCACATTTGAATCCCGCACCATTCGCGCCATCTCCTGGTCGCAACCAGTGCTCTCTCACTCCTGCTTGATTCGTCCGTATACCGCATAGCGCGTTTTCTGACCGCACCCGAAGCGGGTGTATCACCAAGGTAGGTGTGGTTGGTCATGGCGGTCGACTGTCGCACGTGCGAGGCAGTCGTCATTTTCGCGCCGGTGCCGGTATTGTCAGTAATTCGTTTTATTCAATTTACAACAGTTTACAAATACAAAATGTTGGCTCCTTCTCTCCTTCTTTGTTACATGAGATTTTTTCCACATTACGAGGCTTAGCATGGTACGGGATCTTAACAAATCATTGTGAATTATGGTAAATATATTGAAAAATAATACCTTATACCTGAAAATGCAGCACACGACCAATTTAATTGTTTGAAATTAGCTAATAACTGGAAAACTCGGGGTTTTTACACAATAGATGAGATTTTCTCCATATTACGAGGCCTAGCATGGTACGGGATCTTAACAAATCATTGTGAATTATAGTAAATATATTGACAAATAATACCTAATACCGGAAAATGCGGCACACGACTGATTTAATTGTTTAAAATTAGTTAACAACTGGAAAACTCGAGGTTTTAACACAATAGATGAGATTTTCTCCATATTACGAGGCCTAGCATGGTACGGGCTCTTAACAAATCATTCTGAATTATAGTAAATGTATTGACAAATAATACCTAATACCTTAAAATGCGGCCCACGACTGATTTATGTGTTTATAAGTAGTTAACAACTGGCAAACTCGGGATTTTTACACAATACATGAGAATTTCTCCACATTACGAGGCTTAGCCTAGTACCGGATCTTAAAAAATCGTTGTGAATTCTATTAAATATATTGACAAACCATACCTAATACCTGAAAATACGGCACACGACTGATTTAATTGTTTAAAATTAGTTAACATCTGGAAAACTCGCGGTTTTTACGCAATACATGAGATTTTCTCCACATTACGAGGCTTAGCATGGTAGGGGATCTTAACAAATCGTTGTGAATTATAGTAAATATATTGATAAACAATACCTAATACATAAAAATGCAGCACACGACTGATTTAATTGTTTAAAATTAGTTAATAACTGGAAAACTCGAGGTTTTTACACACCAGATGAGGTTTTCTCCATATTACGAGTCCTAGCATGGTACGGGATCTTAACAAATCATTGTGAATTATAGTAAATATATTGACAAATAATACCTCATACCTGAAAATGCGGCACACGACTGATTTATGTGTTTAAAAGTAGTTAACAACTGGAAAACCCGGGGTTTTTACACAATACATGAGAATTTCTCCACATTACGAGTCCTAGCATGGTACGGGATCATAACAAATAATTGCGAATTCTAGTAAATATATTGACAAATAATACATAATACCTGAAATTGCGACACAGGACTGATTTAATTGTTCAAAAGTAGTTAACAACTGGAAAACTCGCGGTTTTTACGCAATACATGAGATTTTCTCCACATTACGAGGCTTAGCATGGTACGGGATCTTAACAAATCGTTGGAAATTATAGTAAATATATTGACAAATAATACCTAATGCCTTAAAATGCGGCCCACGACTGATTTATGTGTTTATAAGTAGTTAACAACTGGAAAACCCGGGGTTTTTACAAAATATATGAGATTTGCTCCAGAATACGAGGCTTAGCATGGTACGGGATCATAACAAATAATTGCGAATTCTAGTAAATATATTGACAAACAATATCTAATACCTGAAAATGCGGCACACGACTGATTTAATTGTTTAAAATTAGTTAATGACTGGAAAACTCGAGGTTTTTACACAACAGATGAGATTTTCTCCATATTACGAGTCCTAGCATGGTACATGATCTTCACAAATCATTGTGAATTATAGTAAATATATTGACAAACAATACCTAATACCTGAAAATGCGGCACACGACTGACTTAATTGTTTAAAATTAGTTAACAACTGGAAAACTCGGGGTTTTTACACAACAAATGAGATTTTCTCCATATTACGAGGCCTAGCGTGGTACGGGATCTTAACAGATCGTTGTGAATTATAGTAAATATATTGACAAACAATACCTAATACCTGAAAATGCGGCACACGACTGATTTATATGTTTAAAAGTAGTTAACAACTGGACAACTCGCGGTTTTTACGCAATACATGAGATTTTCTCCACATTACGAGGCTTAGCATGGTACGGGATCTTAACAGATCGTTGTGAATTATAGTAGATATATTGACAAACAATACCTAATACCTGAAAATGTGGCACACGTCTGATTTAATTGTTCAAAAGTAGTTAACAACTGGAAAACTCGAGGTTTTTACACAATAGATGCGGTTTTCTCCATATTACGAGTCCTAGCATGGTACAGGATCTTCACAAATCGTTGTGAATTATAGAAAATATATTAACAAAACATACCTAATACCTGACAATGCGGCACACGACTGATTTAATTGTTTAAAATTAGTTAATAACGGAAAAACTCGAGGTTTTTACACAACAGATGAGATATTCTCAATATTACGAGGCCTAGCGTGGTACGGGATCTTAACAGATCGTTGTGAATTATAGTAAATATATTGACAAACAATACCTAATACCTGTAAATGCGGCACACGACTGATTTAGTTGTTTAAAATTAGTTAACAACTGGAAAACTCGGGGATTTTACACAATACATGAGAGTTTCTCCACATTACGAGGCCTTGCATGGTACGGGATCTTAACAGATCGTTGTGAATTATAGTAAATATATTGACAAACAATACCTAATACCTGAAAATGCGGCACACGACTGATTTAATTGCTTAAACTTAGTTAACAACTGGAAAACTTGAGGTTTTTTCACAATAGATGAGATTTCCGCCATATTACGAGGCCTTGCATGGTACGGGATCTTAACAGATCGTTGTGAATTATAGTAGATATATTGACAAACAATACCTAATACCTGAAAATGTGGCACACGTCTGATTTAATTGTTTAAAATAAGTTAACAACTGGAAAACTCGAGGTTTTTTCACAATAGATGAGATTTCCGCCATATTACGAGGCCTTGCATGGTACGGGATCTTAACAGATCGTTGTGAATTATAGTAGATATATTGACAAACAATACATAATACCTGATAATGTGGCACACGTCTGATTTAATTGTTTAAAATAAGTTTGCAACTGGAAAACTCGAGGTTTTTTCACAATAGATGAGATTTCCGGCATATTACGAGGCCTTGCATGGTACGGGATCTTCACAGATCGTTGTGAATTATAGTAGATATATTGACAAACAATACATAATACCTGAAATTTCGGTACACGACTGATTTAATTTTTTAAAAGTAATTAACAACTGGAAAACTCGGGGTTTTTTCACAATAGATGAGATTTCCGCCATATTACGAGACCTTGCATGCTACGGGATCTTAACAGATCGTTGTGAATTATAGTAGATATATTGACAAACAATACATAATACCTGATAATGTGGCACACGTCTGATTTAATTGTTTGAAATTAGTTAACAACTGGAAAACTCGGGGTTTTTACACAATACATGAGATTTACTCCACATTACGAGGCTTAGCATGGTAAGTGATCTTAACAAATCGTTGTGAATTCTAGTAAATATATTGACAAACCACACCTTATACCTGAAAATGCGGCAAACGACTGATTTAATTGCTTAAACTTAGTTAACAACTGGAAAACTCGAGGTTTTTTCACAATACATGAGAGTTTCTCCACATTACGAGGCCTTGCATGATACGGCATCTTAACAGATCGTTGCGAATTATAGTAAATATATTGACAAACAATACCTAATACCTGCAAATGCGCCACACGACTGATTTAATTGTTTAAAATAAGTTAACAACTGGAAAACTCCGGGTTTTTACACAATACATGAGATTTTCTCTACATTACGGGGCTTAGCATGGTACGGGATCTTAACAAATCGTTGTGAATTATAGTAAATAAATTTACAAACAATACCTTATACCTAAAAATGTGGCACACGAATGATTTAATTGTTTAAAATAAGTTAACAACTGGAAAACTCGGGGATTTTACACAATACATGAGAGTTTCTCCAGATTACGAGGCTTAGCATGGTAAGTGATCTTAACAAATCGTTGTGAATTCTAGTAAATATATTGACAAACCATACCTTATACATGAAAATGCGGCACACGACTGATATAATTGTTTAAAAGTAGTTAACAACTGGAAAACTCGAGGTTTTTTCACAATAGATGAGATTTCCGCCATATTACGAGGCCTTGCATGGTACGGGATCTTAACAGATCGTTGTGAATTATAGTAGATATATTGACAAACAATACATAATACCTGATAATGTGGCACACGTCTGATTTAATTGTTTAAAATAAGTGAGCAACTGGAAAACTCGAGGTTTTTTCACAATAGATGAGATTTCCGGCATATTACGAGGCCTTGCATGGTACGGGATCTTCACAGATCGTTGTGAATTATAGTAAATATATTGACAAACAATACATAACACCTAAAAATGTGGCACACGTCTGATTTAATTGTTTAAAGTTAGTTAACAACTGGAAAACTCGGGGATTTTACACAATACATGAGAGTTTCTCTACATTACGAGGCCTTGCATGGTACGGGATCTTAACAGATCATTGTGAATTATAGTAAATATATTGACAAACAATACCTAATACCTGAAATTTCGGTACACGACTGATTTAATTTTTTAAAAGTAGTTAACAACTGGAAAACTCGGGGTTTTTTCACAATAGATGAGATTTCCGCCATATTACGAGGCCTTGTATGGTACGGGATCTTAACAGATCGTTGTGAATTATAGTAGATATATTGACAAACAATACATAATACTTGATAATGTGGCACACGTCTGATTTAATTGTTTAAAATAAGTTAACAACTGGAAAACTCGGGGATTTTACACAATACATGAGAATTGCTTCAAATTACGAGGCCTAGCAAGGTAAGTGATCTTAACAAATCGTTGTGAATTATAGTAAATATATTGACAAACAATACATAATACCTGAAAATGCGGCACACGACTGATTTAATTGTTTAAAATTAGTTAACAACTGGAAAACTCGAGGTTTTTACACAATAAATGAGGCTTTCTGCATATTACGAGAGATAGCACGGTACGGGATCTTAATAAATCGTTGTGAATTATAGTAAATATATTGACAAACAATACCTAATACATGAAAATACGGCACACGACTGATTTAATTGTTTAAAAGTAGTTAACAACTGGAAAACTCGAGGTTTTTTCACAATAGATGAGATTTCTGCCATATTACGAAACCTTGCATGGCACGGGATCTTAACAGATCGTTGTGAATTATAGTAGATATATTGACAAACAATACCTAATACCTGAAATTTCGGTACACGACTGATTTAATTTTTTAAAATTAGTTAACAACTGGATAACTCGGGGTTTTTACACAATACATGAGATTTCCGGCATATTACGAGGCCTTGCATGGTACGGGATCTTCACAGATCGTTGTGAATTATAGTAAATATATTGACAAACAATACATAACACCTAAAAATGTGGCACACGTCTGATTTAATTGTTTAAAGTTAGTTAACAACTGGAAAACTCGGGGATTTTACACAATACATGAGAGTTTCTCTACATTACGAGGCCTTGCATGGTACGGGATCTTAACAGATCATTGTGAATTATAGTAAATATATTGACAAACAATACCTAATACCTGAAATTTCGGTACACGACTGATTTAATTTTTTAAAAGTAATTAACAACTGGAAAACTCGGGGTTTTTTCACAATCGATGAGATTTCCGCCATATTACGAGGCCTTGCATGGTACGGGATCTTAACAGATCGTTGTGAATTATAGTAGATATATTAACAAACAATACATAATACCTGATAATGTGGCACACGTCTGATTTAATTGTTTAAAATTAGTTAACAACTGGATAACTCGGGGTTTTTACACAATACATGAGATTTACTCCACATTACGAGGCTTAGCATGGTAAGTGATCTTAACAAATCGTTGTGAATTCTAGTAAATATATTGACAATCCACACCTTATACCTGCAAATGCGCCACACGACTGATTTAATTGTTTAAAATAAGTTAACAACTGGAAAACTCCGGGTTTTTACACAATACATGAGATTTTCTCTACATTACAAGGCTTAGCTTGGTACGGGATCTTAACAAATCGTTGTGAATTATAGTAAATAAATTTACAAACAATACATTATACCTAAAAATGTGGCACACGAATGATTTAATTGTTTAAAATAAGTTAACAACTGGAAAACTCGGGGATTTTACACAATACATGAGAGTTTCTCCAGATTACGAGGCTTAGCATGGTAAGTGATCTTAACAAATCGTTGTGAATTCTAGTAAATATATTGACAAACCATACCTTATACATGAAAATGCGGCACACGACTGATATAATTGTTTAAAAGTAGTTAACAACTGGAAAACTCGGGGTTTTTTCACAATAGATGAGATTTCCGCCATATTACGAGGCCTTGTATGGTACGGGATCTTAACAGATCGTTGTGAATTATAGTAGATATATTGACAAACAATACATAATACTTGATAATGTGGCACACGTCTGATTTAATTGTTTAAAATAAGTGAGCAACTGGAAAACTCGAGGTTTTTTCACAATATATGAGAGTTTCTCCACATTTCGAGGCCTTGCACGATACGGCATCTTAACAGATCGTTGCGAATTATAGTAAATATATTGACAAACAATACCTCATACCTGCAAATGCGCCACACGACTGATTTAATTGTTTAATATAAGTTAACAACTGGAAAACTCGGGGTTTTTACACAATACATGAGATTTTCTCTACATTACGAGGCTTAGCTTGGTACGAGATTTTAACAAATCGTTGTGAATTATGGTAAATAAATTTACAAACAATACCTTATACCTAAAAATGTGGCACACGAATGATTTAAATGTTTAAAATTAGTTAACAACTGGAAAACTCGGGGATTTTACACAATACATGAGAGTTTCTCCAGATTACGAGGCTTAGCATGGTAAGGGATCTTAACAGATCGTTGTGAATTATAGTAGATATATTGACAAACAATACATAATACCTGATAATGTGGCACACGTCTGATTTAATTGTTTAAAATAAGTGAGCAACTGGAAAACTCGAGGTTTTTTCACAATACATGAGAGTTTCTCCACATTACGAGGCCTTGCATGGTAAGTGATCTTAACAGATCGTTGTGAATTATAGTAGATATATTGACAAACAATACCTAATACCTGAAAATGTGGCACACGTCTGATTTAATTGTTTAAAATAAGTTAACAACTGGAAAACTCGAGGTTTTTTCACAATAGATGAGATTTCCGCCATATTACGAGGCCTTGCATGGTACGGGATCTTAACAGATCGTTGTGAATTATAGTAGATATATTGACAAACAATACCTAATACCTGAAAATGTGGCATACGTCTGATTTAATTGTTTAAAATAAGTTAACAACTGGAAAACTCGGGGATATTACACAATACATGAGAGTTTCTCCAGATTACGAGGCTTAGCATGGTAAGTGATCTTAACAAATCGTTGTGAATTCTAGTAAATATATTGACAAACCATACCTTATACATGAAAATGCGGCACACGACTGATATAATTTTTTAAAAGTAGTTAACAACTGGAAAACTCGAGGTTTTTTCACAATACATGAGAGTTTCTCCACATTACGAGGCCTTGCATGGTACGGGATCTTAACAGATCATTGTGAATTATAGTAAATATATTGACAAACAATACCTAATACCTGAAATTTCGGTACACGACTAATTTAATTTTTTAAAAGTAATTAACAACTGGAAAACTCGGGGTTTTTTCACAATAGATGAGATCGCCACATTACGAGGCCTTGCATGGTACGGGATCTTCACAGATCGTTGTGAATTATAGTAGATATATTGACAAACAATACCTAATACCTGAAATTTCGGTACACGACTGATTTGATTTATTAAAAGTAATTAACAACTTGAAAACTCGGGGTTTTTTCACAATAGATGAGATTTCCGCCATATTACGAGGCCTTGCATGGTACGGGATCTTAACAGATCGTTGTGAATTATAGTAGATATATTGGCAAACAATACATAATACCTGATAATGTGGCACACGACTGATTTAATTGTTTAAAATTAGTTAACAACTGGAAAATTCGGGGATTTTACACAATACATGAGAGTTTCTCCACATTACGAGGCCTTGCATGGTACGGGATCTTAACAGATCGTTGTGAATTATAGTAAATATATTGACAAACAATACCTAATACCTGAAAATGCGGCACGCGGCTGATATAATTGTTTAAAAGTAGTTAACAACTGGAAAACTCGGGGTTTTTACACAATACATGAGATTTTCTCCATATTACGAGGCTTAGCATGGTAAGTGATCTTAACAAATCGTTGTGAATTCTAGTAAATATTGACAAACCACACCTTATACCTGAAAATGCGGCAAACGACTGATTTAATTGCTTAAACTTAGTTAACAACTGGAAAACTTGAGGTTTTTTCACAATAGATGAGATTTCTGCCATATTACGAGGCCTTGCATGGTACGGGATCTTAACAGATCGTTGTGAATTATAGTAGATATATTGGCAAACAATACATAATACCTGATAATGTGGCACACGTCTGATTTAATTGTTTAAAATAAGTGAGCAACTGGAAAACTCGAGGTTTTTTCACAATACATGAGAGTTTCTCCACATTGCGAGGCCTTGCATGGTACGGGATATTAACAGATCGTTGTGAATTATAGTAAATATATTGACAAACAATACCTAATACCTGAAAATGTGGCACACGTCTGATTTAATTGTTTAAAATAAGTTAACAACTGGAAAACTCGGGGATTTTACACAATACATGAGAGTTTCTCCAGATTACGAGGCTTAGCATGGTAAGTGATCTTAACAAATCGTTGTGAATTCTAGTAAATAAATTGACAAACCACACCTTATACCTGAAAATGCGGCAAACGACTGATTTAATTGCTTAAACTTAGTTTTTTCACAATAGATGAGATTTCAGCCATATTACGAGGCCTTGCATGGCACGGGATCTTAACAGATCGTTGTGAATTATAGTAGATATATTGACAAACAATACCTAATACCTGAAATTTCGGTACACGACTGATTTAATTTTTTAAAAGTAGTTAACAACTGGAAAACTCGGGGTTTTTTCACAATAGATGAGATTTCCTCCATATTACGAGGCCTTGCATGGTACGGGATCTTAACAGATCGTTGTGAATTATAGTAGATATATTGACAAACAACACCTAATACCTGATAATGTGGCACACGTCTGATTTAATTGTTTAAAATAAGTTAACAACTGGAAAACTCGAGGTTTTTTCACAATAGATGAGATTTCCGCCATATTACGAGGCCTTGCATGGTACGGGATCTTAACAGATCGTTGTGAATTATAGTAGATATATTGACAAACAATACATAATACCTGATAATGTGGCACACGTCTGATTTAATTGTTTAAAATAAGTGAGCAACTGGAAAACTCGAGGTTTTTTCACAATAGATGAGATTTCCGGCATATTACGAGGCCTTGCATGGTACGGGATCTTCACAGATCGTTGTGAATTATAGTAGATATATTGACAAACAATACATAACACCTAAAAATGTGGCACACGTCTGATTTAATTGTTTAAAATTAGTTAACAACTGGAAAACTCGGGGATTTTACACAATACATGAGAGTTTCTCCACATTACGAGGCCCTGCATGGTACGGGATCTTAACAGATCATTGTGAATTATAGTAAATATATTGACAAACAATACCTAATACCTGAAATTTCGGTACACGACTGATTTAATTTTTTAAAAGTAATTAACAACTGGAAAACTCGGGGTTTTTTCACAATAGATGAGATTTCCGCCATATTACGAGGCCTTGCATGGTACGGGATCTTAACAGATCGTTGTGAATTATAGTAGATATATTGACAAACAATACATAATACCTGATAATGTGGCACACGTCTGATTTAATTGTTTAAAATTAGTTAACAACTGGAAAACTCGGGGTTTTTACACAATACATGAGATTTACTCCACATTACGAGGCTTAGCATGGTAAGTGATCTTAACAATTCGTTGTGAATTCTAGTAAATATATTGACAAACCATACCTTATACATGAAAATGCGGCACACGACTGATATAATTGTTTAAAAGTAGTTAACAACTGGAAAACTCCGGGTTTTTACACAATACATGAGATTTTCTCTACATTACGGGGCTTAGCTTGGTACGGGATCTTAACAAATCGTTGTGAATTATAGTAAATAAATTTACAAACAATACCTTATACCTAAAAATGTGGCACACGAATGATTTAATTGTTTAAAATAAGTTAACAACTGGAAAACTCGGGGATTTTACACAATACATGAGAGTTTCTCCAGATTACGAGGCTTAGCATGGTAAGTGATCTTAACAAATCGTTGTGAATTCTAGTAAATATATTGACAAACCATACCTTATACACGAAAATGCGGCACACGACTGATATAATTGTTTAAAAGTAGTTAACAACTGGAAAACTCGAGGTTTTTTCACAATAGATGAGATTTCCGCCATATTACGAGGCCTTGCATGGTACGGGATCTTAACAGATCGTTGTGAATTATAGTAGATATATTGACAAACAATACATAATACCTGATAATGTGGCACACGTCTGATTTAATTGTTTAAAATAAGTGAGCAACTGGAAAACTCGAGGTTTTTTCACAATATATGAGAGTTTCTCCACATTACGAGGCCTTGCACGATACGGCATCTTAACAGATCGTTGCGAATTATAGTAAATATATTGACAAACAATACCTAATACCTGCAAATGCGCCACACGACTGATTTAATTGTTTAAAATAAGTTAACATCTGGAAAACTCGGGGTTTTTACACAATACATGAGATTTTCTATACATTACGAGGCTTAGCATGGTACGGGATCTTAACAGATCGTTGTGAATTATAGTAGATATATTGACAAACAATACCTAATACCTGAAAATGTGGCACACGTCTGATTTAATTGTTTAAAATAAGTTAACAACTGGAAAACTCGGGGATTTTACACAATACATGAGAGTTTCTCCAGATTACGAGGCTTAGCATGGTAAGGGATCTTAACAGATCGTTGTGAATTATAGTAGATATATTGACAAACAATACATAATACCTGATAATGTGGCACACGTCTGATTTAATTGTTTAAAATAAGTGAGCAACTGGAAAACTCGAGGTTTTTTCACAATACATGAGAGTTTCTCCACATTACGAGGCCTTGCATGGTAAGTGATCTTAACAGATCGTTGTGAATTATAGTAGATATATTGACAAACAATACCTAATACCTGAAAATGTGGCACACGTCTGATTTAATTGTTTAAAATAAGTTAACAACTGGAAAACTCGAGGTTTTTTCACAATAGATGAGATTTCCGCCATATTACGAGGCCTTGCATGGTACGGGATCTTAACAGATCGTTGTGAATTATAGTAGATATATTGACAAACAATACATAATACCTGATAATGTGGCACACGTCTGATTTAATTGTTTAAAATAAGTTAACAACTGGAAAACTCGGGGATTTTACACAATACATGAGAGTTTCTCCAGATTACGAGGCTTAGCATGGTAAGTGATCTTAACAAATCGTTGTGAATTCTAGTAAATATATTGACAAACCATACCTTATACATGAAAATGCGGCACACGACTGATATAATTGTTTAAAAGTAGTTAACAACTGGAAAACTCGAGGTTTTTTCACAATAGATGAGATTTCCGCCATATTACGAGGCCTTGCATGGTACGGGATCTTAACAGATCGTTGTGAATTATAGTAGATATATTGACAAACAATACATAATACCTGATAATGTGGCACACGTCTGATTTAATTGTTTAAAATAAGTGAGCAACTGGAAAACTCGAGGTTTTTTCACAATATATGAGAGTTTCTCCACATTACGAGGCCTTGCACGATACGGCATCTTAACAGATCGTTGCGAATTATAGTAAATATATTGACAAACAATACCTAATACCTGCAAATGCGCCACACGACTGATTTAATTGTTTAAAATAAGTTAACAACTGGAAAACTCGGGGTTTTTACACAATACATGAGATTTTCTCTACATTACGAGGCTTAGCTTGGTACGAGATCTTAACAAATCGTTGTGAATTATGGTAAATAAATTTACAAACAATACCTTATACCTAAAAATGTGGCACACGAATGATTTAAATGTTTAAAATTAGTTAACAACTGGAAAACTCGGGGTTTTTACACAATAGATGAGATTTCCGCCATATTACGAGGCCTTGCATGGTACGGGATCTTAACAGATCGTTGTGAATTATAGTAGATATATTGACAAACAATACCTAATACCTGAAAATGTGGCACACGTCTGATTTAATTGTTTAAAATAAGTTAACAACTGGAAAACTCCGGGTTTTTACACAATACATGAGATTTTCTCTACATTACAAGGCTTAGCTTGGTACGGGATCTTAACAAATCGTTGTGAATTATAGTAAATAAATTTACAAACAATACATTATACCTAAAAATGTGGCACACGAATGATTTAATTGTTTAAAATAAGTTAACAACTGGAAAACTCGGGGATTTTACACAATACATGAGAGTTTCTCCAGATTACGAGGCTTAGCATGGTAAGTGATCTTAACAAATCGTTGTGAATTCTAGTAAATATATTGACAAACCATACCTTATACATGAAAATGCGGCACACGACTGATATAATTGTTTAAAAGTAGTTAACAACTGGAAAACTCGGGGTTTTTTCACAATAGATGAGATTTCCGCCATATTACGAGGCCTTGTATGGTACGGGATCTTAACAGATCGTTGTGAATTATAGTAGATATATTGACAAACAATACATAATACTTGATAATGTGGCACACGTCTGATTTAATTGTTTAAAATAAGTGAGCAACTGGAAAACTCGAGGTTTTTTCACAATATATGAGAGTTTCTCCACATTACGAGGCCTTGCACGATACGGCATCTTAACAGATCGTTGCGAATTATAGTAAATATATTGACAAACAATACCTAATACCTGCAAATGCGCCACACGACTGATTTAATTGTTTAAAATAAGTTAACAACTGGAAAACTCGGGGTTTTTACACAATACATGAGATTTTCTCTACATTACGAGGCTTAGCTTGGTACGAGATCTTAACAAATCGTTGTGAATTATGGTAAATAAATTTACAAACAATACCTTATACCTAAAAATGTGGCACACGAATGATTTAAATGTTTAAAATTAGTTAACAACTGGAAAACTCGGGGATTTTACACAATACATGAGAGTTTCTCCAGATTACGAGGCTTAGCATGGTAAGGGATCTTAACAGATCGTTGTGAATTATAGTAGATATATTGACAAACAATACATAATACCTGATAATGTGGCACACGTCTGATTTAATTGTTTAAAATAAGTGAGCAACTGGAAAACTCGAGGTTTTTTCACAATACATGAGAGTTTCTCCACATTACGAGGCCTTGCATGGTACGGGATCTTAACAGATCGTTGTGAATTATAGTAGATATATTGACAAACAATACCTAATACCTGAAAATGTGGCACACGTCTGATTTAATTGTTTAAAATAAGTTAACAACTGGAAAACTCGAGGTTTTTTCACAATAGATGAGATTTCCGCCATATTACGAGGCCTTGCATGGTACAGGATCTTAACAGATCGTTGTGAATTATAGTAGATATATTGACAAACAATACCTAATACCTGAAAATGTGGCACACGTCTGATTTAATTGTTTAAAATAAGTTAACAACTGGAAAACTCGGGGATATTACACAATACATGAGAGTTTCTCCAGATTACGAGGCTTAGCATGGTAAGTGATCTTAACAAATCGTTGTGAATTCTAGTAAATATATTGACAAACCATACCTTATACATGAAAATGCGGCACACGACTGATATAATTTTTTAAAAGTAGTTAACAACTGGAAAACTCGAGGTTTTTTCACAATAGATGAGATTTCCGCCATATTACGAGGCCTTGCATGGTACGGGATCTTAACAGATCCTTGTGAATTATAGTAGATATATTGACAAACAATACATAATACCTGATAATGTGGCACACGTCTGATTTAATTGTTTAAAATTAGTTAACAACTGGAAATCTCGGGGTTTTTACACAATAAATGAGATTTACTCTACATTACGAGGCTTAGCATGGTAAGTGATCTTAACAAATCGTTGTGAATTATGGTAAATATATTGACAAACCACACCTTATACCTGAAAATGCGGCAAACGACTGATTTAATTGCTTAAACTTAGTTTTTTCACAATAGATGAGATTTCTGCCATATTACGAGACCTTGCATGGTACGGGATCTTAACAGATCGTTGTGAATTATAGTAGATATATTGACAAACAATACATAATACCTGAAAATGTGGCACACGACTGATTTAATTTTTTAAAAGTAATTAACAACTGGAAAACTCGGGGTTTTTTCATAATAGATGAGATTTCCGCCATATTACGAGGCCTTGCATGCTACGGGATCTTAACAGATCGTTGTGAATTATAGTAGATATATTGACAAACAATACATAATACCTGATAATGTGGCACACGTCTGATTTAATTGTTTAAAATTAGTTAACAACTGGAAAACTCGGGGTTTTTACACAATACATGAGAGTTTCTCCACATTACGAGGCCTTGCATGATACGGCATCTTAACAGATCGTTGCGAATTATAGTAAATATATTGACAAACAATACCTAATACCTGCAAAAGCGCCACACGACTGATTTAATTGTTTAAAATAAGTTAACAACTGGAAAACTCGGGGTTTTTACACAATACATGAGATTTTCTCTACATTACGAGGCTTAGCTTGGTACGGGATCTTAAAAAATCGTTGTGAATTATAGTAGATATATTGACAAACAATACATAATACCTGATAATGTGGCACACGTCTGATTTTATTGTTTAAAATAAGTGAGCAAGTGGAAAACTCGAGGTTTTTTCACAATACATGAGAGTTTCTCCACATTACGAGGCCTTGCATGGTAAGTGATCTTAACAGATCGTTGTGAATTATAGTAGATATATTGACAAACAATACATAATACCTGATAATGTGGCACACGTCTGATTTTATTGTTTAAAATAAGTGAGCAACTGGAAAACTCGAGGTTTTTTCACAATATATGAGAGTTTCTCCACATTACGAGGCCTTGCACGATACGGCATCTTAACAGATCGTTGTGAATTATAGTAGATATATTGACAAACAATACCTAATACCTGAAATTTCGGTACACGACTGATTTAATTTTTTAAAAGTAATTAACAACTGGAAAACTCGGGGTTTTTTCACAATAGATGAGATTTCCGCCATATTACGAGGCCTTGCATGGTACGGGATCTTAACAGATCGTTGTGAATTATAGTAGATATATTGACAAACAATACCTAATACCTGAAAATGTGGCACACGTCTGATTTAATTGTTTAAAATAAGTTAACAACTGGAAAACTCGGGGATTTTACACAATACATGAGAGTTTCTCCAGATTACGAGGCTTAGCATGGTAAGGGATCTTAACAGATCGTTGTGAATTATAGTAGATATATTGACAAACAATACATAATACCTGATAATGTGGCACACGTCTGATTTAATTGTTTAAAATAAGTGAGCAACTGGAAAACTCGAGGTTTTTTCACAATACATGAGAGTTTCTCCACATTACGAGGCCTTGCATGGTACGGGATCTTAACAGATCGTTGTGAATTATAGTAGATATATTGACAAACAATACCTAATACCTGAAAATGTGGCACACGTCTGATTTAATTGTTTAAAATAAGTTAACAACTGGAAAACTCGAGGTTTTTTCACAATAGATGAGATTTCCGCCATATTACGAGGCCTTGCATGGTACGGGATCTTAACAGATCGTTGTGAATTATAGTAGATATATTGACAAACAATACATAATACCTGATAATGTGGCACACGTCTGATTTAATTGTTTAAAATAAGTTTGCAACTGGAAAACTCGAGGTTTTTTCACAATAGATGAGATTTCCGGCATATTACGAGGCCTTGCATGGTACGGGATCTTCACAGATCGTTGTGAATTATAGTAGATATATTGACAAACAATACATAATCCCTGACAATACGGCACACTTCTGATTTAATTGTTTAAAAGAAATTAACAACTGGAAAACTCGGGGTTTTTTCACAATAGATGAGATTTCCGCCATATTACAAGGCTTAGCATGGTAAGGGATCTTAACAGATCGTTGTGAATTATAGTAGATATATTGACAAACAATACATAATACCTGATAATGTGGCACACGTCTGATTTAATTGTTTAAAATTAGTTAACAACTGGAAAACTCGGGGTTTTTACACAATACATGAGAGTTTCTCCACATTACGAGGCCCTGCATGGTAAGTGATCTTAACAAATCGTTGTGAATTCTAGTAAATATATTGACAAACCATACCTTATACATGAAAATGCAGCACACGACTGATATAATTGTTTAAAAGTAGTTAACAACTGGAAAACTCGAGGTTTTTTCACAATAGATGAGATTTCCGCCATATTACGAGGCCTTGCATGGTACGGGATCTTAACAGATCGTTGTGAATTATAGTAGATATATTGACAAACAATACATAATACCTGATAATGTTGCACACGTCCGATTTAATTGTTTAAAATAAGTGAGCAACTGGAGAACTCGAGGTTTTTTCACAATAGATGAGATTTCCGCCATATTACGAGGCCTTGCATGTTACGGGATCTTAACAGATCGTTGTGAATTATAGTAGATATATTGACAAACAATACATAATACCTGATAATGTGGCACACGTCTGATTTAATTGTTTAAAATTAGTTAACAACTGGAAAACTCGGGGTTTTTACACAATACATGAGATTTACTCCACATTACGAGGCTTAGCATGGTAAGTGATCTTAACAAATCGTTGTGAATTCTAGTAAATATATTGACAAACAATACCTAATACCTGAAAATGTGGCACACGTCTGATTTAATTGTTTAAAATAAGTTAACAACTGGAAAACTCGGGGATTTTACACAATACATGAGAGTTTCTCCAGATTACGAGGCTTAGCATGGTAAGGGATCTTAACAGATCGTTGTGAATTATAGTAGATATATTGACAAACAATACATAATACCTGATAATGTGGCACACGTCTGATTTAATTGTTTAAAATAAGTGAGCAACTGGAAAACTCGAGGTTTTTTCACAATACATGAGAGTTTCTCCACATTACGAGGCCTTGCATGGTAAGTGATCTTAACAAATCGTTGTGAATTCTAGTAAATATATTGACAAACCATACCTTATACATGAAAATGCGGCACACGACTGATATAATTGTTTAAAAGTAGTTAACAACTGGAAAACTCGAGGTTTTTTCACAATAGATGAGATTTCCGCCATATTACGAGGCCTTGCATGGTACGGGATCTTAACAGATCGTTGTGAATTATAGTAGATATATTGACAAACAATACATAATACCTGATAATGTGGCACACGTCTGATTTAATTGTTTAAAATAAGTGAGCAACTGGAAAACTCGAGGTTTTTTCACAATAGATGAGATTTCCTCCATATTACGCGGCTTAGCATGGTACGAGATCTTAACAAATCGTTGTGAATACTAGTAAATATATTGACAAACAATACATAATACCTAAAAATGTGGCACACGACTGATTTAATTGTTTAAAATTAGTTAACAACTGGAAAACTCGGGGATTTTACACAATACATGAGAGTTTCTCCACATTACGAGGCCTTGCATGGTACGGGATCTTAACAGATCGTTGTGAATTATAATAAATATATTGACAAACAATACCTAATACCTGAAAATGCGGCACACGACTGATTTAATTGCTTAAACTTAGTTAACAACTGGAAAACTTGAGGTTTTTTCACAATAGATGAGATTTCCGCCATATTACGAGGCCTTGCATGGTACGGAATCTTAACAGATCGTTGTGAATTATAGTAGATATATTGACAAACAATACATAATACCTGATAATGTGGCACACGTCTGATTTAATTGTTTAAAATAAGTGAGCAACTGGAAAACTCGCGGTTTTTTCACAATACATGAGATTTCCTCCATATTACGCGGCTTAGCATGGTACGGGATCTTAACAAATCGTTGTGAATACTAGTAAATATATTGACAAACAATACATAATACCTAAAAATGTGGCACACGTCTGATTTAATTGTTTAAAATTAGTTAACAACTGGAAAACTCGGGGATTTTACACAATACATGAGAGTTTCTCCACATTACGAGGCCTTGCATGGTAAGTGATCTTAACAAATCGTTGTGAATTCTAGTAAATATATTGACAAACCATACCTTATACCTGAAAATGCGGCAAACGACTGATTTAATTTCTTAAACTTAGTTAACAACTGGAAAACTTGAGGTTTTTTCACAATAGATGAGATTTCCGCCATATTACGAGGCCTTGCATGGTACGGAATCTTAACAGATCGTTGTGAATTATAGTAGATATATTGACAAACAATACATAATACCTGATAATGTGGCACACGTCTGATTTAATTGTTTAAAATAAGTGAGCAACTGGAAAACTCGAGGTTTTTTCACAATAGATGAGATTTCCGCCATATTACGAGGCCTTGCATAGTACGGGATCTTAACAGATCGTTGTGAATTATAGTAGATATATTGACAAACAATACATAATACCTAAAAATGTGGCACACGTCTGATTTAATTGTTTAAAATTAGTTAACAACTGGAAAACTCGGGGATTTTACACAATACATGAGAGTTTCTCCAGATTACGAGGCTTAGCATGGTAAGTGATCTTAACAAATCGTTGTGAATTCTAGTAAATATATTGACAAACCATACCTTATACATGAAAATGCGGCACACGACTGATATAATTGTTTAAAAGTAGTTAACAACTGGAAAACTCGAGGTTTTTTCACAATAGATGAGATTTCCGCCATATTACGAGGCCTTGCATGGTACGGGATCTTAACAGATCGTTGTGAATTATAGTAGATATATTGACAAACAATACATAATACCTGATAATGTTGCACACGTCCGATTTAATTGTTTAAAATAAGTGAGCAACTGGAGAACTCGAGGTTTTTTCACAATAGATGAGATTTCCGCCATATTACGAGGCCTTGCATGTTACGGGATCTTAACAGATCGTTGTGAATTATAGTAGATATATTGACAAACAATACATAATACCTGATAATGTGGCACACGTCTGATTTAATTGTTTAAAATAAGTTAACAACTGGAAAACTCGGGGTTTTTACACAATACATGAGATTTTCTCTACATTACGAGGCTTAGCTTGGTACGAGATCTTAACAAATCGTTGTGAATTATGGTAAATAAATTTACAAACAATACCTTATACCTAAAAATGTGGCACACGAATGATTTAATTTTTTAAAAGTAATTAACAACTGGAAAACTCGGGGTTTTTTCACAATAGATGAGATTTCCGCCATATTACGAGGCCTTGCATGGTACGGGATCTTAACAGATCGTTGTGAATTATAGTAGATATATTGACAAACAATACCTAATACCTGAAAATGTGGCACACGTCTGATTTAATTGTTTAAAATAAGTTAACAACTGGAAAACTCGAGGTTTTTTCACAATAGATGAGATTTCCGCCATATTACGAGGCCTTGCATGGTACGGGATCTTAACAAATCGTTGTGAATACTAGTAAATATATTGACAAACAATACATAATACCTAAAAATGTGGCACACGTCTGATTTAATTGTTTAAAATTAGTTAACAACTGGAAAACTCGGGGATTTTACACAATACATGAGAGTTTCTCCACATTACGAGGCCTTGCATGGTAAGTGATCTTAACAAATCGTTGTGAATTCTAGTAAATATATTGACAAACCATACCTTATACCTGAAAATGCGGCAAACGACTGATTTAATTTCTTAAACTTAGTTAACAACTGGAAAACTTGAGGTTTTTTCACAATAGATGAGATTTCCGCCATATTACGAGGCCTTGCATGGTACGGGATCTTAACAGATCGTTGTGAATTATAGTAGATATATTGACCAACAATACATAATACATGATAATGTGGCACACGTCTGATTTAATTGCTTAAAATAAGTGAGCAACTGGAAAACTCGAGGTTTTTTCACAATAGATGAGATTTCCGCCATATTACGAGGCCTTGCATGTTACGGGATCTTAACAGATCGTTGTGAATTATAGTAGATATATTGACAAACAATACATAATACCTGATAATGTGACACACGTCTGATTTAATTTTTTAAAATAAGTGAGCAACTGGAAAACTCGCGGTTTTTTCACAATACATGAGATTTCCTCCATATTACGCGGCTTAGCATGGTACGGGATCTTAACAGATCGTTGTGAATTATAGTAGATATATTGACAAACAATACATAATACCTGATAATGTGGCACACGTCTGATTTAATTGTTTAAAATAAGTGAGCAACTGGAAAACTCGAGGTTTTTTCACAATACATGAGATTTCCTCCATATTACGCGGCTTAGCATGGTACGGGATCTTAACAGATCGTTGTGAATTATAGTAGATATATTGACAAACAATACATAATACCTGATAATGTGGCACACGTCTGATTTAATTGTTTAAAATAAGTGAGCAACTGGAAAACTCGAGGTTTTTTCACAATACATGAGATTTCCTCCATATTACGCGGCTTAGCATGGTACGGGATCTTAACAAATCGTTGGGAATTATAGTAAATATATTGACAAACAATACATAATACCTAAAAATGTGGCACACGACTGATATAATTGTTTAAAAGTAGTTAACAACTGGAAAACTCGAGGTTTTTTCACAATAGATGAGATTTCCGCCATATTACGAGGCCTTGCATGGTACGGGATCTTAACAGATCGTTGTGAATTATAGTAGATATATTGACAAACAATACATAATACCTGATAATGTGGCACACGTCTGATTTAATTGTTTAAAATAAGTGAGCAACTGGAAAACTCGAGGTTTTTTCACAATAGATGAGATTTCCGCCATATTACGAGGCCTTGCATGGTACGGGATCTTAACAGATCGTTGTGAATTATAGTAGATATATTGACAAACAATACATAACACCTAAAAATGTGGCACACGTCTGATTTAATTGTTTAAAATTAGTTAACAACTGGAAAACTCGGGGATTTTACACAATACATGAGAGTTTCTCCACATTACGAGGCCCTGCATGGTACGGGATCTTAACAAATCGTTGTGAATTATAGTAAATATATTGACAAACAATACATAATACCTAAAAATGTGGCACACGTCTGATTTAATTGTTTAAAATAAGTGAGCAACTGGAAAACTCGAGGTTTTTTCACAATAGATGAGATTTCCGCCATATTACGAGGCCTTGCATGGTACGGGATCTTAACAGATCGTTGTGAATTATAGTAGATATATTGACAAACAATACCTAATACCTGAAAATGTGGCACACGTCTGATTTAATTGTTTAAAATAAGTTAACAACTGGAAAACTCGGGGATTTTACACAATACATGAGAGTTTCTCCAGATTACGAGGCTTAGCATGGTAAGTGATCTTAACAAATCGTTGTGAATTCTAGTAAATATATTGACAAACCATACCTTATACATGAAAATGCGGCACACGACTGATATAATTGTTTAAAAGTAGTTAACAACTGGAAAACTCGAGGTTTTTTCACAATAGATGAGATTTCCGCCATATTACGAGGCCTTGCATGGTACGGGATCTTAACAGATCGTTGTGAATTATAGTAGATATATTGACAAACAATACATAATACCTGATAATGTTGCACACGTCCGATTTAATTGTTTAAAATAAGTGAGCAACTGGAAAACTCGAGGTTTTTTCACAATACATGAGATTTCCTCCATATTACGCGGCTTAGCATGGTACGGGATCTTAACAAATCGTTGGGAATTATAGTAAATATATTGACAAACAATACATAATACCTAAAAATGTGGCACACGACTGATATAATTGTTTAAAAGTAGTTAACAACTGGAAAACTCGGGGTTTTTACACAATACATGAGATTTTCTCCACATTACGAGGCTTAGCATGGTAAGTGATCCTAACAAATCGTTGTGAATTCTAGTAAATATATTGACAAACTACACTTTATACCTGAAAATGCGGCAAACGACTGATTTAATTGTTTAAAATTAGTTAACAACTGGAAAACTCGGGGATTTTACACAATACATGAGAGTTTCTCCACATTACGAGGCTTAGCATGGTAAGGGATCTTAACAAATCGTTGTGAATTCTAGAAAATATATTGACAAACAATACTTAATACCTGAAAATGCGGCACACGACTGATTTAATTGTTTAAAATTAGTGAGCAACTGGAAAACTCGAGGTTTTTTCACAATACATGAGATTTCCTCCATATTACGGGGCTTAGCATGGTACGGGATCTTAACAAATCGTTGTGAATTATAGTAAATATATTGACAAACAATACATAATACCTAAAAATGTGGCACACGTCTGATTTAATTGTTTAAAATTAGTTAACAACTGGTACACTCGGGGATTTTACACAATACATGAGAGTTTCTCCACATTACAAGGCCTCGCATGGTACGGGATCTTAACAGATCGTTGTGAATTATAGTAGATATATTGACAAACAATACATAATACCTGAAAATGTGGCACACGTCTGATTTAATTGTTTAAAATAAGTTAAAACTGGAAAACTCTGGGATTTTACACAATACATGAGAGTTTCTCGACATTACGAGGCTTAGCATGGTAGGGGATCTTAACAAATCGTTGTGAATTCTAGAAAATATATTGACAAACAATACTTAATACCTGAAAATGCGGCACACGACTGATTTAATTTTTTAAAATTAGTTAAATATTAAAATACCGGAGTTCTTATTAATAAAATGATATTTTTCGAATATTATGAGACCCAGCAGACCAAGGTTTCCTAGCAAACCATTAAGAAATATCGTTGAATAATATCCAATTAATTAAAACCAGGCACACGACTGATTTAATTGTTTAAATCCATTAAATATTGAAAATTTGTCGAAAATGAGATTTCTCAAAAATTACAAGACCTAGCATGCCCAGGAAACCTAATAATAAATAAAAAATTATAGTAAACATATTGGTAAACAATACCCAATGCGATAACATCAGGCTCACGACCGATTTAATTGCTTAAAATTTGTTAAAAATTAAAATTCCGGATTTTTCGAATATTATGCGATTCTGTAGGCCAAGGAGTCCTAGCAAATCATTAAGAAATATACTAAACACGTCGGTGCATAATATCCAATTAGTTAAAATCCGGCACACAGCTGATTTAATTGTTTAAAATTAGTTAAAAATGAAAATTTCCGTGTTCTTACTGACAAAATGATATTTTTTCAATATCATGAGACCCAAGATTCTAAGGAATCCTAGCAGATCATTAAGAAATATAGTAAACATATTGGTAAACTATAGCTATTTAGTTAAAATGGTTCTCTCGACTGATTTAATTGTTTAAAACTAGTAAGAATAGAAAATTTCGGAGTGCTCTTTAAAAAAATGAGATTTTATCTCTATTGCCAGACCCTAGCATGTCCATGAGTCCTAACAAAACTTCAGGAATTGTTAATCATTTTGGTGAGCAGTATCTAGAGTCTATTGGTTATAAGCATAGTTATAAGCAATTTCTAATTATTGAAAGTTTGGCACATGACAGGTTAGTTTGTTTAAAATTAATTCAAATGACAAATTAGGAGTTTTCAAGGCAAAGTGAAATCTCTATATTAAATACCATGCTCGCAAAGGTGTAACACAAGTCATCCTCATTATTAAAAAATTTTTAGTAAGGACCCTTGCATTCAGCCTTACCCGGAACCGCGGGCGGGGCCGTAGCAAGATTTGGTTCCATGTTTCTTTTTTTTTTTTTTTTTCTTTGGCTACATTGTTGATTGTTACTATCATTATTAATCCGCAATAAATCAGAGCTTGGCACACAAATCGTAAGTCGACTCAAATCCCAGTGGAAAATTTTCTTTTTTATGTATTTCGTTGTTGTTGGTTTTAGTAGTGGCTACTATTCTTATTGAATTTCAGAGCTTTTGCTTTAATTGTCTTGGAGGTTTAATTTTATGAGGTGTTTAGCAATGTTCTATTTTAAGTATATTAATTAGTATTTTTCACAAACGAAGACCATGAAATCTCTTTTGGAATTTCAGTAATTTTTTATTGAAAATATATAAGAACAGATACAACATTTTTATTAACTGTTGGCAATATTGACTCTTTGTCTCCTGAATCTTAATTACCATGTTATACATTTTAAATATTTCATTATCAACATTGTGTTTTCTTTTCGATTAGCATAGATATGACTTTCCGGTAGCACCGGCCGGTAACATGTCGGGAACCCCCGGAAAGTAAAAATCGTGTATTATTTGACCTAATTTGAATACATTTCAATCATTCTGATAAAAATTTAAATATCTGAAGTTAATACAGATATTTGCATTACATTTACCTATGTTCCGATCGCGTGATTTTAACTAATTGGATATTGTTTACCAATGTGTTTACTATATTTCTTAATGATTTTCTAGGAATCCTTGGCATGCTGGGTCTCATAATATTGAAAAAATATCATTATATCAGAAAGAATTCCGGAATTTTAATTTTTAACTAATTTTATGTAATTAAATCGGTGGCGTGCCTGATTTTATCGCATTGAGTATTATTTACCAATATGTTTACTATAATTGTTGATTTCTTATTAGGTTTCCTGGGCATGCTAGGTCTTGTAATATTGAGAAAATCTCATTTTCGAAAAAGAATTCCGAAATTTTCAATATTTAATGGATTTAAACAATTAAATCAGTCGTGTGCCTGATTTTAACTATTTGGATATTGTTTACGAATGTGTTTACTATATTTCTTAATGGTTTGCTAGGACTCCTTGGTCTGCTGGGTCTCATAATATTCGAGAAATATCATTTTATCAGTAAGAACTTCGGTATTTTAATTTTTAACTAATTTTAAACAATTAAATCAGTCGTGTGCCAAATTTTCAGGTATTAGGGATTGTTTGTCAATATATTTACTATACTTCACAACGATTTGTCAAGATCCCGTACCATGCTAGGCCTCGTAATATGGAGAAAATCTCATCTATTGTGTAAGAACCACCAAATTTCCAGTTGTAAACTAATTTTAAACAATTAAATCCATCGTGTGCCGCATTTTCAAGCATTAGGTGTTGTTTGTCAATATATTTAATATAATTCACAATGATTTATTAGGACTCCCTGACAAGCTAGTGCTCGTAATATACAAAAAATCTCATTTATTCTGTAAAAAATCAGAATTTTCGAATTACTAACTAACTTTTAAATAATTAAATCATACACGTGTCGGCTTTTCACGTAAGAGTATTGTTTACTGGTATGTTTATGATAACCAGATGTGTTTCTCTAGTTCGATTTCACTTGTGAACTGTAAAATCTTAGTTTTTTCGTAAAAAGTTATTTACTCGTTTACAGTTCTTTTTCAATTTATTTAAATAATAGTGTGTAATTATTTGTTAAAATCGACGTATAATATATTGTTGTTATCTGGGGTGCCGTATATATTGTTGTTCTATTCGTCCTTCAATATTTGAATTGCCCGGGGCCCCGAGCGCTATTCGTCCCTGGGCATCGTCCGGCCGCGGAAGAATATGAGGCTGGAATATGGGGCTGGTTTCACTGTCATGCGGACTGACTTGGTTCGGACCCTTATTAGTTGAGGGAATCAAATGGATTCAAGTAATAAAAGTAATAAGAAAAAGCTCCATAGCAAAATGCCCTCCAACCGACGCAAATGTTGTAAATGAAGCTGGCTTAAAAGCCGAAGGGCCCTCGGACAGCTTTAAATGATTCGTATCAAGGAGACCCTGGGTCACCGGATTCCGAAATGAATGCTGAGGCAGAGCTCGCCGCCTTAGGCATCTGTAGCGACGCAGACGACGCCGCCAGTATGACCTCAGATATCTTGACAGCAACAGTGCAAGAAGTACCTCCAAGTGCCTCACCTGCTGCACCTTGCGTTCAGATGTCTCTATTTAGGAAAAAGATATTCAAGTGGCACCTCAAACAAGGCATGAGCCTCGAAGAAGTAATAAGGCTTACTGAGGAGAAAATGCCAGTCCGTGACAACAAACGAGACCAGCAGGGTGGACTAAAGCGAACGAGGTCGGACGGCTCACAATCCCCGTCCATTCAGGGACCGTTCAAAAGCCCAGGGACGGCAACACTCCCGGGATCATGTTCCGGAGCCTGGTCGCAGCTACTCCCAGTGGCTAGTGGGGTCCGTATGGGCATGATACCCATGGACTATTCTCGGACACAATGGTGTTAGAGCTAAGACAGGAGCCAATTAGGCGCCAATTCCTTAGCTCAAAACACCGATCGGGCTGGCTCCTTCTGCAGTGTAAGGACGCTGAGACCTCCGAGTGGCTGAGGAGAAACTTTGGGCGCCTCAAGCTATGGGAGGGGTCTGAGGCCAGGCTGGTGGGGCCCAAGCAGTGGGGTGGAGGTCAAGCAGACCTCCTAAAGCCTAGGGTGGTGACTGGATACTTCCCAAACAGCGCGAAGGATGAATCCTCCAGGATCTTGGCGTTGGTTATGAACCAAAACCCAGCCATCGACACCTCGTCCTGGGGAGTCCTCCAACATGTAAATGAGGGAGGGACGGCTCAGCTCACTATGGCGATGGATGAGGAGTCGTTCCAGATAATTAGCAGAAGCGAGTTCGTGGTGAGCTTCCGCTTCGGACAGATCCTGCCATCGATATTCCAGGCTGGGATTGCGCCGCCTGAGGATGGGGGTAATGGAGCAGGACCATCGACAGTCGGGCAAGCGCGGTCTTCGAACAGCGCCCCACTGCCGGTGGCCAGTATACCGTCGCCTCAACCTCCAGGAGGGCCACAACAGACCTGAGGTCAGGTTGGCAGCGGCCGGAACGCTGCCCAAAAGGAGACGTTAGGAGGGAGAGCCTCTCTGACAGGGCCTCAAAGAGGGATCGGAGGAGATCTTCGAGGAAAATCTTATAAGAAATATCCGTAGCATTGAGGAACTTGAACAGGCGGCCGAAGTGTTAAAAAACCTACTAACGACGTCCTATCTGGACAGCTGTGCTGAAAAAGCCGAACGGTCAAGAGGAGAGTACTATGGTGGAACAGCAAGCTCGAAAAACTCAAGAAACTGGCCAGAAGCCATTTCAACAAGGTTAAGAAATCTCAGATTTCTCAGGAAGAGTACAGAAGTACTCTCACTACCTACAGTAATGAGCTGAGAAAGGCCAAAAGAATAACCTGGAGGAAACATTGCGAGGAAATTATCGAGACCCGCAAGTTGCTCGCCTCCAAACAGCTATCAAAAAGGCACACACACGAACGACATTGGAATCCTCAAAAGAGAGGACGGGAGTTATACCACCAACAGAGAAGACACCTTGGAACTACTAGCGAGCTCCCACTTCCCAGGTTCGGTAGTTTTTTTACGTCGGTTCCAATTCTCGTATACAGCGGGGAGCTCTACGGCGACAGCTCTCAGTTCTCTGGTGTCAAACCTAAAAGCTGCACATCAGTACAAAGGCATTGCCTTAACAGCCTTTTTGGACATAGAGGGAGCTTTTGATAATGCCTCATTTGTGTCTATCGAGAAGGCCTTAACAGACAAGCATATCGAAAGAGAGAAGGATTATCTATCTCAGCTGCGGAGGCTCAGAGATCAAAATCAAAGCAAGCAATGGGTGCCCCTAAGGGGGAGTTCTATCACCCTTATTAAGGACGATAGTGGTCGATGATCTTCCGTTTAAGCTAGAGAAAAAGTATACTATGCACAGGGTTACGCTGATGACTTT
Organism: Trichopria drosophilae; assembly: GCA_030407085.1. NCBI lineage: Eukaryota > Metazoa > Arthropoda > Insecta > Hymenoptera > Diapriidae > Trichopria > Trichopria drosophilae. The sequence continues at coordinate 42,579,158 of CM059585.1, forward strand.
GTCATAGTGATACGAGGTCAGTGGGACCATCTCGTTTGCGATCTCATGCCGAGAGCTGTCTTGCTCACTATAAAGTGGTGCCAAGAAGGACTCAATATAAACGCGCAGAAGACTGTGGTCGTCCCGTTTACTAACAGAAATAAAATTTCCCTTCGGGAAATTAACTTCAACGGAGTCACGCTCAACTACTCTGACAAAGTCAGATACCTGGGAGTAATTCTAGATAGAAGACTGAAGTGGAATGGACAACTTGACTATACCATACAAAAAGCGACCAGGGCTATGTCGGCCTGCAATCGCATGTACGGTAAGACTTGGGGACTAAAACCAAACATGGTCCTTTGGGCATACTCTGCTATAGTTAAGCCCATTACATCGTATGGGTATGTATATGTGCCACCGCTGCCCTTGAGGTTATTTTGGGACTACCTCCCCTCAACCTACAATTAGAACAGGTGGCAGTAGGGGAGGCCCTAAGACTCAGGGCGGCGCAGGGTCCTGCATCGAAAGAGGAGAAAGAACATCTTAGTATCCTCAACCGGGCAGGATATCCGGACATTATAGCAGCCGTTACCGACAAATGCACAAAAACACTCCAGTTCGAAAGAGATTTTAATCTAAGGGTACCCCAAAGAAGAGAATCGGAGGAAAAAAAATTCTGATAAATCAGAATGAGCTAAACTGGTTCGCTAATGGCTCCAAATCAGAGAATGGTATGGGATCGGGCATTCTTGGCCCCAACAATCGAACACTCATCCTTTTAGGTAAGTACTCTAGTAGTTTCCAGGCGGAGGTCATGGCCATTCTAAGTTGCGAGGAGCTCATCCGCATGAAAGGGATGAAGGGAGCAAAAATTAACATTTGGTCGAACAGCCAAGCTGTGATCTGTGCAATTGCAGCAAACGCAATCACTTCTAAGATGTTCTTGGAATGTCACGACTCGCTAGGAAGGCTAGCAAAGAAAAATAAAGTTACCCTTGGATGGGTACCGGGCCATGCAGGAGTTAAGGAAAATGAAGAAGCCGATGCATTGGCAAAGAAGGCCTCCAACGATCCCTTCCTGGGACCTGAACCATGCCTTGGTATTCCCATGGCCACAACCATGGAGTATACAAGGAATAAATTAAACGTAGACTGGACGGAATACTGGCAAAATCTGTCAGGCCTTAAATAGTCTAAAAAGCTTGTCAGCTTCTCCTGGAAAAAATCCAAAACCATGAGAAACCTTGATAGAACAGATCTTAGGGCAATAGTAGCTATTCTAACAGGTTACGGACTATTTCGCTACTCGCTGTCTAAGATGGGGCTGGTTGAAGATATCACATGCAGGTTCTGTATAGAAGAAGAAGACGAAACCTCAGAACAAATCATAGGCGAATGCCCAGCGTTGGTGAGACTCAGGAAAATCATCTTTAGTGAAGAAATCCTTTCCACCGAGGAATTAAGGTACAGTACTGCGTCCCGCATCTTGAGGTTTTTTAAAAAGCTCAAGATGGACACAATTATAGAGGCCCAAGGCCTCAGGGGTCTGGCACAACAGTTCGTTCTCCGGAAAAAGTGTCTAGGAGAGGCAAATAAGCTTACCGACCCCACTTCACTAATCTGAAATCTTAAATCCAGGAGACAACTTCGTCTTCTCGTTGCCACTTTATCAATTTCGTCACATCACCTTTTATTTCTTCGTTATATAGCCGACAAACTGTCATACCCAACGCAGATGCATGCAAATAATAATTTCCATTCTGAGTTGCTGCAATCACTATCGTTTTTTGGGGTTCTATCCCAAACATACCATCCGGATTTCTACTTAAAAAATCAGCCAATACGTTTTCTGATCCCTTTACACTGAAAAACAAAAGGTAGCTCTACCGTACCTGTCGGTAGTACCACTGGCTTTAACGGGTTACGCTTACTTTACCGACCGTTTGGTGGTGCTATCGGTCCCGAAAGGGAGCGCACTCTTCCCTTCGCATAGTCTGTGCACGAACTTAGTACATATACGATAGAGTTAACGCGTGAAGTAGGATTGCAGGCTTTCGAAAAGGGACGTCTACCGTACCTTTTCAAAGTACGATTCATTTCTGTTTATGTGAACAATATTCTGCTGTGGAAACATGGACATGTTCAATGTGATTCTTAAATTTTAACCCACTTCATTAACCGGCATTGTTTGTATGAACATGTACATATTTATCATAAAAAAACGAAATCATCTCTTAAAAAAAACCCGAGTAATAATTGCAAGGAAAATTTTTTATTTTCAACGTAATTTGAAATTCTTACCGTATGTATTAACGCGTATTAGGTATATCCCCGCGTTTAAGTAGGGCGAATGCCCAATCCTTAAGTAACCGTATCCCACCGGCGATTTGGATCGGCTGCCCGACCAGTTTGGGAGCGCTGCCTTATATTTATAAAAAATATATACTTACAATTTCTTTAAACACTTACAATATTTTAAAAAGTATATAATAAATAATTTAAATAGCATATAATAAATGATAATATTATTTTGACCAAATGCTTTTTTTAATTTTTATTATTTTTAAGCATTTTTTTAAAGCTAAATAAAAAAGACTTAGTCACAACAACATTCCAAATAATGGACATTGAATAGGTATAATTTTATTATAGTTACAGATCATTTTTCGTAATATTAGTTACTATTTTGAATCGGAAAAAAAATATTATTACACATTAATTTCATTTTTGGCGGACAAATAAGAAGTCAAAAACTGTGGCAAAATAACTTTGGAAAATTATGTATTCAATACTACTAGTTTAGACAATGTGTTACCTTTTTATTATTACTTTCATAATGTCGTTTTCGCAGCATTTTTTAATTTTAATTATATTTAAGCATTATTTAAAGATTCATGAAATTAGAGTAAGTAAAAACAACATTCCAAGTATTGGAAAATGGATGGCTATGATTGCATTAGTCACAGATCTTTTGCATAATATAAGCTACTATTTTATATTCGTAAAAAGTATTGTGACATATTAATTTCATTTTTGGCGGATAAAGAAGAATTAAAAACATTTTGGCAATATCTTCCAAATATGGTAATACAACTGTAATATACAACTATATAAATAAAAGTAGAGAAAACACGTTTCAGTTTTATTTAACGTCATATTCGTCAAAATAAGTTACAGAAAATACCGTAAGTTAGGTTAAAAAGAAAATTAAAAATTCTTTTAAAAAATATACAATAAATAATTTGAATAGCATTTAAGAAATTACAATAAATTCATAATTATAAAAATAAAAAAAAAAGCATCTACGAGTACGCGAACTACAAAAGTTATATTCATCAGTCGAGCGCTTTAACCACTCGGCTACTACAATCCTTTACGGGATAAGCCGCAAAGCGGCTGATAAACTGCTAACCGCAGTCATATATTAGAAACATGAACAAGCAAGGACTGTAGATTTGCTGCCGGCGCTCGACTGTGCCTCCAGCCGCCAAACGCGCCCAACCTGCGCACATCTGTGCGCGAAAAATCCTCGATATCCCATTACTGATAACATACTGATGGTACTGGATACCAATAGATGTTATCCGCTATCATCAATATGTTATGCCGTAAGATCTATTTCTCTCCGTGTAAGAAATTACAAATTGCTGTAATGTTAATTAATTAATTATAGAAAACTGTCAAGCATAAGAGTTGTCTTTCAATGTCGGGTATATACATTTTTGACACACAATTGCAACTTGTAAATGTAGTAAATGCGAATTCTTAAAAAATAGAATATACATAAGAAATGTAATTGCTACCAAAATGCGTCTACGTAAGCACGTAATTAAATTAATAATATCTGCAATAGATGTTATATTAATCCTTTAATTAATTCATTTTAAGCTAAAATTATATTTCATACTTTCTAAATATAATAGATATTCCATACATAGACATAAATAAAGAAAGCAGATACGAAAACACACAATAATACATTATTGCGCTATATTTGCTTTTCAAACAGCGCGCCGCAATGCATCAGCGTTGTGAATGGGTAACTTCTCGGCCAGTCGAGAGTCATGGGAGACAGAGATAGCCGAGCCTCTACTTTAGCGGCGTCATTGTCTAATCGGGTGCACATATCCTGCCTGCTTTCGACCCAATGAGCGGTCTATACTTCTAAGTCTATGAGCTGAAAGCACGATTTAAGCATTTACATTGTTCTTAAGTCAACTTGGACCCCGACTTGGAAAATTCGATTCTTAGGAAAGAACTCAAGTATCACTCAATGACTATGACAGATGAGAATCTTATAACCATTTAAGAATTACTTTATGAAGTATATCTCCTTTTCCCTGTCTTAAGAATAACTCATTTCTTCACTGTGAAATAGAGCTACCATCTTAAGAACTCATTCAAGTAGTACTTCATGGTAAGTGTTTCTCACACGACGACTACGAATTCGGGTCTTAAATATTGCTTATCTGAGAACAGACTTAAGGCTGTTAGGTAGGTATAAATATGTTATTCGCGTCTCTGTGCAAGTAAAAAGAAGGAATGATATTGCGGTCTATAGCAAAACGTCTAATGGTAAGTATTATAGCAGTGTTAATGTTACAAAATTGACGTATAAATATTAATTTCGGATGATATTAAACTAATAAAATGTATTAATTAATTATAAAATAAATAAGATCTCAAAATCTGTCAAATGTATTTGGCAAAAATTATACAGGTTACTGACAATTAAAAGATTGAAGTTTTAAAATTTAAATAATATTAATGAAAAATTATAGCATTAAACGATATTCATTGATATTAAGATATTTTATTTTTATTTTCTGCAGCATTTTTTAACCTTAATTTAAAATTTTGAGTAACACTCGTACGACAGGTTTCACTCGATTTGCATAATCCCATATGTGATTGAACACTGATCAACGACTAAAAATTCCAGCCTCAGTCTCAAGTCTCCAAATCGAGTTTGGGATCTCGATACCTGTCAGATGTATGGGACAAAAATTGTATAGGTTACCGATGACCAAATAATTTTAGTATCGAAATTTAAGTAATATTAATAAAAAAAATAATACAATTAAACGATATTTGTTGATATTAAGATGTTGTATTCTGCTTTTCAAGAACTTTTCTTAATTAAAATTTTTAATTTTTATCAACACAGATTCTGAAATCTCGAAGTCGATTAGGAGACTTGAATCGATGTTATGAGAATTTAAATGTAGTATTGTTATTCCAGTCATTGTTTTATTAACAAACAAGAAAATTAAATTATGCTGGATATGAGGAGCATTCATTGACAACAGCATGATTTTTTGCAGTACAGATTAAGTATGAATAAGTGTAAATAAAAAGCAAAGAGCTTAATTAAATAACAAAATTTAATGTTAAAATTAACATTGAATTTAATATAATTCAAACATTTTAAAATATTAATAAATTTTATAACATAAAAAAAGGAATTATAACAAATGTTCGAAATGACCACCTCGCATTTCGATGCACAGGTGTGCACGCCTTATTAAGTTGGTGGTTGCTCGCTGAATCATTTCCGGTGACACGGCCTGAAATACATTTCGTATTTTTGCCTCCAGTTTTTCGAAAGTATTGCATGGTTGCCGATACACGCATTCTTTTATGTATCCCCAAAGAAAATAATCCAAAGGATTCAGATCTGGGGAACGTGCCATTAAATAATTTGATTTTTCAAAGTGAGTTTCGCTTGGAAATTTAAAGTTTGACGTGGTCGCATTTTTTATGTATAGGTGGCACACATTCGGGCAAAGGCTCAAATTACTTCTTATCATATAGGTAATGTACCTCTGTTGTGTGGTTTCTTAAAAACCAATGTGAAAAAAATTATCTAAGGTTGATTGCTAAATTGTCAACTATAAAAAAAAGTTATCTCGCAAGTTTGAAGGTATATAATTTTATTCCTCAGTGAGGCACATCATTAAGTTAAGGATTTTTCATTTGTTTACATCCCCAAATACTTCCACAAAAAACCACAGACCATTAAAAAAAAGGTGCAAAAAGTTTCAGGGTTAAAACTGAAAAAATGTAGTGAGTGTCGCGCACCAAAAACGGGCAAATTCACTATTTTTATTTACTCTCATTGTTTTCTACATATCTGTAATTAGTAATAAACACTTATTACATGTAAAACGAACAAAAATTTGTTGATCTGTCGTGTTGCAAAGTTATATTTAAAATTTTTAAAGTATCATAATGAGCGACAACATAAAGTTTAAAAATTCTACAACAATGCCCATATACAGGGTGTCCCATTTTAATCGATACACGTAAATAACTCCTCAGGGAATCCTCCAATCGAAAAAATGGTAGAGACTGAAATTGTTGAAAATCGAGGGGGATCTCGAACGGTGACCTTGAATACGACCTTGAATGCGATTTTAAATGTCATTTGAAGGTCAACATTGATTTTTTCAGTAGAAACCCCAATTTTTTATTGCAGGAATAAAAAGAGCGGGAAATTTTACGTTCAGAATGATATGTTCTATAGGGGCATCAAAAGTCATTTCAAGGTCAAGCAGTCAGTTTATCAATATCCACGTACGTAATTCCTGTGACAATGTCAGAGAAAAAAAATCGTACAGATGAAAGTTGTAGGAAATCGAGGGGGAAATCGAACGGTGACCTTGAATGCGATTTTAAAGTTCATTTGAAGGTCAACATTGATTTTTTCAGTAGAAACCCAATTTTTTTTATTACAGGAATAAAAAGAGCGGGCAATTTTACGTTCAGAATGATATGTTCTGTTGGGGCATCGAAAGTCATTTCAAGGTCAAGCAGTCAGTATATCAATATCCACGTACGTAATTCCTGTGACAAAGTCAGAATAAAAAAATGGTAGAGACGAAAGTTGTAGGAAATCCAGGGGAAAATCGAACGGTGACCTTGAATACGACCTTGAATTCGATTTTCAAGGTAATTTGAAGGTTAACTTTGTTTTTTTTTCAGTAGAAACTCTATTTTTCTATTGCAGGAATGAAACGAGCGGGAAATTTTTATTTATAATGATATGTTGTGTAGGGACTTTTAAGGTAAAAAAAATGTTTTAAAGAGTACGTAGAGTTACAAAGACTCCGGATTCTAAAAACGCAGAACATTGTGCGTCTAAAACCATGTAGTTAATTTAAATCCAAAGAAATGATTTCGTTCGATTCAGTAGACGTAAAATACCATCATTGCTAAATCAGCGGTTTTCAGGAAAAAACAGTAAGGGGAGGGGGGTTAAATAACAAAAATGTTGAAAAAAATTTGTCACAGGAATTACGTACGTGGAGATTGATAAACTGACTGCTTGACCTTGAAATGACTTTCGATGCCCAAATAGAACATATGATGTTGAACGTAAAATTTCCCACTATTTTTATTCCTGCAATAAAAAAATGGGCTTTCTACTGAAAAAAATCAATGTTGACCTTCAAATGACCTTCAAAATCGCATTCAAGGTCATATTCAAGGTCACCGTTTGATTTCCTCCTCGATTTCCTACAACTTTTGTTTCTACCATTTTTTATTCTGGCCTTGTCACAGGAATTACGTACGTGGATATTGATAAACTGACTGCTTGACCTTGAAATGACTTTCGATGCCCCAATAAGACATATCATTTTGAACGTAAAATTTCCCGCTCTTTTTATTCCTGCAATAAAAAAATTGGGTTTCTACTGAAAAAATGAATGTTGACCTTCAAATGACCTTTAAAATCGCATTCAAGGTCACCGTTCGATTTTCCCCTCGATTTTCTACAACTTTCGTCTCTACCATTTTTTATTCTGGCCTTGTCACAGGAATTACGTACGTGGATATTGATGAACTGACTGCTTGACCTTGAAATGACTTTCGATGCCCCAATAGAACAGAGCATATCATTGTGAAAGTAAAATTTCCCGCTATTTTTATTCCTGCAATAAAAAAAAATGGGGTTTCTACTGAAAAAATCAATGTTCACCTTCAAATGACATTTAAAATCGCATTCAAGGTCACCGTTCGATTTTCCCCTCGATTTCCTACAACTTTCGTCTCTACCATTTTTTCGATTCGAGGATTCCCTGACGAGTTATTTACGTGTATCGATTAAAATGGGACACCCTGTATATTGTTTATAACGTCCCAGTGAAGGTCTATATAAATTATCAACACGATTAGAGTGGCGCGAGGCTTCGATCATCTACTATATATGACAGTAAAAAATTTGAAAAACAGCTCGCCAAATCGGCAAAGTTCAAATGGTCATAAAATGGACAATTTTATTCGCCCCATCTAGTATGAATATATATTGTTTATAACATCCCAGAGAAGGTCTATATTAATTACACAGGGCCACAAAATTAAGGGGGGGTCCAGACGAGAGAACTACACTAGTTGATTCTTATAGATTTTTGGGTGCTGAAAACGAATCCGACGTCCAAATTTGCCTATCACGTCAGGATTTTGTACAATTTAGGGTTAAATAGGCAAAAAATACACTTTTTGGCAATATTTACGGTTAATTTCCGGTAACCACAAATTTTATTTCAAAAATCCTTCAGAGGCATCCAAAAGTATAAGAAAAGACCTTTCAAATGCATTTTTGGAATTGTCCCTACGATTTTTTTTGGGTAAGTTATGATGTTTTGAAGTTGCGCTCTGAGCGTTCTGTTTTCAAACTGTTCAATAGGCGAATCCAGGCGTAGCCGCGCTAAGATTCCCTGGCCTTTTAAAATTCCGCGTAGTAGTTATCTTTATTGCCGGTAGGTGACGACTTGACTTTCACAATTCCGTGCCAGATCCGATAAAGAAAAGATTTCTACGCGATACATTAGCGGGATCGCAACACGAAATAAATTACTGTTTATTTAATTTGTAATATTTTTACATCTTCGTTTCTTTAATGTAATATTTAAAAGGTTCTTATATCAGATGTATCATTTGATGTATATTTACGTTTAGAGACTGAGCTTCGCGAGCATATAAAATTCAAAATTTATTACAATGTTAATTTAATCTAATTATTTAATATTTTTTTACGTGGGAATTGCTTGCATTTACGATTGGTATTGTTACGTAAAGATGGCTTCGAAATATTCTTGTAAAAATAGCTCGAATGCATTTTGCTATATGTGTGGAAATTTTGAAGTTGGTAAATATAGAAGATCTATAAATGAAAAGAGAAAAACATTATATTATAACTGTTTTGGCATAACCGTACGTAATCAAGATAAAACATGGGTTCCGCATATACTATGCAATTCTTGTGATATATCTTTAACTCGTTGGAATACAGGTGATAAAAAGCCGTACAATTTAGTGCGCCAATGAAGTGGAGGATGCCCACTAACCATCTAACTGACTGTTATTTCTGTTTGTCTGATGTACAAGGGTTCAATAGTAAAAATAAAATGAACATAGTGTACTCGAATGTGACAACAGTTACTCGACCTGTTGCGCGTCTAATGAATGATGTTGGTGACCAAACACAAGAAAATTGTGACGTAGAAAATGAAAATGCATATGTAGCTGCTGATTCCGATTTTGAACCATCTACTTCGACATCCTCTAAAATCGTACAGAAGTTTCAACCTTATACTCAAGGTGAATTGAATGATCTCGTACGAGATTTAGGTCTCTCTAAAGAGTCGTCAGAACTACTAGCCTCTAGGTTCAAAGAAAGAGGTGGATTAAATCCTGGTGTTAATATTACGTTTTATAGAAACAGAGAACACGAATTTCTAAAATACTTTTCAAGTTATGAGTCGCTTGTATTTGCTGCAATGTAGAAGGATGCTTTCAAGAACTAGGAAGTATGTATGATTCAAATGACTTTAGACTTTTTATAGACTCATCAAACAGAAGTCTAAAAGCAGTGTTATTGCATAACGGCAATATGTTAGCACCTATACCAGTTGCACATTCGGTGACCTTGAAAGAAAAGTACGAAAATTTGGAACTTCTTCTGGATAAAATTAAATACCATGAACACAAATGGCTTATATGCGGAGACCTAAAAGTCGTATCTATGTTGCTAGGGCAGCAATCGGGGTTCACGAAATTCCCTTGTTTTTTGTGCGAGTGGGATAGCCGTGCTCGAGATAAACATTACACAGACTATAAGTGGCCACCAAGAGAAAGCTTGCAACTTCATGTAAAAAATATAATAAAAAAGAATTTAGTTGATCGAAACAAAATCATATTGCCTCCATTACATATAAAGCTTGGAATAATGAAGCAGTTTGTAAAAGCTTTAAATAAAGAGGGGAATGCTTTCAATATATTTGCCTAAAATTTACAAATTTATCGGATGCTAAATTGAACGCGGGTATTTTTGATGGACCTCAAATTCGATCCCTAATGAAAGATCAAAATTTTGTTAAATCGATGAATGAACTCGAGAGAAAGGCATGGTGTAGCTTTAAAAATGTTGTTGAGAAGTTTTTAGGTAATAAAAAGGATGTACAATACAAAGAAATCGTTGAGAATATGATTTTAAACTTTAAGAATTTAGGGTGTTTAATGAGCGTTAAATTGCATTTTTTGCATAATCATTTGGATTACTTCCCTAATAATCTTGGAGATTTCAGCGAAGAACAAGGCGAAAGATTTCACCAAGACTTCAAGGAAATAGAGAGAAGGTTTCAGGGTAGGTGGGATGTTCACATGATGGCCGATTACTGCTGGACATTAAAAAGAGAGACGAGTGAATCGCATAAAAGGAAAGCAATAAGACGATCTTTCAAAAACAAAAAAAATCGTCATTCTGGAAATGATTAGAAACATTTAATTAAGATTTAATTAATATTTATAACAATCGAGAGTTATTTATATATATATATATATATATATATATATATATATATATATATATATATATATATATATTCATATAATAAAATAGATTCCTGGTGTTGGTGCCTCCATCCTAATGATGGGTAAATCCTTTAATTAGAAATATTTAAATTAAATAGATTCTGGTGTCGGTGCCCCCATCCTAATGATGGGTTAGTCCTGTGACGAAGTGGTACCTCCACGTGGTGCAGGATGGATAACGCTAAACTCACTTCAAAATTCTTTTGTAATAAATGAGAACAAAACAAAAACAGCTATTTTTTATGTAACATACAAAAAATCAAAATAATGAGAAGATTTACCACTTGTAGTCAAAATTGATTACTAACTAAACTCTAATCCTTTTGACGCGGAAAAATATTGTTATTAATTTGTAATCAAATAAATAATGCTTCTTAACAATTTCTGTGACCTTAAACTTAAAAAAAAAAAAATATTGTTGGAAAGAAGAAAACAATAGATTATTCTTTGTCTGAGACATGCAAGTTAAAATGGACAAGGATTCTTAGCGCGGCTACGCCTGGATTCGCCTATTGAACAGTTTGTAAACAGAACGCTCAGAGCGCAACTTCAAAACATTATAACTTAGCCAAAAAAAATCGTAGGGACAATTCCAAAAATGCATTTGAAAGGTCTTTTCTTATACTTTTGGATGCCTCTGAAGGATTTCTGAAATAACATTTGTGGTTACCGGAAATTAACCGTAAATATTGCCAAAAAGTGTATTTTTTGCCTATTTCACCCTAAATTGTACAAAATCCTGACGTGATAGGCAAATTTGGACGTCGGATTCGTTTTCAGCACCCAAAAATCTATAAGAATCAACTAGTGTAGTTCTCTCGTCTGGACCCCCCCTTCATTTTGTGGCCCTGTGTTATCAACTCGATTACAGTGGAGCGAGGCTTCAAATCATCCATTATATATGTCACCGAAAAGTGAGAAAAACCGCTCTTGGAAACGGGAAAGTTCAAATGCGCATAAAATGCACAATTTTAATTTGCCCCATCTAGTGCGAATATATATTGTTGATAACGTCACATATAAGGTCTATATAAATTAACAACTCTGTAACGGTGATCTCGAGTCCCCCGTAGGAAGAGTAGATCACCGCTGTACCGTCCTCTCGGGCACGAACCACTAATGTCATACATATGCTTTGTATTTACAGAGCCAGAGAGGCAACGAGCCAGCGAGCGACGCCGCAGGAAGAGAGAGAGAGAATTTTATCTACTCTTCCACCAGCCCCTAGTTCTAAATTACGAAATTATTGTTCCTCATTTTTTCGGGTGGCAATAATAAGTAAGTCCACAAAAACAAACGGGCACAAGTCTCAAAATAAATAGACAAAATTTAAAAATAAAATATTGTGCCACATCAATAAATTTTGAATATCCGGCGCATTATCAGTCAGATAATTCAAAAGTAGTAGTGCTTACTATAAAAGGCACATTCTAAAATTGCATCTCCGTTATACGGATCGAAGCAAATAATCAATATTATAAATTGATTAAGAGTAGTGTATACACATTATAGTGTACATAGAACAGTTCCTTCGGAACCTAATTAAATTGAAAAATAACAATTTCGGCACGAAATTAAAATTAAAAATACTCGAGCCAGTAGAAACGTGTACATATTTTCTATATTTTTTGTGTCACCCCTAGCACACGCAGTTCCTACCATTTTCTCCGAACAAAAACGGAAAATAAATAACATATTTTTTTAAAAATAAAAGTCACTAAGAGAAAGGAATTACTACTCCAAGTACTTCAATCGAAAATTTCTTATTTCGAAAACGTTTAGTATTTAGAAAATATAAATAAACATATTTATGTGTAAATTAATATTTACAACATATACATGTGTAACATATTGTAAAACATATAAGTATATACAATACATATAGAGATAGCATGTAAATAAGTCAGGGGAAGAGAACCGTGACAACTCGGAAGATTTTATTAGTGCGCGGACACCAAAGTGTCAAAATCTCGAAACTAGTATTCGTGCGCGAATAAAATAGATTCAGCATGAAAAGTGAAGTGTCAAATAATCCATAGTGAATAAAAACAAAATGGCACAAAATAATGACGATCTAAGGACCCCGGAAGAGGAACTGGCAGACCTGCCAGTAGTTGAATGGGCTCTAAATTTAACAGTTCATGAATTAGATGAGGCCGGAAATCCGGAAGATGAAGGAATTACCGGCTCGGTCGAAAATAGAGTGGCCAGAAAACGCGAAAAGGAAAACTTCCAAGCCCGATTGAGACAAAAAGAAAACAAAGGAGGGGTGGACTCGCAAGGGTCCCGAGAACGCGAAGCCATCTGTTTCCCCGAGAAGAACGTCACCGCCAATCGACAGAGCCGCCTCGTCAGGACCGGTCGGCTCGACGCTGGTATGCTGGACCTGCCAACTCCCAGGGTACACAAAGAAGACTTGCCCAAGATGCACGGGAAACCGGCAAGGGAGCGCGTCGCTACGCCCCCCAGAGCCCGTGTAAGGACCTCATCAGGCGATGATCCTAGGGATCGCCAACAAGTGGCCCTGGAAGATACTCCCATCGCAGCGAGTGCCACCCCGGAAGAACACTCTCGATGGTGGCTAACGGTTAGGATCCAAGAGTTTGACCTGAAGGCGTTATTTGATCCTGGTGCGGCTCGAACAGCCATAGGCACGATTGGACTGCAGGTCGCAGACGTATTCAACCGATGGTAATGTCAAACTTAGATATGGAGTGTTTGCTCGGCGCCGACTTCCTACGGGCCTTCGACGCCATTCTTCATCCCCGGCAAAATCTGTTGTACGTGGAAGGAGCGTCGGATGGCCTCGGAGTCGAAGTGGCGAGCGAGACTCGGTAGGAATAACGAGAGCAACGGCAGACGAGAAGAAATGTCTGGAGAGCTTGCTCAAAAACTGGATCCCGCAATAGGGCCCGACTATAGGATGCACGCACCTCATCGAGCACGACATTGTGCTAAAGTCAAACGTGGTACCGATAATATAACGATACTACCGCGTGTCGAAGAAAATTGAGGAAGAGATGCACTCGCAAGTGGATCGGATGCTCGAGGAGGGTATCATTGAACCCTCAACCAGCGGGTGGTCCAGCCCAGTAGTGATGGTCCGAAAATCAAATGGTACCTACCGCAAACTCAATGCGGTAACGGAAGCAAATGACTACTCGATCCCATATATGGAAACGATCCATCGGAAGCTGCAAGCAGCTCGCTACATTTCGAACTTGGACCTTAGTAGTACCTACCATCAAATTAAGATGCGGGACGCGGCGAAGTCGTTGACGGCGTTTACAGTCCCCGAAAAGGGCGTCTTCGATTTTAATCGAATGCCCTATGGACTCACCCGAGCGCCGGTCACCTTTGGGGCCCTATTGGACGAGTTCATTGGCCCGGAACTGGAACCCCACGCCTTCGCTTACCTCGACGATATTATCGTGGTATCAGAGACATTCGAGGAGCACTTACGATGGTTAGCTCACGTGCTCACCCGAATTCAAGGTGCAGGACTCACCATCTATCAGGAGAACTTGAAACAGCTTCGCAGGTTCCTGGGGATGGCCTCATGGTACCGAAAATTCCTGGAGGATTTCGCGACGATCGTAGAGCCCCTAACGGGCCGGACGAAGAAGAGCGTGAAGTACGAGTGGACATTCACTTGCCGAAAAGCTTTCGAGGAAGTGAAGGCGATGATGGCTACCGCACCCGTATTGCAACGCCCAGATTGGAACGCGCCGTTCACAGTCCAGACGGATGCAAGCGACACAGGGAGCGGTCCTGACGCAAGAGATCGGCAATACGGAGAGGGTGCTGATGTTCGCGGGTCGGACGATGACTCCCGCGGAAAGAAACTAATGGGGAGTGCCTCGCAGTATTATGGGCCATCCAGAAGTTTCGCCCATACATCGAGGGTTATCGCTTCACTGTAGTGACGGATCACCACAGCCTACGTTGGCTCTGTAATCTTCGGAACCCGTCCGGACGGTTAGCCCGGTGGGCTCTACAGTTGCAAGGGTACGGTTACACGGTCGAACATAGACAAGGTGCCCTCAATCATGTGCTGATGCGTTATCACGCATGTATGAAGACGATGTACCCCAACTGTGCTCCGTAGAAGAGCCGGAGACGGAAGGCGAGGTAGACGACTGGTACCGGCGATGAAGGCAAGAGATTCTCGCTGCACCCACAGAGAGTCCGTTTTGGAAAGTGGTAGGTAACCGAATCTAGTCATATCGACCGGACCCTACTATTGAAGACGTCGTCGGAGATGATGACACCTGCAAGATGGTGCTGCCGAAGAGTAAACGGAAGGCAGCCTTGGAAGAGTGTCAAAATGCGGCGACGGCAGGTCACCTGGGGCGCAAGAAAACGTACGTGGCGATGCAATATTGGTGGCCCGGTATTTACAAGGACGTGGCCCAATTTGTAAAAGGCTGTCACGTGTGCCAGGTCTGTAAGGTACAACAAGTGGCTCCTGCCGGACTGATGGGTCGACGAGTAATTACTCACCCGTAGGAAGTAGTCGCAGGAGACCTGATGGGTCCGTTTCTACGGAGTAAAAAAGGTTTCAAATTTCTACTAGTTCAAGACGATCTATTTACCCGGTGGGTCGATTGTGTCCTGATTCGAAAGGGAAACGCCCCCACAGCAGTGAAGAATCTAGGACGGGTCTCTCTACGCTACGGGACACCTGACTTCTTACTCACTGATCAGGGCCTAGAGTTCAAAAACCAGGTACTAGATGGGTTCCTATCTGAAAAGGAGGAAATGAGGTGGGGAGGAAACTAACGCCGACCTACCACCCACAAGGGAACCCCGTGGAAAGGGTCAACCGTACACTAAAAGGCATGATACGGGCATTTGTGGAGGCGGATCACCGGACGTGGGATGAGCACATCGACGAATTTACTTTCGCCCATAACACAGCCATTCACGATTCCACCGGATTCAGCCCCGCCATGTTGATGTACGGACGATAACTTGAAGTTCCAGGTTTACTGCGCCGGAAAGAAGAAAGAGCAGCGCAGAAGGAACAGACCCGGGTGGCGCTGTAGAAATGGGAACAACGGATAGACAAGTTGCGTAAATTCCATTGAGAGGCCCACGACAATGCCCAGGCTGCACAACAGCGACAGGGTAAGTATTACGACGCCAAACGACGCGACGTAACCTTCAAGGATCTCGCATTAGCCCGACCATTCCCGTAACTCTTAATCTCTAGGCAGGGCCGAAGGCCAAACCGCCCGGGTATGCGGTATACCCGGAGTGTTGAAGGTAGAGGAGTGTCCCAACGCATATGTACACCGAAGGAAGGCTACCCAGGGATAGGGGCCGGAATTGTAAATAAATGGAATGATATAGATAAGCGTGCGTGTTCTCTGATTTGGGAAGAGTAGATCACCGTTGTACCGAACTCCCGGACGCGAACCAATAATGTCGTACACATGCTTTGTAGTTACAGGGCCAGAGAGGCAAGGCGCCAGCGAGCGACGCCGCAGGAAGAGAGAGAGAGAGGGAGAAAGAAAGAAAGAGAGAATAAGTAGGAGCACGCCGCGCCGGTCGCGTGGTCGTTCCCAGGTAGAATCGAGAGAGAAGCCGTCGCGCGCGGAATGGGGGCGAGATCGACGCGATCCGGGGTTTTTCTTAAGTACCAACGTCAAGCACTTAACCAAAGTTCTAAGGAAAACGCGAATTAAGGACAGGGCCCGGCAAGTTACCGTGTGCGTCTGTAAACAGAGGTGCAGGTGGGACGAATTGTCCCGGTTGTAGGGAACGAGTTGAAGCCCGGACGAGAAACGGTGTCACCGAAGCGGCCCGAGCGAGGAGGACCTGCGAGCGGCCATTTTTGCATGTAATTACCACTCGAGTGCTGTGTAGACCGGTGTGCCAATATCTCTGTCTCTCTTTCTCTCTCGACCTCCACTTCGCGAGCGTAAGTGCGAGAGAGACCGCGAGTCTCCGGTAGCGAGCCCGGGTGCCGGTGTTGACTTTTGCCGAGGCGTTACGCGTCGTGACCGCGAGTCGAGTAACAATCGTACCATTCTCTTTGTTTTTGTTACTTTACTTCCCGTTAAAATAAAAGTGGTTGTGTCTAATGTGAATAACTTCGCGTTCAATTTCTTTCTGGGACAACCTTTCCCGGGGATACTGTAACGGCCCGTCTCTTTCTTGCCACCACGCGGGAGCTAGTCGGTGGACAGAGACTTCGCCGCGGGTTGCGTCCGTTCCAGGACGTCGGGAGTATTCGGGCCGGATAAAAGTCGGGACTCCGTCCCGGAGCTTTTCGTGTGCCCGAAGACGCCCGAGAGCGCATAAGTGTCGGCGAAAATAATCACTCCGTTACAACTGCATTAGAGTGGAGCGAGGCTTCGATCATCCACCATATATGACAGTAAAAATGTTGAAAAAGCGATCGATCGTCAAAAGGTAAAGTTCAAATGGAAATAAAATGGGCAATTTTTATTTTCCCCGTCTAATGCGAATAGATATTATTTATGACGTCCGAGAGAAAGCTATACTAATTATCAACTCGATTAGTGGCCGAGAGGATTCGATCATCCACCTTATATGACACCGAAAAGAAAATCCGCTCGTGAAAACGGCAAAGTTCAATGGGCATAAAATAGAAGATTTTAATTTTCCCCATCTAGTATGAATATATATTGTTTATAACGTCCCAGTGAAGGTCTATATAAATAATCAACTTGATTAGAGTGGCGCGAGGCTTCGATCATCTGTCATATGATAGCGAAAATTTTGAAAAACCGCAAAGTTCAAATGGACATAAAATGGACAATTATAATTTGCGTCATCTGGAGCTAATATATATTGTTTATAACGTCACATAGACGGTCTACATAAATTATCAACTCGATTACAGTGGCGCGAGGCTTCTATCATCCACCATATATGACACGGAAAAGTGAGAAAACCCGCTCGTGAAAACGGTAATGTTCAAATGGACATAAAATGGACAATTTTAATCGCCCCATTTAGTGCGAATATATATTATTTAAAATATCCCAGAGAAGGTCTATATTAATTATCAACTTGAATAGAGTGGCGCGAGGTTTCGATCATCCACCTTGTCAATGATCGAGCAAAACGCGAAATGAATCTCGAGATTTCTTAAGCCGAGATTTAGAAGAACTAAGCGATCGAAATCGAAAGAAGGACGACGGCATGAAGACACCCGAATTTATATACCGCCGTTGCTAACGAGAATAAACAGCGGTTATTAGGGAACTACTTTCAATTGTTTTTTCCGGGCGTCTACGTTAGACATTGTCTAGAACATTCTAGATTCTTTCCATAATCAAATTGAAATATCGAAATGCCAAATTGTATTTTATCATAAATCTTGCTAACAAGATTAGATGAATCCTAATATATAAAAATGATGAATCAAATCCATAAATTCGGAGCACAAACATCCGTTCAATCATAATTCTATCAATCGGAGCATAAGCTTCCGTCTTCATAAATTTTCCACCAATTAGAGCGTAAGCACCTATTGGATTCGTGATTTCCACTGGATCGGATCACTAGCATCCGCCAAACTGGTATTTCCCCGAATCGAAGCACTGGCATCCGATTCTCGATACATATAAGTTTCCTCCAATTAGAGCACAAGCATCAATTGGGTTTATGGTTACCGCTAAATCGGAGCACTAGCATCCTAACTCTACTCTAATGGTACCATCTCGTCCAGGGAACACGCTTTCAATTATCCCTTTTCTTTAAGAATTTCGTGGATCCTGCTCCTCGACTACCAGTACGAGGTGTCCAGCGGCTAACTTTTGGGTCTGTTTTATCAATTTTTCTCGAGGTAAAAGTGTAGGCAAATATTCGCGGATCCAACGTTTACAAAACGCGTCCGCGAGAACTTGTACAAATTACCATTGTTTTCTTGGACAAGTTTCTCGAATCTCAAATCGTGGTAAGGACAATTGTCCGGATGAAACCCCAATCAGGAAATGATTAGGAGTTAAGGCTTGATTATCCCGAGGATCGGGCGATACGTGCGTGAGGGGACGTGAATTAACTGTGTGCTCGATTTCGGCCAGTACTGTGAGCAAATCTTCTTCTCGTGGAGCATGTTCCTTGAGTATGATATTCAGAGCTGATTTAACGGTTCGAATTTGCCATTCGAGCTAAGCGATGAAGCTAATTCAATATGAATCGCCCGAACGGTAATGCAGGTGAACAACACCCCCAACGTTTTTCACGACGGCTTCCGATCTTTATTTGCATGGGTCCAAAATAGTCTATTCCGCAATGCATAAACGGTCGTAGACGATGTCCGAATCGAGCTGAGGGTGATTCCGCCATAAGTGGCGCATTTGGTTTCGCACGTCTCATTTTGCAAACAAAACATTTCGAAACAACCGATCGCAACGCGGTTCGTAGTTTGGTTACCCAGAACTTTCTTCGGATTTCATTCACGACCGTCTCATGGCCACCGTGATTCATATTCTTATGATAGTGTTGGACGAGAAGACGAACTTAGGTATGAGCTCCGTCTAATATTACTGGCTTATTTTCAAAATCTTGACCCAAAAAATTCTCGACTGGCCCCTTAATTCGGAGTAAACCTTCATCATCTACAAACAGTGACAATTTTAAGATCGACCTTCGTCTATCAATTTCTCGACAGGCGTTCAATGCTACCAACTCGTTCCGAAAATTATCCTTTTGAATTTCGCAAATTCAGAGCCGCTCTGCCGCAAATAATTTTTCCGTATCCATCTTCCATAAAACCACTTTCATTAAAATGCCTGAAGTCCCGCAGAGTAACATATTTCTCTTTGTGTGAAGGTCTCGAGCAGATTATGCTACAGCCAATTAAGTTATGGCCTGCCACATTAAATGAGTCTATGTTAAAAGAAATAAAGATTTTTATAGCTGGACTGACCATCATAATGTCGATCAAAGTTGATGTCGTTGGAGTGGTTCACGTCGGTTTATCAATCAATTGATTTAAACCGCAGAGGTTCATCTCTTCAAACAACTTCGCAGAAGAAGGTTCATATTTAGATCACCGAGAATAATTAGTTTATCAGTAGTCGTGAAAAGAGTATTGATAGTAGTCTGTAGGGAATCAAGACATTTCAGTGATATATAAGGTGGTCTATAAATAGCACCAATAGTAATTTAATATGATGAAATTGAAAGGTGCACCATAATTGTTCAAGGTCATGTTGATCAGTACGCGGATGAAATTTTAAACAATGAAAATAATTTTTAAAAATAACTGCTACTCCACCACCCCGACCGCGAGACCTATCAGATCTTAAAACCGAATAACCCGGAATAGAAATATCAGAATCAGAAATGTTATTCTTCAGCCAAGTTTCAGAGGCATATAAAATATCGTATCCCAACGGGCACGAAGAACCCAAATGTTTCTAAAACGTTTTTAGAATGTTCCAGAAATGTTCCTAAAACGTTTTATGTCTGCAACATGGATGAAACGTTTATAAAACGTTCCGTAACAGTTAAAGACATAAAACGTTTTAGGAACGTTTCTGGAACATTCTAAAAACGTTTTAGAAACATTTGGGTTCTTCATGCCCGTTGGGATTTATGAATAAGTAAAATATCCTTAACCCTTTTTCGCCTGAAATCAGAAAAGCAGGTACATCAACTCCAGCACAGTTTCTGGAGTGAAAATAATTTTTTTTAATTTTCGAAATATACCTTTTCTACTATTTTCAAGTGTTCTCTATCGATTCCCGTCGAGAAAATGACGAAACAATGATTATTTATGCAACAATTTTGCAAAATAAAATAAACAATCCATGATTTTTAGGTCATTTTTTTTTCATTTTTTCCGATTTTCTCCCCCAAAACGGGGCACAATCAATGAAACGCATACGTAAAAGGTGATCCCGATTATTGAAGATAAATAATATACTGTAGGTAGAATATTTTTTAGAAGCAATGGCCGATTCAAAATGGCCACGGAACGAAACAAATTTATTCAAAATTATTAATTCCTTGAAATAGAGATCTTGGAAACTTTTTTTGAGTTTTATAATGATGATATAAATATTGACTGGTTATGTACGAAGATTATAATAATTTTGAGTTGATAAATTCAAAATGGCGGATCCGTAATGGCCACCGTATGCAAATCGCATCGCTCATATGCAACGTTATTGCATGAATCTCTTTCAAAGTGGAAAATATGTGTTCGATAATTACGAATATTATACACGTTCGTGCACAAAAAATTACAGCCCCTCGCCACCGAATTTTCAATCCATTTGTTTTTGCATAAATTGTAGCTTTCTATTCGCCAGTTCAATATTCAAAAGAGGTGTTGACAATTTTCTATTATCAGCATATAAATGTTTATTTTCTTCGAAGAGCTCTACCACTTTTAAATTTAAACTGTAAATTTTTTCTGCCTTATGTTCTATCGCATTCAATTAACATTAACCGCTTGTTTTGATCTTCAACAATGTTAAGAACATCCGAACAAAGATTCAGTTTATAACGTCCAAAAGAAGGTCTATGTTCATTATCAATTCGATTAGAGTGTCGCGAGGCTTCGATCATCCACCATATATAACAGTGAACAGTGAGAAAACCCGCTCGTGAAAGCGGCAAATTTCAAATGGACATAAAATGGACAATTTTAATTTTCTACAGCTAATGCGAATGCATATTGTTTATAACGTCCCAAAGAAGGTCTATGTTCATTATCAATTCGATTAGAGTGTCGCGAGGCTTCGATCATCCACCATATATGACACTGAAAAGTAAGAAAAATCGCACGTAAAAACGGCAAATTTAAAATGGACATAAAATACAATTTTAATTTGCCCCATCTAGTGCGAATATACAATTGTCGATAACGTCACATAGAAGGTCTTTATAAATTATCAACTGAATTAGAATAGCGAGAGACTTGGATCATCCACCATATGTGACAGTAAAAATTTAAGAAAACCACTCTTCAAAACGGAAAGTTCAAATGGACATAAAATGGACAATTTTAATTTGCCTCAGCTAGTGCTAAAATATATTATATATAACATCCCAAAAGAGTTCTATCTAAATTATCAACTCGATTAGAGTGGCGCGAGGTTTCGATCATCCACCTTATATGACACCGAAAAGTAAGAAAAAGCGCTCGTGAAAACGACAAAGTACGAATGGGCATAAAATGGACAATTTTAATTTGCCCCATCTAGGTATGAATATACAGGGTGTATCTAAAAGACCGGAATCGACCTACATCCGGAGGTAGGTTTTTTTTCGGAATCAATGGCGCTGGAAATAATTTTCTGGAATGTAGGTTTTTTTTTTTAATTCAACGTTAAAAACGTATTTATTTCGGAGGGATTGCCTCAGCGAAACAATTGAGATAAAGTACGATCGGCCTTTGTGCACTGTTTTAGTTCGTTCGCGGGATTTGTTGAGAATTGAAAATCAAATTCAAAATTCCCGGGAAAACAGGATCTCACTGACAAATGATGGCAGGGTATTCTATGGAAGAATTAAATAAATTAACAATTTTCGACCTGTTTCGCATGCTTTGTATTATTGCGAATTTGGAAAATTATTCTCCATATTGGCATAAATTTATAGTAAATATTCGACAAAAAATGTGTGGAATTTTCGAGAAATTTCAAAGTTTTAAATGAAAAACATAGCCTACTTGGATATAAAAGTTGGTATAACCAACTAGTTGATCCAACCAACAGTTGGTTATTCCAACTAACTTTTTTTCCGTGTACCAGATTCAGCAAAGGAAAATTAATTGTCTTTATCGGGTAAAAAAATGGCACGCGAAAAAAAATTTAATTTAAGAATTATTTAAAAAATAATTGAATTACTAACATTAGTATTATGATCCGAGTTAAAAATTAATTTCATCATTATATTATTTTATTCCTTAATTTCTTAAATGCCCATCATTAGTCTATTGTGAATAAAGCCGGATCATAACAACGCACCGATACATGCACGCTGTATAGAAAGCTGATGCGATTCTTGGAATGCTAATATTATTTAATTTCTGTTTCGTATATATGTTCTTATATTATAAATTAATATTTTAATGAATTATAAAAGTCTGAAATGTATTACACTGGAATTACGAATACTATTTTAATATTGTGGATTTTCCATTCCAATGTAATTTATGTAAAGTTAAATAAATATAATAATGATTAATGATAATAAAGGACAAAAAAGAAACCCTAATAGTATATGTTTTATTAGGCGGTCCAGCACCCGCGTTCCATCGTGATCTCGCGTTAGCTCGATTACAAACGCGAACTTGTTGTTATTCTAATGGCGCGCGAAGTCGAACACCGGAGCGCGCACTTACAAATGCCGGCGTTCCGCTCGAAGTTGATTACTACGAGCTTTGCGGACACGAGCCGACGAAGTTACTCGTTCCGCAGCTAAAAACTGTCTGTCCTGAGAACCCACTTCCTCGAGATCCGTCAAAGTGTCCGTGGACGGATCGACATCGTTCTCACACACCGTCAGCATTTCCTGGCCTGGGGACCTACTGAGCTTGTAGTTTTCGCGAGCAGGCGACCGTCGTCGAGTCCTGCGAATTGCCGATCTCTGCAGGTTCCCAGCCGAAAAATGTTGATCTGTTCCTGAAATGCAGTTAACCGAATTGTTCGAGAAGGGTCCCATGTCGTCACATGAGACCGAATGCATGGCGTTACCTTCCATTTAATCTGATATGTCGAAATTATTAATAGATATAAGATATACGTGTAATTATTAGTAGAATGTAGATGATCTACGATCGACGGATCGTACCAATAATAATATATTAAATTTTAATAAAATCTTTTTTTTTAATAATAATATTATTATCATTAATAGGTTTACCTCCAATAATAGAATTTATTTAAAACATTTTTTTCTAAATGAAATTATTATATATATAAATTTTATTATTATATTAATATATATAATAAGATCATCACTAGCATTAATTTTTTATACACGAATTTTTATTTATATAATTATTGAATATAATTTAATATTAAAATTGATAATTATGTAGGTGGTTTTGAAATGGCCGTTATGGTTCAAATTACAGCATATGATTTGAAAATTAATTTATTTCAAAAAGCATTTTTCGCCCAACGTTTCGACTTTTTTATAAGTCCTCTTCAACGGCTTCTGTTTTATATATATAATTTCTATTATGTTTCTTTTCTACCAGTTTTGTTAATTGTCTAGTATTTTAAACTCATTAAAGTTGAAATTGTGTCCAGTCTCTAACATATGTTTACTAAGTGCTGTATATTCTGTTTCTTTTTTCCAACCATTTTTATGTTCTTCTATTCTTGTCTCAATGTATCTTTTTGTCTGTCCAATATATGTTCCTGGGCATTCTGCACAATGCAGTTCATAAATAATGTTCGAAATTTTATTTTTGTCTGTCTTGTCAATTTTTGTATTGAATATGTGTCCAATTGAATTAAATTCTTTGTTTACTATATTGATAATGAATTTATTGAATATATGTTTAAATCTGTAATTTAACTTATTTATATATGGGATAACAATGAAATCTTTTAATTGTTGGACTTTATAGTCGTTGCTATTATTTGTTAATGTTTTTAGTCTATTATTGATAGTTTTATTTATAAGTGTTATGTTGCATTCATTTTTTATCAAAAAACTTTTTATGTATTTTAATTTTTTTTCGTGAAATGTTTATTATACCAGATTTTATGTGTATTGGATGAGACGAGTTAAAATTGATGTATCTATTGGAACATGTTTCTTTTCTATACCAATTGGTGATTAGACTACTATTATCATTTCTTAAAATTTCTATATCTAAAAAAGGTAGTTTATTATTTTTTTTCTTTTTCATAGTTGAATTGTAATTCTGACTGATAGCTATTGGAGGTATTTAGCAAAATATTAATATAATGTTTTGGATATATTAGAAAAATGTCATCCACATATATTTTGTAATAAACCGGTTTTTTAATTAAGGATGATAAAATCGTTCTTTCTAAATCGATCATTACAAGATCTGCCAGAGTCAGAGACAATGGGGACCCCATGGGTGTTCCTCTTTTTTGTTTATAAAATTGATTATTGAACGTAAAAATAGTGGTGTCCAAAAGTAGTTTAATCATGTCAACAAGTTCATTGATATCGATGTTGGTTATTTCGAGAAGTTCTCGTTTTCTAGATTTTATGCTCTGTATAATGCATTCATGAGGAATGTTTGTAAATAAATTTATAACGTCCAATGAAAGTAAACAACAATTACTCGGTATTTGTAAAATTTATATGCTCGATACTAACTTAAATGAATTATTGATTCGATTTTCATCGCTTTCTATTATTTTGTATAAAATGTTATGCAAATATTTCGATCTGTTGTAAATTGGACTACCAATTGATGTGACAATTAGTCTCATTGGGTGTCCCTTTTTATGTATTTTAGGGAGAGCATAAGATCTAGGTATAGTTCCATTGTAGCATGTTAACGATTTTTTTGTCTTTTCATCAATTGCTACATACCTTCAATAGCTATCAGTCAGAATTAAAATTCACCGATGAAATAGAAAAAAATAATAAACTACCTTTTTTAGATATAGAAATTTTAAGAAATGACAATACTAGTCTAATCACCAATTGGGATAAAAAAGAAACATGTTGTAATAGATACATCAATTTTAACTCGTCTCATCCAACACACGTAAAAACCGCTATAATAAACATGTTAGTTCACCGGGCTGTATTATTGTCACACAAAAAATTTCACGAAAAAAGAAAACATTTTTAAATACTGTAACGGGACATTACATTTGTCCAGGAGTCGTGCCGCGGTCGCTAGAGCGCGGAATGACACACTAGTTCGAATCGATGGATAGTAGGATCGTTGCAGATACGAACGGCCCCGAAAATGCCTTAAGCGCCGCCGGATACGGCGCACGGAGATGCGCGGCCGCGGAGATAGCCGCCGAGAGGGTCGTTTGAGAGCCTTCAAGAAGGAAGGATCGGGAGAGTCGTGTGAGAGCCTTCAAGCAGGAAGGATCGCGAGAGTCGTTTATCAGCCTTCAAGAAGGAAGGATCGCGTTAAAGTGTGTCGAGGCAACCTTCAAGCAGGAAGGAGTTCGAAATCGTATAAAGAGTTAAGGTAATTTCGGGTCGGAAGTAACGCGTAAATCGCGAGCCTTCAAGGAGGAAGGGCCAAAAGCAACTAGCCGTCGAGGACGAGACGCCAAGTCCAACGACTAAAACTAGCCGCTACACGCGAGGACGCGTGGAATCGCCGTCTAACCCGACGAGGACGGATTATACGCGAGGGGGCGAAACGCCAAATTGTAAGAAGCGAACAATCTATGTAAGTCGGCCGTGGACCACCTTTGTGATTAATCATAATAAATTGAGACGGGCAAAAGGCCCAATATCCTTCTCCTCCTCTGGGCGAGTTCGTGCCCTACCGGAGTTTGCCAGCTATCCGGGCTCAGCAAAGCGTCGTCCACCTGGCGCGGAGTTTACCGAGAAAACTGCAAAGCCCGCTTCACGAGCGGTGGACGACACCATAAATTCTGGTCTCGTAAAAAGAAGCCATTATAAATGGCGCCACAACGCGGAGCTTATTGAAGTGCGCGAGCGAAATTAGTGAGAAAAAGTTTCCGCGTCTCGGCCACGAGGCAGTTCGCCATTTTTCCGGCGAATGCGAGTCAAAGCCCCCATCTTGGGCAAGCACCGTGCTTGTCCAAAGGACCGCGCCGCGTGGGGATTTACGTTGCGCGGAAACGGTGCACGTCGGACGGAAGGGGAGTTCCCCCAGCAGGGAACACGCGACGGGTGGCATAAAGTGGGGACGGGATACCCCTGCCTTCAGAGAGGCAGCGCGTCGGGCCGAGTGGGAGTATCCCCCACCGGAATAGGGGCCGCGGAACGCGCAGTCGAATAGAGAGGCCGACAAGAGATGCGTCGAGTCGCAGCGCCGCGGGCGGTTGACAGGAGCGCGTCGGTAAATCCGTCCGGTTCATTCCTCCCGTGAGTGTTTAAATTTAGATTAATATTTAGAATAGGATAGTAATACAAATAAAAATACATAACATATAATTTAGATTAATAATATAATATATTAATTTTGAATAGTAGTTAACGTAGAAATATATAAGTTAGTTATATTATTATTAATAGTAATTCTTTATTAGTAATAGAATTAAAATTAGATAATAAGTTGTAATTTGTGATTGAAAAAAATAAATAAATAACCCTTCCCTTAGATTAAGTGACACAAAGTGAAATCAGATTCTTTGTGCACAGGTGCGAAACAAGTGATAATCGGGTGTCACCAGGCTGTCCGACAACCACTGCGATTCGCGAGGTGCAACGCGAAACCGCGCGCGCACGTCTGTCGACTGTCAGACCAGTCGAACCGCGAGTAAACTGGTACAAAAGAAACATAAAAGAAATTATATATATAAAACAGAAGCCGCTGAAGAGGAATTATAAAAAAGTCGAAACGTTGGCTGAAAATGGTTTTGGAAATAAATTAATTTTCAAATTATATGCTGTCATTTGAACCGTAACAGCCATTTCAAAACCACCTACAAATGTTGGAAAAAATGTTTAAAAAATTCCTTCCTAGAATTTTTTCTTGGTTAAGTCGGTCCCAGGATTCAAAATCCCCCCCCCCCTCCTCTATAATTATTATAGAATCCGGTTCATCCTAATACTAAGATCCATTTTGCAAATTAAAATTAATTTTTAAATTTTTTAAAATAAGTTTTAAATATAAATTATATTAATCTTAAATTTGCAATTTAATATTTTATTAAATTATAAAACTTTGAAAAATAAAATTTTTAATATAAATTATTTAAATAAATGATTTATATCAACACTTCATAAAGATATTGAAATATTATATTTTATTTTTGGAATATGATCTGGAATATTAGGATTATCATTAAGAATTTTCATTCGATTAGAATTAAGAATTCCTGGTTCATTAATTAGTAATGATCAAATTTATAATTCTATTGTTACTTCACATGTTTTTGTAATAATTTTTTTTTGTTATACCAGTAATATTAGGAGGATTTGGTAATTGATTAGTTCCAATTATATTATCAGCTCCTGATATAACTTTCTCACGAATAAATAATATAAGATTTTGATGATTAATTCCAAAAATTTTATTATTAATAGTAAGAATAATTATGGGAATTGGTTCAGGTACCGGATGAACAGTTTCAGTATCAGTAGATTTTACTATTTTTTCATTACATGTTGCAGGAATTTCTTCTGTGACGAAATACGTCACTGATCTAATCCCCCACCCAATTTGAATTATAAGTTTCCGTCATAAGAACTCGAATTTTCTTATATTTTGAATGTGACCAAGCAAGAGGTACAAGGAAGATTCCTGATTGCAAGAACAAAAACTGGAAAATCCAGATAAAGCCGCGCAGTGGCAACATCGGTGACCTCTCCTAAATTCAAGGTCACTTGGACCAAAAACCTGAAGCTGGAGCATCACCTTGATTTTAACCACCCCGATTCTCATCTCTCCTGTTTCATTTACCCGCATTATTTCCTCCCACTTCCCATTACCTGTCCATCAATTGCAATTCGAGCAATTGAATGGAATTACCGATTGCTCGTAAAAGCATCTGCTCGTGTTCGAATATTTTCGTCATACTCTCGATGTGCGAGTCCGCTTCCCCCTCTATCGCCCCTTCGGCGCTTCATCGTTCGTCGTTTTCACGACGCGTGCCCGTTCCATTTTCTTCCCCACCACGGCTACGCATCCGCCGGCCATCCAAATCTTTTGAACGTCAAATAGACGTTACATGCCGCGCGCCTACGCGTCGATTCCCTCCCCTTGGCTCGCCTGTATTGCACAGCACCCCATTAACACTCGTCTATCTTCGTCGGACTCATACAGCCTTCGCTGAGTCCGCCTCACTCCCTACCCCTCTTCTCTTACGGGCATCTATGCATATTCGGCGACTTTCGTTGCCGCCACCATTTCGTGCCCGAGTTGACAGTCGTCAACGACAGACCTTATGCCGCATTCTCCGCTGACTGCCGACTCTCCACCAGTAGTTTTCATAAAAAGAGACGATACCCCGTACGTTCTCTCCAGGACACAGAAATCTCCGCCGTCCCTCTTCGTCGCTGTAGTCGTTTTCATATATTCCCTCTCTCTCTTACATATTAGGAAATGTAATTACCCTTCTTACTTCCTTACGACGACCAGTCTCGTTACGTCACCCCCCCCCCCGCTCCTTTATACAGCCGCCGCAGTTTTCCTAATTTCGTCTGGTATCGCTGTCCTTTTCCGGCAGCATGCCCGTCTGGTATTGCCTTCCTTATCCTCCTTTCCCATGATGCTCTACGTCGATGGAAAATTATTGTTTGTTATTGTTTGTGTTTAATTTCATATAGATTTGAGTAATTCTTAATAACCCCCTTTTCTCATCCGAATTAAGGGTTACAAATGGCATCCCTGATGGGGACCATATTTTGAGCGGTGTAGAGTTTTTCTTATAATATTTATTCTGCCCTTTTCCATTTAGGAAAAGTGTTACACTTCAATTATAGGATCAATTAATTTTATTTCAACAATTATAAATATAGGATCTAAAAAAATAAATATAAATATAATAAGATTATTTGTATGATGAATTTTTTTAACAAAAATTTTATTTTTATTATCATTACCTGTATTAGCAGGTGCAATTACGATATTATTATTTGACCGTAATTTAAATACTTCATTTTTTATCCTTCAGGTGGAGGAGACCCAATTTTATATCAACATTTATTTTGATTTTTTGTCGATCCTGAAGTTTATATTTTTATAATTTTAAATGAAAGAATAAAAAAAGAAATTTTTGGAATATTAGCAATAATTTATGCAATAATTTCAATTGGATTTTTAGGATTTATTGTATCAGCTCATCATATATTTACTGTTGGAATATATATTGATACTCGAGCTTATTTTACAAACGTTACAATAATTATTTCTATTGCAATAGGAATTAAAGTTTTTAGATGATTATCAACGTTTAATGGAGTAAAGTTGAAATTGAATA
Organism: Trichopria drosophilae; assembly: GCA_030407085.1. Lineage (NCBI taxonomy): Eukaryota > Metazoa > Arthropoda > Insecta > Hymenoptera > Diapriidae > Trichopria > Trichopria drosophilae. The sequence continues at coordinate 42,609,085 of CM059585.1, forward strand.
TATCAATTTATTGATCATTATTAGGATTATTATTTTTATTTACTTTAGGTGGTATTATTTTATCAAATTAATCAATTGATATTATTTTACATGATACATATTATGTAGTAACTCATTTTCATTATGTATTATCAATAGGTGCAGTGTTTGCAATTTTTGGTAGTTTTATTAATTGGTATCTATTAATTGTTCGGTTAATATTAAATCAAACGTTTTTAAAAGTATAATTTTTTAAAATATTTATTGGATTAAAGGACCGCGCAGGAAATCATAGGAAAATGGCTCTCAGTCGAATGTCTTGAAATTGGGGGCAAATGGTAGTTCATATCATGCAGATAAATAGTGTCCAAAGGCCCGAAGTCCCTAGATGGCTAGTTTTTGAGTTACAGCCACTTGAAACTGCCAATTTTCGCAAATTGCAGAATGGAGATCCTCGAATCTTCGATCGAGTGCACCTTATTCTAAGTGAAGCACGGTCAAGGAAAAAGATGTATAATCTGTCATTATATGTAATCTATATACAACTATTTTAAGTTATATATAGTTATATACAATCGATATATATAAGGGACGTTCTTTGTCAACCGGAACAGAGCTCTGCCCAAAATTCATGTTGATGGATTTTGTTGATCTTGGGCTTAAAATTTTCGTTTTTTACTACTCTTTCAATGCTCGTTGGGCAGAATCGGAATTTTCAACATTTCAGACCAATATGGCGGCTGGAAATCAGAAAAAAACGAGAGTTTGAATATAAAAGCTTCACAAAAACAAAAATTTACGTCCAAATAAACTGTTTTTGGGCACAAATGATCAACAATTAACGTACTTAAAAAGTTGGCAAGATAGGTTGAAGAAATTCAACATGACGGATCCAAAATGGCGGATGAAACTTCAAAAACCGCCGAAAAATTAAAAAATTGCTACGCGGACTGCCATTTCATAGTGGATTTTATTGGAAATTGTTACTCGGGGGATTTTCGGTCCGCTGACTACGAACTTGGTGCCAGTTTGTAAAAATTTAAAATGGCAGATCCAACATGGCGAACATTTTTCAAAACAATGAATTAATTCCGTTGGAATCTTGCTATTTGGATTTAAAATGGAAAAAGAGCGAATTCAAAGTCGACCAAATTAATACAAAATTATCAATTTTAATCCAATCTAGATTGCTGCGTAATTTGTAAAAATATTTTCATAAAACAAAAAAAAAAAAAAATCAAATGAAAACAAAAAAAAAAGTAAAAAAAAGACAGTCTGAATCCTGTGAAACGCAGAGAGCTATTAAGAGCTTGTTTCTCGAATGTTTATGCGATCGCTGCTTACCAATCGGACATTAAATTTGAGTGTGATCAATTATTAAAACTTTTGCTTTCAATATTAGATTATGCAATGTGCATTTTAAATGACTGATATCATATTAATATTCAGCGACGTCAAAAAATCCCGAGTAACAAGTCTCATTTGAATTTGATGAATTATTTCCAAAAATATCCGCCATATTGGATCCGCCATTTTGAATTGTTAAAGAATGATATCGGATTCGTAATCAGCGATCCCAAAAACTACCATTTAGCAAGTTTCCAACGGAATTAATTCATTGTTTTGAAAAGTCTTCCCCATGTTGGATCTGCCATTTTAAATTTTTACAAACTGGTACCAATTTCGTAGTCAGCGGACCCAAAAACCCCCGAGTAACAATTTCCAATAAAATCCACTGTAAAATGGCAGTCCGAGTAGCGATTTTTTAATTTTTCGACGGTTTTTTAAGTTTCATCCGCCATTTTGGATCCGCCATGTTGAATTTCTTCAACCTATCTTGCCAACTTTTTAAGTACGTTAATTGTTGATCATTTATGCCCAAAAACAGTTTATTTAGACGTAAATTTTTGTTTTTGTGAAGCTTATATATCCAAACTCTCGTTTTTTTTCTGGTTTTCAGCCGCCATATTGGTCTGAAATTTTGAAAATTCCGATTCTGCCCAACGAGCTTTGAAAGAGTACACACACACACACACACACACACACACACACACACAGACACACAGGAAAAAATGGATGTCACGTAATTATATCTATGTAATATGTAACTCTTATATCGTTCAGAGATATATGTTAGTAGTTTACGTATCTAGGGCGGAAACAGAGGCATTGCAGCGAGGGCGATGAGTGGGCCGAACAACAGGAAAGAAGCGCTGCTCGCTGAAGCGAGGGTCACTATCGTCCACCGATTTTTTGTCACACCTGTAAGAAAATTCACGGTCTTGCTCACGCCGGCCATGTCATTCAAGACAAAGACAAAGACCAAGACCAAGGCCAAGACCAAGACCAATACCCAGGTGAAGACCAAGACCAAGACCAAGACCAAGACCAAGGCCAAGACCAGGGTCAGGTTCGGGACCAGGGTCAGGTTCGGGACCAGGAACAGGACACGCTCCAAAATGAAAGTGGACATTCGTTCGGAAAACAAAAGGCCCAGCGGGCGGCAAAATCAGCAAAAAGTCCGCTGCACATGCGCAGAAGCTCCGTGGGTCGACCGGTCGGCGATTGACACCTTGCCACCTACTTTGCAGTCATCTAAAGACCGCGAATTTGTACAGGTGTGGGAAATATATATATAGATGTGTGTGTGTGTGTGTGTGTGTGTGTGTGTGTGTGTGTGTGTGTGTGTGTGTGTGTGTGTGTGTGTGTGTGTGTGTGTGTGTGTGTGTGTGTGTGGTGTGTGTGTGTGTGTGTGTGTGAGTGTGGGTGTGTGGGTGTGTTAGTGCACGTCTGCAAACCACACTTAGTAGCGTACAGTTGTAACAATAGGTAAATAAAAGTAATTATATTCTGTAATTATATACCAATGATATATATATATATATATACTGGGTGATCGGCCAACCATTACCCAGCGGCTAACTCTAGATTCTACAGATAATTCTGAACAACTTTTTCCTCTAAAAAAATGTTCGGGAAAGTAGAGTTTTTAAGTTATTCAACACTAAAATTTAGGTGAAAAAATCACATTTGTTGAAATATCTCGACTTGGTTTGAAGGTACCTAAACGAACCGGAGCTCATTTTAAAGATATTTTAATGCTCTATAAATTGCCTGAATTGGTTTTTGATCTACAATGAATATCTCTCTTGTTATAGCCATAGAAACGGGGTAAATGCCGATTTTTCAGGATTTTCGCGTTTAACTCGTTTCGACACATAGTTACCAAAATATCACACAGAAAAAAGTTGTAGGCCTTGAAAAAACAAAAATTTTTTTCCTTTAATACGATGCGATTAAATTAAAACTGAACCCTACAAGAGCCTCGTAAAGTTGATAAAATACAGTTCGACAAATAAATCGATATTAATAACTAAATGTTATGAAAACGAGTACAAATAGGGTTCAGTTTTAATTTAATCGCATCGTATTAAAGGACAAAAAATGTTTGTGTTTTCAAAGCCTACAACTTTTTCCAGTGTGGTATTTCGATAGCTATGTGTCCAAACGAGTTAGACGCGAAAAACCTGAAAAATCGGTATTTACCCCCGTTTTTATGGCTATAACAAGAGAAATATTCATTGCAGGTCAAAAATCAACAGATACAACTTATATAGCTTGAAAATATCTTTAAAATGAGCTTCGGTTCGTTAAGATACCTTCATACAGAGCCGAGATATTTAAAAAAAAGTGATTTTTCCTTCTAAATTTTAGTGTTGAATAACTTAAAAACTCTACCTTCCCGGAAATTTTTTCAGAGGAAAAAGTTGCTCAGAATTATCTGTACAATCTATAGTTGGCCTATATATATATATATATCGATTGTATATAACTATATATAACTTAAAACAGTTGTATATAGATTGCATATAATGACAGATTATATATCTATTTCCTTGACCGTACTTCACTTAAAATAAGGTGCGCTCGACCGAAAATTCGAGGATCACCATTCTGTAGTTTGCGAAAATTGGCAGTTTCAAGGGGCTGTAACTCAAAAACTTCGGGCCTAAGGACACTTATGATCTACATGATATGAACTATTATTTGCCCCCAGTGTCAAGACATTCGACTGAGAGCCATTTTCCTATGATTTCCTGCGGGGTCCTTTTTCATTTTTTCATTTTTTTCAACATTTTTTCCACAACATTTTTTAGGATTAAGAGGAATACCTTGACGTTATTCTGATTATCCTGATTTATATTTATATTGAAATTTAATTTCATCAATAGATTAATTAATATCATAAATTAGAGTAATATTATTTTTTTTTAATTTATGAATCATTATATTTATAAGAAGTATTTTGAACTGCTTTATAAGAAGTATTTTCAAAATTTTAACTGTGAAATATTAATTTCCGTGGAAGCACCTGTATATCTTACGAACACAGTGTTTATATTGTGCCTTACTAAGCAATAGACAGTATTTTCCATTATTTCTTGAAATATGGAAATCATATTATCGGAATGTATTTATTGTGCATCAACCGCTCCTTAATTGACAGAGCTTTGTTGCACATGCAAAAAAGCTGCACATGCCGGATGCATAATTGCTCAACATCGTACAGCATCTGGAGATTTCAACTGCTGCAGTAACATGCTACCCAGTTAAGAATCTTTGAGTGCTACAGTGGATACTGGGAAGGAGTTTGTTCACGTTGAAACGGCAAAAGTGAAACGAGTGGGGAGACCTCCTAAAGCCACGTCAAATTCGAAACATCTGGGACGAAAGGTACTTCGACGTGGTTCATCTTTCGTACTTCGTTCTGACAACGGTGCCGATACCGTCTTAAACTCGGCAGATGCTCTCGCTGCCTTTTTAAAAAAAATCTGACTCATTCCTAGTACTACTCATATGTCAACTCATCTTGGATCGCAAGGAAGTGTCGTCGTTTACTACCAAAACGCGAGAGGGATTCGTACGAAACTATCGGACATCGTTCAAAATTTAACTTGTCTTCAACCTTCTCCCAATATTATCGTTTTATCTGAGACTTAGATCCATGAAAAAATCTTGGACTCTGAGTTGGGTTTTGATTGTATTTCATTTTCCGTGCGGATAGAGTTTCATCGAACCGTCAAAGGGGTGGAGGCGTGTTAATTGCTGTTAAAACTCACATTTCTTGTACTGTCATTTCGACGACTTCGCTATCGAACTCCGAAAATGTATGTCTATTGCAACCAAGTTTAGCAAATTATTAATTGTTGTTTCATATTTTTCACCTTCTTCATTCGTTGACGACTATAACATATTTTCGCAGTGGGTTGAGAATATTTCTACCAAATATATTAATAGTCAATATTGTATAGGACACAAATAGTTTTGATTATAGAACTGCAGGATATGTACCACCTGAAATCAGATTAGCCGCGAATGTTTGTTCTGATTTATTTTCATTTTTATATGTTTTTCCTTATTTCCCTATTCACCCCAGCAAAGGCTATACTTTAGATCTCCTATTTTCCTCTATTCCGGGCACTATTTATCATAATAGCCCTGACTTTTTACTACTTACAGATTCTCATCATATTCAAGGTTATTTTTACCTTTCACGCTACCACGTTGAACTCAACAGATTTCATTTTACTTCGTTCAGTTTTAACAAGGTTGACTTTGCTGGGCTGAATAGAGATTTGTCACTAATTGATTGGAATCATATTGTAAGCGCATCAGATTTAGACGTGTCATTGTCGATTTTTTATGAAATTATTTATGATAGTATGTCGAAACACGTATCCATAATGCGACTTACTTCGTTCCATGATAAAATTGCAACTGATCATAAAGGAATTTCGAATTTATTTAGTCACTTTTTTGGATCAGTTTATTCATCCTCGTCAAAGTTTATTCCATTACTGAACCATTCGGTGTCAAAATATCATATTGAAAATGTCAATATTTCAGAATCTGAATTGGCAAATGCAATAGTGCATATGAAATTGTCTTGTACCTGTGGACCGGATGGTATACCGTAAATCTTTTTAAAAAATTGTATGTCATCCCTACTAAGACCTCTTCTACATTTATTTAACGAATCGTTGATTCGTGGCTTCTTTCCTACCAAATCGAAGGAGACTTACGTTACTCCTATTTGGAAAAACAGCGATAATTCAAATATTTGTAATTATCGCCCGGTCGTGGTTATTAACTGCATACCAAAGCTTTTCGACGCTATTATGGCTAATAAAATGTATATAGTTTTAAACAATGTCATTATTGAATGTCAACATGGTTTTTGTAAGGACTAGTCAACGGTGACTAATCTGCTCTTATTTTCTGACTTCGTGTCTAATGCAATGGCGTGTCATAATCAGGCGGATATAATTTATCTGGAATTTTCAAAAGCATTTGACTCAGTAAATCACTCCTTATTATTGAGTAAGATAAATAGTATCGGGTTCTCGGGCACTTTCCTAAGATGGATTAAGTCCTACTTGTCTGGTAGAATCCAAAAGGTGAAAATGAAAAATACAATATCAGATCCTTGTGTGGTTCCCAGAGGAGTTCCTCAGGGATCGCACTTGGGTCAAATTCTATTCAACATCTTTATTACTGTATAAGACTGTGGTCAAGTCTTATCAATAGGTAACACGGTTTCCGAATTAAGTACAGCTGTTGATGCTAGATAGAACTGAAATTTATTAACACTTATTACATGTGTACAGCGTTTAATTAATTACTCGTATAATTAACTACAAGTATACCTGAATCAACAACAAGTACAGCTTGTCTGTTTTATTTAAGTATCACCGATACATATCGACGGTACGTGTATCTGCTTTGGCTACGCAGCAATGACTGACGCGCGCTCGCCGGGCTCGATCGAATCTGATCGGCTGGACGGGTGACGTCATTCTATAGTTTGGACGAGCTCCAAACTTACATCCCCCCCTCTTGCAGTAGGATGAATGTAAGGATCAGGAGTAGGAAAGTAGGGAACTATTTTACTCACATGATAGATATTTGATTCTGACTTCTTAAAATTTGAATCAATGACATATAATAATTCTGAGATTTTTCTCTTTATCTTAAACGGACCTACCCTGATTGGGTCCAATTTATTTCTGTTTAAACGAGTACTATTTTGTATGTACACAAGGTCTCCTACTTTGTAGGTTATTGCTTTTCTATTTTTATCGTAATATATCTTATTCTGATCATGAATTTTCTTAGCGTTTGAAGAGGCTTTCCTTTACAAATTATATCGGTAATGTTATTTCTTTTTCAAATTAATTAATTTATGCCGATGATATTAAATTATTTAAAATCATTGACTCACCTTTGGATGCCTCGAGACTGCAAAGAGATCTAAGTTCAGTAAGCGCCTGGGTTATGTGAAACGGTCTTAATTTAAATATATCTAAGTGTAAGGTTATGTCCTTTTCTCGTCGTTCTGACAACTTTTTGAACCAGTACTGTTTATTTAATGAGTCGCTTGCTAGAGTTCGTATTTATTCTGATCTCGGTGTTGTCATGTCTGAGACATTTTCCTTTCACGACCACATACAACATGTACGTTTAAAAGCTTCTAGAATGTTAAGCTTTATACAGGGGAAATCAAAAGATTTTAAAGACCCTTTAACTATTTCGTATCTAATAGGCACTCTAGTTTTGCCACATTTTATTTACGCGGCTTCTGTTTGGTCCCCATATACGTTTTCGGATTTTGAGCTAATTGAAAGCATGCAGAGAAAAGCACTTCGTTATGTAGCATTTATATCTGGTCATCCTATGTCATATTCCTATCATAGTTATCGGAATATATCTCTTAAATTTAATTTCCTTACAATTAAATCTCTCCACTAATATCATGATGCAATAACTCTTCTCCGTATTGTAAATTCACCTTCTCTGTTTAATTTGTCAGCACTATTTCCTTTTCGCTCTCTTCCATACTCTATTCGTAATTATAGAAATATCCAAGAAATGCAGTGTAGAACAAATTACACTTTCAATTCTCCTATCGCGCATCTTAAACGTGCATGGAACACTTCGGATGATAATGTTCGATCCGTTAGGGTAATTTCTAGCTTTAAACATTGTGTGCGTGTGTGTGCGCGTGCGTGCGTGTTGGTGCGTGCGTGCGTGCGCGTGTGCGTGTGCGTGTGTGCGTGTGCGTGTGTGTGCGTGTTCGTGTGCGTGCGTGCGTGTGTGTGTGTGTGTGTGTGTGTGTGTGTGTGTGTGTGTGTGTGTGTGTGTGCGTGTGTGTGTTTTTCTGAAGCGACGATGAAAAGCTCTACCAGCTATCCCTGCCGACCGGCGCCGAATCCGCTGAATCCCATCTTTTTTGTCACTCTTCTATGTTCCTCATGAGCCATTTGTCGTGGTTCAGCTCCTGGTCGGCGATGTCCTGCCTTGTACACCTGCCTTCGCGGTGTACTGCTGCCCTCTCAGTAGCAAGAAGGTCTATGGGAGGGAGCCCCGGGACCACCGAGAGAGCGATGTCAGATACAGAACGGTAGGCACTGGCCACTCTTAGGGCGGCTGTTCTATAAGCCCGGGGAACTCCAGCATGCAGAGGGGTCGGAACGAGGATGGATCGCCCGGGGGTTTGTTTCCCTTGGACAGAAGAACCAATCTCTGTTCCTACCACTGCACCGGGAAGCGTCCTTCTTTCAGACAAGCGCTGAATGTCGATATGAAGGTGGTCGGGACATTCAGCGCTGCGATCTTCACTGCCACACCAGGTACCCCATCCATTCCTGGTGCCTTACGGATGGAAATCTTGTCAGCAGCCATCTTTAGTTCGGCTTCGGTAACGTCTGGCGGCTCGGCTGCACCAGCGATTGCCATCAAACCAATGCCGATCGGCCGTTTCCGTTGATCTGGGAATAGATGGCCGACGACTTCGTCAAGGAGGGATGGACACGTTGGGTCCCCTGGGCTTGATCTTGTTCATGACCGTTTTATACGTTTGACCCCAGGGGTCACGGTCCACCTACTAACAAGTCCTGCCAGCACTTTATTTTTGCGGCCTTGATGGCCATCTTGAGCCTCGTCCTCTTATTTTCATAGTCCGCGGCGAGTTGGTAGTACCGGGGCTTATGAATTGCTCTCTGGTGCAGCCTTCGGGACCGAAGGCACTCTCGACGAATAGCTGCGATGTCCTCGTTCCACCAGTAAACCGGCGGTCGGCCGCGAGGATTTGATTTCACGGCCATAAAGGCATCGCAGGCCGCTGTTAAGGCTCGGGTGAGGCATTTGGCTCTCTCGTCCGCTGTTCCCTCCACCTCCATCTGTTCCAAGATGTAAAGGAACATCTCTCGATCGAAGGTGGCCGGTGCCCATCTCTCTGTTCTCAAGCTTTGAACCCTTCTTGCTGCTCTACCTGTCAGTTGGAGCTGGTACGCCAAGGCCTGATGGTTACTGCCTGTGTATCGGTCGCTAACTTTCCAGCCCAACCCTTCCCCCATCAATTTTGGGTCGACGAAGGACAGGTCGACTACGGAGGACTTGCCGGCCTTGGAGTAGGTCGGCTCCCCCCCGTGTTAGCGATTTCCAACTCCAGTAACGAGAAGGCCTCAATGAGGGCATATCCTCGATGGTTGGTCTTTGCGCTACCCCATTCCGTCGTCCATGCATTGAAGTCCCCCCGATCACTAGTGGTAGTCGGGAGGTTCTTGCACTGGCGACGATGGCCTCCAGGGATTCTTGGAACTCGTTGATGGTAAGACTGGGAGGGAGGTAGCAACTGTATAGTCTTATACCAGCCACCTCCACCCAGATGAAGCTGGGCAGGGGTCGGCGATCTTATTGGATATGTGGAGATTCCCGCACACCCAGATGGCCACCTTGCTAGTGGAATCTTTCACCCAACTCGGTTCATAAAGATCTCGGTAAGCCTCGCTGATGACGGCGATATCGGCCTTCTCCTCCTTGACCGGTTGGAACAGTAAGTCCTGGGCCACCGCACAGTGATTGAGGTTTATTTGGATCACCTTAGCCATTGTTAGTCGGTGCTCCAACCTCTTGCGTTGCCCGATGTTTGGCTACGCAATCCTCAATCTTGTGGCCCTCTTGGCCACACCGGAAGCACTGCGCCGAGCGATCGACCGCGCTCTTTCAATCCCTTGCCAGGTGTCCGCTCTCGTGGCACCCGTAGCAGCGCGGGGATCTTTCACGTATTCGAACACGGCATTTAACCCAGCCAATTTTGAGCTTCCCCTTTTGCAGCAGTATGTTCGCCACTGTGACGGGAAGCAAGATATTGGCCACCTGGGTTGCACTATATGCTCCCCTGAGCTTGATATTCTCAGGAGTCACTGCTCCCGGTGAAGTCACCTCAATGATGGTCTGCGTCACCTTCTCCCTAGATGTGGCCTCGTCCATGACTTTGATGATGATGACTTCCTTGTAGGACAGTGTCTGTACGATAGCTGTCCCTTTTAGGATAGACGTGGCCGCTGCTTGGAGATCTTGGGTGCACACGCCAGGCTTTCGTCCGCCTGATGGCGGTCACCCTTTCTTCAAAAATTCGCAGTTCTGGTGCTGCTTTTATTGTTTTCAGGATGTCGACATATGACCCACCTTCTGCTGCCTTGATCTGGATGGCATCACGGCGGAGGGGTCGGAGGCCGGATGTTGATTTCGGCTTCCCCCTGTTTCGTTTGCCGACACCCTTTCCCAGCTGCTGCTGATGTTGCTGCTGCTGCAGCCGTTGTTGTTGCTGCTGCTGCTGCCATTGTTGTTGCTGCTGATCCGCCTTCTTCTTTACGCCTTTCTTGACGACCGTAACCCAGTCCTAGTCTTTGGACTGGGCTTGCCGCCGTTGTTCTGCAGCTGGTGGGATGGTATGGGGCGTTCTTCTTCTTCTCTCCTGACCCTTTTTGTCGATGGCAACTTCAGCGGCGAGGGTCCTTTACGCTCGGGAAGTTCTGGGGGCTTGCGGAACAGGGGCGACGTTTGACTCGCAGGTGATGCGCGCCTGCGAAGCCCCCGATCTTTCTCGTGCCTTGGCGTAATGGCTAAAGGCACGCAGTGTGCCTTTGGCCATATTCTTGAGCTCCTTGTGGAGATTTTTTTTTCCTGGATAAATTCCACAAGGAGCTGAACTTGCTCTTCCAGGCGCTCGAAACTTACAGTCGCGTGCGCCTTTCCTGACAGTGTGTCACTTGTAACCTTTAATGCTGTTCTGGCCGAGTGACCAACCCCAACAACAGTGCGGTTGCCTGGGAACGACGCCGGAGAGCCCGCTTGCTCACTCGTACTCGCCGCCGGTACTGGAGATCCGACCCGTGCACCGTAAGCTTTTATCTGCAGCTGATCTTCCATAGTTGGTTTATTGTTCGGGGTTCCTTCCTCTAGCTAGTTCTTTGGTCCGCGTCGCGTATTTTATTTCTCCGATTCCTTTTACCAGCATTCCCCGATCCGCCACCTGGGAACGCGCCCGTTAGAAGGAACCAGCAAGACTCCGGCGGGTGTGTGTGTGTGTGTGTGTGTGTGTGTGTGCGCGCGCGCGCGTGTGTATGTGTGCAACGATTTCGTACAAGTCCGAGTTACATTGGTTGCCTTTTTCCATTCCAATGTCGTATTTATTAACCTCTAAGAAAATATTTGTATGAATTACATCTCGTCAACTTATTATAGCAAAAAAGGAATTATATGAATTAGTGTCGTACTTTTATTATTTAACCACTTCAGCATTCGGGTTTCTTTTCAGGGTTATTGATCGACCTGTTTTCTGAATGAAATATGAGATCAAATTTATAAAGAAAACCAAACTTCCCTTTGTTCTTCATATTATTTTTTGTATTTTTTTTAATTCGTTTACTAACATCTTCGACACTTAAAATTGCAAAATACTAGAAGTAATTGATCAATAATATGGTTTAAATGTAAAAATGAGGCAGAAATTATGTGGGAGTAGGGATTCCTGCCATGCTTCAAAAGGATAAAAAATGTATTCGCCTTAAAGCATTAACTTCAAACTATAACTTATACATTTTTCAGATTACGTCTTAACAATACTAAAAAATGAAATTCCGGGAGAGTTTCTTTATAAAATGTATATCTAACCACAATTGAAGACGCACGAAGAATAACAGATAGTGTCCTACTTAAGTAGTAAAATGTAAACCAGACAACATTCGTAGCTGTTCTTACTATGTATTAAGATACTAAATGCAACCATTTAAGAAGTAACGCCGCTTATAAAATATGTTTGGCCCGCATTTTACTACTATAGCTCAAATATGGTATAATCTTAGAATGAGAAAAATTCTTATTCTGAAATAGTATCTAATAGTAGTTTTCGATACTAGATTGATGCCCAGGCCGAAGGAGAGCAACTTTACGCCTACTTTTATTTTTTCCCGCGCACTTTCCGCACAATTGCAACAAGAAATATTGTTCGGCACAAGTGTAAAAATGTTTTTTATACGAATGCGCTTACGAACCTCGCCATCGACGCGAGCCGTAACACTTCGCATTCGCAGAAAAAAAATGTTCACACTTGTATCAAAAAGTACTGTTTTTTCTGTTTACCAGATTGACCTGGTAACGCAATTATCGAAAAATAGAATCAGTGAGTACGCCTCAAACAAATTTCAAAATACCGAATTTCACAAAGTCGAAAATTCATAAAGCGTGATTTTATCGAGTTTTATCGAAATTTAATCGAGTGTGTGATACGATTAACGGGTTCGAGTCAACCTCGATATCTATTACGCGAGTGAATAATTTAAAGTCAAAACTTGACACAGTATGGACGTCGTGTCAAGAAAATCACGTCGATCTGCTCATAGCAGACCCCGATTCGTGTGCTAGAGTGCGCGAATATTAAGATAAAAATGATTTCTCGTCTAATGAGTCTCGTTTCTTAATTTATACAGATAAGCTGGCAAGTCTACTTTCGTCTACCCCTAATACGGAAAGACTGGGGACTCCTGCGACGTTGCCTACCGCATTGGAGCGCATTCGAATCCCAACGTTCTCCGGGGATCGAAAACAGTGGCCAAATTTCCGAGACCTGTTCTCTGCCATGGTGATAGGCGCTCCGGGATTGTCAGCTGTTCAGAAGCTCCACTATCTTAAGACGAGTTTGACAGGCAATGCATTATCGCTTATCTCCAATATCGACGTGACCTGACAAAACCTTGAGGAGGCGCGGAAAATCATCTATGACCATTTCTAGGATGTACCAGCCTTGATCATCGCCGAAATAGACAAACTGCTCTCGCTGCCTACGGTCAGACCAGGGAAACCATCGTCGCTAGAGTCTCTCGTTCTTCAGACAAATGAGTGCATCGCAGCCTTGCGTACTCTGGGGGAGCCAGTAGACAAATGGAGTTCATTACTGCTGGTTATGACGCTCGGACTATTGGATAAAGCAACACGTAACGGGGAAAACAGCAGCAATGCCTCAATACCACCAGCTTGAGGAATATTTAAAATATCGATTGCAGTACATGCCACTGCAAATTGCAGATCGTCGATCCAGTGCAGCTCAAAGCAGTCCTGCATTGCATAGAAAGCGAAAGTGTATAATTTGTAAATTAATGCACCCATTGTTTATGTGTGCTCAATTTAAAAACTTTTCTCCATCTTCGCGATTTGATTTTGTTAAAAAGTCTAACTTATATTTTAATTGTCTTAGGTTAGGTCATCCGCCAAGGCTGTGCAGTTCCTCCAAGTGTCGACAGTGCGGGCAGTCGCATCAGACGCTACTGCATTAACATTTCGATACTGGGAAGTCTCAGTCTAACCACTCAGATCCACCAATGGATGATCCGGAACATGCCACCTTCTCGACAGTGGCCTCTCATCTCGGAGTAAGCCCTAAACTTACTCGGGCATCAAATCTACTTGCTACTGCTTGGTTACTAGTCAAATCTCAAGGGCGGGTTCTGCGGCTGCGGGCACTCGTCGACCCTGAATCACAATGTTCCTTCATTTCAGAGCGGGCTGCACAGCTTTTGCGCGCGCCGCGCCGTCGCATCGCCGCAACCGTCACCGGCGTTGGAGTTGATACATCGTTTAGTGTCAAATACGCGACAACCGTGTCCATACTGTCGCACCTTGCTTGTAATCGCGACGGTATTCCGGTAGAAACACTTATCGTACCGCATCTAACAGCGTACGCGCTTCCTGCGCATTGTTCACGTGACATATCTTCCGCTTTTTCGGATCTCAGATTAGCAGATCCCGAGCCACACAGCTCGTATCCATTAGACATTCTTCTCGGAGTGAGCGTGTACGGTGCAGCGTTGCTCGATGGTGTACTTCGGTGCGAAAATATGCCGATAGCGCAAAACACCGTATTCGGCTGGATGCTTCGAGTTGTGGAACCTCTAAATCAATGCATTGTTTACAAGCGATTTCTAACATTGATTTGCAAAACAGTCTCCAAAAATTCTGGGAGATTGAAGAACTTTCGATGACTGAACGGTGGTCCGAAGCTGAAACTCGATGCGAACAGTACTTTATCGACACTACATATCGGGACTTAACTGGTCGGTATCACGTGCGATTACCGTTTACGCAAAATCCGCCAGACCTAGGTCATTCACACGTTCGCGCGAAGCGTCTATTTGAGTCATGCGAACGGCGTCTTTTAAAGAATCCGACTTTAAAGGCAGACTACGATGATTTTCTACGTCAATGCTTAGAACTCGGGCATATGGCTCGTATTACGTGCGAACCGACGGAACCGAATTATTACCTGCCTCATCACGCGGTCGTTAAGACCACCCCCACGAGTACCAAGTTGTGAGTAGTGTTTAACGCGTCTAGCCCTAACTCAAATTTTAAGTCTCTTAATGACAATCTTTTAGTTGGGCCAAAACTCCAAAAGGATTTCGCATCAATTCTCCTACGTTGGAGACACCATCGATACGTCTGCTCTACAGACGTAGAGAAATTGTTCAGGCAAATTTGCGTACATCCTGACGATGCGAATTTTCAATTAATTCTCTGGAGAACTTCTCCACATGAATCTCTCGACACATTCCGTTTGGACACAGTGACTTACGGTACGAGTTCCGCGCCTTATCTAGCACTGCGCGTGTTACGCCAACTCGCTTCCGACGAAAAAGACTCGTTTCCGGAAGCCAGTCGCGTAATTCAAAACGACGTCTACGTCGACGATATTCTATTTGGTGCCTCAACACGCCAAGACACCAAATCTCTCCGCGATCAAATAGTCGCGCTTACAAACGCGGGCTCACTTAGCCTAAGAAAGTGGACTTCTGATTGTCCTTCGCTTCTAGCTGATCTACCACCTGAGGATTGTGATATCTCTCTCGATAAGGAGTTTTTCGACGAAGCAGCTGTCAAAACTCTAGGTATTCTTTGGAGCCCATCCGCTGACAACTTTCGGTTTCGTCACGACGTTGACGAGAACCCCGAAACGTGGACGAAACGGTCGATGCTGTCGTGTATAGCGAAACTTTTTGATCTTCTTGGCTGGATCTCGCCGATAATTGTCCATGCCAAAATACTCATCCAACAACTGTGGCTCACCCAGTTGGGATGGGACGATCCGCTTCCCTCTGAAATACTTCACGAGTGGCTTATATTTCTCGGTGGGCGCAGAGAACTCAGCCTTCTGTCTATTCCGCGTTGGACACGCACAGACTCTGCTTCTTTTTCTCGAGCCAGTTTTTTACTTATTGTTATTAGCAAAACTTCTTAAATGGAGCTTAAACTCCCTACAAGGTGCCTCTATACCTGTTATGGCGTGGACAGATTCTTCAATCGTCCTTTACTGGCTCCAAAAGAATTCTTCGCAACTCAAGACATTCGTTGGAAACAGAGCTGCTCAAATTCAGGCAATCTTACCTGAGGGGACTTGGCGAAATGTGCCATCTGCCGAGAACCCCGCTGACTCAGTTTCTCGCGGTTCGTCTTGCTCCGATTTAGTTTCACACTCGCTCTGGTGGAATGGGCCTACTTGGCTCACCCTTTCTCCTTCACAGTGGCCAACGCAGCCACCATACCTAGACATCGGCGTAGACCCAGAAGAAAAGCATTTCGTCGCATTATCGACACAAATGGTTGTCTGGGACATGTCCGGTCGGTACTCTTCTTAGAATAACCGCTCTCCTATTTAAATTTAAGCGCGTGACACAACGGAAATTGCTGCCGACCGTACTCGCAGTCAGGGACAAAAGAGGTTGCTGAAGACGAGTCGCCTACGTTCCCTCGATCCCTACTTTGACGAGGACGGCCTCATTCGGGTAGGTGGACGACTTGGTAACGCCTTAGTTCCTCACAACTTTGCACATCCAATTGTTCTCGCGAAACACCCCTTATTACCGCTCCTCATATGCGAAACCCACTTGCAAACTCTGCACGGCGGCACATCATTGATGCAAAGGGTCCTCCGTGGGAAATATTGGATTATACGCACGCGATTGCTTGTACGCTCCGTGGTTCATCACTGCACTACATGTGCCCGTCAAAGAGCTCAACTTGGTGTGCAAAAAATGGCTCCATTACCATTATACCGCGTACAGCCGTCTCGTCCATTCACGCCCACCGGCATCGACTATGCTGGTCCGTGTTTACTGACATCGTTCGTCAGTCGAGGTCAACGCACTCGCAAGTGCTACTTACACTTTTGGTGTGTATGGCAACGCGTGCCGTCCACCTGGAGATAGTCGATGATTATAGTACTGCGGCTTTTCTGAGTGCTTTTAATCGGGTTCTTTCTGAGACGACGATGCCCTGCAGTCGTTTACAATGACAACGGAACAAATTTCCAAGATGCGAGTCGGGAAATTCACCACAACTTTGTCACGTCACTTGAACATTCCGCGATTCAAGATTACATGAACCTGCATGAAATTTCTTGGCAATTTATACCCGCTTCCACCCCCCATATGGGAGGTATGTGGGAAAGTGGAATTCGATCGGTTAAATATCATTTAAAACGCGTGATCGGTACGCACACACTAAGCATTCTTGAGTTTATTACTTTAACCTGCAAGATCGAAGCATGCTTAAACTCACGTCCTATTGCAAGTCTGCCTCGAGACGTCGACGACTTTCGATTTCTAACTCCGGGACATTTTCTGGTAGACGCTCCTATTTTAGCTCCTCCCGATCAATCCATAGTAGATGTAGATCAGAATCGCCTGAAACGGTGGCGGCTCGTGCAGCAAATGACAGAACAATTCTGGAAAATTTGGCAAGTAGACTACCTTCATACCCTCCAAAGGCGTCAAAAATGGCAGGATAGCAAACCCGATTTTCAGGTTGGTGATGTTATTCTGATCGAGAACTCCAACCTACCCCCAACTTGGTGGTCGATGGGTAGAATCATCGCCACTTAACGCGGATCGGATGGACGTGTTCGGGTATGCGATGTTCGTACGGCGAAGGGCGAGTCACGTGGCATTCAGGAGCTCGCGCTTCTCCCGGTGCAAACTGACAGCGTTTAGATTTAGATTTAATTTAGTTTAGTGCTAAGTATTTAGTTATAAGTTTAGCTTAAGATATGCGCTCTCTGAATTTTCTTTGATTCGGAGCAATCAAGGCAGGCGGGATGTTCGCGCCAACATGCGCACTCTACCGAAGCCCGGGCATCCTGGTTTACCGATGTTGTTAACTCGATCGACCCGTTAGGAGCCTCCGGCGGCGACGATTGAGAACTTCTCCCCTATCTCAACCGCTGTTCGCGAAGCCCCGCGCCGACTGTCTGTTTCGTGTGAAGCGTTATGGTGTAAGCACGGATGCAATGGATACGTGTGCTCTTCCGACCAAAGGAATGCCTCAAATTTGGTCTCGCGAATTTTCTCAGGGTTTTTCGGTTTTGTTTTTTCTCGATCTTACACGCAAGATTGCACGCAAGGATCGCTTGCTCGTGTCGCAAAAACGCGTTTGCACGCAGGACCTTCTGCTCGCGTCGTGAAACTCGCTTACACGCAGGTCCGCCTGCTCGTGTCGAAAGGTGCGAAACACCAAAATGGAACAAGTAAAATAAACAAGGTGGAATAAAGATGGATCACGTGTCGCTTGGTTTTTCCTTCCGATTTTTTTTAACAATCTCCGCCCAACCAGCCTACGGAGATAACGGAGAGGGTTTAGGCGCCCTGACTGAGCCCTCCTCGTCATTAATTGTAATCACATTATTATTACATACACAAATGCACTAAACTTCTACTAAACATGGGTCATTTTAATCCTGAGAATAATAGTATTTTTATGCAGTGTGGGTAAAGTGCCGCTTTACGCATTTTTACATTTTTTAAATAACTACTATTTTTATTAATAAAAAAGTTCTCCACCATTTAGATTTATTAAAAGTTACAAAACTTCTCGCTAAAGTTTTGTGAATAAAAAATAATGAGGATGAAAATTGAAAATAGTTTCATACAGAAATAACTTAAATAACAATTTAAAGTAAAAAACATTGTTTATATTTTTTAATGATAATTATTCAGTGATTTTGCATTTTGGTCACATTTTATTACATGTCTGTGTTTTATTTTCTCTTTAACATCTATCATTTTTAAAAATTCACTTTACCAGTTTATTTTATTGATGAATTTAGTTCGCATATTTATAGCATGTAAAGTCGTCTTTCAAATTATGCTTTAATTAATTTTCTTTTTTTCAAATTATGATTGATTGTAATGTTCACTTGCTGTCGGAAGCACCTTGCAGGTTAGACATATATTTTGATGCAGATCGATATTTTTGACAGCCTTCTTCCTTCGAGCGTCACTTTGCGCCCAAATAAAAAACGCGCGGTCCAACTGCGATGCGCATTTTCTATGGTTTCATTCACGGAATTAGCCAACAATGCAGCACTGCTCGACAATCTCTAAGCTCTCCCTCCTATTTGCTTTCTTTCAGGGCTAAATAACTCGAAAACCATACTTCGCCATTATTTTTCCTAAAGGGAATTGTTGTTCAGTTTTTCATCCTCTATTTGCTGATACCCGATGTGCCATAGGTGGCATTACACGGCGTATACTTGTCAACCGACGGTAAGTCCAGAATGACGGTAACTCAGTACAAGAATAATCAAGAAACAAAATCACCTTTAAAACAAGTATATTGCATACCAACCAACAATATTATGGATGAAGGGATAGTGGTTGAAGAAGTGTCCGAAATTTCAGAATGGAAACTTCCTAAAATTGCACATGCACGGGGTATTCTTGACAATGATGAAGAATCAAGAGTCATTCCAGATACGCATCAAATTTTTGTGCCAAAAGTTTCAGAGGAAATTATAGCTGGAGAGAGATGTACTATTTTGTCACCCGTGGCACGCGGTCGACGGCGTAGATGTTTCCACGCGGACAAGTGAGGCCGCCGGCACGTTCAATGTGGAAACAGAAGAGTCGCTCCAAAGTGTAACGTGCGACAAGGACGGGTTGGCTAGAGATGTACTACCTGACCACCCATGCCATAATGCCAAAGGCAATATTTGTAAAATTGTTTGCACATAGGCGAGAATACCGATTTTCTTTCTTTTGGCGTTATATGTACTACTCCTATCATGTCCATCAGCGAGGGGGCAGATTTTTTAAAGGGGGGAGGTGTTACGACCCAGTGATCGTAGAGCTCCCACATGTATTAAATAATATGTGTGTGGCGGATACGTCTGCACCGCACACCATTTGGTTAACCGGACAACATAAGCAAGTAAAGTAGTCGAAATAATTATTTGCAATAAACGGCAACCCTGTTGACTATTTACATTAATCGGTAACTCTGGAAATTTTAATATTACTAACAGGACGACATCAAAGTTGTGGGTCTCCGAAAATATACACGACGACTAATAATTTGAAAACACGAATTTAAAATTAAACATCAAACCCACTGGAATTCCGAGAATTCCGAATGTTATATTAGATTATTTGATTTCGAAATTACCGTTCAACTAAAATTAAACCAAAATGATATTTTTTTAATTAAACTAAAAATTAAGTTCTCTACGAATCTCCTGAAAGCTCAGTCATGGTTTACCATAAAAAGTTAATGGAAACGAAGATCGAAATGAATTTCAAGACCAAGATCGTTTTTTACGAACTTATAAAAGAGTTCCATAGAACTCATATGAAACTTTATAGCACTATAACAAAGATGCTGGTGTCGGAACCACACTAATCACCATAGATTCTATGGTTTCCTACCGTATAACGTATAATTACCGTTTCTAAATTAAATAACGACTAAAGTTGAACTACCATACAATAATGTAATTCAATCTTTAATAGGAGAAAATACTAATTATTTATTATTCTGTCAAATTACAGTTTAGATGAAAAAACCCGATTTTCCTGTAGTAGACATCCGTAAAGGAAAGTAAAAATTCATAGGCAGATAGAATATTTTTTTTAGATATTTTTTTACTTCTGAAATTAAACAGGATCTTGAAAATTAACAAATTACATTTTTATCGGTTTTTCATACTTTTTGCGATATACGTTACATGCGAGGAAACCCACGCAAAGGGCACCATCCAATTAAAGCAGAGTGAAGTACACGTCCAAGGTATAAATACGAGTCGATTCTACGTTGGCGATTATTACTGTGGCGACTGCCGTCGAACTCCTTTCTCGCAAGTGACTGCAGTAGCACAACTTTCGTATATAAGCCCGCAATTTCCACTCTTCCTCCGGATCGTATAAGGCAGGGCCCCACTATGTCGCCTTACTGATGAGTCCAGTAGTGGGGACCGGGACGAAACGATCGACACAGTGGTCTGCATTATCCGCCACTGTCGGTATGGTAGGTTTCCGCTATACCGGAAGGAGGTAATGCAACATTACCTCTTCATTGGTGACCCTGGTAACCCAACTCCATTGCTTCCCTTACCGCATCTGTAGCTGCTCACACACGAGTCCAATTCCTCTTTCCGCTGGAGCCTAGCTGCTCACACACGAGTCCGATTCCTCGTTCCGCTGGAGCCCTGAAAGGTTTACTGTCGGCAATGAGTTGGGGTGAACTCGTTCCTTCTGAACTATCATTGTATCGTTCCGTCCTAGTCCTACGTCCTGCAACGTCACTGGAGGGGGAGTATTGTGGCGACTGCCGTCGAACTCCTTTCTCGCAAGTGACTGCAGTAGCACAACTTTCGTATATAAGCCCGCAATTTCCACTCTTCCTCCGGATCGTATAAGGCAGGGCCCCACTATGTCGCCTTACTGATGAGTCCAGTAGTGGGGACCGGGACGAAACGATCGACACAGTGGTCTGCATTATCCGCCACTGTCGGTATGGTAGGTTTCCGCTATACCGGAAGGAGGTAATGCAACATTACCTCTTCATTACTATACAGGCAAAGAAGGACGAATCTCGACACAGGACAAACGCAGTGGACAACTATAGAACAGAGATCTTATCTACTGGCTTCCAACTTTCAAGATTGCAACAACAGATAATCACAGGACGTAACTACCAGCCTCCAGCTTCCAACGGTTGTACCACAGGTATCCGGCGATCTTCAATTTTGTCAACTGCAGACAGATAGGGACTCAACGTTGGGAATTAACAGTTCTTTTCAGGACTCAAATAATAACCTTTCATTTTTGCAGCATCCAACACCAAAAACGAGGTCCAGCGGCAAAACAACCACAGAACAGACGGACAACAGCTGTTCCAACGGTTGTTCTTCTGTCAGCAAGACGAGCCATATCAGCGGACATTAGAACTAAGGAGAGGTTACCGTAAACACGGTATTGCCGTCCGTGAGGTAGGCAACCGTAACTACAACCATGTCCTGCAGTCCTTCAACATCCATCAGGCTTACGACCTGACAACAAGAAGTAACTAGGAAGTCAACAACGAATTTGGTAGTGCCGCCTGAAAGGTAGGCAATCGTACCTGTTCCAGGGTTACACGCCTGTTCCACCTGCTTGGTAGGAACAGCGATCGCAGCATCGGAGGGCAGCTGATTAGTGTCCGCTTAAAAAGGTATTTATGTGTCGGATTGCTCCGCGACGTGTAGTGTCAATGTCCGCGAACGAAACGGCCGACGTAGACGAAATGGAGCGGTATAGGACGTCAAAAAATGTTAAACGGCGCGTATGAGCCAAAAGAGCCAAAATTCCAAATATGTGTTGTAATTAGTTCTTTCTCTTAATTTTTGTAATAAATATAATTTTTTTTTGTTAAATGGAGTTATCCTTTATTCTGAAGTGAATATTCCGTTAATTGATAGAGCATCGTAACAAAAGAGTGGCTTCCGACTTTCCAAGGTTTAGTTTACTTCCATCGATAAATCATTATTGTCGCAATCCGCTCGAATACTTTTTAATCGTCCCGAAGCCTGGATCAAACTCGAGGAGGAGACTCTATAAACTTCGTTGAAAACTTTTCCTTGCGCTTTTAAAAAGTCGTATACCACGTACAAAACCTACATGTGATAATAAAGTGCAATGCTTGCATGTCCCAACCTGGAAATGGGATATTCTTTTACAAACCGAACACTTTCATTTTTCAACTTTTTTAAATCGCTAGAAATTAATTTTTTCTCGTTCTAGGGATGAAATGACCGAACACGTGTAACGGGATATTTTTTTAGCTTTTATTGTCGAATATATAGCGTTGTCAATTTTCGACTTTTTGCGTTTTATGGCCATTTTAAAATCAACGTATCTCCGTCATATTTTATCGTACAGCAAATTTTTTTTTCCATTTTAAAAGTAATAACATCAGTTTTCCTGTGAAATGCTTTTCAATTTTGTGAATTCATAAAAAGGTACGTTTTTTTACAAATTAAATTTAAAAAATTAATTTTTACAACCGGTTGACCCCAGAATCAACTCGTTGGGATGCTGCAGTGCTAATAATAGGGGGGACTGCCGATAGAGGCGCTAATATTTTCCTAGTACTGCAGTCACGGGGGTCATATCCGTTGGGTAAATGGGGGGGACTGTCGTGATGGCGCTAATTTTGAGGATGTGGCTCCAAACCGTGGAGCTGATACTACACCATAATAGGGGGGGGGGGCAGCCGATCGTGGCGCTAGTTTTAGGAGTAGTTTTGGCTCCCGAAAATGAAATACCGCTTTAAATAATTACAGACTTTGTCTTGCCGGGAGGCTCAATCCAGGGCAATGGTGATTTTTATACGGGGGACTGCTGTAGTGGCGCTAATTTTTGGAATCACCTTGCATTGCGTTAAATAGCATAGGCGCCAATGTATTGAAAGAAGATACTGCGTAGTTAGTGATTAAGTTTAGTTAGTAAGCTATTAGTAAACTAGCATAGGCGCCTAGGTATTGAAAGAAGATACTGCGTAGCTAGTGAGTAAGTTTAGTTAGTAAGGCATTGGTAAACTAGCATAGGCGCCAATGTATTGAAAGAAGATACTGCGTAGCTAGTGATTAAGGTTAGTTCATTAGATAGTTTTTAGTTTGAGTAAGTGCATAGTTAGTTGGTCTCGGCCTAAAGGATATGGCCAGTAATTATCTAACAAAAAGTTTAGGAAAATGGGATGGAAATTACATCATGCATCGTATAAGTTCATCTTGGTGTTCATCTGAAACTGAAAAGAAAATTTTATCGTTTAAATTCTTTTCTTTTGCATTGTTTAATATCTTTGGATATCGCGTAGTAGCGGGTTTAAGTAATTATAAAAATTAGTACGCATACTTGGGCATTTTTACATCATTTTAGAATATTAATTTCGTTAGAAGGTTCTCGATATTTTGGTAATTTGATAAACAGATTATATTTTGCATCGCGGATAATATTGTATCGTTTATTGTTTTGAAATTCTTGTTAATATTTGAACATAAAGAGCCCGATTAGAAAGGTTCTCGTCGCTTTGTTATGATAGTTAGGGAATAAACAAAGGCATCTGTTGTTTTGATAGAGGTATCGAGACAATGGATGTTTACGGCTTACCGCTTCTGGAAGTCTCTAGAAGGTTCCCGAATGCGTGTGGGGAATCGAGAGAAAAGGGGAAGAGACACCGCGGGGAAAGCCGCGGTAGTCACGCGGTACCGCGGGAGCTAATCAGCGCGCTCCGTCTCTGGTACCGGCGGGCGGCGAGGACCACGTTCTGGCAACGCGGTGACGAGCCTCCGGCCATTCTCGTTCTGGCAGCGGCAGCGGCAGGACAACCTGGGCTTTGGAAGGTGAGCGTCGCTTGGTGACAAGGTAACACGAGTTCCGGAAGGCAAATCGATCTTTCTTGGTCTTAATTCTTGTCGCTTTGCTATCGCCTTCCGGGATTCGTTCGTGAGTTCCTCGCTCGCGTTACTGAGTGAAATGCCGCGAATCACTCGTGCTTTCGTTTCCTTTTCTTTTTTTTTGACTTTAAAATCTTTCGGTTCCGGTCTTTTTTCGATTAAATTTAAAATGTCGGGTCTCTTAATTAACTAAAGTTTCGGGTCCCGTTATTTTGAAAGTATCGCGGCTAAGATGTAATTTTGGACGTAGTGCGGGTTTCGTCCTTTGTTCTTCTAACGCGTTTCAGCAACCAAGTCGTGCGTGGTAGGCTGGCACCACGCGGTAAACTCAACATAGTAAGTTCTTTGTTTCGCGTCGCTCGGGTTGAAAAAGTTCCAAGGAAGGTAAAAATTTATTAATATTTAAATAATTAAAAAATTGGATATCGCCTTTGAATTTAATTCGAAGGAATTAACTTTAAAGAAAACCTTATTGCGGCTATCGTCCTTGACATTGGTCATGGAGACTAAACTTTTCTTAATATTTAAATAATTATAAAACTGGATATCGCCTTTGAATCTAATTCAAAGGATTTAATTAACTATAAAGAAAGCCTTGTTGCGGCTATCGTCCTTGACATTGGTCATGGAGACTAAACTTTTCTTAATATTTAAATAATTATAAAATTGGATATCGCCTTTAAATCTAATTCAAAGGGAATCAACCTTAAAGAAAGCCTTGTGCGGCTATCGTCGTTGGCATTGGTCATGGAGACTAAACTTTTCTTAATATTTAAATAATTATAAAATTGGATATCGCCTTTGAATCTAATTCAAAGGGTTTAATTAACCTTAAAGAAAACCTTGTTGCGGCTATCGTCCTTGACATTGATCATGGAGACTAAACTTTTCTTAACCCTTAAATAATTATTAAACTGGATATCGCCTTTGAAGCTAATTCAAAGGGTTTAATTAACTTGAAAAGAAAACGTGGTGGTGACTATCGTCCTTGACATTGGTCAAGGAGACACTAAACTCTCCTAAATATTTAACCAAGTATCCAAACTGGATATCGCCTTCGAATCTAATTCGAGGGGTTTAATTGATTCTAAAGACAAACCTTTACGGCTATCGTCCTTGAAGATAATCAAGGAGAGCACCCTTAATCATGCTATCTTTCACGCATTTATCAAAATATGTTACGTATTACCTTGGAATTTATTCAATCGATAAATGAAATCGTGGTACAAGTCCCGGCCTCGTGGCGTATTTCGTTCCGCGGAAATAGCCGTTCGGGAGTGTTCGGATCAAGCGGCGCTGGCCTGCGTAGTCGAAGCTGGCGTCGATCGCGGATAATGTGAAAATCTTGGTTACCGGCACTGTGTGCAACCGCGAAATTAATTAATTTCTTTGGCGCCGATAATTTCATGACGATGATGGCTACGGACACCCGCTGTGGAGGTGTGGCGCGATTTTTTGTATTGAATTTTATCAGAATGGCTCCCGGCCCCTACGGGGCAACCCAAAATTTTTGGTCGGAACAATTTGGTTTCGTTTCGCTCTGGCGTCGGGTAAATAGTATTGAATTCGCGTTTCGGCATCGTGACAATAGTGGGGGGTTCGGTTTTGAGATTAACCCGTCCTCGCTGTTCGTGACCGCTAGTTTCTATCGTCGAGTTTCGGTTTCGAGTTTTGACTGCGCCTGCGAATACCGCCCTCTTTCGTGCCGAGGGGATCTCGGGGCTGAGCATAGCGGGCATACCATCACCTTGCGGCGCGCCTATAAATTCGGTATGCTTCGGCAGGCCTGGCGCCCTTATTAACATCTTGCGCGTCGTAAGGTTTTGTGACCCCAGGAATTCGGTTGGTTTTGTATTTCGGTTGCGGGCGATTGCGAGCGGCGACGGCGGTGAAGGAATTTTGGGGTTAAGTTTCTGGGGGGTCATAGCACCATAATTTTAAGTCGATCCGCAGTTCTCGCAAAATCTTACGATTAATATGGCAACAATCTAGTAAAAGGGCGAATTCGATGTTAAATAAATAAATAATTTTTTTTACGTCAGCTTAATTAAAAGCTATTTAGTTTTTTTTTTTAATTTTGGTTGTGCGCGAATTATGCCTGAGACTTGTGTACTGATGAGAGCTGGTACCCTGGTCGAATAGCCAGCGTCTGGGCGGGGGTGTAACGGAAAAGCTGTTTGTTCTTTGCTTTAACCATAGGAAAAAGAGATCCGTTATTCCCCAGGCTCCGGCGGCTGCTTAGTAATACCTAATATTTATAATGTTAGGGATATTTCAGGACTAGCGGACTGCAGAGGCAGCGAGATCCGGCAACACTGTGGAGACGCACGTGGATACTTGCCGGTAATTAGGAAGTCAGACCTCTGCGTACTGTTTATCGGCGATGACTGTCTTCTATTGTTGGCGACGCATTTCGGGTTTTTGTTCAGAAATTACCGCATAAGTCCCTATTTTATTGTATTTTAGACGGTCTATTTTGAATCGTGCGAGTGGACAACCGACCTCCCTCTCATTGCGCTGCGTTGTCACGAACCTCGGCGATTAAACGGGACAAGAGATGTGCATTACCGGTCTCGACTGAGAGAGAGAGAGAGAGAGAGAGAGAGAGAGAGAGAGAAGAGAGAGAGAGAGAGAGAGAGAGAGAGAGAGAGAGAGAGAGAGAGAGAGAGAGAGAGAGAGAGAGAGAGAAGAGAGAGAGAGAGAGAGAGAGAGAGAGAGAGAGAGAGAGAGAGAGAGAGAGAGAGAGAGAGAGGATGAGAGAGAGAGAGAGAGAGAGAGAGAGAGAGAGAGAGAGAGAGAGAGAGAGAGAGAGAGAGGAGAGAGAGAGAGAAGAGAGAGAGGAGAGAGAGAGAGAGAGAGAGAGAGAGAGAGAGAGAGAGAGAGAGAGAGAGAGAGAGAGAGAGAGAGAGAGAGAGAGAGAGAGAGAGAGAGAGAGAGAGAGAGAGAGAGAGAGAGGGTTCATTGATAAAGATTTTATTAGTGTCCTGGCCACAGGGGCTGTGGACAAACCTTCACAGTATCCACTCGTCACAGAAGTTCAAGTAGATGCTTAAATACATAAGTAGTTTCCTCTCTCTGCGTTCGAAAGTAAAACAAAAACAATAATAACATTAAGAGAAAACTAAAAATAAATATAAATATCACAATGTAATCAACGAAATATAGGCAGGAAAAATGACAACTTAAATCTAAAAATTTGTAGACATAGTAGTAGAATAGAGAAAATAGAGAGCAGTAAAGAGTAACATGGTAAAACAATGTAATAATTAGTCACCGTCTGCCCGGAATATATATGCATGGAGATGTACACGAAAAGTTGGTAATGATGCGAGGTTATGGAAGTAATTCGACAGGAAATTCCAGGATTGAATGCCTGTAATCCAAAAAGGGTTGGCAAAGATATTGGTACAAGGAGTTGGTAGTACAAATGGGGAAGAACGTAGACGAGATGAGCACGGTGTTGACTCATTAACAAGAGTAAAGCGAGCAAATCGATACGATGGTTGAAAGGTAGCTAGTATGCTATACATCAGATTACCCAGGAAAAATTGCCTCCTAGACGAGACAGTAAGCCATTTTGCTTTCTTTCTATATGGCGCTAATCTGCTGTCGCGCCTGAGGCAATATATATATATATATATATATATATATATATCAGGGCACTGTTCTGCAAACGCTGAAGTTTAGTGTTAAGATAACCCGTAAGGTCAGCAGTAACGAGAGTAGCGTAGTCCAGGTGAGGGATGACTTTGATTTCGCGAGTGTTCAGTGTGAGGCCATAGTCATGAGACTACCTAACCAGTTCTTCAATGTTGCTTTTAATACGCTGAATCATTTCACTCAGGCCGCTTAAGTGGGCTGTTAGGTAAAATTGAGTGTCATCGGCAAACACAATGGCATTGTCTCGGCAGTAGCGGAGTCTCGAAAAAAGGATGTTTATAACAAGAATAAATAAGATCGGACCCAACCTTGTACCCTGAGCAATACCAGATGTAGTAAATGTGTGTAGTAAATTCAAGCTGAGAGGCTTGGCTATCATTTTTTATTATTGATTGCGAACGATGTGATAAAAATGAGTTCATCAATATAATTGCCGATTCCTCGAAGCCAATGTCTCGCTGGCACTTAAGAATATGAGTATGACTCAAGCTATCAAAGTCTTTTAAGAAGTTGAACAACACTAGAACCGTTACGCAGCCTCTATCCACATCATGTCGGATATCATCCAATAAGTGTAACAGGGTAGTTTGTGTATTATGATGTTTACGAAAACCGTATTGTTTGGGATAAAGTAGGCCATTACCCTCAAGGTACCGAACTAATTGCTGGGTGAGAAGCGAATCGAAAATTTTAGAAAGATGATGTGGGTTGGCTATTGGACGAGTATCAAAAGGATGCAAAGGGTTATGGATTTTATTGCGTGGGATGACGTAAAGAGATGAGCCAAACGAAGATTATCGGGGCTAAGGCCACGAGACTTGCTTAAGACTAGATTAAGGGAGTTAAAAACTTCTTGGTGGGTACTCCAATAAAAGGAAAATGATGGATGGGTAGTAGACAAAGGTAGTGATAGGATGATGTTTAAGGATGACTGTTCACATAGTGGATGAGATGATGCTACTAATGAGTTATGTCGATTTAATGTAAGTAAAGAAAAATGATATAGAGCAGACTGTGACTAGACATTTGCAAGGCCAAGTTTGCGTAAGCAGGACCAGAGTTTGTTTGGGTTGGACTGCTGTAATAACAGATCAGTTAAGTAAAACTCCTTGGCTAATTTCAAAGAACTCTTAATTTTACGACGTATGTTTCTGTACTGCTGTAACGGTACCGGAATACGCGTATACAGCTTATCACGTTTCCTAATGCTGGCTCGTATGTCGCAAGAAATCCACGGGATAGAACGCTGGGTAAAACGCTTGGTAACAAGAGGCGCATGGGCATTCAAGGCTTCACTAATACACTCTTAAAAAAGAGTAAGACTACTCGCAGGGTCATATAATGTTTGTTGATCACGTTCGGGGTACATATTGTAGCTATTTGTATGGCGCCCAGAGCTTACCGCTATTCGAGCGCCTCCTCCCACGAGGTTGGGGCCAAATTTGAATGAAGCGCCTGCACCGCTGGTTGTGCAAATTAAAAAATCTACAACAAGTCAGCTACCAAAATTAGTAGTAACAAGCCGCCTGCCTTCAGACTTCTGTTGCTTCAGAGAACCCTTTCTAACGTTGCCACGACCTGCTAGAGGCCAACCCTCTTTGCGGTTACTACCGGACGAACACGGCACGCCGTAGCGCTCCCCCGTGTGGAACCCGCCGGTAGGGGGTTGACACCGCACCCTAGCTCCCCAGTACGGTGGGTATTTCGAGTCGTTTCACGATCAGGCAATCGACGGCACAGACCAGCCGAACGATCGGGTCCGTGAGGTCGCTACTTCTCAAAACTTGCTAAGAGAAGCGGATCTTTCAAAAGCATTGCTCCTCTTCCACAGAAAGTCGCTCGCAAAGTTAAAACATAAAAATAGAAAACGTAACAAACTTACGGTTGATCAGCCCTAAGAAGATGTTAATAAATTAGTACGAAATGTTGCGAGAGATGTAACTGTGTGAAGGCGGCGTGGCAGGGAGTTCCAAAACTGTATGGCTGTGATCCAGAAAGAGTGAGCAAAGATGTTGGTACGAGGAATTGGAAGTTGATATTGAGATGATTGTAAGCGAGAAGATCGGCGAATGGAATGGTCTAGAGGAATGAATCTGTCAGCAAGGTAGGAAGGTTGGGAGGTATGGATGATTTGATGAGTGAGGCTACCGAGAAATTACTGTCGCCTAGATGTTATGGGTAGCCAGTTGGCTTTCTGACGATACGCCGCAAATCTTTCATCCCGGCGCAGGCGATACACATACCTCAGGGCGATGTTTTGAAGGCGTTGTAATTTAGTGTTAAGATATGCTGTTGAATCGGCTATAACTAAAGATGCGTAATCGAGGTGTGGGATGACTAATGCGTTGACGAGTGTGAGTTTGATCTGCGGTGGAAGAAAACACCACGAAATTTAAGCCTGTAAAGAACATTATGTACTTTAGATGATATGGTACTAACATGGCGATACCATGTTAGGTCGGATGTTATTATAACACCAAGATCTTTTACTTCGTGTGAATAAGGTATTACATCCGACCCGATAATAATTTGTGGTATGGTGAGATTTTTCATAACGACTAAATTCTGAGGTGAAGCTAGGATGATGGCCTGAGTTTTACGCGTATTAAAAGTGAGCCCATAATCATGGGACCACCTCACAAGCTCAGCAATGTCACTGTTAATATTGCGTATCGTTTCATTTAGATGACATATCGGGGTCGAGAGATAAAATTGCGTATCATCAGCAAAGATGATGGTAGTGTGTATGCAGTATTTAAGTCTCGAGAATAAGGTATTGATAACAATAATGAATAATATGGGGCCTAAGCTCGAACCTTGTGGAACGCCGGAAGTAGTATACTCAGGATTAGATGTGAAACCATCCAGGCCAATTATTGTGTGAGAGCGATTTGTGAGATAAGAATGCAGCCATCTCAATGTTGATTCCTCAAAGCCTATGTCTCTAAGGCAAGTTAGAATCACGACATGGTTTAAGGAGTCAAAGGCTGTTGAGAAATCGAACAGTACCAAGATAGTAACTGCCCCACGATCTATACCCAAACGTACATCATCCATAAAGTGTAATAGGGCGGTTTGTGAAATTTGCGGAATCCGCATTGTTTGGGATGCAGTATACAATTTATCTCTAAATATTTTGTGATCTGCTGGGTGACAAGGGAATCAATGACCTTAGAGAGGTGGGGAGGATTGGCGATTGGACGGGTGTCAGAAGGACTTAAGGGGTTAGCGATTTTCTTAAGTGATATGATGTAAGATTATTTCCAAATGGGAGGATAATAGCCAGAGATGAGTGAAAGATTAAAAATGGATGTTAAATATGGTGCAATGGTTGTAAACATGGATTTTAGGTACTCTAAAGGAAGATGATCGGGACTAAATTGTACCTGCGTGATTTTTGTGCAACTAGATTAAGACTAAGTAGGACATCATGATGATTAATAGCAGTAAAGGTGAATTTTGTATGGAAATTAGGTAATGGACGCATGATAATGTTGTTGATTGTTGCTAAGTCACAGGACGGGTGAGGTGACGATATTTTTGCAAAATGACGATTTAATGCAATGAGTGAGAAATGAGGAAGTGCTGACTGTGATGGCTTATTAGCAAGTCCTAATTTTTGTAGGCAAGACCAGAGTTTGTTCGTGCTTGTTTGTTGGAGCACTAGTTCGGTTAAGTGACGATTTTTGGCCGCTTGTTTCGCGACGCATATTCTTATATTCCTGAAAAAGACGCAGGTTTCGAGTTCGTTTCGCACGCAGGTACAATTTGTCGCGTTCCTTAATCCTACTTCGTATACTAGGTGTGATCCACGGAATAGCGCGGTGCAAAATACGTTTTGTAATAAATGGCGCATGTAAATCTAAAACTTTGGTAATACATTCGTAAAAATTATATACGCAGTTTATTAGACCGTGTAGTTACGAATTTGTTTGAAGTTGAAGTTGTGTTTGAAGTTGTGTGTGGTAGGAAGCTAACAGGTGAGGAAATTTAAGTTGAAGTAATGCTCAAAGATCTTTATTTAAAGCAGAATAGTCGCATTTGGCGAAGTTACGATAGGTGATAATTTGTGGAATGGAATTGAGGTTCGCGAATTCGTATTGAATCGTAATAAGACACTGACCAGCCGCAAAAGGAGTAGGAGACGTAGAAAACTTTTAATTTTATCTGAAGAATCGACTAGCATAACATCCAGCTAAGAAGAAGAAAAACAAGAATAATGGGTGGTTCCAAAGGGTACAGAAAAAAGCGAATAGTCTTGAATAACATTTTGGAGATATACAGAATCAAATCTATTCTCTAACAAATTACAGTTTAAATCGCCTGTTACAATTATGTTCTTATATTTAGAAATATATGTATTAAACTTAACTATAAATTCCGCGAGAAGTTGCCCATGAGGGCGTCGGTATATAACTATAAATAACAAATTTCTTGAAGACGATTTGACATCTAAAATAAGATATTCTGGGGTGTCAATGCTTTCATTTACTGAGCACTCGAGAATAGTGTAAGATAAAGATTTGTGGAGGTAACATGCGACACCTCCACCAAAAATAAAGCGTGTTTGCCCATCGGTCCGCAGCGCCCGATCATTACGGACAAAATTATAGTTTTTAACGGCAACACACGATGAATCAATAAGCGGTGTCATCCATGTTTCGGTGACTGCCAGGATGTGTGTTGTGCAGTCTGTTAACTCATTTTCCACATCTTGCAGATGAGCACGCAGTGAATTTATATTTATACACGAAATTTTTAAAGATGACGAAGAATCGGACGAAGACACGTTACTTGATACACATTGATTAACAAGATTCTGCTTTGGTTGTCAGACAATGTTATTAAGATCTTGTTCTGTGGCAATTAACAACTAGGGGGTGCCGCCATCTTTTCTTACAAAAACATTGCCATCTTTCGCCCAAACGCGCTTATAACCTGCGTTATTAGCCGCAAGTTTGGCCTTTTTAAGCAAATTGTAGGTCGATGAGAGCAAGAACTCATTAACATACACAGTTTTGTCAGCGTTAGCATCTTTGGATAATTCCGGGAATAATTCCTGGACGATAATTTTCCCCAACTTACGCTTTGTTTCGACAATACAATTTCGCACGTCAACAGATTTAAGGCGTATTTTTAAGGAGAAATACTGTGTAGGAATTGTCGAACTTGTAGCAGCAGAATAAGAGGTTGATGGTCCATTACGTTCAATTTTATCGATTTTTAAGATGTCGCTCAATAAACCAGGCAATTTTAAGTGGGTCAGCACGCGGAGCATAATGTCATTACATGACAGATAGCACCGATTTGGTATACCATTTACTACGAGGTACGTAGTTGGTCGTGCAAGGGCATTGCTCTTTTTCATATATTCTACATACGATTTGAGAGCATTGCATAAGGCGGTGTTCTGCTGTACGGCAGATGCTAAATTCGAAAGATCGGTTCGAATCGCGTTAGTATCGGCTCTAACGGCCGTAAGTTCCTGACGCACACCGTTAATCGCTTCAAGGATTTGCGAAAATTGCTGCGCCGTATCCATAGTTGACTGCGTTGGGGGCAAGGTAGGCGAAACAGATAATACTTGCGGAGGGAGGGAACTAGCCGAAAATAGTCGCGACGGTGTTAATAGCGGCTGCACTCGATGAAGAAGAGAGGACGGAGTAGGGAGCGCGAGGAGAGATACGTCACGCGCGACAGCAGTAGTTGCGACGGTAGGCGGCGGAAGAAGTAAGTGCGACAAGGAGCGCACGCAACACACAGATTCCGATTTGCCGCGTATGTAGAGCCCTCCGCAAGACTCCTGAAAACACTTTTCGCAAACGGGACACTTGACGAAATCGATTACAGACTTGTAGCACTTTGCACAAATAACGCGAACAGCTACGTTATGGTCCGATTTGCTGTTACTTCTAGTTTTCGGCATCGGTTTTTGTACCTTGTAATAAGTCGCTCGTCTTCAATTCAGTATCGATGACAGTTGTTAATTGAAATAGGCGGCTGACATATTACACCACGTGACTGGAGTGGACTTGCGCAGTTGACATTGGCTCTGTGATCACCGTTGACACGTGCCCGGTGAAAACCGTGGAAAGATTTTGCGATTTTCCAAAAAGGCACACCGTGGACCCACTAGATGTTGTCACTCGGAAAAAATTTCACTAATCAGGTCCACAACTGGTGCACACCTTCTGGAATAACTTCTTGCTCCGGAGAATAAAAATAATCGTAAATAATACTGAAATAAGGTGGAGCAAGAATTTGCACGTGTGACGTGTTTACTCACCAGAAACAGAGAGATAGAGAGAGAGAGAGAGAGAGAGAGATTGATTGATTGTCTTTATTATGGCTTGAGGTATTACCTCTTAGGCCAACCAATATAGAGCATACATACAAATAACTAAAACTAAAACTAAGCTTAATATAACAAGACACACTAACAGATGCATATAAAAGCGCAATACTAGTTTCATAACAAAGTAGATATAAAATAGATATATAATAATAATAGTCGAGCGATTACAACGTAGGGTAGGGTACACGCATACCAGAAGTAAAAGTGGACTAAAATACTAATGTTAAATACTAAAAATACTAATACTAATACTAATAATGCTAATACTAAAATATAAAATACAAAATAATTACACTGAAGTCCGACTTAATAGGAATTTTTTTAGTTTTACTTTAAACGAATACATATTTTCACTTGCGCGAATTTCGTCTGGAAGTTCATTCCATAACCGGGTAAATGTGATAATAAAAGAGTTGGAATAGGATTCTAGCCGATGTGTGGGTACTTGAAGTTCTTGCATAGAGCCTGGTCGAAGAGCCCTGGATGTAGATTCTTCACGCCACTGATAACGTTCATAAAGATAGTGGGGTACGTGGGTCTTAATAATCTTACAGGTGACGATTCCAATATAGTATAACCTACGCGATTTGGTGTTGAGCCAGCCAAGCTTATTACGATATGGGGTAATGTGCTAATCGCGCCGTAGATCGAAGATGAAACGAATGCCCGCATTAAACATTCGTTCCACCCTGATTTTTTGAGTTACGTTGATATCGTTGTAAACTGCGCAGCAGTAATCGAAGTAGGGTAAAATCAACGAGGAAACAAGGGTTTGCCTAACATCAGTTGGTAGTTGAGCACGGTTATTACGTAGTTGACGTAGAGTGGAGAAGACTTTATTGAACATTTGTATAAGATGGTACTTCCACGAGAGCGTTCCATCAAACACGAGACCCAAGTTCCTCACCGATTTAACCCACGGTATGACCGAATTATTAATAACAATCGGTGTGATCGAATCAGTATTAAAGGTGTTCAGATAAAAAGCACTGTCGACCAGTAATGCCTTAGTTTTTTCAAAATTAAGGACGAGGTCATTGCTATTCGCCTATTGATAGAGGCGAGTGATATCGGATGTTACCTTTGCAATGGCGATGTCAAGTTCTGAAACACGACATTTAAGAAAAATTTGAGTGTCATCAGCGAAAATCATATGATCACTATGATGGAGAACCCCAGGTAGATCGTTAATAAATACTGAAAACAACAAAGGTCCTAACACAGAACCTTTGAGGCACTCCAGCACCCACTGGAAGCCACGACGATCTAGTGCCATCCACCCCTGTGACAGCCTGAGATCGACACAAGAGGTAAGACGCAAACCACCGAATAAATTAGCCATTTTTAGTTTCTGCAGCAAAAGCCTAATGATATGACTAATAGTATCGAACGCACGGCTAAAGTCAAAGAGGATAACAATAGTTATCATGCGATTGTCTATTGCTTGCCTGCAATATTCAGATACATATAATAGTGCTGTTTGCGTGCTATAGTCTTTACGAAAACCCGATTGGTGAGAATCAAACCAATTACTGTTATTCAGGAACCCAAGTAGCTGATTGAAAACAATACGTTCTAGTATTTTAGAGACAGCAGGAACAATAGCGATAAGTCGGTAATAAGCAGGAGAAACAGGGTTAGTAATTTTGCTAATGGGTATCATCAATGATTTTTTCCAGTCAGCAGGAAAGATGGATAAATTAAGCGATTCATTGAAGAGATGAACTATGTGAGGGGCAATGACAGGGAATGATTTGATGTAAAAACTAATAGGTATCGAATCAGAGCCACATGCCTCCGACTTTGCTTCCGATAAACGAGCAGCTACGTCCTCGATGGTGACATTAGCGAAGAAAAATCTGCTATCGTTAAAATCTCCGTGACAAAAGTCTTCATCGAAATTTAGGTCGAAAAGATCAGTGTAAGGAGAAACAGAAGCTGTGTGAAAGGAATTGAGTTCATCCAAAGTGCAACACAACGGTTTAACAGCTTTTTTGGAAGCCACCAGATCAAGGTTGCGCAACTCCCTCCACATGGTCTTAGCATCCCGAATATTAGCAAGTTTGTTTCGATAGTAGTTTGCCCTCGCTAATACCCATGCCTGCTTATTAGCCTTATTAGCAGAAATGAGTCTAATTCTTAAGGAAGGGTCTCTGGTCCTGCGATAAGCACATAAAAGGCTATTTCTCTCGTATTTAAGTCTAAGTAGCTGAGGTGAAATCCAAGGGGAAGGCTTGTGAGTCGGTGTAAAGGTGTGCTTAGGGGCGTGCTTATCAAAAGTTTGCAATAGACGATGACTAAGCGTATTGGTGAGTAAGTGCACGTTATTCAGTGGAGAAATCGAAATAAAAATATTCCAATCATAGCTACTCAGGTCCCTATGCAAACTCGATACATCGAACGAGCGATAGTCTCTACATGTGATTTGTGTCGGCTTTGCTTTCGGTGTTCCAATCTTACATTCAATATCTATCAGATCATGGCCACAGATAAAAGGTAGATTGGCTTGGCTATGTCCTAGGACATTTGTAAGGCTATCGACAAGGCAGTGGTCAATCCATGTATCAGTTCGGTTCGTATGATTAGTAGGATGATATGGCACGATTTGAAGAGCATTGGCTACGGCAAACTACTGCAAATATGTAGATTCAAAATTAGCACGATTTAAGTCAACATTGAAATCACCCATAATAATGATTCGAGCATAATTACAGCTATGTTTTTGCAGTACAGATTCAAATAGTTCGAGAAGAGCTTTCTTCGGTGGTTGATAGATAACCGCAAGTAGCACTCTGAGGTTCGTAGTAGCGCTGTGACCGACTTCAACAAGCATAAACTCGAGGGGGTTAACGGAAGAGCATTCAGATTTTTCTAAGATTTTGTAATTTATAGCGGTATGAATATACATAGCAACACCTCCACCGAGCTTATACTTGCGGTCATTGCGAATAAAGTGATAGTTAGGCAAAGAAAAATAGGAGTCAACAGTTTTAGTATTAAACCAGGTTTCAGAAAGAATAATAATATGATAAAAATTTTCGGTGAAATAAGATTTAAAAAAAGAAAATTTATTAGCAGAGCCGAGAGATTGAAAATTAATGACATACTTTTAGATTAATATAGTTAGCGTGTACTGGAATTATTCAATTAATTAAAGCCTGGTCGCTTCCGGAAGTCGATGCAGCCGTTTCACTTTTTTCGCGAACACTAAGAGTGCCACATGCCAAACGTCAATCGTTAATTCTTCGAAGATCTTCCTCGCAAGTAATGTCGATCGCGTTAGCGCCGCTAGTTGGTCGAAAGCGTACAATGCAGTGATATGTGTACACGTACTTATGCGGATGATCCTTCACTAACGCACGTGCTTTTCTAAGTAAGTTAAGCGTCGCAGATGGTAAGAGCTCATTGATAAAAACGCGGTTTTTCGCATAAGAGTTATCAATGTCGGTGGTAAATAGCATCTTCTTAGCTCTCATGCCTTTGATGAAGGCGAATTGTAGGACGGGATTGGAGAGTTTTACCAGTATTGCTGGGTGCCTATGGGATGTTGACGAAGACGCAAGCATGGAAGCAGATGAGTCGGTGCCATTTGTGCGTTGTAGCCGATAAACAGAAAGTATGTCTTCTATGTGAAGCGTCACATTCAATACATCGGCAATTTTAAGAGAAATTTGTCGCTAATCTTCCATGCCTTTTGGAGGAATCCCTGTAATTATTAAATCGCAGTTCCGAATGTCATAGCCCATAGTCGCTCGATCTGCCTTTAAGGACTGTACATCAGTTTGGAGTGATTTTACACTAACTTCTATATCTTCTACTCGCTCCTCCAGCTTCAATATTCGATCCATCTTTCCATTTATTTCTTCAAAGCGCGCATTCTGTTGCGCGTTGAATTGTTCTTGTCTATCAAGATATAGTTGTAGCGCAGGAGGTCTGGCACACGTATCGGACGTATCCGATTCTACAGAAGTAGCGCTATTAGAACGGAGAAGACGAGGCGGAGCGAGCAGAGTTGAGTTCAGCTTCCTTTTTTTGCTCTTAGCGGCAGGTGTATTAAAGCAGCAAACAAATGCACCCGATGCAGTCGTGGCCGCATTTTCAGGTTTACAATCTTCATGAAATGCAAGTGCGCAAACAACACATTTTATTTTGTCGTCGCCAACGAGTTCGGCATTGCATTTATTGCAATTCTCCATTTGAGAAGCGTGCACGAGATAATAAGAGCCCGAAATATAACCGTACGTGCGTTAAAGAGAGAAGGCTATACAAGCGTGTGGTAAACCCGCTTGGAAGGGGCGCGTGAACCGTACGCGTCTCGTGCACCGCGCAGCACGTGAAGAGAGGGGCCGCCGATAAGCCGTCAGCTGAATGTATAGTTCAGAAATAAGGCAGATGATCACAATACGAGTGGTTGAACTAATCAATCACGACAATGCATGCGTGATTACAAGGCAAATGTCAGGCAGAAAACCATTTAGATAATAAATATTAATTTAACAATTATAGGCATTCACAGGTCTCGCATCTCCACATTTCACCAACCTGCCAGTGGAAAGAAAGCGAAGTCAAAGGTGACAAACACTCGGTGATCAGTGTCATGCGACAAAGTGTCGAAGTCACTGACAGCTAGTGGGCAGCGACATTTTGCGTAGTGTGACGTAGGCAATGACGTTTCGGGCGTGCGCAGATGTCTCGGTGGAAAAGCAGCAACGGTTAATTCCACAATGACTTTTTTAACTTTTCTCGCCTGAAGTAGACTCGGAGATAAATATCCCAATTTAGCGGAGCTCGACAAAACGTGACTGCGTGTACTCACCGCTAGAGAGAGAGAGAGAGAGAGAGAGAGAGAGAGAGAGAGAGAGAGACTGACTGACTGACAACAAGTTTATTATTGTCCTGGCCTCTAAGAGCCGTGGACAAACCACAATGCATCCTGCCGTTACAATGGGGCGGCCAGGATGAGTATTCACATAATTGGTTACTTATATCTATATTTCTCTCGAGAAAGATTACGAATAACAATAGTAGAGTTTTGTAATCGAACGCATTAACTATTTTAAGAGCATTTAATAGAATTAAAAGAATTTTGTTGCCTAGCTTACAAAATTGTACGGAATTTAATCACTAAGCTTGGTCTGCCATCGCTAGGAATGTGTGAAGATGTAATCGAAAGGAAGCTGGCGATGAAATGTTTTGCAGGTGGCGTGGTAATGAATTCCAGAATTGAATAGCAGTTATCCAAAAAGAATGTGCAAAGATGTTTGTACGAGGGGTTGGTAGCATATACCGGGAGGATTGAACACGTGTTAAACGGCGTAACAGATTATCAATTGGAATGAATCTGGATGACAGATATGACGGCTGGTTAGTGTTGATGATCTGGTGAGTAAGTCTACCAAGGAAGTACAGTCTTCTGGATGAAACTGACAACCAATTTGCCTTACGTCTAAAGGGTGCGAGCCTATCGTCACGTCGTAGTCGATAGATGAACCTGAGAGCAATGTTCTGTAAGCGTTGTAGTTTGGTGTTAAGGTAGCCCGACAGATCGGCAGTGACGAGCGTGGCATAATCAAGATGTGGAATGACTAGAGAGTTTACAAGTGATAATTTTATAGGAGGTGGGTGGAATGATCCGCGATATTTTAATCGGTAAATGACATTATGAATTTTAGATGAGATAGAATTAACATGCTTATTCCATGATAAGTCTGCCGCAATTATGACGCCCAGATCCTTCACCTCGGTGGCATATGGTATTACATCATTACCAACTACAATATGGGGTAAGGTTAGATTCTTGATTATGGCAAGATTTTGGGAAGAACCGATGATGATGGCTTGAGTTTTACGGGTGTTAAGCGTAAGCCCATAATCTTGCGACCACCTGACCAATTCTACAATATCGGCGTTAATACGCCTAATAGTTTCACTAAGCCGACTAATAGGGGTAGATAGATAGAATTGGGTGTCATCAGCGAAGATGATGGTGGTATCTTGACAGTAACGGAGTCTGGAAAAAAGTGTGTTGATGACGGTGATGAAGACAATCGGTCCGAGACTAGTGCCTTGCGGAACTCCGGATGTAGTGTACTCTTGCTGGGATGCTTGTCCATCCAATCCAATGATCGATTGTGATCGACCCGACAGGAATGAATGCATCCATTTCAGCGCAGAGTCCTCAAAACCAAGGTCACGTAAACATGCCAGGATGACTGTATGACTAAGGGAATCGAAAGCCTTCGAAAAATCAAACAGAACTAGGATAGTGATGCAGCCTCTGTCGATACCCGATCTAATGTCATCTAATAGGTATAGCAAAGCTGATTGTGTGCTATGAAACCTACGAAATCCACATTGCATAGGATGAAGCAGTTGGTTATTCTCCAAGAAGGAAATAATTTGCCGGGTAGCTAATGCATCGATGACCTTAGAGAGATGGGGTGGGTTCGCGATTGGACGAGTATCAGATGGATTTTGGGGATTTACGGATTTTTTCAGTTTTATGATATAGGATAATTTCCAAAGAGATGGGAAGACACCGGTAGAAAATGAGAGGTTAAAGATATAGGTTAGGTATGGGGAAATAATATGAAAGAGTGGTTTCAAGTGAGTTAAACAGAGATGGTCGGGGCTTAACCCACGTGATTTCTAAGAGATGGCATTAAGACTATTTAGAACTTCTTGGCAATTTGTGGGAGAAAAGGTAAAAGAGGGATGGGTGCTTGGTAAGGGCCGATGTAGGATGATATCGAGTGAAACTGAATTACACGGTGGGTGATGAGATGTGACTTGAGCAAAATACTGATCAAGTATGGATGGAGTGAAATGATTTAGGGCCGATTGCGATCGTAGATTGGCAAGTCCTAGGTTTCTGAGGCACGACCAAAGCTTATTCGGATTGGTTTGCTGAATTACCAAATTAGTTAAGTAGCGATTTTTCCCGATTTTGAGTGCATTTTTAATTTCGCGGCGCAGCTTCCTATACTGCTCTAAGATTAACAAATTTTTCGATCGCTTCGCTCGAGTAAACAGTTTATCACGTTCCCGAATTCTGGCTCGCAGTTCGGTGGTAAACCAAGGGATAGAACGATGCGTAATTCTTTTGGTTACAAAAGGCGCGTGAGTATCTAAAGCATCTGATATACAGTCATACAATGTAGTGAGGCTCTGCACAAATTTGCTCGGATCTATGTGAGATTCATGATTGGTAGATTCGAGTGCAACTAGGTTCGGAAATTTGAGATTAAGCTGCATAATAAGATCATTGGCAAGTGAACTAAAGTCGCAATTAGCGAAATTACGGTAAGTAACTGTTTGCGGGGCACGGTTAAAATTATTAAATTCGTATTCAATGGAAATGAGACTATGACCGGCCGCAAGGGGCGAAGACGATTTTGAAAAGGCTTTAATTTTATCACTAGAATCAGCAATCATGACATCTAACTGCGAGCAGGTTGATCCTGAGAAATGGGTAGGGCCAAATGGTACCGAAAACAGTGAGTAATCAGAGACAAAGTTTTGCAAATATTTCAATTCGAACGAGTTATTTAATAAGTTGCAATTTAAATCGCCTGTAATGATAATATTTTTAAATACGGAGATATACAAATTAAGCTTTACTAAAAAATCGGAAAGTAAATGGCCCTCAGGACGTCGGTATATAACAATGATTAAGATGCTATGAGGAGATGCCTTCACATCAAGAAAAATATACTCAGGATCATTTATAGACGTATTATTTGAGCATTCTAAGACTGAATAAATAAGCGATTTATGGAGGTAACATGCTACACCTCCACCTTGAATATAACGCGAGTGGCCATCTGCACGAAGTGCGCGATCATTTCTAACAAGATTGTAATTTGCAATAGATACGCAGGATGACTCAACATTCGGGGTGAGCCATGTTTCAGTTAATGCTAAGATGTGGGTTGCACCATCGGATAGCTCAATTTCCACATCGTGCAGATGGGCCCGAAGTGAATTTATATTTACACATGAAATTTCAACGCGGACGAAGAATGTCTTGAGGACGAAACATTTGACTGAGAAGATGTTGGGTGCAACGATTGTCACTTAATATTTTCCAAATCGCGTTCGGTAGCGATAAGTAGCTCTTTGATGCCGCCATCTTTCCGGGCAAAAATATTGCCATCACGTGCCCAAACGCGCTTATAACCGGCGGCTTTTGCAGCCTCTTTGGTCTTTTTTAAGAGCACATAAGAGGATACAGGCAAAAATTCGTTGACATAAACAGTTTTACTGTCATTCCCTCCAACCTGGAGTTCCGGAAAAAGTTGGGAGACGGTAATTGTCCCTGTTTTGCGTTTGACATCGATTATGGCATTACGCATTGCGACAGATTTACATAATACCTTAAGTGCAAAATATTGCCGGTTAGCGGTTTCGATAGGTTGGCTCGAGGTTGTTGGGCGTCTAAAATCAACTTTACTTATCGTGATATAGTCGTTATGAAGACCGGCTAATTTTAAATAGGTTAAAACGCGGATAAAAATGTCATGGTAACCTAACGTACATTGATTAGGAATGCCATTAATAATTAATTCGGCAGTCAGTCTAGATAATGCCATTGCGTGTTTGACATAGGCCATATCAGCTGACAGTGCGTGACAGGTAGCTGTATTTTGCTGCACCGCAGCCACTATATTAGTGATCTCGTTACGGATGGCACTAGTATCGTTTTTTATCGCCGCGATGCCTGATTGCAATGCAGCTCTGAGAGCATTCATCGCATCTATAAATTGCAAAAACTGTTGCTGATTTCCTAAGTTTTCGCCCATCGTAATACACTGGGTCGACAGCGGAGAGAAACTTGTCGTGGTCGCGAGAGACGTTGCTAGCGAGTTCGATGGTGAAGACAGCGAGTTCCCCTGCGTGCTAGGAGTAGGGAGCGAAGAGAGGGGCGAACTGCACGTGGCTATAGCACTGATCGTAAGTGAGATCGGTACGAGTGTGTGCGAAAGCGAACGCACACAGCAAACGGAGTCGGGCTTACCGTCTGTGTATAACCGCGCACACGATGGATGAAAAACTGATTTACAAATATCGCACGATAGATTTTCCCTGACAACTATTTTATGGCACTTTGCACAGATCGGATGTCCGGCTGCGTTGGTTTTCTTCGAGATTGGCCTCCTAAATTTAAGCATTTAACTTACGCATGTTTTGACTTAGATTTTCCTGTAGGCGGTAACTCACGTAGGCATGTATTAATTGTAGACTGCGGAGTAGTAGTAGTGCGGTCACATGGAAGCCGCGCATGCGTGGTTAGCCTTGCCAGCGTGAATGTGCCGTTGACAGACGTGGAAGAAAAACGTGCTGAATTTTCATGCGTGCGGATGACAGATATGACGGCTGGTTAGTATTGATGATCTGGTGAGTAAGACTACCAAGGAAGTACAGTCTTCTGGATGAAACTGACAACCAATTTGCCTTACGTCTAAAGGGTGCGAGCCAATCGTCACGTCGTAGTCGATAGATGAACCTGAGAGCAATGTTCTGTAAGCGGAGTAGTTTGGTGTTAAGGTAGCCCGACAGATCGGCAGTGACGAGCGTGGCATAATCAAGATGTGGAATGACTAGTGAGTTTACAAGTGATAATTTTATAGGAGGTGGGAGGAATGATCCGCGATATTTTAATCGGTAAATGACATTATGAATTTTAGATGAGATAGAATTAACATGCTTATTCCATGATAAGTCTGCCGCAATTATGACGCCCAGATCCTTCACCTCGGTGGCATATGGTATTACATCATTACCAACTACAATATGGGGTAAGGTTAGATTCTTGATTATGGCAAGATTTTGGGAAGAACCGATGATGATGGCTTGAGTTTTACGGGTGTTAAGCGTAAGCCCATAATCTTGCGACCACCTGACCAATTCTACAATATCGGCGTTAATACGCCTAATAGTTTCACTAAGCCGACTAATAGGGGTAGATAGATAGAATTGGGTGTCATCAGCGAAGATGATGGTGGTATCTTGACAGTAACGGAGTCTGGAAAAAAGTGTGTTGATGACGG
This sequence comes from Trichopria drosophilae, assembly GCA_030407085.1. Classification (NCBI taxonomy): domain Eukaryota; kingdom Metazoa; phylum Arthropoda; class Insecta; order Hymenoptera; family Diapriidae; genus Trichopria; species Trichopria drosophilae. The sequence goes on from CM059585.1 coordinate 42,653,228, forward strand.
TGATGAAGACAATCGGTCCGAGACTAGTGCCTTGCGGAACTCCGGATGTAGTGTACTCTTGCTGGGATGCTTGTCCATCCAATCCAATGATCGATTGTGATCGACCCGACAGGAATGAATGCATCCATTTCAGCGCAGAGCCCTCAAAACCAAGGTCACGTAAACATGCCAGGATGACTGTATGACTAAGGGAATCGAAAGCCTTCGAAAAATCAAACAGAACTAGGATGGTGATGCAGCCTCTGTCGATACCCGATCTAATGTCATCTAATAGGTATAGCAAAGCTGATTGTGTGCTATGAAACCTACGAAATCCACATTGCATAGGATGAAGCAGTTGGTTATTCTCCAAGAAGGAAATAATTTGCCGGGTAGCTAATGCATCGATGACCTTAGAGAGATGGGGTGGGTTCGCGATTGGACGAGTATCAGATGGATTTTGGGGATTTACGGATTTTTTCAGTTTTATGATATAGGATAATTTCCAAAGAGATGGGAAGACACCGGTAGAAAATGAGAGGTTAAAGATATAGGTTAGGTATGGGGAAATAATATGAAAGAGTGGTTTCAAGTGAGTTAAACAGAGATGGTCGGGGCTTAACCCACGTGATTTCTAAGAGATGGCATTAAGACTATTTAGAACTTCTTGGCAATTTGTGGGAGAAAAGGTAAAAGAGGGATGGGTGCTTGGTAAGGGCCGATGTAGGATGATATCGAGTGAAACTGAATTACACGGTGGGTGATGAGATGTGACTTGAGCAAAATACTGATCAAGTATGGATGGAGTGAAATGATTTAGGGCCGATTGCGATCGTAGATTGGCAAGTCCTAGGTTTCTGAGGCACGACCAAAGCTTATTCGGATTGGTTTGCTGAATTACCAAATTAGTTAAGTAGCGATTTTTCCCGATTTTGAGTGCATTTTTAATTTCGCGGCGCAGCTTCCTATACTGCTCTAAGATTAACAAATTTTTCGATCGCTTCGCTCGAGTAAACAGTTTATCACGTTCCCGAATTCTGGCTCGCAGTTCGGTGGTAAACCAAGGGATAGAACGATGCGTAATTCTTTTGGTTACAAAAGGCGCGTGAGTATCTAAAGCATCTGATATACAGTCATACAATGTAGTGAGGCTCTGCACAAATTTGCTCGGATCTATGTGAGATTCATGATTGGTAGATTCGAGTGCAACTAGGTTCGGAAATTTGAGATTAAGCTGCATAATAAGATCATTGGCAAGTGAACTAAAGTCGCAATTAGCGAAATTACGGTAAGTAACTGTTTGCGGGGCACGGTTAAAATTATTAAATTCGTATTCAATGGAAATGAGACTATGACCGGCCGCAAGGGGCGAAGACGATTTTGAAAAGGCTTTAATTTTATCACTAGAATCAGCAATCATGACATCTAACTGCGAGCAGGTTGATCCTGAGAAATGGGTAGGGCCAAATGGTACCGAAAACAGTGAGTAATCAGAGACAAAGTTTTGCAAATATTTCAATTCGAACGAGTTATTTAATAAGTTGCAATTTAAATCGCCTGTAATGATAATATTTTTAAATACGGAGATATACAAATTAAGCTTTACTAAAAAATCGGAAAGTAAATGGCCCTCAGGACGTCGGTATATAACAATGATTAAGATGCTATGAGGAGATGCCTTCACATCAAGAAAAATATACTCAGGATCATTTATAGACGTATTATTTGAGCATTCTAAGACTGAATAAATAAGCGATTTATGGAGGTAACATGCTACACCTCCACCTTGAATATAACGCGAGTGGCCATCTGCACGAAGTGCGCGATCATTTCTAACAAGATTGTAATTTGCAATAGATACGCAGGATGACTCAACATTCGGGGTGAGCCATGTTTCAGTTAATGCTAAGATGTGGGTTGCACCATCGGATAGCTCAATTTCCACATCGTGCAGATGGGCCCGAAGTGAATTTATATTTACACATGAAATTTCAACGCGGACGAAGAATGTCTTGAGGACGAAACATTTGACTGAGAAGATGTTGGGTGCAACGATTGTCACTTAATATTTTCCAAATCGCGTTCGGTAGCGATAAGTAGCTCTTTGATGCCGCCATCTTTCCGGGCAAAAATATTGCCATCACGTGCCCAAACGCGCTTATAACCGGCGGCTTTTGCAGCCTCTTTGGTCTTTTTTAAGAGCACATAAGAGGATACAGGCAAAAATTCGTTGACATAAACAGTTTTACTGTCATTCCCTCCAACCTGGAGTTCCGGAAAAAGTTGGGAGACGGTAATTGTCCCTGTTTTGCGTTTGACATCGATTATGGCATTACGCATTGCGACAGATTTACATAATACCTTAAGTGCAAAATATTGCCGGTTAGCAGTTTCGATAGGTTGGCTCGAGGTTGTTGGGCGTCTAAAATCAACTTTACTTATCGTGATATAGTCGTTATGAAGACCGGCTAATTTTAAATAGGTTAAAACGCGGATAAAAATGTCATGGTAACCTAACGTACATTGATTAGGAATGCCATTAATAATTAATTCGGCAGTCAGTCTAGATAATGCCATTGCGTGTTTGACATAGGCCATATCAGCTGACAGTGCGTGACAGGTAGCTGTATTTTGCTGCACCGCAGCCACTATATTAGTGATCTCGTTACGGATGGCACTAGTATCGTTTTTTATCGCCGCGATGCCTGATTGCAATGCAGCTCTGAGAGCATTCATCGCATCTATAAATTGCAAAAATACTACCTATGGTAAGACTACCAAGGAAGTACAGTCTTCTGGATGAAACTGACAACCAATTTGCCTTACGTCTAAAGGATGCGAGCCAATCGTCACGTCGTAGTCGATAGATGAACCTGAGAGCAATGTTCTGTAAGCGGAGTAGTTTGGTGTTAAGGTAGCCCGACAGATCGGCAGTGACGAGCGTGGCATAATCAAGATGTGGAATGACTAGTGAGTTTACAAGTGATAATTTTATAGGAGGTGGGAGGAATGATCCGCGATATTTTAATCGGTAAATGACATTATGAATTTTAGATGAGATAGAATTAACATGCTTATTCCATGATAAGTCTGCCGCAATTATGACGCCCAGATCCTTCACCTCGGTGGCATATGGTATTACATCATTACTAACTACAATATGGGGTAAGGTTAGATTCTTGATTATGGCAAGATTTTGGGAAGAACCGATGATGATGGCTTGAGTTTTACGGGTGTTAAGCGTAAGCCCATAATCTTGAGAGAGAGAGAGAGAGAGAGAGAGAGAGAGAGAGAGAGAGAGAGAGAGAGAGAGAGTAAAGTTTATTTTGCCATGGAGACGAAGTCCCTAGGCAAAGTGAAATACATAAAGTATATGCATTAAACGTGTTTTAGAATTAAGATTTCTCGACCGTGATAATTTAAAGCAAATATTAATTAATCGCGTTAACAACGGTCGCAATAAATACCATTTTAACAATACATAAATAAATATCATAATCAATAATTAAAAAACTTTAACGTTTTCGGCACTTGTTCGCAGCCCTCTTCAGACAAACTAGTATTAAATACCAGCCTAATATGGTACAAAAAACATTTTGGAAGGGAAGGTAAGTAATTTTGCATAGTTCTTGTTGCTAAAGGAGAGGCAGGTCTCTTCCCTTAACAGTTACGAAGCAACAGTTAACCATTATGTATTACATGCACAATTATATAGAAGGAACCCTAGAACAACGTGTTTCTTAAGACTACATTGTAGGGCATTAGTCTAACAGAAAAATAGTTTGACTGTCAGTCATCTGTTGTGAAATGGTATTATTGTATTACTAAGTTAAATTCTTTTTTTGAAACACAAAATAACATTATCATTACACACGCAGATAAAGGGAATACTACTGTCGTCTTATCAAAAAACGATTATTTACACAAAATTCATACACTCCTAAATGACTCTACAACATATCAAACGTCTAAATTCGAATATACTGAAACAATCTCTAAAAAAGTTAACACTTTAATTATTAAATGGGAAAAAAAAAAGAATATATTCATACTAGCACAGGGAGATATTTAAAAACTTACAACGGAGTAATCCCAAGGGCATATGGGTTGCCCAAAATACATAAAGACGTAATTAATTGAAAGGTTTATTATTAGATAAAGTTTTTATTTTAATTTTAATACCTTTTCCACGGTAGGGGGATACTTCTCACAATCCGTAACTTCCAATGGTTACAACTCCGAACCAATTAATTTTCCAACGGACACTTTTCCCACCCATTCATTGTTCCAACGCTTACTTTTCCCACCCTATTGTCCCAACATTTGTTTCCCAACATATAGTTTTTCTCCAACCCCACTAACTTCAACTTGTCAAATTGACAGTTACGTTTCATTTGGATTTTTTTTAAATTCAATTGATCGACAATAATGGCAACTTTAGTGCAGGCGGAGTTAGTGCCGACAAAAGCAAAAGGTTCTGACACCAGCCCTGTCGGATGTAGGTCAAGGATATTTGGGAATGGTGATATAGTGATGTACGATCACCAGTTTAGGTGATGAAGGGCCGTTTATTAACCCCACCTGAAATATCTCTTTGCCGTGCGGACCAACACCCGTACAGAGGCAACGGCGCGCTGTATCGAACGCACGGGGCGCGCACTTAGATTTCCCGTCATTCCCGACTCGCAACAGATTTCGATCCCGTACTCCTCGATCTTGGTGTATCGTGCGTTAAGTTTGTATGCTGAGTCAAGACTGTCCTTTTTTGAGATCCGCCTCGACGAAGTCGACGGATTGTTCCGACGTTCCCTTTACGATTGCAGTTTTCGCCCCTGGGAACCTGCTGAGCTTTTAATTTTTCTTCCGAGCACATGCTTTTGATGCCATGTAAATTGTCGAAGCCTGCAGGTCCCCAGCCGAAAAGTGCTTACACTTTCCTAGAACGTTCTTGTCGAATTTAACAAAACTTCAACTCGGATTGCGCACCTGGTCTCAGCTGAAACGCGAGACTGGATGCACGGTGTTTCGTTGCACCGTAACGCTAGAGAGCCTATATTATTTCTTACATCTTAATTTGTTACAATAATTATCGTCTAGCTAGTCTATAATATATGTTACAATATTAACTAGTTATAGTTATATCTATGTGTTCTGCGATTGTCGTTTAATCTTAATCGATCACGCGATCGGTTACGACCCGCCGGCCGTAACACCTACCCCCCAAAAAATATCGGTGTTCCACCGCCGCGCAACTCACGGGGTGCAGAGAGCGATCGCGTTATATGTATAACATGTTTACATGAATAGCAATGTGTTTCCGAGAGTGTTGGATCTCCGCCAGCAACTTTTACATTTTTATACTTAACTTTTATAATTTATTGTACATAGGGTACGCTAGTCATTTATTTTCTATTGTCTCTATTAAGTGCATAATGGTAAGTTAGTGCCCTGGAGAGTTTTCGCATGCACTTTTGGCGCGTCACTACGCTTGCGGCAACATTTTATTGAACCGTAATGTGACGTAGCGTCTTCATCGCGCCAGGGTCACGACGGATCCGTCGCGCCCCTCCCTTCCCCATCAATCAATTGGCCGAAGACATAACTTGACAATATATACTCATATATAAACACATACATATCTCTTGCCATATACGCGAAATTATTGCAACCGATAATTCAGTAATCGATAAATGATGACGAGAAAAACGGAATTAAGCCAGACGGAAGTTCCGCGGAAAAGAAGACGGGGCCGTATTAACTCGCACGCATTTGACACCAAACCAAACTATGTTATATGGACCTATATCAACTACAAAATTATAATGGTAACTCATTCGCCGAGGTTCCGCTGGTCAAGACCAATGAAAACAATAATACGCACGGGAACAGGAAAAAAAAATCCTCGCGTGCATCCTGGGCATGTTAATTCGGGCATGAATGTAGTACTGGAAATTATATTAGAATTATATTCGAAAACGCAATATTCGCTAACTCTGAGCGCGGTGCGTCGGCCCGAAAGCAGACGGATGGAATAAAGAGGAGACCAATAGCTCTCCTTCGCCCGCTCCCCTAAGTCTTCCGTGTTCTACAACTCTTCATCGTTGCTGGACTTGCCGCGAGACGATCTCTTATCCTCATCAAAGATTAGCGGATCATAGCCTTTCCTCAGCTTAGCGACTTGTACGACTTTTGTACGCATCTCGTCCAGCTACAGCCTTACATTTCGCGGTCCTACGATCTCCACGATTTCGTAAGGGCCCACGAATGTATCATCGAGCTTGCCGTGTCGTGGCTCCTTCGCGAGCATTACCGTCTCGCCGACTCGGAAATGTTTGACGTTTTGTTTCCGGTCATAATAGGCCTTTGACCGGTGCTTAGCCTGGTTATGGTTTAGGCCGGCTAGCATCTGAATTTCGGCCAGATTTTCGGTAAGCTCTCGTAAGTATTCCGGGTACGTTGGTATGCCTTTTCTAGGTGGTTTGCCTGAAGGTATACGTGCCGGCGTCCCAAACGCCAACTCATGCGGTGTGTATTGGGAACCTTCATGTATGCTTACGTTGTATGCAAGCATAGCATACGGGAACCTTACGTTCCAGTTCTCGCGATTCTTTGCAAAACACCGTAAATATTCCGTCACTACGCGATGACTCCGCTCTATACTCCCATTTGATTGTGGGAAATAGGCGGATGTCGCGAATTTCGTTATTTTAAACAATCGCGCGAGTTCTGTCAAGGTTTCAGACATAAAACAAGGCCCTTGGTGCGTTAAAATTGCTCGCGGGGCTCCGACCTGGCATATAAATTGGGTAGCGAATGCTTTCGCGACGGTCAAGGTGCTACCGTCGGGTAGTGGTACCGCCATCGAATATTTCGTCAACATGTCCTGTATGGTAAGGACGTACTTGTTGCCGGCACTAGATATCGTGGTCGGACCCCAAAGGTCTAATGCGACCTTGTCAAATGCTTCTGCCGGGGTGTCCGTGATTATCATGGGAAGTCAGGTTTTCTGCCGAGCTGTTGCCCTATGCTGGCACTGATACCATCGACCGATGACTTCACTTATGTCCGACCGCATGTTTCGCTAGTAATGTGTGCGAGATAAATGGCGATATGTCTTATTTATTCCCTTATGACCCCCGGTAGGCGAACAATGATGTTCTCGAATCACCATGTATCGCTCTCCGGCTGGGGGTACTGCTAAAGAATCTTTGTAAATTATGACCGTGATTCGGAATTTAATTTTTTCTCAGAACATCTCCGGAATACACAGCCATTGTTGTTTTGTGAGTATGTCTAAATCGTACCCGACGTATAGGGCTCATATTCTGTTTTCAGAAATGCCCTTGTTTAACTTAGTAAGACAAGTATTTACGGCTGCCATCGTCGCCCTTTCACTGGTGGATTGTTTGACTATCAGGGCAAATATATGATATTTTCCTGATTTAATTACCACTATTTCACCAACCTTGGAGACGCCATCTGCTAATTTTTGCCGCGTTATCAACTGCTTTTCCAGAAGCAGTTTCCCCACCTCACTATCCAGCAGACAATCAGCGGAAGTGAAAAATGCGAGGTGCCCTTTTTCACTAGTCAGATGTTTAGCACTTATTTTCAGGATCGGTTCACCTTCTTCAAGGCGATCGAGCCCATCGGTCGAGTCATTTCCCCGACATGACCTACCACTTGTCACTGTGGACGAGGTCGGTAGTGGCTGGTTCACGGGTCCTTGCCCGACGTCCGAATCCTCGCTCGAACTCTCTGTAGATTCCGAGGAAGTTTCTTTTCCCGAAGAACCACCTCCAGGATCGGATGAGCCACTTGCTCTAAGATGACTCACACCCCTTGATTGTTTTATATACGGTGTGTAATGCAATTTTTCTAAATGCAAATGGCACCACGTAGCCGTGTCAGAGGATTTAAAATGAAAGTATCTTATCCTAATCGGGTCGTCATTGTAATGCACGCATATGTTGACCATAAAATGCAAGGCGAAAATTGCCATTTGCGTAATCACTTGGAGAGAGGAGTATTGCGCGCGTTTCGACGGGCTCGGCACACTCGTCCAGTCGCCCAAGGGTGAGTAGTGTTTTTCGACGTTCTTTCGGTCTAGTATTCAATTTGTGCACCTTGATGAGAGAGTCGAACAGGCAATTTCCATCTGCTACGATCATCTCGTCCCGAACCAAAATTTCAAAGGATTCGGCACACTTTTCGGACACCTGACAGTTATAAAGCGGAGATTTGTTAGTCTCTCTGCAATCGTCCCTGTCACTTAGAGACTCATTCCGATCAGAGGGGGGAAACCTGGGATTCTCGCTGTCATCGTTTCGATGCGAGTGAGTTAAGTTGGCCTCGGCTGCACTCGTCCCTTTCCGTGTGCCGTCGTGTAGAGGAGGAACAGACCGGCACTCAGTCTTAGCCGACTGTCCGTTGGATGCACTTCCATATACCGAAGGCATATCCTTCCCACTACTCGACCCGTACGTGGCTCCCGTAGTATCACCCTCTCTGTCTGTGCGTCTGCTCTCTCTTTCCCTCAAGCGCGTAGTGGAGACGGTTACTCTGTTCCTTAGCCACGGTAGGGGGTGGGGCGGCATGACATCAGCAGGCTTGCTGCCTGCTCCCTTCTCTTGTACTTCGATCTTCCCCCCGCTCTGCCCGTATGACTAGATGCCGATCGAGAGCGCTTCTCTGTTCGTTGCGCACTGTCTCTCTCCTTCTCCGGTATGTTTTCCGTACTCCTGTCTCCGTCCTTGTCACTCTCCTTGCGTTACTGTGTATGCTCCTGATCGAGCATTGCTCTCTTTGTCGCGATCTTTGCGCTTTTGCGTGCTTGGATGCTCCCTTTCCCTGTCATTGTCGGAGCCATTATCTTTGTCGCGCTCCTTGTGCAACCGCTCCGGCGTTCGCGATTTTTTCTTGCGACGCCTTTTCCATATCTCGCTCATTTTCGAGCTCTCACTGTCTCCTTCGTTTTCGTTGAGACGTTCAAGATTGATTTTTCCCCAAATACGATGAGTGAAATCCTTTTGGATCGCGACTGGTGGCGGTTCTTTCGGGGAGGATTTTGTTTCCCCTTCGACGGATCTAAAGGAGGGTACGCGTTCTTCCTCAGTTCCACTGTCGTGATCACGACTCAACAAAGTCTCGCCGGCTTCTGGTATGACGTTCTTGGCGGGCCAAGAACCCATCCGGTCTTCCCACCGAGTGCAATAATCATTGTTTCGATTATGCACGAATTGGGATTCGCGCATTAAAGTTAAGCCACAGGCTTCAATTTTCCATGAAAATTAATGATTTTTTTTAAATATCTTCGTAAGAAAATTTAGAACAAACGTAAAGAAGTCGTTTTCAAAAAAAATGTTCGTATCGTATATATATATAGCAATAAAAGTAGACATAAGCGTATAAGCGGCGTATTGTTAAACGCCAATAAATTTTTGCAACGATCGATTTCTCATGCAATTTAGTATGAACAAGTTCTCGAGGTCGCTAATTAAGAATTCAGTATCCAATTCCCGATACAATATAGCCGATAGAAATTATAAAAAGTTAATTTTGCCTTATTTTTGGAATATAGGGGTTTTTTAGGTCGCTGATTACGAATTTGCTGCCAACTTTTCGAAATTGAAAATGGCGGATCCAATATGGCCGATGAAAATTTTTAAAAAAGTTAATTTTATCTTATATTTAGTATAGAGGGATTTCTTGGGCCACTGATTACGAGTGTGCTGCTAAATTTTCAAAACTCGAAATGTCGGATCCAATATTGCCGACCAAAATTTTAAAAAGTTGTTAATCTTATCTCATCTTTGTTATGCACGGGTTTAATAAATTGCTGATTACGAATTTGATATCTAATTTTCAAAATTAAAAATGGCGAATCCAATATGGCCGATCAAAAATTAGAAAAATAGCAATCTTATCTGCATTTGGCATCTAAGAGTTTTTGAAGTAGCTGATTGTGAATCCGCTATCAACACGGCAAAACTAAAAGTTTACAGAGTCAATTTTGTAGTAAAAAATGTCAAAAAAATTATTATTTTTAGAAACTTCTTTTTTGGGTTACCTGATCTGAAATATTTGAAATAATCCATTTTTTTATGGAAATAGATTAATGACGATATCAGTCGTTTATGATTATGAAATAATTAAATGCTTTATGATTGAAAACATTTCTTGACAACTGCTCAAAGTCAACTCTGGGGATACGAATGAAGACGTAGCATATGAAGTAGGTATCTGTTTTTATTAGGAATTCTAATATTGGCCATGGTATTCCTAGTAAAGTTAGAAATGCAGAGAACAAAAATCCGCAACGAAATCGATTTTTGGGGATCGTTAAATTTGAATCTGATGTTACTATCTAAATATTCGAAATGACGGATCCAATAATGCGGAAATAGTACATTACGCAATAAGTACGCAAAATGGGTGATTCCCGCACGAGACGAAGTCGAGTGCGCGAATGGCCTATTTTGCGCAGTAATTGCGTATTCTATTTTTCCTAACGAATGCGAAAAAAAATTTGAATGGGGTATTTTGCGTACTCATTTTCGTGCGCAAAAACGCATTTTCCGCACGGAGTTAGGAAAAAATGTTTAAATTCTCGCAAAGATCACGAAAATCATTATTCGGGGGTTTTTGGGTGTTGCTGAATACGAATCTGATATCAGTTTTTAAAAATTCAAAATGGCGGATCCAATCTGACCGACAAAAACATTTTGCAAGAATTTTGAAACTTTGTCGGCCATATTGCATCCGTGCAAGCCTACCAATAACGAAATATTACCATACAAAATCTTTGACAGGTGTGCGTGCGTGTGTGTTTATAATTGCAAGCAGTCCATACTTTACTCGCTTAAACGTAGATTACCATTTGTTTCCTTATGGATTAAGCCTCTACACCGCGGCAAGGTTGTGATCCGAGTAAAGGTTTTTTTTTTTCTTTTTTTTTTTTTTTGATATTTTTAATTCTTTTTATATTTTTTTGACATTTTTAATTTTTTTTTAATTTCATGGTTTATAGTTAAACTAACTCCATACCCGTTAATTCAAAAATTTAAAATTTCATTAAACTAATTGTATCTTCGTGGAAAGGCTTGGCCTTTGTAATTTTTTCACTCTGAAAACTTACAATAAGTGGGTCTGATGAAGCTAATAGATGATGAAATAAATCGGTCATGGTATGACTGCGACTATCCTTCCTTGAGTGATGTTCTTTAATACATTTTATATTCTTGTTATTAGCCTCAAGGGGTTCCTCGGAAAAGAACGCGATTGGTAGAGGGAATACATCGATTATTTTTGAGCCATGCAATAAAATTTTGTGGACACTGGCTGGCATATAGTACCACGGATAAAGACGAACAAATAACTCGGCAGTTTCAAAACAATATGAATTAAATTTAGTGTTATCGATTTCCTTACCAGAATGCAAAGTATGCAGTATTACATGAAATTTTATGATAAGTTCCTTATCGAATTTCGTGATAGTGTGTGCTGTATCGATATTCTCAAAAAACCGCCTTGCAGTGTTTCCGTCATTAGACGTACCTGTTCCTTGTTTGGGAATATCTATTATCAGGCCTGTTTGAGTTTTAAACTCTTGTAGAATACGCGACTTATTTTTCTTCACCGAGGCCTTTGCTTCGTCTCCTTTCGCCTGCCACTTTTCTATATCGATTTTATACCCGATGTGCAATATACATTCATAAAATCGAATCCAAGTAAGATCTTCCGGTTTCTGTTTAAGCAGTTCCAAATCGTTCATTTCTTTAGGTTTGGCTTTACATATTGGGCAAACAGATCCACACGATGTCCCACTAACAACTTGGCATACTTTCCCGTCTAACATCGTGAAGTACAAAGAATGAATTACATTAATTTTGTTGTCTTTGATTGTAATTTCAGAAGGGACAAGATTCTGTATTTGTTCTTGAATATCTTCATGTATTGAAAGAGTTTTTTCGGGAGTTTCTTTACAATTTATCAGCTTTACTGGTCGACATAATCTAGGCGAAGATGTTTTGTAAAGGAAATAATGCTACAACGAACAAACTTTCATCGGACTGATTTTCCGACGAAAACTTTTGCTTATAGGCAGAAAATCCTGATGTTCCGTCACAGCCCCACTTAGTAGTCAATTTTAAAACAGCATTAGAAATACTGCTGAGTTTTGCATCATCTCGCAGTAATAATCTTCGCGCTGTATGGTCCAGGAGAGCTTGTAGCGATATACTCGCGTAACTGTCAGTTATAGTAATGTCCGTGTCAGGTGGATAAGCATCATGTTTTCTTTCTGCTACTTTTTTATACGGAGGTAGTACGTCCGCATTGTGTTCTTTTAATAGTGAACGAATGTCTTGGTACTGTGATTTAGATAGGCCAGTACTAAGAAATTTGGCCAACGCCATATCGTTGGCTACCGGAACAGTTTTATTAGTATCAAGGACGGAAGAACTTACAGAAGATATGGGGTCTTGTGCACTTTCTGTTCGATCATTAGTTATTTTTGCTACATTAAATGTAATTTCGGCTGTTGGAAAATTTTGACGAAGACATTCGTCCACCCTTCTTTTTTTGAACTTTTTCTGAACAATCATCAAAAGACTTCAAAGTTCTTTTACCGTATGACCTTTTCTCCGGAGATGATTCGGGAATAATAAATTTTATATTTAACCATGAGCTGTGGATCACGTTAAATTGTGATTTCATGTAAAGCGAGGCTCTCCATCTCTTCAAAAAGTTCGGTACAAAATAGCGTGTTAACTTCAACAGCAATGCGCAGTTTTGTTCCTCACTAAATGTATATTTTTCTTCAAAATATTTAATTAATATTTTGGCATTTTTCTCATCCGAGCTAATTAGAATTTCACACAAATCTATATTTTTCAATGGTACACATTTATTGACTTCCACGATCGATTACAAAACTTCGAGAATTAAATGCACAGACTTTCTATGTATAATATGATATACTTCGCAAAATAAGATGAGTTACAAGCCTTCATATGTACTTGCGAAATCGCACTCCGCTGGCGAGAAAGAAACCCGATGCTCTTTTTAAGAAAATGCCGCGCTATAGCGTATTCGTCTGCAGCGCATATCCAAGTCTTATTCCCGATTTCTTGCAAACCGAAAAATAATTCTGATAAACAAAAGAATGTGCCTCTCAAAATAAAATAATATAAAATGTTCAAAGTTTGTTCCTGAAATTTGTGTCTCATTCCGTACGGAACATAAAATTATTTTTGCGGTCAGTGAAATTAATACAAATGACTTTTAGACCGATATTTTACAAATAGATAAAGAATAGAATAGAAAAACATTTCCGAATTATTCGAAGTGTGAGAAATAACATTTTAATACAAAAAGTATTGACGATATGTCAAGAGGTTATAGTTCATGTTCTGTTCCGTACGGACGAAGGACTTTTATAACTCGTATTCAAATGAGATAAATATCAGACAATTAGTTACATTAATATTTCATCTACTGGCACAAGAATGTGCATCAAGAAATTATTTCTTATTCAATTAATATGTAATAAAATGTAATGACATGTCCGAATTTCGCGTGTCTTCTTCCGTACGTATAATGATGATTTGCGTATTAATAATAAATATACATATATATATGCATATATATATATATATATATATATATATATATATATATCGGGCATTCCACGTCAACCGGATCACTTGGCTGGCAAAAATTCATTACCACCAAAAAAATTGTTATAGGGCTTAAAATTTAGCTCAGTATATCTACTTTTAATTTCCGTGTGGTATATTTGAAAATTCAAATTGGCGGCTCCAATACGGTGCTTAAGAAGACCACACTTTTGAAAACGAGAGTAAAAACCTTTCATACATTTTTTTGTGCCCAAGAAAAATACCATTTTAGAATTTAGTTCTTTGTTATTGGATGCTCCAATTACGAATCTCGTATAAGAATTTTGAAATTCAAAATGGCGCATCCAATATGGCGGATGAATTTGTAAAAAGTGATCGGATGTTGCTGAAACTTGTTTCTCCGGGGTTTTTGGGGTCGCAGAATATAATTCTGATGTTAGATTTTAAAAATTCAAAATGGCGGATCCAATATGGCGGATGAATTTGTAAAAAGTGATCGGATGTTGCTGAAACTTGTTTCTCGGGGGTTTTCGGGGTCGCAGAATACGATTCTGATGTTAGATTTTAAAAATTCAAAATGGCGGATCCAATATGGCGGATGAATTTGTAAAAAATGATCGGATGTTGCTGAAACTTGTTTCTCGGGGGTTCTCGGGGTCGCAGAATACGATTCTGATGTTATATTTTAAAAATTCAAAATGGCGGATCCAATATGGCCAATGAATTTTTAAAAAGTGATTGGATGTTGCGGAAACTTATTTCTCTGGGGGTTTTTGGGGTCGCAGAATACGATTCTGAACTTAAATTTTAAAGATTCAAAATGGCGGATCCAATGTGGCGGATGAATTTTTAAAAAGTGATTGGGCCTGGTTGAAACTTGTTCCTCGGGGAGTTTTGGGGTCGTACAATACGAATCTGGTGGATGACAAAGCTAAATTAAAAATTATATAGTACCAAAATAATGTCGAAAATCGGTTAAACATAGAATAGCTTACCTCTAGTAGGGGTATAGTGTTATAATATGAGTATGAACACAAGTCGTTTAATGAATTATTGCAACCTTCGGATTTAAGAAGTTACGACCTCTGAACCGTATATGAAACAGCTGTTGCCATCGCCAGGAGGCACTATTTCCCGTAAAGTTAGATTGTCGTGTTTCTCATCCGACATTTCCCGCAGCTCTTGAAGTGATGTTGATTTTGTATCGTCAATTCGGAACGAGTTTCGTTTTCTATGCAGATGCATCTAAAAATCATGCTCTTCTTAGCATTACCCAGGATGAACGACGCGGACGTGATAGGGTTCTCATCCCATTGGGGTGCTTTTTGAAAGTGAGTCCCCTTGCCTCTCACGAATTGGGGTGCTTTTTGAAAGTGAGTCCCCTTGCCTCTTACGAATTGGGGTGCTTTTTGGAAGTGAGTCCCCTTGCCTCTCCCCAAAGGAAGAATCATATTAATCATATAATTTAAAAAAGGAAAAAGTAATCGAACATTGTCATAAGCTCTGAAAAACCCGTCTGCTAAAGGTTTACAATAAAAATCATTTCTGGATTTTTTAAATATTTAATAGCAGTCAATAATGGTAGAAATAATAGCTATATCAATATTAAGAATATAACGTCATTTTAAATTTAAAAATTGTCAATAACTTCAGTACTGGAATTTACTAGTGGGATTAATAGCACTTGAGTATGTCATAACATTCAATATCTTACTTGAATCTGGTACGAATGCATGTGACATTCGAATATTTGGCACGGCTGCGGCAACTGTAAATCTCTTATTTAGAAATCTCTGAGCTTTCTCGCGTGTTTGTTTAGTATAGTAGAAAAATTGAATATTTTTGAACTTATTTTTTGCCCAGATATATAGAGCATCTGCGTTCCAAATTGCTGCATTTCCTTCCCCCTGAAGACTAGCACGCGTTGCTTCCTTTTTTAAAGTCGCGCCGATACCATCGCATGCTCCTTTTCCATGCGCTGTCGCATGAAAATGCCATTCAGCTTCAATGCCGAAATTGATTTTGTGATACATGAGATTACTCATTTGGGATCTATTTTTATAATGTTATACCGCACCATCGGTAACATAAATTACATGTTGTACGCGTAGGCACACTTTTTTTATTTCAGGAATAATAGTTTGTTGCATTACATACACGGCAGATGTATAATGATTCAAGCTGTTTGATAATAATATATTACTACAATGGATTATTGTACCTTATGATTTGTAATAGAAAACGACAGGATGAACCGTACATTGGTCGTTGTTGTAATGAAACCCTTGTGCTGCATTTTGTACAACGAATGCGAAGTTTTCCGAGAAATCACTGTGAACTAAATACTTCACCGTATTGAAGATTCGCTTTACGTTCTTTTACATATTGCGACTGACTCTTAGAAATAAAGTGGTGCAATACGAATTCAGGCAATCTAGAGCACAGTCTGTCAATATAAGTATCTATTGAAAAACATTCTTTTATCAATGCACATCTGTCAGTGGATTGCCATTTGCTGCAAAGAATTTGTGAAATTTCATTCTCTTCCAAAACACGCGATACATAATCTGAAAATTTATCCAAGTGAGGACAAGTCTCACACTCCCGTAAGTAGCAATTAGGTTTTGGGCTAGAACAAAGTACAAAATTGATGCAATCATTGTAATCTTTTATGGAATATTCCAAATCTTTAGCCAATTCGTTCAAATGTGCGGCAACAAGTAAACTTTTAAAATTTTGATGTATGACGCAGACGCAGATGTTGTGCGTGCCTGCCGCTCCGGCAGGCACACACCATTTTGGCCTAAGTTCATAAAACTTACTTAAGCCAATTGGAAATTCAGGATTCTTTATTTTAAGTAGTTCATGCAGTTTATTCACGTCACTGAGTAATAACCGTTTTTTAACTGTTTGCTTGTGTCCATTAACTCTCACTGATATGCAGTCATTTTTGTGCGGCAGAATTCGGCTGTTACTGTCGTTTTCGTAAAATTCAATTACTTTTTTAATTGTCTGTGTAGGTATGGTCTTTCCTTGTTTTGGACGAGGTACTGCCAACATGCCCAGTTCGTTTCTCAAATCACGACCATTCTTTGCTATTCGATAGGATGTTCCAAATTCTAAAGCTATGTCACGTATACTCCAGCATTGTGGAGGTATGGTTAAAATATTGAAGCGTAAGGGATCATTTTCGGGCAAACACGAAAATTTATCTTTCAGACCCTGTAAAAGTGCTTCTAACTGAGCCTCTCTAGATAAACGGGTTCTTTTATTTGAAGGTGTGTCTATGTCTATTTCTGAATCGGGAACATCTTCAGGTTCATTAGCGGTTGTACAAACTGTTTTTTCTTTTTCGGAAATTTTTTTTCTACAATCTTTGCAAATTCTAGCTTTCTGCGGTAAGTGCGGAAACATTAATAAAATATTTTCCGAAACTTCTCGTAACACTTTACCTATATGACCACGTTTCAGCAATGGATTTATACATCTGTTTGTGCGAATTACTGTATTTGATCTACCACTATGATCGGAAACCCCCGCCATGGTAAGTAATGAACACAACGATAATACAAGTTATACACTAATAGGTAATATTTGAATCAATACTTGTAGCAAATAGCAAGCGTCACCAATATACTGCAATATTTTATTTAAAAATATTTATATGCGTTTTATACTGCAAAAGAAACACATGTAACATATAAGATATAAAGTATCGACATATTCCTTCAAGTCTTCTATTATACCAAATGAAGTTGCGTTTCTATAACGGGAGCAAAATCGAATCGCGGAAATCGCAATGCCACCTAGCGTCAGCTTAACCCATTAAGGCCCAACCGGTGGAAGGCTTATTGCTGGTAGGTGCCGTTGCAATATTCGCGGCTCTGCGCGTCTGTAAACGCAGCTCCCACAGTAGAAATGGATTTTCATTAGGTCAAAAGGAAGCCTGATATCGAGTACTAATATCGATGTAATATATCTAGATACAGGTGTTCTACATGAGTGTAATGTGCATTGCATATTACTTTTTTACAGTTGTGAGTGCGAAATGTACATCCTAACTATCACGACATCGATCTTTTATCTTTAGTTTAATGAATAACAAAGATAACAAGAGTCGTTGATGTGTTGGATTTATGAAAGTGAAAAAGATTATTCCCTTATTTTTTTTTTAATTCGAGGACTAAGCAGAATCCCGATAATTTTGGAACTTAATTTGCGCTGCTGTTGACAGCCCCATCTGCGAATCGACTTAGTTCACAGTGATTTCTCGAAAAACTTCGCATTCGTCGTACAAAATGCAGCACAAGGGTTTCATTACAACAACGACCAATGTACGGTTCGTCCTGTCGTTTTCTACTACAAATCAGAAGGTACAATAATCCATTTTAGTAATATATTATTATCAAACAGCTTGACTCATGATACATCTGCCGTGTATGTAATGCAACAAACTATTATTCCTGAAATAAAAAAGTGTGCCCACGCGTACAACATGTAATTTATGTTACCGATGGTGCGGTACAACATTATAAAAATAGATTTCAAATGAGTAATCTCATGTATCACAAAATCGATTTCGGCATTGAAGCTGAATGGCATTTTTATGCGACAGCGCATGGAAAAGGAGCATGCGATAGTATCGGCGCGACTTTAAAAAGGGAAGCAACGCGTGCTAGTCTTCAGGCCGAACAACATCTGCGTCTGCGTCATACCACAAAATTTTAAAAGCTTAATTGATGCCGCACATTCAAACGAATTGACTGAAGATTTGGCATATTCCAAATAAGAATCTTAATCTTCCAAAAAGGAACACGTTTCAACAACGCCCAATCACTTTTCAAAAATTCATCCGTCATATTGGATCCACCAATTTGAATCTTTAAAATCTAAGTTCAGAATCGTATTCTGCGACCCCGAAAACCCCCGAGAAACAAGTTTCAGCAACATCCGATCACTTTTTACAAATTCATCCGCCATATTGGATCCGCCGTTTTGAATTTTTAAAATCTAACATCAGAATCGTATTCTGCGACCCCAAAAACCCCCGAGAAACAAGTATCAACCAGGCCCAATCACTTTTTAAAAATTCATCCGCCACATTGGATCCGCCATTTTGAATCTTTAAAATTTAAGTTCAGAATCGTATTCCGCGACCCCGAAAACCCCCGAGAAACAAGTTTCAGCAACATCCGATCACTTTTTACAAATTCATCCGCCATATTGGATCCGCCATTTTGAACTTCAAAATTCTGATACGAGATTCGTAATTGGAGCATGCAATAACAAAGAACTAAATTCTTAAATGGTATTTTTCTTGGGCACAAAAAACTGTATGAAAGGTTTTTACTCTCGTTTTCAAAAGTGTGGTCTTTTTAAGCACCGTATTGGAGCCGCCATTTTGAATTTTCAAAAATACCACGCGGAAATTAAAAGTAGATATACTGAGCTAAATTTTAAGCCCTGAAACAATTTTTTTGGCGGTAATGAATTTTGGCCAGCCAAGTGATCCGGTTGACGTGGAATGCCCGATATATATATATGCACATATAATCCATAAAAAGACATTAATGAAATTAACAAAATATTAATAACTTTGTTCTTAATAGTAAATTAAATTTCATTAGAATAAAGCAGTTTTCATCATGTCTTTGACGATACGCATACAATACATCTGAAAACTATTGAAATAATCTATATTAAAGGCGGGCTGATTTTTATCCTCGACCTGCTCAACGCCAGGCATCGCTCTCGGTTGTGTCTTATCCGTAGGCAATGATCGCACTGCGTACTATTATATATTCTGATTTCGCAGTCCCTTTCGTTATGCCCTGTTTTGTCGCAGTAGGCGCATCTATCGTCGGGGAAACTATAGCCATATCCGTCGTCCCGAAAGTGTGTACCTCCACCTCAACGACACGCGCGGCCGCTGGCCTCTCTGTGTTTTCACGCCGGCGACGTTCGTAATCCCCCGGCTGATCCTTCGTGTCGAATTTGTTCGCGAGCCGGACCGCGTACTCCGTGGCCTCCTTTAGAGTCTCCGAATTCGTATTTAACACGTGAAACTCCATCGCGCGTCTCAACCCCGCGATAAACTGTTCCCGGAACTCTTGTTCCAAAAGCGCGATCAGACTTTTCCGACACTCGCCTGTAATGGTGGTCGAGCCGTTTGCAGCGGTCACGGCATTGTTTTTGAACTTCAGCACCCGGTTTCCGAAGTCGCCGACAGTCTCGTATTCGCATTGTACTAACGATGGTTGAATAAGGAGGGCAGCGACTTACCAGTCAATCGCCCCAACGATCGTGAAGACGACGGCGACGAGTAGAACCCTTGAAGTCATCTCCACCAATTAATTGTCCTTGAAGAGTAGCCGTAAGGTCTCGGGTTGTAAGCGCAGCGCTTTTGTAGAGACGTGGGGAAATACTATGTCCCTGACGACTCCGTACGTCCGATTTTATAAGTTCCTTGAACACTAGTTTGTTCTCACTATTCTAGTTTACACTGTTCTTATGCTTACACTGGTTATTCGATTTTTCCACTGTTTTTATTCCTATACTGTTTATTATGTGTTTTTCTCACTGTTCTTATTGTTCGATTTAAGTTTTCAAACAAACATTTTTTTGATGGTTTAGGGCATGATAGGATTCCGGATACGTATAAAAGACGACGACACTCTACGTTATCGGACCGCAATCCTCCGGGCTCGAAAACTTATGAACGAAAGACGTCCGCAACGGGTCCTTGATGGGTCAGGTCAGGTTCTTGCACCAGCCCTGTCGGATGTTGGTCGAGGATATTTGGGAAAGGTGATGTACGATCACCAGTTCAGGTGATGAAGGGCCGTTTATTAACCCCACCTGAAATATCCCTTTGCCGTGCGGACCAACACCCGTACAGAGGCAACGGCGCGCTATATCGAACGCACGGAGCGCGCTATATCGAATGCACGAGGCGCGCACTTAGATTTCCCGTTGTTCCTGACTCGCGACAGATTTCGATCCCGTACTGCTCGATCTTGGTAGATCGTGCGTTAAGTTTGTATGTTGAGTCAAGACTGTCCTTCATTAAGATCCGCCTCGACGAAGTCGACGGATCGTTCCGACGTTCCCTATACGTTTGCAGTTTTCGCCCCTGGGAACCGGCTGAGCTTTTAATTTTTCTTCCGAGCACATGCCTTTGATGCCATGTTAATTGACGAAGCCTGCAGGATCCCAGCCGAAAAGTGCTTACACTTTCCTGGAACGTTCTTGTCGAATTTAACTTCAACTCGGATTGCGCACCTGGTCGCAACGCGAGACTGGATGCACGGTGTTTCGTTGCACCGTAACGTTAGATACCCTATATTATTTCTTACATCTTAATTTGTTATAATAATTATCATCTAGCTAGTCTATAATATATGTTACAATATTAACTGGTTATAATTATATCTATGTGTTCTGCAATTGTCGTTTAATCTTAATCGATCACGCGATTGCAAATTTTGTTTCAACATTAGATTGAGAACGATGTCGCGGTCGTTAAAATTAAGCGTCCCCGCCGGTCGTAACACGTGTATCGGGAAATTTTTTTTTTTTTTTTCATTTTCGGAGATAATGAGATGTGAAATTTTGACGTTTTGCGTTTTTCGGGTAAATTCAAACGATTATATCTCCGTTAATTTTTATCGCACAACTAAATTTTTTTTTCATTTGAAAGGTAATTGCATCAGCTTTCTAGTGAAATTTTTTTCATTTGCGTAAATTGATAAAAATGTATTTTTTTTTACAAATGAATTATAAAAAGTTAATTTTGACAGCCGGGCCACCACTTTACGAAATTTTAAAAAATACTATGAAATACCTCGTCAAATTTCCTAAAGGAAAAGTACTTTTCCTGAATGGGAACTTTTATTTTCCTACCTGAAATAAAATAAAACTTGCGCCGCCCTCTGAGTCGTGCCAGTGGGGAATGCGGACGGCCGGGCCTGTAGTGGGGTAGCAGGTAAACATCGTCATTTCGAAAACACGTTTCACGTGCTATTTCGATCGTTGGAATGATTAGACGTGATAATATATTCGGTGTACTCTTTGTGTATTAAACATATTGTTTACGTTCTGGGATAATTGTGAACTCACAAGAAGTAAGTAAATAATTGAAAGCATATAATTTAATAGTATTTTATTCAACTTTATTAAATATGTACTAACTTTTTCAGTACAATGCCGAAAATTGCGACGAAAAAGAAGTATTGGCGTGCAGATGTTTGCTGTAATCCGTTTAAATTATCGAAACATGGCAAGAAAGGAGTGCAACTGAGAAAAATCACGAAGGAGCAACTGCTTGCTTGGAACATTCCGGTCAATAATGAGAATTTACAGATGAAAATCGGTGATAACTGTCGCAAGCGGCCTTCAGTGTCAGATACAACCACTGAAAGCTTGAAATACACTTATTAATTGATATTGTAAAATGTGTATCGAAATGTGTGAAACATTCTTTTCTTTTACGGGTTACATTCAAGTACTTGTAGAGAAAAGATTATATTTCTAGAGTAGTTTTAAAGGCTAAAATGTCTACTTTTTTACTTGAACTACGTATTTCATTATTTGGTATATTATTAGCCGTGGTAATATATTGTTTAAAATGATATCGAATTGTGTAATAAAATATCGTGTGAATCTCACAATAACAATTTATAATGCCACCTACTGAATCATTTCGTGCTCGCAAAATACAATAAGTCTAAATTCTGGTTTTTATTTTTACTATTGTGTTTTCTACAAATTACATATAAATATTCTTCTTGCGACAGGAAGTTCCAACTGATCGTGTTGAATCATCCACCACGTGAATCCACCACGTTCACCAATCAAGTGAAGAAACTGGTGAAAGCAGCGAGTGTTCTGAAGGACAAAAAGAAATCCTTTCAAAAGTCATTGATGGAGTAAATAAAGGAATAAGTTTTGTTGAATTATCCCCTATAAAAATGGCACACATTAACCAACAACGTTATACTAAACAAAAATTGGACAGCATATCAAGTGCCCTAAAAAGAAACGTTTTCCCTGTACTTGATGAAGGCTCCGGTGAAGAAAAGAAAGAAACATGTATGCTAAGAAATATACAAGAAAAATTTGCCAGTACGTCAGACCGAACAATGAAAGTAAAAATTTTAACAACAGTTCACCAATGGTCTTATGCGAAAATTCAAGAATATTTTCCAAATGCTACAAGACATATGATTGATGTAGCAAAGACGATTGCTACGGAAAAAGGTATTTTAGAACAACCAAATCCGAAAAGCCATCCGACATTGGAAGAGCACGTAATTAATACAATAGTTACGTTATACCAATCAGACGAAGTGAGTAGAGTAATGCTAGGACAAAAGGATTACGTGTCGGTGAAAATAGACGGAATGAAACATCACATTGAGTGCAGCTTTTCGAAGTTTGCGTTATTACGGCTAAAACAATGCATTTTAGCCGGAGCAAGTGGCACGCATTCAGTTTGCGTGTGTGCCATACATGTAAATGTAAAATTATTAATCGACGGTGTAAATCTTAAACGGCTCACAGCTAATTATCCGCAACCTATTAAAACCTACAACGACTGCTTCAATAACATGATATGCAACCATCCACCTGTCAACTGCTACATGAGTACCTGCTCCGCATGTCCGGGAAGAGATGCTTTAGCAGAAGAGTTTAATGACAATTATATCGATACCGTCACTTACAAGCAGTGGACACACGTCGATCGTACTACACTCCAAACTATAGTATTGCCAGTGGATGAATTCTTACAAAACTTAACAGTTGGACTTAATAAATTATTACGCCATTCATTCATTGTAAAAAAACAAAACGAATTTTTGAATAGTAAAAAAGAAAACTTACAGCCTAACGGATGCATCGTTATTATGGACTTTTCGAAGAATTACTCATTTGTACTTCAAAATGCAATACAATGTGTCCTTTGGAACAATGATCAGGCCACCGTTTATCCCATTGTTATTTATTATAAAAATGAATTGCAAATGAAAAGTCTGGTAGCAATATCTGAATGTTTAAATCACGATACAATTGCGGTACATCTTTTTCAATAAAAAATTGTTGAATTCATAAAACAGAATCTACCATCAGTTAACAAAATAATATACTTCTCGGACGGAGCAAGTGCTCAGTACAAAAACAGGAAAAATTTCACAAATTTAAGCAACAGCAGAGTTGCATTTTTTCCCCACGTCACATGGAAAAGGAGCTTGTGACGGTATAGGAGGACTCTTAAAAAGGCTCGCTGCCCGAGCAAGTTTGCAAAGAATCCACAATCCCATTCAAACACCAAAAGAACTGTTTCTGTTGGCAAAGGAAGGTTTGCCAAATATTCACTGCGATTACTTCACAACTGATGAATATAACAAGGAAGAATAATAATTCACAGCACGTTTTCTCTTATCAAAAAACGTGAAAGGGACATTAAATTACCAGTGCATCGAATAGTATCAATATTGCGTCGATAGTATCAATTTACGCAAATTAAAAAAATTTCACTAGACCTTTAAAATGAACAAAAAATTTAGTTGCGCGATAAAAATTAACGGAGATATGATCGTTTGAATTTACCCGAAAAACGCAAAACGTCAAAATTTCACATCTCATTAATTATCTCCGAAAATAAAAAAAAAAATTTCCCGATACACGTGTTCGCTCATTTATGCCTAAAATTCGTAAAAAAATGTTGAAGCGATTTAAAAATGGTCAAAAAAAAGATGTTCGGTTTGTAAAAGAATGTCCTATATACAAGGATTACTGTACTGCAAACATTCTGAGAAAAATGGTCGTGTTTTGTGGCGGTGTCGACGATATCCGGAATGTGCAGCTCGCGCCATTACCAAATCTAATGGCCAAATTGAAATCATAAAAGGCCCTGATACATCTCCGCACGAGACCCACGCAGCGAATTACGAGGAGGTAAATGCACAAAAGATGCTTTCATCTCTCAAAAGAAAGGCTGCAGATCACCCAGAAGCTCCGCCGGCTCAAGTCTTACAAACCGCATTACACTCTGCTTCGTCAGGTATTCTGTCACAGCTACCAAACCGGAAAAATTTAACGAAACAAATACGGCGTCATCGTTTGAAAGATATGCCATCGAACCCAACATCTCTAGCAGACACGGAGCAGTTTCTTGTTCCTTCATTATTTTTACAACTCTTCGATGATCTTTTTTAATAATTGTATCTATCTTTTAATAAATTTCTTTCGTTAGGAGGAAAATCTGTTGGAAAGTGTTGCTTTTGGGAAACAGGTCCGTTGGGAAGTGCTGATTGTGGGAAATAGGTCCGTTGGGAAGAGTGGAGTGGAAGATATGGATTGGAAGAAACGGATTGGGAGAAGTGTCCTACAATCCTTTTCCGCAACTAATAGCAGTATATAAATCACATTATGGCTGTGAAAGTGGACTTCGCCTTTAATTTTTGAAATGTCGAGTCAACGACATTAACAATAATGATATAATTTGATACTACTATCAGTTTTATTTACATAACTTATCGATATAACTAAACGTATTACAAAATAAATATATATATATATTAATTAATAATTAGTAAATTAATTAATAAATAAATAAATAAACAAATAAATAAATAAATAAGTAAATAGATAAATTAATTAATAATGAAACGTCAAATGTCGTCCAAGTATAGATCGGTCAAATTGCATACAAGCATCAATTCCGAAACATGTAGCCATGATAGTAGTTTCGAATTTCGGTACCCGTACAGTTGCAATACCTATCTATCGTGCAGCAATCGATATCCTATTTCTTCCCATCGATCCTCTGTTGTGTACCTACTTCATCGGCCCAGTGATCCAATTCGGTACACTGCGCATATCAAACATCGGCGCAATGAACCATTTCGGTTGAATGAGCAAATTGAAGTCACGCTTATCCAGGAATAAGATGAACGATGCAATATCATGGCGGCACTATCGGGATGCGTATAGAGCCAGTTGCCTCCAGGAACCTCTTAATCTTTCCTATGAAGAGAAACTAATTCTACAAAATGTCCTTCCCTCGGTGGTGTCAATAGTGCACCGTCGCCAGCACTAATCTCCCCGGCAGTGACCCTACACTCTTACACTCTAGTATTTGGTATCTTTTAGGACCCCCCATTTGCGCGCGGGCACCTCAGGCAATTTTATGTAGCCACCAGCGCGTCGGTAGCCCCGCGACCTTGTGTTATGTGCGTTTTTTTATGTAAATAAATGTTGTTCTTTTCCAGTAATATGTTCTGCCATCCCGAGTTTGTCCATTCTATTTTCAACAAAATGAAAATAAGTAGTTATAATGTTTGCATAAGTTTCAGCGGTTTGCTGCTTGTTAATTCGTAGCTGTTATTAGCAGAGAGGAGAGTTTAAAAATTTTGAATATATTGTAGCGCGAATCATTCATTGGCAAATTAGTTAAATATTTGAATTCGCGCTAGGCTTCCTGTCCTCCCGGCGGGGGGAAGGACGAAGGGGCGGCACGTGTCACGGAATAGCGAAACACGTGAAAAATCGGCAGATTCGTTCCGACTGCCGCTCGTGCAATCCGCCGCGCGTTTTTATTATCGGGTCTATCACCAAGATTGGTGATTGTTGAGCCTTGTGCGACTCCATAGTTTTTGGGCCTACATCCACCTTGCCAGCGGGCATTTAGCGACGCCAGCGGCATTCGACGGCGCTGGATAATTTCGTGTAATAACTGAGTAAGTACCGACGTTTATATGTTCGGACAATCTCCTTTACTCTCTCTGAAAGCGAATAAAACTGGGGCTGTCGTCCCCGTTAACTAATAAACCAAATATTATAGAGAATTGCCCAGTTTCATTCGCCAGCCTATCTTTCCGTACTTCATACCGCGGCCGACCATTAATATTTTGGCAGAGCGCCCCGGAAAGTTTCTCACCGGCTCTCGCTCCATTTTTGATTTCGCGAGTGTTTCGATTCTCTCTCTCGCACTTTTGCATCGGGAATATTTACCCATGCCGCCTCCGCGGATCGGACCTCTCTGTCAGACATATGCTGAGCTCAATTGGTGTATTGCCTATAATTTTAAATATTACGTCCTCTGCCCTACTTTAAGGTCAGACGACAGGAGGTAATAACTTTATTTTATTTCATGATATAAAATATTAAAATAAATTTGATTACAATATTTCAATTTATCTTCTGCAACAGTAACATTTCCTTTGTCTGCTTTTGTGAAAAAGATATCTAACAGTTATGTTAATCGTTTATGACATTTTTTTATTGTAATAAATAAATTTCTTATTTAATATGTGGGATTTTAATGGAGATTATTAGAGTACTAGAAATATCTTGTCTGATCGCCGCTTTTGAAACCACATACTTGTTTAATTTCATTCTTTATGTATATTTCTTTCTGTGCACTATAATCAGGCCCATGTTGTAATATTGTTAAATATAAGGCCGGGTGCACGAACCGCGATATTTTGAATCTCGACCAGGCGTATGCATACACAGACACATAACATATTGTTGTGATATGTACTGGTATACGTTAGTACCACGATTCGCGACTTGGAAACAGTTGTTAAAGTTTTATTCCGGCCCCCAGATCCCCTTTGTAGGCGCTGTGCGCTCCTTCGTACCCCTCTTGCTGCATCGGCACTTGCTTCGTGATCGTCTTGGAGAATACGCTTGAACGAAGCCCTTGGGATGGCCATATCTTTTGGACGCGTTCCGTAGTTTTCGAAAAGGGAATTGTTTCGACACCCGAAATTATGGCAAATAAACCGTATCTTGTAAACGCGAACGGTGATTCACGTGCATGAATCTTATTATTACGCAGAGAAACTACATTTTTGTACTGGTGTTATGTTAAAATAAAATAGTGCTGTTTTGAAAATCAGCCTGTACTTTCTTTCGGCGCAAACATGGTGTTTCGACCTCGATTCTTCGGTCCTTCGATCCTGCGACCGTCATCCGCTTGTGCAGTTTATTGCATTCCGCAACACATATCATTTTATTTTCAATTGATGTACTATGAAATCAAATATTTTTCAAATTACTACATTTTCTAATTACAATATTGCTTGTATTTGGTACAATTTTATTTTAAACTGCAGTCATTTACTCACAACTTCTATTTACGAACTTTCCTTAAAATACAAATGCGAACTATTTCTGAATTAAAGAAGACCTCACTAGAGGTAAATGGCACACAATGCGGAAGATTTTTTATTAAAAAAGCAAATATTTTTATTGTACTTTATTT
The DNA here is from genome assembly GCA_030407085.1 of Trichopria drosophilae. NCBI lineage: Eukaryota > Metazoa > Arthropoda > Insecta > Hymenoptera > Diapriidae > Trichopria > Trichopria drosophilae. The sequence continues at coordinate 42,681,119 of CM059585.1, forward strand.
CAGATCATAGAGAACTGTCAATAAGCAAAATTGAGTCCTTGTATAAAAGATGACCGATCTGTTTCACGTGAAATTGGCACTAAAATTCTAAAATATACGTATTTTTCAAAATATCAAATAATTGAATAAAAATATCAACCTCGTGATAGTTAGTTTATCAATTTAAAAAATATGTATAATTTTAAAGCAAGAACTCTCCGTGAACATTTCTGCCCATGAAACGATATGGCCAAATCGCTAATGCTGCAACCGCACTTCGACCGCACAAACTGTGGAAGGATGTATGCCAGGAAAAGAATAAAATGATATCGTATAATTATTTGCTCGCGTTTATTGCATACGAACAAAGATAATATTAAAATATCTTGCAGAATTCACGCTCGTTGCATGTTTACGTGCATTGCGGTCGGCAGTTTCTAAAAGAAATCTCAACATTACTTGAAGCAAATGAAATGTCTTTTTATCCTTTAATTGCCTGGGACAAATATAACCTCACAGTATAGTCTCTACCAATTAACGAATTTTTACAGATCAGGGATTCTTTCTAATTGTAATTAATTGAAATAAATAATTGGAATAATACCTTCTCCGGTCGACTCCATACGACTAGCAGTATTCACAGTATCTCCGAATAGACAGTACCTCGGCATTTTGCTGCCCACAATCCCTGCTACTACAGGCCCGGTATGTATACCACTGCGAATTTGCAATCTTTCTCCTGGTCTTTTCGGGACACTAAATACCGATGAGGCGGCTACGAGATCCAAAGCCATTGTAGCGACTTCAGATATGTGTTTGTTTCCTGTACACGTTCATTGAAATATATTAATTTTAAAAAAGGTACCAGTGATAATCATTAATAATAATATTATTACATCAAAATCTATAAAATTGTCAGAACGGGGAGAACAATAGAAGACATTGGGATGCCACGGATAATGTGGTGGAATTTCAGCATCCGAAATCCAGTATAAGTAGAGCCAGGGAACTGACTGCTACATCACTACCTTAGTACAAAGTACCTTTGACTTCTCGGGAAGGACGCTCAAATCTTCTCTTAAAGTATGTAGCTTCAATACACTTCCTGTTAGCTAATACGTGAATAATGTAGTGGATACTTAGTTATTGAAATAATTTATCGTTAATACTTGCAAGCGATCCTTATTGCACTATTAAAAACGACTAATATCTGTAGTCAGTGGAACGCCAGTTAAATGATAATTAGTTATATTATAATTGGTGTCCAATTTGACTCATCCCTTTAGATTTATCACATATCCTTACTTCACATTGTCGAAAAGTATTTGTTTGAATTAACAAGTCGAACAACGGATGCGTTTTCCGAATTTCACTATCTCTGGTTCAAGCTACAATAAAATTTATTTCTGATCCTGTTTTATTATTATTGCAGTGCTTTCACCGCTTTTTGTCGATTCACTTCTCGTCGCGGAACTTTACTTCTATTTTACAGCGACAATGACAAAAACTTATAAGGTGATCATGATGAGCTACAACGCTTTTTTAAATTATTCTCCAAGCCGCACAAATTTGAGGCTTTTTTGATTACTAAACAAATAGAGTGGGATTTTATCCCCCCCCCCCCACTTTTGTAGGATTTAGGAAGCCAAATCAATAAAATACCATTTCAAGCGCAATATTGAAACGGTTACGTTAACCAGATGTTTCAGTTCCCGACCAACGGGTCGTGTTTTTCGCGACTCTAATGATTTGGAGTGAAGTATAATGGACGGGTTAAATGAGTGCTGCCATATCATCTGTCTTTCTGTAACGATCGTCAAAATTTGTGCAAAACACGCGATAAGTGGAAGTGAAGTCAGTCTTGAATGGTGTGACAATCCCTGTAGCAGTTCTAAAGATATTACCTACGTATGAATTTAAAAGCGCCCGAGCAGTAGAATACGAATAGCGCGCGCGCTCGCACGCACACACACGCGCACGCACGCACGCACCCACACCCACACACACCCACACACACCCACACACACACACACACACACACACACACACACACACACACACACACACACACACACACACACACACACACACACACACACACACACACACACGCACACACACACACACACACACACACACACACACACACACACACACACACACACACACACACACACACACACACACACACACACACACACGCGCGCACACTCCCGCACACACACACACACACACACACACATACACACACACACACAAACACACAAACACACACACACACACACACACACACACACACACACACACACACACACACACACACCCGCCAGAGTCATGCTCGTTCCTTCTAACGGGCGCGTCCCCAGGCGGCGGATCGGGGAATGCTGGTAAAAGGTATCGGAAAAATGAAATATCCGACGCGGACCAAAGAACTAGCTAGGGGAAGGAACCCCGAACAATAAACCAACTATGGAAGATCAGCTGTAGATAAAAGCTTTCGGTGCAGGGGTCGGATCCCCAGTACCGGCGTCGGGTACGAATGAGCAAGCGGGCTCTCCGGCGTCGTTATCAGGCAATCGCAGTGTTGTTGGGGTTGGTCACTTGGCCCCAACAGTATTAAATGTTACAAGTGACATTCTGTCTGGAAAGGGGCAAAGTCTGTAAGCTTCGAGCGCCTTGAAGAGAAACTTTATCCAGGAAAAGAAAAATCTCCACAAGGAGCTCAAGAATATGGCCAAAGGCACACTGCGTGCCTTTGTCCATTGCTCCAAGGCACGAAAAAGTTCGGGGGCTTCGCAGGCGTGCATCACCTGCAACGATGGGACGAGCCAAACGTTGCCCCTGTTCCGCAAGCCCCCAGAACTTCCCGAGTGTAAAGGACCTTCGCCGCTGAAGTTGCCACCGACAAAAAGAGTCAGGAGAGAAGAAGAGGAGCGCCCCATACCATCACCATCAGCTGCAGAACAACGACGGCAAGCCCAGTGCGAATACCAGGACTTGGTTACGGTGGTCAAGAAAGGCGTAAAGAAGAAGGCGGAGCAGCAGCAACAACAATGGCAGCAGCAGCAGCAACAACAATGGCCGGAGCAGCAGCAGCTGGGAAAGGATGCCGGTAAACGACACCGCGGGAAGCCGGAATCAACATCCGGCCTCCGACCCCTCCGCCCTGATGCCATCAAGATCAAGGCAGCAGAAGGTGTCATACGTCGACATCCTGAAAAGAATAAAAGCAGCAACAGAGCGGCGAACTTTCGGAGAAAGGATGATCGCCATCAGGCGGATGAAAGCAGGCGAACTGCTCCTAGAGCTTGCGATGCCTGGCGTGTGCACCCAAGACCTCCAAGCAGCGGCCACGTCCATCCTAAAAGGGACAGTTGTCGTACAGGCACTGTCCCACAAGGAAGTCATCATCATCAAATACATGGACGAGGCCACAACTAGGGAGGAGGTGGAACAGGGCATCATTGAGGTGACTTCACCGGGAGCAGTGACCCCTGAAAATATCAAGCTCAGAGGAGCATATAGTGTAACCCCGGCGGCCAATATCTTGCTTCCCGTCGCAGTGGCGAACATACTGTGGCAAAAGGGGAAGCTCAAAATTGGCTAGGTTAAATGCCGGGTTCGACGGCGTGAAAAATCCCCGCGCTGCTACAGGTGCCACGAGAGCGGACACCTGGCAAGGGATTGTAAGAGCGCGGTCGATCGCTCGGCACAGTGCTTCCGGTGTGGTCAAGAGGGCCACAAGATTGAGGACTGCGTAGCCAAACACCGGGCAACACAAGAGGTTGGAGCACCGACTAACAATGGCTAAGGTGATCCAATTAAACCTCAATCACTGTGCGGTGGCCCAGGACCTGCTGTTCCAACTGGTCAAGGAGGAGAAGGCCGATATCGCCGTCATCAGCGAGGCTTACCGGGATCTTTGTGAACCGAGTTGGGTGAAGGATTCCACCAGCCAGGCGGCCATCTGGGTGTGCGGGAATCTCCACATATCCCATAAGACGGCCGACCCCCTGCCCAGCTTCATCTGGGTGCAGTTGGCTGGTATAAGACTATACAGTTGCTACCTCCCTCCCAGTCTTACCATCAACGAGTTCCAAGAATCCCGGGAGGCCATCGTCGACAGTGCAAGAACCTCCCGACTTCCACTAGTGATCTGGAAAGCCTTCAATGCATGGGCGACGGAATGGGGTAGCTCAAAGACCAACCATCGAGGATATGCCCTCATTGAGGCCTTCTCGTTACTAGAGTTGGAGATTGCTAGCACGGGGGGAAATTCGACCTACTCTAAGGCCGGCAAGTCCTCCGTAGTCGACCTGACCTTCGTCGACCCAAAATTGATGGGGGAAGGGTTGGGCTGGAAAGTTAGCGACCGACACACGGGCAGTGACCATCAAGCCTTGGTGTACCAGCTCCAACTGACTGGTAGAGCAGCAAGAAGGGTTCAAAGTTTGAGGATAGAGAGATGGGCACCGGCCACCTTCGATCGAGAGATGTTCCTTTACAGCTTGGAACAGATGGGGGTGGAGGGAATAGCGGTGTAGAGAGCCAAATGCCTCACCCGAGCCTTAACAGCGGCCTGCGATGCCTCTATGGCCGTGAAATCAAATCCTCGCGGCCGAACGCCGGTTTACTGGTGGAACGAGGACATCGCAGCTATTCGTCGAGAGTGCCTTCGGGCTCGAAGGCTGCACCAGAGGGCAATTCATAAGCCTTGGTACTACCAACTCGCTGCGGACTATGAAAAGAAGAGGAATAGGTTCAAGATTGCCATCAAGGCCGCAAAAAGAAAGTGCTTGCAGAACTTTTGTGAGGGGGTGGACCGTGACCCCTGGGATCGACCGTATAAAATGGTCATGAACAAGATCAAGCCCAGAGGACCCAACGCATTATCTTGTCCATTCCTCATTGACAAAGTCGTCGGCCATCTATTCCCAGAACAACGGAAACGGCCGATCGGCACTGGTCTGATGGCAATCGCCGGTGCAGCCGAGCCGCCAGACGTTACCGAAGCCGAACTAAGGATGGCTGCTGACAAGATTTCCATCCGTAAGGCCCCAGGAATGGATGAGGTACCTGGTATGGCAGTGAAGATCGCAGCGCTGAATGTCCCGACCATCTTCACATCGACATTCAGCGCTTGTCCGAAAGAAGGGCGCTTCCCGGCGCAGTGGAAGGAAAAGAGATTGGTGCTTCTGTCCAAGGGAAACAAACCCCCGAGTGATCCATCCTCGTTCCGACCTCTCTGCATGCTGGACATCCTCGGGAAGTCCTTGTTCCCTGCAATGGGAGGCGTCTGTTACTGCAGCGCTACCGCTTTACCATCAAAACAGCACCATTCTGAAGGGGACCACCTGCTGCTGGTTGAGTCATCCTGCGAGCCATTGCCAGTTGGTGGTTCAATCAAATATTATCACTTCGCCCTATCGATCAGTATGGCCGCCTTCCGAGAGACTTCGTGGTATCGAATGCGACTGGATGACCCGCCGACCTGGGTCAATGAAAGCATGCTGTCTTCCTTAGTTCATGACTTTCTGACCATCACGCCAAATTTCCAATTCAAGAATAAAACTACCACCTCGCCCAGCCGAACTTGTTTTCTTATTTTTCGGTGTCACCTGTCCAGACTTATCTTCTCCTGTTTTGTCTTAACACTGACTTAAAAGGCATATTGAAGGTCTTGTCCTGAACATGAAATTTCCCCTCTTTCCAAATTCGGGGTAAAAAGTAGTGGTTCTCATTTGAAAAATTAAACTTGACCTTGAAATGACCTTCAACATAATACTTAAGGTCAAAATTAATATCACTATTAGATGAATAGGAAAAAAATATTAAAATTTTGTCTAAAACATTTTCTCCGAAAATACACTTCCGTTGAGGTAATCACCATTACTGAAAAAAATAGGTGTTCCTATAAAAAAAATTAACTTGACCTTGAAATAACCCTAAAGGTCAATTTTTGAACGCTGGGATATATCTCCGTTCCATAACTTTTTCTCATCACTGTATAGCTTTCAAGCGTAAGTGTTATTGTATGTTTTTGCACATCTCTATTTATTTCAATACCAAGAAATCTTTTGGACTCTCCGATATCAGACATTTCAAACTTGAGTTTTGTTTTAATTCCTTAAGCTTCTGTATGTCATTGCTGGCTATTAATATATCATCTACGTAAGAAGCAATTGCAGGAGCAGCAAGAATTTAGAATTATATAGACAAGTGAAAAAACTTCAGCTTCATCCAAGCTTTAACCCTTTGAGTCACACATTTTTCCTTTTATCGAATTTAGCTGAAATTTGTTACTCGGGCGTTTTTTAGATCGCTGATTACGAATCCGAGGTTAGTTTTTCGAAAATCAAGATGTTGGCTCCAATATGGCGGACAAAAATTTTAAATATAATTCGATTGGGACAAAAATTGCTACTCGGGGGTTTTCAAGGTAGCTGATTACGAATCCGAGGTTCGTTTTTCGAAATTCAAGATGGCGGATCCAATATGGCGGACAAAAATTTAAAATATATTTCGATTGGGACAAAATTTGCTACTCGGGGGTTTTCAAGGTCGTTTATTATTAATTCGATGTTAGATTTACGAAATTCAAAATGGCGGATTCAATATGGCCGTCACCGAGATATAAAACCCGAGAATTTTGATGAAAATGCGTATTAGGGGTTTTTTGGGATCGCTGATTACGAATCCTATGTCAGCTTTACGAAATTCAAGATGACGGTCAGCGAGATATAAAAAGCGAGAATGTTGATGAAAATACATATTAGGGGATGTTCAGGGACGCTGATAACGAATTCGATGTTACATTCTATACAATTGTGAATCTGCTATGATAATGATAAAAATGTCATTTGGGGGATGTATGGGGTCACACATTATGAATTTGATGTCAGATTGCCAAAAGTAGAAATTGAAAATGGCGAGTACAGTCGCACTCAAGATGTGTGGATCCATTATGCGAAATATTATTTGAATATTTCTCTTTCTCGGCATTACCCAGGGCTAATGACGTGGGCGTGAAGAGTACTAGCTCCATTTTGTTTTTTTATATTTTTAAAATTATAAATTGGGTGTGATACTTCTAAAAATCAATAAAACTTAAATAGTAACCTCCATTTTTTATTGCAGATTTGGATTCTCCGGAAAAAAGTACAATTTATATTATTCTTGTAATGTGTTTTCTAGCCGCTACAATGGAAATTATCTGAAAAATAATCATGGATTTGGTTGTGTGTAAGAAATAGTATATTATGCTTTAAGGGAGGAAAGAGCGTGATACCCGAGTGGAAGGTTTGCTGCGCGAGCGAATCGACGGCAGCCCTCTCACGAGGTGCGCGCGCATTCCTCTCGTGAAGCATACGCTAGTTTTTTCCAGGCCGCACCCATTACTCCCGCGGGCAGCACTTTTCGTCCCACGGGAATAATGAGAACGAAGTGCGCATGCGCACGGGTACTCAGACGGAATTGACAACTTTCGCCCCGCATCGCGGATATAGAATACGGCCAGGAACAATGACGTGGACGTAGTATTTATCTGTTCCCTTAGGGGTGCTTGTTTTACGTGAGTCCCCTTGCCTTTCACTGTTCACTTACTTGAGTAAGTGTTCGAAATGTTGACTTTCCACTTCAATGCATTTATTTATTATTTCTTCAAATAACTTTATACAGGATAGTATCATATCTGCAGAAATTTCTGCGCAAGCAGTTCTAATGCGTTCCACAATGTTTTCACGAGTCGTTGGTACTTGTTCATAAACCTTATCTTTTAGGTAACCCCATAGGAAGAAATCCGATGTATAGGATGTTAAATCAGGTGATCTCGCCGGCCAATTAATGGGGACACCTCTACCAATCTACCGACCATTGGAATCACGGTCTAGTACTTCCCTTGTTACTCTTGAAAAATGTGCTGGGCAACCATTTTACTTTCTTTGATCTGAAACGAAATCTGGTGACATTCTCAATTTGTAACGATATTTTACACATTTTCATTTTTATCATAGAACCAAAACGCAAAAACTTGTCGATCAAATTGGTGCACTTTTTTCCGAGGAATCTAAATTTACAATAAAAAATGGGGGGTCCCTATTTAAGTTTTATTGTACTCCCTCCCCCCTCCCACAGGGGGCGGGGGAGGAGGTTGATTTCATTATCACTGGATGCCCCTCTTCGTGTCGGACAACTTTCATCACACACCTTTTTTGATTCTGTGCATAGTTCTCGAGATATTTCTATGTCTTCAGATAAATCGGCCACCCTGTATATATACATATATTCCTGATGAATTTTAATTGTCTATAATATATATAATATATAATATATAATACATAAAATTCATATTCAGCGGGGCTGAAAATTTCCTAACGCGTTCTCATAAAAAACTCGCTTTTTTACATCTTGCTCACAGCCAATTTGAATTTCGTAATCATATTTCTTATTTTTCAATAGCATCTCCCTATATCTCATAAAGGAGAGTTTTAAACGCTTCCTAGTTTTCGATCTAGCTGACGGGCATGGAAGGTTTTCATCGTCCAGGTCGACAGCTTCATAGTTTTCGATGTCAAGGGATCAACCTTGAAGGTCGACTAAAGGTATTTCCATTTGAACTTGAAGTAGTTCTTGTGATGGCTATGAGTATGAAATCATTTATTAACGTCCTGGACATCAAAGTCCGTGGACGAAACAGCTATAGACCCACATTGTTCATTGTTTTCGAACAAATTCAAATTCGATTCAAGTTCATTCAGGTCGGCTAATTTTTCTGTCACCTTTTCTTTTCTTGGACGTCCTCTTTTCCGGTTTTCTCCCTTCGTTTTTAAAATCTGGACTTTTTTCATCGTCGAACTTTGTGAACCAAGTCACACGGTTCACATTTTCAAACGGATTGGACCAATCTTTGATACTCCGTTTATTACATTTTTGACCAAAGACCAGTTGTTCATTAATCCGAAGATCTCTGCTCTCGTAGTGTTTACTATCAACAAGTTTCAGAAACAGATACCGTGCTCGTTTGTAACCAACCAGTATTACTCTCTTTCTAAGCTGATCGAACTTGGGTGCCTTTTTCCGTTGCACCTTTATGTATGCAACACAGCCAGATAGTTTCAATTGTTCTAAATTTAGTTTCACATTTGGGTTGAATTTTTGCAAAGGGTGTATCATATTATTCGAGCTATGAGGAGTTTTGTTATAGATATAAACTAATGCGCTCAGAGCAAGATCCCACACGTTTTCAGGAAGATGAGTGTCGTATATTATAGTACTAACCTTTTTCTGAATGGTTTGATTAAACCTTTCGGCTGTACCATTGTGTTTTGGTGTGCAGAGCAATTGCAGTTCTACTCTGAATTGGTTTAGAACATTCGTCGTATGTCCACCTGTAAACTCTTTACCCTGATCGCATCGCAGATAACAGGCCTTTGCATCATGCCCTAATAGATTCCTCGAACTTTTTACATATAACTCTAGGCAGTATCCTGTTTCAGTTTTGCTCTTCATCGGATATGCCATCGCTAATCGCGAAAAGTTATCGATAAACACAGATATGATTCTGTAACTTTCGGGGTGTGTTGGAGAGCTAATGGGACCCATTGTGTCGGAATTGATTATTTTTAAGGGCTGTGCCACCCTTTGTCTCGTTGAGCAGATGGTAATTTGTTAAATTTAGAGACAATTTAGACTCACAATCGAGCACAGAATCATCACAAGCGACGTCTTTCAAGCCTTGAACATTAGGGAATTTTCTTTGAAATTCTTGCAGATAATTGGTTGAAGCATGTCCCACGCGGACATGCGATAACATAGCTTTATTTGTATGAAATGCATTGTTAACTTTATCGGTATTGGACTCATAATTTTCATTATCACAATCCTATTAGACTTAAGATTACCAGTCTCAGCTTTACTTATCTTATCAGATTCTAATCCAATTGTCTAATTGGGCCGCTCATATATCCCAGAGACTAAAGTTTCGCTAGACACGGGATCGAAAATATCTACCGGGTGAATAATTCAAGGCCGAACATAGGGGAACACATGTATTAGCTCTCAGCCAATCGCTGTCGAGCTTGAGAGTATGCATTATCGCCACCGACCAATCACGGAAAGCGTATAACACCTATCAACTTTTTGATGTTTACAATTAAGAAAATGATTTATTTAAAAAATCTATGCATGTTAACGAGACCAAATCTTCTTTCACAAAAGTCAAGAGTGATCTTAAATAACTTTGCTGGATCAAGTTAAAAATGGTGTACCGACATTCCAATCGAGAATCCTTTATTGATTGGCACACACACATATCACGATACAATTATTAGGAAAAAAAGTGAGCTAGAAAATTCTTAAGAAAGGTTCCGTAACACAAGAACAAGTTAATTGTAATCTTAAATTTGCGACCGCGAGCGAATGAACAGTTATAAGCGACTCAATTTAAAAAGGGTATAGACGAGTTCACTTATCGAAAAGCAGAACGCAACTGCCAGTCTCGCGGTTTTGGAAAGCGGGTACAATGATCACGTGATATTTTAGGCCCGTATCATTACAATAGTTTATCCATGAACATGAACAATGCATTAAATATGAAAAATGCTAATAATTAAACTATTTTTTAATACGCATCAAATTACTTGTTCGAAAAAGTCTTCTGTATAATCATGTAAACATGCCGTACATGCTAGGTTAGGTTAGGAAGAATGGTATGGTCAGAGATTATAGGGTTCCGTTTTAACCAGTTGAAATTCATAACTTTAACGTCGTCGTTAATAGCAGTCCAATTCACGCATTCTTGAATAATCCTGAAAAAAAGCATAATCACAAAGAATCGTATTATCATATTAAATATTAAATAAATTATAAATATTTGTCACTTGGCAACTTATCTGATTGTAGTGAAGTTGTGAAGTAAGTTTTTCCGAATCAGCTGATATGTCATAACATAAGACCTATCAAACTACACTCCGAAACGTCCGAAACCATACCAGTCTTCCTAACCTAACCTAGCATGTACGGCATGTTTACATGATAATACGGAAGATTTTTTTGATTAAGTAATTTGATGAGTATTAAAAAATAGTTTAATTATTAACATATTTCATATTTAATGCATAGATTTTTTAAATAAATCATTTTCTTAATCATAAACATCAAAAAGTTGATAAATGTTATACGCTTTCCGTGATTGGTCGGTGGCGATAATGCATACTCTCAAGCTCGATAGCGATTGGCTGAGAGCTAATGCATGTGTTCCCCTATGTTCGGTCTTGAATTATTTACCCGGTATATGTATGTGTTTATTATCCAAATAAATACCCAAACCCTTATCAACATATTTTCTTAATGATAATAAGTTTTTCAATAGCGATCGAACATAAATCATATTATTCAAATTCAACATGGTTTCATTACAGACATACCCGGTACCATCACCTACTTCCTCTGATTTAATAGTTACAATATCCCTATCGATTGCACACTTGATTTCAAGATTTTTAGTATCATCTAATGTTCTAAACACAAGTCTGGAACTGGTCATATGCTCAGTAGCACCCTAGTCAGCCAGAAATCAAACAAACGGGCTGTTATTGCTTCGTTCTATCGAGTCAGGCCTATCTTGCTCGTTCAATGCTACATACTTACTCAATTTTGCTTTATAGTTCGAAGAGCCATTGTTTTTGGAGTCATGTGGATTACGAGGATATTTAATTGCTTTAGCTCTAACATACGACTGGTCTAGGGTTCGGCCTCCATCACACTTAGTTCTTTTTGAGTCATTTTGAATAGGTAGGCCGACAGATTTCCGTTTCATGCTGCGACCAAAACCACCGCCACCGACATCACCTCAGGCACCACCCGAGAAGAAAAAGTAGGTACATACCTTCTCTGTTGCTCATTTTCTTCAAGGACTTTCTGCCTGAACATGCCCTTCGTACCTATTGCATCGGAAACATATTTTTCCAGCCCTTGTGCACTGATCCATGTAGTGCTCTTCGTTGCCACAATTGTGGTGTGTATAGTACATCGGGTGGGGTATGTAGTAAGTCGTGGGCTAAGTCTTGTCACTCTTCTGTCCAGCAGAAGTGACAGTTGTTTCTTCTGGGGCTGATTCGTTAACAGATTGTCAGTGGCATTTTGAATAAAGAATTGAGTTTCTCTTATACGTGGGAGGCTTACAGCGATTGCTTCGAAGAAGGCATCTCATTTCTACTTCTGATCTCAGGTGTTTTGAGCAATTTATTGTACAATCAAAATATTCTATCAAACTTGTCCCAGAAGCTATGCCTTTTCCTTTTTTTGGTTTATATTTAATGCCGTGCAATTGTTTTCTCAAACCAGTTGTTGTCATTGTTGTTTCATTTTCTTTCAACTCTTTAATCTTATTTATTAACTTATCGGATCGTGAATATGAGAAACGTTTGCATAATAGGACATATCAATTCGGTTAAATATAATATCAGGAACTCTAATTTTATTCTTTTCCCGTTTAATGTCATCTATCACTCGAGCCAGTTCAACTGTATATTCACTTATGTAGAACTAGTCGCTAATGGTTAATTCTGAATTTGAATAATCCATAAATGAATTAATATCTAACTTTGGGGTTAATTTATATTTCCTATGAATTACAGTTTCTCTACTATTTACTTGGATCTGAATTGTGTCCCTAATATTACTGAATTTAAAATCAAACTTATTTAATTCGTCTTGGATTGCTTTGGAAATGTATCCTCTATCTGTTTTGTTTAGTCCCGTTCCTTGGGCTGAGACGTGATCATTATTGGGATTTTTATACGTTACCTTTTCTGCTTGACTAGTATGATCAGGTTCCCAAGATTTTTCCTGATCTTCTTCTTCTTTCATACATCCTAAGATGTTTCTTTTCATCCATATAAGTTTTTCGTTAGTTTTGTACTGGTGGTCATTAAACAACTTGAACGTGTTGTAAGACCATCTACACGATCATCCAGCCTTTTGACCTTGGTGTAAGTCTGTGGAAATTCTATGGAAATGTCAAGATTCAGTACATCACTCGAACAATCATTAATTTTATTATCGTCACTTATTCCATATTAATCAATCATTTCTTCAATTGTATGGGTCCCTAAATTCTGAAGAAATTTAAACAGATGCAAATCCAGTTTTACCTTTACTTACGATTTTACAACTGGGGTGAATTTATTACCTTCTAACTATACTCTTAACTTTTTCACGGAATCCTCGAGCTTCTCGGCCGAACTTCCCTACGCTGGCCTTAGGAAGCCTCTGATAAAATCACCTTTTTGGCCTTCGAATTATCACCCTCTCCAATGAGGCGTTCACATCTTCCTCAATGCGCGAATTATCTGCGATCAAAAAGAAATTTCAATTTAGCAACTGCTTCTCTGACGAACAGTAATAAAAGAAGTAGTGCTTTGTTGCTCATGGCAATAATTTATAAAACTTGGCGAAATCATTAATCGTGACAATTGTTTAATTAATCAAAATCAATGAATTAAAAATTGAATAGCCCCTTCCCTAGCATATAATAATCAAAGGAGTGCATAAACGATTACTGATAACATGTCATAAACACACTATTCAATTAAGCAACAACAATCAATGAAATACTGTTAAATGATAGGCAATATATTTTACAGACGAGTCATTCGATTGTTCAATCAACGAACAACAATCAATTGAACAATGTCAAAACAGTATACGCAGCGAAGCAGCAACAACATATACTACTCCACATATACTGGCCAACATAAAATAATTTGGATCTGATTTTACGCATGCAACTAAAAAGTTATTTAAAAAATTCAGTTTAGTTTATATGAATCTTCATACCTTCATTTGCATATACGCACCCATATAAGCAATACACGCACATACAGATATATATATATATATACTACCCTAGTCTACTAGACCAAGGACCGCCTAGTCCGCGATTGTTATTTCGATAACACATGTTGTATAGTCACAGAAATATACACTTTACACCAAAATAGCCACATTATATATTTATATTCATATAAATATGTACGATGGTTGCTTTGGGGATAAATTTTGTGAAATAATGGCAGTTTCGAGGAAAATTGGCAGTTTTGAGGACGGTCCCTAAACTAACATTTTAAACAGTGGTAGTTTTGGGGACAGCACCCAAAGGGTGCACCTCTATGGGAAAAGAAACTTAGGTAAGACCTAACCTAGGTCTAGGTAGGTCAGGATAGTTGTGTGGGGGGTCTGGGGGTCGAGGCCCCCTAGGCATGGACATATGGGGCAATGTTGCCGAATCTGCCACTGTACATACATATACATCTACATGTGCGTGTATTGCTTATATGGATGCGTATTTGCAAATTAAGGTAATAAGATTCATATAAACTAAATATGGCGGACGATTTTTTAAAAAGTGATAGAATTACCTTAAAACTTATTACTCGGGGGTTATTGGGGTAGCTGCTTACGAATCCGGTATTAGTTTTTAAACATTTCAAATGGCGGATCAAATATACAGGAAGTACATCACAGTAGACGACCTACTCCTGGGTTTCGGCGATCCTAGAAGGACACAAACAGAATACTCTTCCGGACTAACCAGAACCGGCCAAAGACCAGCCCTGCTGAAGCCAGTCTGGTTTACAATTAGGCAAAAATCGGCCCTGCTGAAGCCAGTCTGCTTCCACAACGCACTAAACATCAGCTATGCTGCAACCAGCCCGGTCTCCCAATCAGCATAAATCGTGAGCAAGTATACCCCGATGCCCATTCCTTCTGTTCCTCTCCTATTGTTTCTTTTAGATAGGGATCAGCACGGTTGACGGCAGGTCCTTGCGGTGAACAGTGGTGTTTGACCACGGTGAACTTCCACGAAGCGAGGCCCTCGGGTTGATCCACCGGGTGCTAGTTTCGATCTAGAACCCGTAGGGAACATTCTTTGTGCAGGTGTCGACGAGAGGGTTTAATTCCGAACGATGAATGCTGGTCCTTGACCACGGTGTACTTTTTTGTTGTAAACCCACGGTTCGATCCATCCCTTAGTTAGTCGTGGAATCCAATTCAACAAGCTTCGATGCACGATCGACCCATATACACCCCATTTTTAATGAGATTTGATGCTTTATCAATAGATTTAAATTTTCCGGCAGAATTCTAGATACTTTTTTTTGTTTAAATACAATTGATGGGTTAAACATTCAAATGGTATTTGAAAGTTACAAAGCACAAATCAAGCATACAGATTATTCCATCCACTTACCTTTCTTACATGAAATTACAAAAATCAATTTATGTTGGTCAAATTGTAGTGAGTCGATAGCAAATTTATCACTACAACTGGATATACAATAGGCGATTATACACTTTGCGAGTAATTTTTAATAAATGCTGCTTGAAGCGCGACGATCATCGTATGAATGAAAGCAATGACTCGTGATATAAACTATGATGTAAAATACGAAGCACAATTTTAGCAATCGTTAGCTCTCGCGAACCAAATTAATTTAGCAGCTGATTTTATTAATACTTCCTTAACTATTGTGACTCCAACTTGTCTGACGCGACCTTCAGATCGGCGTAACGTCTTTTCTATAACACCCTTTATCCAATTGTTATTTGGTAAGTATTCTTTTAATTACCTTTTCCAAAATGCATGCACTAGCATTTGCGCCAATTTCCATTATTCAGGAAAGCATTATTTCGAATCGCGGTAAAGATAAAAACCCAGAAGATGATCCTATAAGTAAATGGTTAAGCGTTAATGCCTTATGGTCACGAGGATCAGGTGACATATGGATTAACCACTTCGGCGGCGAGGCGTTCCAAATGGCGTTGCCGTGCCACGTGCCGGTGACAATAGCGGCGAAAATAGTAGAAATGGCGGTCATACTTAAACTCGCTCTGCAAAGTTTGTAGACGTATTGAAGTTTTGGAAACCATAATACTTCTATGTTTTAATGTCAAGGAACACGAATATGTCAATAAAATTTTTTTTTTTAATTTTGAATAGTTTTCTTGAGTGTAAATGTTGTCAATTTTTAATACTTTTGTGAGAATGGCGTTAAAACTTCCACTCATTTTTTCGCTTCAAACATCATTGGATTTGGTCGAAAATTGTGACAAGGAGGTTTCTGAGGTCACTGAAACATATTACTTTTTGAAAATTCAAGATGGCGGATCCTACATGGCGGACGATTTTCAAAAATATTTATCGTATTCGCTCAAAATTCTTATAAGGGGTAATTGGGGTCGCTGGTTATGAATTTAAAGTTGTTTTTTTAATTTCAAATGACGGATCCAATATAGCGCATTATTTTTACAAATATCTATAGTATTCGCTCAAAATTGCTACTGCGGGTTTATTGATTTTGAAAAATAATTACCTGTTGGGATCCACTAGAAGTAAATTTTCTACACAGAGCACGCCGCGAGGAGAGTGCACTGGTAGGATTTCGCGTTCCATTTTTCTGTATTTTTTGTTGCGTGTCTGTTTATTTTTTAAATTTTATTTCAAATTCATAACCAGTGACCCCAATTACACTTTATAAGAATTTTGAGTGGATATTATACAGATTTTTAAAAATCGTCCGTCATAATGCATCCACCATTTTGAATTTTGAAATAGAAACTTCAAATTAATAATCAGCGACCCCAATAACCATGTTATATCTATTGTGAGCGAATACTATAAATATTTTTATAAATCATCCACCATATTGGATCCGCCATTTTGAATTTAAAAAAAACAACTTCAAATTTATAATCAGCGACCCCAGAAACCTCCCAGTAACAATTTTCTACGAAATCCAATGATATTTGAAGCAAAAAAAGAGTGAAAGTTTTGACGCCATTCTCTGAAGTATAATCTCCAATTGTGAGGGGTCACAATCAAACGACGTCGTCTTAGTACTTGTTAAAAAAATATATTTTTGGGTTTAATTACGGATACAGGAATGCCGTTCGTCAGGACGCTCAAGGTACGCGACGCGTTCCTTTTCGTGGTTCGCGCGGAAGTCTCTCGAGTCTTATCTCCTTCTTCTAGCTTACGTCACCAAAAATGTAACGCCTGTCGCCCTCTATACCTACCTAACCCTTACAATTCGTCCATCCTGATAATAGACCGTCCCGGACTATTCCTAACCTAGATTTTCTCGGTGTCGTCAAATTCCTTACATCCAGTCTCATTCTGATTCTGATTCAGAATCTCGTTTGGACGCCAATGCTTCAGGTTTGCGGCTTCCCAAACGCCACCATATGACCTCTGACTATCTTGATGGTTCTCAACATCACCTATCACGTATCTATCTACCCGTAGCACCTTTTTTACGCGATACGGCCCCTTGTATTTCGGAATTAATTTTCTTGGTGCTCCTGGCGTACAATCGAAATTCTTCACCATCACATAATCATCGATCTGATATTTTCGAACTTCCTTATGTTTACTATCAAAATACTTCTTATTATAAGCTTGCGCCTTGCTTATCTTCGAGGCAGCTTCCGCTCGCATTGTTTCCAACCCTCGATCTACATTCCGATCGCGCTCTACAAATTGCCTAACTACATCAATTTTTTTCTCTCGCTGATTTATCCCAAATAAAAGCTTACATGGGGTCGTTCCCGTACTTTTACTAACACTATTATTTAACGAGTATTCTACATCTTCGAGAACCTTATACCAGTATATCCCGGCATTGTCGTCTCGCAATTTCCCTAGCATCGGCCCGAGAACCCTATTCACGCGCTCCACTTGTCCGTTAGCTTTCGGGGATGCAGTCGCAATTTCGGAGTGTTCAATCTCATTTTCCTTTAAAAACTCGTCAAATTCTTCCGAGTGAAAAGCTGGACCCCTGTCGGATACGATAACCTTCGGACGACTGTAGCTCGCAAAATATCGCTTTACATGTTCGATTACCTCCCTACTAGCGGTAGTTTTTGTCGGAAAAAGTCTCGTGAACTTCGTGAAAGAATCTATCACTACGAGTATGTGTTGTTTGATCAGCCTTTTTTTATCGATAGGTCCATAATGGTCTACATGCAACGTTTCGAATGGTATATTCGCCCTTACAACCGTGTGCAATTGACCTTCTCCTTTGCCCGTCACTGAATTGAACGCGATACATTTTAAGCAATCTTGCACATAGGACTGTACAGTTTCCTTCATTCTCGGGAACCAATACGTACTTCTTATTGCTCCACACGTTTTCTCTACCGACCAATGACCCATCTCGTCGTGATACTTCCTTAACACGTGGACTGTCATTCCTTCTGGTACATAAAACAATAAATTCTCGCCATTTTTGCGATACAATAGTCCGTTACGCATTTCAAAAAAGTGATGCTCCTGTTTTTCCAGCTTCACTTTTAAATCTTTAATTTTGGGATCTCGATTCTGACTTATTATCAAATTTGTCTCGAATGGATTATCCTCGACAACAAGGATCTCTGCTGCCCGACTAAGCGCATCGGCATGCTGCATCTTATTCCCCGCACGATGCTCAACCCCATAATCGTAATTTTGCAACTCGAGAGCCCATCGCGCAATTCGCGGATTGATATTCCTTTTGTCGAGTGTCATCCTCAACGAATTACAATCGGTTATGATCTTTAACTTAATCCCCTGTACATAGATTCGGAACCGCCGTAACGCGCAAATGATCGACAGCGTTTCTAATTCGAAACTATGATATTTACTCTCTGTCGTACTCGTTCGTTTCGAAAAATACATAACCGGATGGAACTTCTTATCCTCTTTTCGCTGCATCAAGACCGCTCCGAATCCGATCGAGCTAGCGTCGCAATGCAACTCTGTTTCGTGGTAGGGGTTATACAGGCTCAAAACAGGAGCCTCAACTAATTTGCTTTTTAATACTTTAAACGCGTTCATCTCCGCATCTTCGAACTTAAAATTTACATCCTTGCGCACTAAATCGTATAACGGTTTCGCTATTACCGAAAATCCTTCCACGAATTTCCTGAAATACTTGCATAGTCCTAAAAATCTATGTACACTTTTTACATCGCGAGGTATCGGATACTCCTTTACCGCAACCAAACCCTGCTCGGTAGGTTTAATACCTTTTCTCGACACACAATATCCTAAAAACTCTACCTCCGTCAACAAGAAAGCGCATTTTTCTAACCTTAATTCTAAACAATTTTCGACTAGTGTTGTAAGTAATTCTTCCAAGTCTTCCAAATGGCGTTCCACCGTATCTGTTGCTACCAGAAAATCACCCATGTACGCTACTAAAACACCATCTTTTATAAACTGATTCAGTACAGTATTAATCCACTTTTAAAAAACTGTCGGCGCAGTCTTAAGACCAAATGGCATTTTTAGAAACTCAAAAGCGCCTAAAGGCGTTACAAATGCTGTATACTTAATCGAGTCTTTGGCAACTGTGATATGGTGGAATCCATCTTTCAAATCTAATTTCGAAAAATAATTTTTTCCTTCTAGCGCATCGAGCTGATCCTCTATCAACGGAAGTGGATTATTATCTCGCAACACGTATTTATTTACACTTCGATAATCCACGCAGACTCTAACTGCACCGTTTTTTTTCTTAACTAGAACTATCGGCGAGGCATACTCCGAACTACTAGGCCTGATTACGCCATCTTTCGTCTACTGTTCCAGGACATTTGCCACTTGCTCTTTTTCTACATACGACAATCTTCGCGGCGCATAATGAAATGGACTGTGTTTCCTCAGAATTAATGAAATTTCCGCCCTATTCTTTGGCTCCGCCGGTCGGTTCTTTTGAATATAAACGGTTCGAAATAGCAATTTGACTTTCTCCTGTACCGATAACAAGACTTCCGGATTTACGAAAACATCCCCACCTTCGTCCCTTTCGCGTCTATTATCCGAAGTGTCGATGCTGATAATTTCCGAAAAACTCTCATCATCGCGCGACCTCTGAAAAAAAATCAAACTTAAGCATTTTCAACGCGTCCCTTCCCAATACGACCGATGAACCCATCATACCGTCGGGCACAACCAAAAGACTAAGGCTAGCTATCGCGCGCATCTGTGTTTGAACTTCGACGATTACAGTTCCTAACACTTCCAATACGCTTCCATTAATTCCTTGAAATTTACCATTCAACCCGTCATCATTTCCCATCGTGTTTAGCGCATCATTCGGTACGTACTTTACTTTAATAAAACTAACCGGACTACCCGTATCTAATAACGTTCGAAGACAGACCGAATTTTCCCGACTACCTACGTGAAATACATAATCAACGTTTTTTAAAAATTCATCGTCTATTTGGGCTTCGCTGACGTTGGTGATCTGCTGTCGGTTCGCTCCGCTACTTGTCGTCGTCTTCGGGCAATCCCTCGAAAAGTGATCTCTCGCTCCACAGGTGAAACATGATCCTCGAGGATTTTTTGGACAGTCCTTCTTCAAATGTCCTTCTTGGTTACATCGAAAACATCGGATCAGCTGTTTGGCTGGTACCACTCCATCTTTACTGATTTTCACACTTTCCGTTCCAGGTCCCTTCGACCCATGCGCGTTCTTGAAGTTTTTCGAGAGACTAATAGTCTCAAATGCTTCCAACATCGCACCGCTCGAATCGAATTTTTGAAGCCGTGCCTGATTTCGCAATTGCACATCTGAAATGCCTTCGATCAGATATTCAACCAACTCATCCTGCGGAACTGCGACCCGATTCGCTAAAATCGTCTTGTCATGAAGATACTCGGCAAAGGTCTCTTGAAAATGCCATTGCCTCATCTCGAATTGTTTCCGCAAAACCAATTTACTCGTTTTATGTTTGTACATTCTGTCTATTTCTTCAAGTAATTTTTCTGAAGTAAACTCCAAAAAATCTGGTCTTGAATGAAACCACTTGTGCGCATTCCCGATCACTTTCGAACTAATTAAAATCTTAATCGAATTGTCGTCAAACTTATACGTTGTTCTCAATAGATTCAACTGTTTTTTCCAATTTTCATATGTACCCTCCGTACCGTTGAATTCCGTGAGCAAACTGGAAACAGCTTTCACGTCAAATCGCACTCGATTTTCGGATGACGCGGGAACTGCGCCATCTACCGGAGCTGTTCTACGTAGCAACTCTATTTCCCTTCGAGCAATTTCCAACTCGCGCTGCATGAGCGCTCGTTCCCTCTCCAAAAGTTGAATTTCTCGCTGAGCCTGTTCGAGCGCCGTCGAGTCTCTCCGTCCTCGTTGCTCTCCGAGTCCCTCATCGACACTGTTAGTAGTGCTCCCCTCTCCTACGTCCCGATTCTCTGGCACCGAGAGATTTTCCCCTCTCGTCGACTCCTCCCTCCAGGCCCCCGTTGGATCCGCCGACATAAGTTTCGCTATCAACTCGTTTTTCGTTCCGGTCGTTGACAACGCCCTCTCGTGAAGCTTAGCCTTCAACTCAATCACCGTGAATTCATGGGCTTCTCTAGCCGCCATCTTGTCACCAATTTTTCAGCCCTTTTCTGCGCTTTTCCACGTTTCCAGACAAAGGAGATTCTTTTGTTTTTAGGGTCTTCTTTGTGTGTGTTGTGCGACACGACCAAAATGTTTTTTTTTTCGCGAACCACTTGCGTCTTTACCGACACCTCAAAATGCTTGTTTTTTCAGGTTTTCCTTCTTGCACGACGTTCCTTCACAGATCAAACACTACACTTTTCCACTGCTCGGCTAAACCACCGAAGCAGCTCTCACAAATCGAATTTGCACTATACACTTTCCGGCCTGCTCTTCACCGAGCTTTTGCCACCGCTTTACCGTGCCAAATTCCGAATTCACTTCCCCGTAGTGCCGGTACCGATCTACGAACGTGCAGATACCGACGCCATAATTCGCGCGAACGCGTTTTCGTTCACGGCGCCGATTGAATTTTCATCGCGAGCGCGATATCACAAAGGCCCATCCCACTTCTGATAGTTTGTGAGGGGTCACAATCAAACGACGTCGTCTTAGTACTTGTTCAAAAAATATATTTTTGGGTTTAATTACGGATACAGGAATGCCGTTCGTCACGACGCTCAAGGTGCGCGACGCGTTCCTTTTCGTGGTTCGCGCGGAAGTCTCTCGAGTCTTATCTCCTTCTTTGCACTAAAAAAAAGCTATTCAAAACTTAAAAAAAAATATTTTGTTTGACATATTCGTGCTCCTTGGTATGAAAACATAACATTAATACGGTTTCCTACACTTCAATGCATAGCGAGTTTCTGTAGGGCCGCAATTTCTATTTTCGCCGCTTTTGTCACCGGCAAGCGCAACGCCATTTGGTACGCTTCTCTGCCGAAGTGGTTAATGGATGCGAATTCGCTATATGCCCAATTTCCCATAGAATAAGCATTCCCCAGCTTCCTCCGATATAACGTGGGGGTTACTTGAGGCAAAAACTGCAAATCTGATAGTTCGTTAGTGGCGTATCGATTTAAAGTAGCTTTGTCTGCAGATAGCACAGTATCTTTTAATTTTGAAATCACTGCATGAAAATTTGTGCCGTTATCCGAGTTAAAAGTGAGGAGTTAATCCCGACGTGATGCCATTTGTCGAGCGGCCATGATAACTGATTCCGCTGATAAAGAAGAAGCCAACTCCATATGTATTACAAGTAAATAAAACTCCTTGTCGCTTTTCACGTCGTCTGCCTATCTTAACTAGCAACCGGAGAAAATAATCAACCCAGGAGTGGCCTAAGGGGCGAAATTTGGAAGTTTGTAAGACGTAAACTACCCATTTGTGGCTGTTGCGGTTTTTAGCGAGAGATTGTGCATTGTGGACACTTCGAAATGACTGATCTCAACTGTGTTCGTAATGACGTTTTCCAAAATTTCTAACGGATTTCGTTTATCACTTTGTCGTGCTCGTAGTGGTTTAGTTCATCATGGTAATATTTTATAAAAGTCAAATCTGTGGATCTTTATCATCTAAGATTGCCGGATTGTTGTCAAAATCCGCCTTATTGAATTTTCATACTCGGCCCTTAACCCGCAAAATACCATCTTCACATAAATAAGGATTCAGTTTTAACACTGAATTTTTATTGTGTATTTTCCGACCTGACTTTATGTTATGAATTTCATTCGCGAAACTAGCTGCTGACATAGAGCGTATATCTATATATATATATTATATGATTTTTTTCTGCGTTAACTAAAGACTTGTTTAATATTTGCACAATTAATAATTTTTTAAACTCTAAATCGCCCTAGATGCACAATGTTTGTCACCGTCGCGCGTAGAAGATGAATCCAGTAAGAAAATCGCGTGAAATAAAGTGTCATTTATTTGGAATTGATACGTGTATTATTCATGATATTAATGTGTGACGTAACGTTCCATAATGCGCGCCCGCACGTCGATTCCCTCTCCTTCGCTCGCCTGTAATTCGCAGGCACCGTCAATACTCTACACTCCTCGCCTGTAATTCGCAGGCACCGTCAATACTCTACACTCCTCGCCTGTAATTTGCAGGCACCGCCAATACTCTTTCCTCCACGTCGAACTCATGCAGCCGTCGCTGCGTTTGCCTCACTCTCTTCCCCTCTTTTAGTGCGTACATTATTGCGCGTACGGCAACTTTCGTTGCCTCCACCATTTTCTGCCCTAGTCGACAGACGTCCTTCGGCAAAACTCCACGGGAGACCGTATGCTTTATAATCCGATAGCTGCTATCTGACGTTTTCATAAAAAACGATATTCCGCCCGTCTCTCTCTAGGACGAGGAAATCTCCGCCGTCCGTTTGCGTCGCTCTAAAACATTTCCATATAGTATCCTCTCTCTCCCACACACGAGAGGAATATAAATGCCGCCCTCCATACTGTGATACTAAGTCTCCTTGTTTCCCCCCTCCGTACTGCCGCCTCACATCTTCATCCTATTTAACTTTACATCGCTATCCTTTTCGCCCCGACACATTCATCGCGTGGTCCTTATCCCGAGCGGTCGAGATATATAGAGACAATTACTAATACAGTTCCACGAAGTTGACGCGAGGGAGACCCATGAAAAACGATCTGTTTGTATGGAGTCCATTACTAAGTGCGTCTCTGGATGCCTTGCTGTATCGCACCCTCCAGACGGCGACCACTGCATACTCTGGCAGCAGCACTCTAAGAACCGTCTCATGTGGACCACCGCCCACACCATGCGTCAATTTTGTAAGTACAACCGCCCCCATATATTTTTATGCCTACTTTCGTTTCGTTCTTTTGGCGATTCAGGTCATAGTCGCGTAATTTTACGAAACCACCTTCGTTTAGATATTTTTCCGTCTTCTTTTTGTTACCACGCCACCAATATTTTTGTACAGACCCCTTTATTTTGCGAAATAGTTATCAGTTATGTTGCTTACATTTTGAGTAGTTTATTGTAACCCCCTTTTCCTATTGAAATTTAGGGTTCTAAATGAGAAAACATCTAGTCAAGTATCCCTATGCCACTCTAACACTTTTTGGTTGTTGGATTCTCCGAAAGCGCGGAATTCGTCTTGAGAATTTTTAAATTCGTTTCGAGAAACTGCTTTTGTGGCTTGATCATTGTTGCTCGCCCTGTCATGCATTTCAAAATTTCCCTCCCGATTTGTTCCCAGCCTCTTCTTTCTAATTTTCTTCCCTCGTTCCAAAAAGCAAGATCCGTTACGAAAGGTAACGGTTGACCTTTCGAGAACGGTACACTCGAAAATTTGAATATTTGTACGTGTTGTTTTCGTTTCGGGAGAAGTTGCTTTTTCAAAGCTGAGAGTTGACAAATTTTATTTACACTCGGTTACCGCGACTCAATACTTTTAAATTAACAATCGCAGTAGAAATTAAATTCCCTCGTAAGTTGTTTACTTTCGTGTTCGCTGCCCTTACCTTTTCCAACGACCCTTTGATCGAACACGTTCAACCCACTACGTCGAGTACGTTGCAGGTCTGACCTATTTTAAAAACCATAACTGCTCGGAAATACCTCAGGCATGATTTAATGCAAATTATTTTTGAACATTAATTAGTTTTTTTAAAATACTATTTAGTTTGCAGAATGTTCTCAATGCTATTGAGTGAGTTGCGATGTTCTAAAAATTTTCTTTTTACTTTAAAAATTCCTCTTTTTAAGTTTCAGTTGAAATTTAAAGTTTGATTCAAATCAAAAGTTTTCTCGAATTGATTCGACTTTGATTTTCTTTCGTTAATGAGAAAAAAAAATTAATTACAGTCTCGCAAAAATGTTTTTATTGCCTTATTTTAAATTGTGGTTTGAAAATTCCGATTTTCATTCTAAACTAAATTTTCGTCATCTGTGATATAATTCAATTTTATTTGCTTCTTCTCTCTCTTTCTCAAAATTTACGTCGAGTCCAGTCAACAAAATATTGACTACAAAGTGTCCAAGAAGGACAGTAATGTCTTGCGCCATACCTTTGAATATTTTCTTGAATATTTTGTGATTTTATGATAATTAAGCTGTTTATTCTATTTTTGATAAGTCAACAGGTGTCAATATTGTAACACATTAAAATGTTTGATGCTTTTACGAACGGAAGTGATCTCTTCTGCTAACGGTTGGCAGTCGTATTTGCGTCGGTTAGTGAAATTTCCGATTTTCCCTCATTTTTGGATTTTTATTTTTTTTTGTTATTATTTTTATTTTTACATATATTATTCCAATACTTCCCTGAGTTGTTATTACCGGATGAAGTTAGTGTCGCGAATATTTTGAATTTTTGATTCCCTGATTTCGCACCCCTTTCCACTTCGTGATAACATCCCCTCTCGCGTTAACAGCCAGATGTCAATTATGCCTACGCTGGTAATTATAACGTCAACGGAGAATATTCCGATAACGACGACGTCACAGTCCCTCGATTCGATGGCAACTCGTGTTTCCCCGTCAAACGCAGCCGTCATTCGTGCTGCCACTCCCGCGCCGTATGCGGTAATTCGCGCCTACATTGACCGCATTGTCGACCTCCGGGAGTTGATCGGTCGCTGTGATGGTGTGGAAAGCCAAATGTCTGGGTCAGCGAATGTTTTCCGTGATCGCCTAGCGTGATGCACAGTGCGGCAGCGGTTCCCTGAAATCAACATCGAGTGAGACCCTATCGTGGACGAGTAAGGTGACCACCCCCCCCCCCGCCCACTCTCACGGTAGCCATAAATTGTCCCATCTCGTTCGTAGAAGGGAGTTTCGATCTCCCGCAAAGGCAATCGCCTTTTCGTACCCGATGCCGAACTACGTCATCAGATTGGCACGCGCGGGCAACACATCTTACCCACCTTCTATCACTATGTAAGTTCATATGCGCAGTCAACCAGCTGCTACCCTCATCCTTCTCAAAACGTTGCCGTTAATCGGCACGATTACTCTGAACCATCTTCTCCTCGTCAAAATCCTCTCCAACATTTAGCTGTCACCAACTCCACCGTGCATTTCCCAAGTGTAGATCCCAAGCGGATCTCTCTCTATTAGAAGTCGATCCTCGGCCATTCATTCGGCTAAGCATCGACGGAATATTCGTAAGAGCCCTCATAGATACGGGAGCCTAAAGGTCATACCCCGGCCGCTCGTGCAAAGAAATCGTAGCCCCATTCATGCGTGACGCCGACGAACAAGTGCGGTTCACAAACGGAACATTAGTCATCGTCGCCGATATCGTAAATATTTTAATGACACTCGAAGGGCAGACGCACGTTTGCGAATTCTGAGTGGGACTCCTGAATTACCCTTGCGTCCTTGGAATAGACTTCTTTCGTACCTTCGGGAAAAAACTAGACACAGCAAACTGAACAAGGAGCGGCAGTAGCGGTATCTTCCGCGAAGTAGATGAAACTCGCGTATCGGTCGAAACACAATCGACGTACGATTGTGCAGGTCTAGCCACCCCCTCTCGTTACACTAAGCCCCGCCTACGACGAATTCTGGCACGTTTTTACCCCTCGGGAGCTCCAACACCCTCGAAATGACCCGTTTGACACAGCATCACGTGGATGAGCAAGGGCATCCCCCCATATGCTTTGCAATAAATTATTAATAATCTTCCGAGTATAAGATATATTGTATGTTGGTATAATAGCGGCCCCATTGTGACAATTCATCCCCCCTCCTCTTCCCCTAATAACGAACATTACATTTTGCGTTTTGTGCTGTATCGATGAAAACACTCTCTTCCCCTCTTTTGCACGTACAACTTTCATTGCCTCCACCATTTCGTGCCCGAGTCGACAGTCGTCTCTAGGCGAAACTCCACGGCAGACCGTATGCTTCATAATCCGATAGCTGCCGTCCCGCTATCTGAAGTCTTCAAAAAAAGAGACGATATTCCGCCCGTCTTTCTCCTGTACACGGAAAACTCCGACGTCCCTCTCCGTCGTTCTAAGATGTTTCCATATAGTACATATCTTTCTCACTCTCTCTCCCTCTCTCTCCCACGCACAAGAATGTATGTAAGGAATGTAAGTACCCCCCTCCTCATACTGTAATATTAAGTCTCCTTATTGTCCGTACTACAGTCACACACCTTGATCCTTAAATTTATTTCATTATTTATTAATTAAAATTTAGAATAAATAAAAATAAAATTATAATTATTCTTTAATTTTAAATCATTAAATTTACATCGCTATCCTTTTTCTTTCGTCTGCCCGTCGCACTTTCTATTTCTCTCCCCCTCCCCACTCCCGTGATGCGCTACGCCAAAGACAGTTTGACAACACCGTACTTGTCAGCCCTAACCTTGCCGATTTCGGCGAAAATGAATGTGATGAATGATTTCGAGAAATCGAATAATATAACTTAATTTTTAATTTGACAAAAAGACGGAATGAGCTGAAGTAAATATTTTTGTTGTTAAAGATTTCAATCCTGTTTCTGAACACGTGTAATTTAATATTTAAATTGGAGTGCGATATTGTAAAGTGTGTTGCGATATTCAAAGCAATCTAATTGAAAAGGATTAGGTTTCCGAGGGTTAAATATTACGCTGATTACTGAGAAATATATGAATGATATGCGTATTCGTATTTGGTTTCCTTTTCATCGAGTAATGGAAAAGATTACCCAATAAATAAAAAGTGAATGAGCATGTAATTGGTTGCTTAATTTATTCAAGATATTTAATCTTTTTCCCAAATAGGCGACTGGTGCTTAAGTTGAATTTATGATTTATATTTTTATTTAAAAATAAAATAGCATCATTACATTTTTGGCATCCCTGGTGGGAAAACTAATCGAAAAGGCTGTCATTCGTGTTATTTCTTTTTTTTCAGAAATTTCATTTTTTTATTATTATTATTGTTATTTAAAATGGGTCCGTTGAAACATACACCAGTTAAACTTCGATTAGTGAAAAACATACAAACAAAAGACAATGAAGACAATGTTGATATCGACAATTCAGTTACCGAAAATTCAGATAATAACAATTCAGGGCCAACAATCGAAACGTTTATTGAAAATAATCAAAATAATGAAAATGAAAACATATTTGAATATTATGTAGTTTTGGAAAACAATGCTAATACGGTAGATAGTAATTTAATTGATCAATCGGTATGTGATAAACTTATGAGAGAGGTACAAACTTTAAGAAAAGAAAATGATTCTAGACAACTTATATTTAATGAATTTCTGTAAAAGCAAAGTGTGTTATAAAGTAATAAGGATAATTTAGAAGCAATTCAAACAGAAAATGATCGTTTAAGACGTCAAGTGGAGCATTTAGTAGTATATAGTAGTATAAGTTTATTCCCATATATGAATTACAAAAAATTCTTAAGGGTTGAGTGCACCGATCAATAATATAAAAATACATAGATAGAACACTGTACACTCGAATTTCAGTACGCTACTGTTACAATTTCATAAATAAATAAATAAATGACACGCGCTCTGAAGAATACATAAAAAGCACTTGTACACAAGAATCCGGTGCGCTAGTAATACTTTTACAAAAAAGAAAATGAACATACGTTCTGCAGAATACATAAAAGACGCTTTAACCACGAATCGGGTGCGCTACTAATACGGTCGCACAAAAAAGCACGCTCTAAAAATACACAGAGATAACGTACAACAGTACAAAAATTACAGGAGAATAAAAGAGAAAACCGGCCCCAGAGCTATCATGTTCGCATGCTGGCCTACGTGTCCAGGTGGAATTGTCTCCTGGTAAAACAAGAGCTAACAAATCCAAAGAGGACCTTTAGAGCACGAGGATCGGCAGAGAGTAACAAGAAGGCCAACATATTCTCGTCGGTGCAGTTTGCTATAATGGCACTGCGTCGGAGTATAGATCTTGAGGGAGCGGAGAGGGGACATTCGGACAAGATGTGAATTAATGTCTCCCTTTCGCCCGAGTTACAAATCGAACACGGACCGCTCGGGTTGTAGGCATAAAAAGTACTGCCGACACAGAACGAACGCGAGAAAATGGTAGCCGTTCTCAACTGGATTTTTAAGCGTAAGTGAGAGAGCTGGCAGCGTTCTGGAGCGAGGGAGGCTAGCCCATCGGAAAACTGCCTGAAAAGCGGGGTCTGGATCGAATCCGACACAAAATAACGCCGGAGGTCACAATTGCGCTGAGCGGTAGCGAAGGCTTCACAAATAGACGCTACGTGGGACTCCCAGTTTGGAGCCGAAAGATCCTCCCAGAGTGCATTGTAGTTTGGCGAGTCTAGGATTAACTTCAACCTCGAGAACCAGTTCATTGCCGGATCCTTGTTTCTTCTAGAGCTAAGCTCATAGAGCCTGGTTAAGCCGAGACGAGGGAGACTATTTGTTGGTTGTTGCAGGTACTTGAGCACGAGGTTTAACGTTCTGCGCACTATTTCGTCCGCTATTGGGTAAAGCCCTAGTTCGAGGCGCAAGAGATTTGGCGGCGTCGACTTGGGAAGCTTTAGCCACTTCTTAAAAAATTCGACCTGGACGGATTCTAAAGAGCGTAGATGGCCGAGGGACCAACAGGGCGCAGCATACAGTAAGGTGGACAGAATAGAGGCTCCATATAGTTTTAAAGCAGCACTGGTCGAATCACATTTAGCTGATGCCATTATAGCCAAGACAGACGCCGTAGCTTGGCGAGTCTTGGCTATAGCGTTTTCAGTTGCCCTCAGCCCACTCGCTGATGAAGAGACGATTGTTCCTAGATAAGGATACGTTGACGCAACTTCCACCTGCTTATTACTATAGTAAAAGTGTCTAGAGGAGGAATCGAGAGGACCACCTCTTCTAAACACAATAATTTTTGTCTTAGTCGTATTTACTACAAGGCTGTTAAGATTACAATAGGACTCGAGCGCCCTCAATTTCATTCTTAAGTCAGCAGGAGAATGAGCGAAGATCACCAGATCATCGGCGAAGAGAAGCATCATAAGGTCATAAGTAATTGTGCAGTCAATGCCTCTCAAGCCTTGGTTACGAAAGTATGCTACAATGTCGGAGATGTACAGTATAAAGAGCAAGGGACTCAAGATTTCTCCCTGTAGGACCCCTTCTGTCACCCTAACTCGCTCAGTAGAACCAGCTGCACAGACGATAGAAGATTTGGCAGACTCGTAGAAGGCCTTAAGCACCCTAACCATTTTGGCGCTTATCCCAATGCTGAAAAGCTTGTGCCGAAGTTTTGTGTGGGGGATAGAGTCGAACGCCCTGCGAAAGTCCACAAAAAGAATGTAGCACTTAAAGGCTTTTTTTCTAAGCTGGTCCTGAACAGCTGCGTTTAATATAAAAATGTCGTCTTCCGCAGAGCGTCCTCTTCTAAAACCGGCTTGTTCGTCCGGTAGTATATCACGCTGAGGGAGCCAGTTCTCCAGTCTCGCAGCAAGCACTTGCATGAACAATTTCGTGAATGCATTTATGATGGCAATCGCACGGTAATTTTCGGGGGCGGTTCGGTCACCTTTTTTGAAGAGCATGAAGAGATCGGCCTCCAGCCACCCTTCGGGCGGTAGCTCATTGGTCAAAATCAAGTTAAATAGGTCCAAGACATACGAGAACCACTCACCCGAGAGTAGTTTCCACGCTTCAGCCGGAATACCGTCCGGCCCTATTGCTTTACCCGCCTTCAATCTCTTCATGCTCTCCCTCAACTCTTGCGGAAGAATTGGGCCGTCAAGGTCTTTGTCGAGAGTCCCGTAGAGTGATAGCGGCATCGATGGTTTCGGTGAGTAGAGGAGCCCCAAGTGCTCCGTCCAGGCGTCCAGAGGGACAGACGAGTTTCCGAGAGGAGCCCGCCTATGCCTCCGAACCTCAGACCAGAAACCCTTGGCGTCCCTCACCCCAGCAAAGGCATCCGCCAAGCGAGAAACATGAAGACATTTAGCCACCACCGTTGTGTGTCTAAAATTCTTCTTGGCCGCGATATAGGAGAGTTCGTAAAATTTCTCGTGGTTGTTCGACCGAAGGAGATGAAGGGCTCTGTTCATTTCTCTCTTGGCAGAAGTGGAGCATTTAAAGAGAGAAAGAAATAATATTCAAGCGAATAATGAAAATAGTTTATCGCATACTGAGGTTGGTCAACTAAATATACCAGCCCTATGCCTGAAGTTCGTATCGTTGAAGGTTTCCAAAATAATGTAGATATTTTAATAGATGAATGTTTTTATGCAAAGTATGATGTAATGGAATATTGATGTTGCATTACCGAAATTTCATGCGAAATTGAACGAAAATCCTATTAAATTTTTAGAACGGTTTGAGAGATACTGTACAAGATACATAGATGATTCGATGAATTCAAACTGTCAATATGGGCGAGAATTATTCAGATAATGGGTCCAACCCTCGTCGAAGTGCATATAGCCAAAATTATTTATCTAGTTAACCAATGACTATGCCGGATGTGTGTACTCCACCACCTTCTTTAAATTCAGCGTCAACCGATTCTACTCATTCCATGCCTTCGCAAGTTCATGAGTCATTAAAATCTTTAAACTAATATCTCACACCCTGAGTAAAGGTCCATCACGACGTGAGGACTATAGTTTTGTGGAGGATCTTAGTAAGGAATTAGATAGGATTGAAAATAACGGTCAGGTGTTACAAACTGAAAAATGGGGTAATTGTCCAAAATCGTTAGTCCATATCCAAAATGTTCTCGTAGCAGCGTTGGTCGATACTGGGACTCAGATCACCTACTTATCTCAGGAAATGTTTAATTATTTTGAAAAATATAATAAAGTAAAAGTTTTGCCAATGTCAGGCCTAATGGTATGACAGCTATTGTCTGATCGACTCTAAGTGTGGTGATTTTGGTAATTTATTACCCGTAACGGTATTCTCGTCTTCACAAGATGAGGAAATCATGTTTGAGCAAATTCGCGATAAAATATGCACCACTCAGATTTTTGATATCGGTCGTAATAGTGGTGAAAATGCCAGTGAAATTGACAGGGTGAATGACGGTAATAGTGTCATTAATCATGTCCATACACTCACTAATGAAAATGCCAGAAGAACTGTTGATGTTGGGAAAAAGGATAGTGGTAATGGTAATAAATTTATGAATGATTTTGTTGGAGAAAATATCTTTTCGAGTGTCGATGAACATGAAACTATA
Organism: Trichopria drosophilae; assembly: GCA_030407085.1. Lineage (NCBI taxonomy): Eukaryota > Metazoa > Arthropoda > Insecta > Hymenoptera > Diapriidae > Trichopria > Trichopria drosophilae. The sequence continues at coordinate 42,713,613 of CM059585.1, forward strand.
AATATAATAACTCATCGCAATTCGCATAGTCCACGTGGTCTTCACAACTTTAATTTGGTACCTCGTTATCACCAAAATGGCCACTATTGATGTTTGGAATAGACAACTCTGGTTCGTCGTCGATGGAAAATATTCGGTTTCTTCCAAATACATTTGAATTTCCATTGGCTATTGTATGGTGGTCAAAACCTTTACATGTCACAATACATCACTAGAAAAAGTGAACAGACGAGCAGTATCTATGATCGACCGAGGAAGCTCCTTGATCTTTCCTAATTCTTGACGAATCCCAGGTTTCCGAATAGGTGATCGTTAAACTTTGGAAGAAAAAAGAAACTGACCAACTGACTTCGATATTGAATCGAAGTCGCAGTAAGAACGTCGCCTTTGGATTTTAGAAAGTCCAACTCGTGCTCAAAATGGCGGCTCGCCGAGACTGCACATCACAATGGCGTCGTACTGATGAATTTTCTTCAGCAGCCGAATAATTGGAAGGCAGCGTCGATGTTCACTCCCTCAGCTAGAGATGGAACAGATGCTTTCGTCCTCCTCCAATGCAGTCCATAGATAGTGGTTCGCTCTCAAAAAGGAGTCCTCCAAACTGAACTTTCGAATAACAATTTTTCGAAGAAAAAAGGATTCCCGAAAAATACGACCCGCATTCGTTCCAAACCTGAGAGCGACTGCCCCCGCTTTCCAAATCATATCTCAATACTCCCAATTTCACTATCACACGTGTCTAGGTTTTCTCTACTAATTACTACAGAAAAGGGCGCTACAACATGTTCTCAAAAAGCAGTAATTTATGATGGAAATGGACAGCGCTGATAACAGCGAACGTTGAGCGAGATTTGTGCTTCGTGTAAGAAATATGGCATAACATTCCATAGAATTTATATAGCAACCATTATAATTATCTACAATTATATCACAAATGATATTCTAATAAATATTTAATGCATCTTATTTCATTTTCATAATATTTTACATGAACGAGATTTAGTATTAACGTTAGGTAGATATTAATGTTACCATTTCTTTCAGGCAGACCAGAAGCAACCATATATGAGTCACCAATAGTTTCCACTTTGTATACATCATAACACTCAATACGGGCATCAAAAAGTTTATAGATAGAATTAAGAAAGGTCACAACCTGTCAACAAAAACGTCAAAGTTAATTTGGAATAGAATTATTAGTTACTTTATATATAAATTGAACTATTACATTTTCACATAAACGTCGGACTTTATGAAGGAAAGTATATATCGTTAACTTACATAAACGCAAAATGAAATTTCACGCCCTCGGGTACACGGAGGCCCGAAGGCAGGCGAAGCTGGCCTCGAGGGCTCTTTCTAGCGCCCGTGAGTGCGAAATGTTGAGCCCGAGGCACGAAAAATATTTGTTGTTGCAGTAGGGTGCAAAGTGCGATGAGCGCCTCGTCAACCAGAGTATTCATTCCTATACTTACAAAATCGCATTTTGCGGACTACTGCAACAAAAACTAAATTTCTAATATTATTGCATAAATTATTATCATCATTACTTGTTTGAATAATATCAACTATTTTCTTTAAGCACTACATCAGTTACTTGATAAACGTTAATAATTAAAAGTTGAGGCTATTAACCCCTTAATTGTCTGACGAAAATTAGCTTTGAGTGCCATTTTTGCATTCGAAAAAAATGTTATTGATTTATCCTATAATTTTAGTCTTATAGTTTTTGAGGTCGCTAAATCTAAACCCGAAATCGGATTTTCACCATTCAAAATGGCGGATCCAGTATCGCGGTCCCAAGTTCGAAAAATGATTCGCTTTTGATGAATGTGAGTGCCTTAGGGATTTTGAGGTTGCTGAATCTGAATCTGAAATCGGATTTCTAAAATTCAAAAAGACGGATCCAATATGACGGAAGCAAATTTGAAAATGGGTTGATTTCTACAAAAGTATACTTGTAGATGCTCGTGATCCCGAATTTAGAATTTCAGTCATCACTCCAAGTATCTGAAACTTGGATGCATTATGAGAAATACAAATCCGGGAAATCATCCAGAAATCATATTTCATTTGCATAGAATGTGATAACGTTCCACTATGCGTGGTATTTTAGTTCCAGAAGTATCTCGAATGATTGTGTTATTAGTCTCGCCGTCTCCACGCTCCTGTTTTAAAAATATTATTTGTTATTGTTTATTTTAGTTTATTTGTTGTTGTTATTAAAATGTTTAATTGTTTGTAACGCCACCAATTTTGAAATTAAAAGAAATCACACGAGCCAATATTCTATTTGGTAAAAGCTATCGACATGTAAAATTACAACATTAGACAACATGAGACATGACTGATATTCCTCACGTAGAAAATTTCGTATGCTAAATTGTGTTTGTTAGTATAACCTGTTTTTCCAAAAAAAATTGTTTTGATTATTGCTGTACTGAGGCATTTGGTAGTGTTCGATTTAATATGTACCTTCAGTTGACAATTTAAGAAAATTTTTTTAAAACGCAAGCTTGATATTTAAAAAATTTATATTTTTGCAATATAATCGACGTTAATTTATTCATCTGACCATTTATTGACCGTTTCCAATTCAGGAAAATCAGCGATTATGGCGTCCCTAAAATCCCTTGGAGACGTTAATTGCCAGACATTCTGCAAATTCATTAATATGCATTTGTGTGCGTGACAAAAAGCTCTTATGCTTAAATTGTTACTTGAAGCGACATCTCTGACTTTGTGTCGAAAATTGGCTATCGAATGTGGAATTATTTATCAATAACGAACCGCTTAATTAGCAATCGGTAGCGGGAGGCGCGAATGTAGCGAATCGCGAAAAGGCCAATTTCCGGCAGTTACTTCGAGAACCTTGTCCGAGTCGAAAGCCAATTTCGGAATTTACATTTTGCTATCTGCGAAGCGGTATAATTATTAGTGTCATCCGTCGGTTATTATTCGCGATTCTGCTCGCACAATTCTGCTACACAGCTTAGGGCGAATATCCGACCTCGCATTTATTTCTAAAGGTCTACGTTTAAACGATGAATTTTCCAACTCACCACGTGGTTCCGCCATTTTGCACGCCGCGTCTGACTCGTACTGTATGCAACACCATATTAGGAATAAAGTGTTAAGGTGTTCTGTGCGTTTTTTAATCTGCTGCTTGTGAGCCTTTGTTTCTGGTGTACCTTGTTACCCCGCATTTCATTGGACATCAGGAGTCGTATTACTCGATTTCGTGCTCGACGAAACAGTATTTATTACGAGAGTGTTGCATCATCCAATTTTGAAAAATGAATCATATAACAGATCATAACGCACTCTGTTTAATGTTAAAAGTGCTCGGTACTGTATTGATGAATTTTGCAAATGCTCTGCAATTACAGATGTTTAGTCTATTGAACTACCGACAAGTTTACCTGAAAAAATAGCCGCCCTCATAAAGAGAAGTGCGCTCCTGTCTCCAACGGGCTAAGGTCCGATGATAATGTAACTTAACCTGACAATTCTGATGACTATTCCCTGTTATTCATGGTTACACATGTGGATCTATCGGTTACATCAGCAAAAATTATTCTCCGTGTGGTGAAATCCACCTTCGAGATTTTAGAAAAATAGAACTATCTGAAATTACTGCAAAAGTCAGCATCTTGGATATTTTAGATTTCAATGTTGATAATTTACCGTTATCTACATAGTTCGTACAAATAAAGAATGAACAAGCTACGCAGCTGCTGTCAATCGATTCTAAGCAGTTTCGGTATTAAATGAGCAATAGTGTGGGTCATTCGTTTAAATATTGTCAAGAAAAAAATGTATAAATATGAACGTTGTAAATTGCAGATATCATCGTTTGCGAAAAAAATAAGCCACATCAAGTTGAAAATTATAAGTTATCAAATCATATGACAAATATGGAATGAGCACATTGTGAATATGATGCGGATATAATTGGATTCCCGAAAAATTTTCCTGAGAACCCGATAGACTGAGTGTGTTCGATTGCTTCCTCGCTTCGTATCTATCTCCAACCCATAGAAGTGACGAAGGCGGAGCGGATCTCACCCCCTCCCTCCCGGCACCTAAAGTAAATTTATTAACTTCCGAAGCCCCTCTTCAATCGCAGCATTCTAAAAAGCAGACTATGCCACCCCGTCGTTTCACCTGCTACATATAGATGAGAGAGTCAAAGAAGCTACAATTTCTGAGAAATATTTTGAAGATATAGAGCACTCGACCTGTCCATTAAACAATACAGCGAAATATAATAGTCAAAATGCTCATTTAATTTATGTTAATTATCAATTTTGTCAATCACCCCTGTTAATTTTAATTCAGCAAATGTCGTCATTCAACGAAGTATTCCAGAGGTTTCACTTGCTGTTCAAGCTGAATGATAAGTGTTATTACAAAAGTCTATCAATTGTTCAATCCAATATTCGTTCTCTGCAACCACGTTTATGTCAAATTAAAGAAATATTATCAATGTATGTGTAGAATATGTTCTGTACATCTGAAACCTTGTTGAAGAATAATATTGTTAACGCATATTTTGCTATTCGAAATTATTCGAGAAGGGGACATTCAATTTAAAACGTTCAAATTCACTCGTTTCAGGTTGAAATTTGCCGTAGTCCCCTAGAGCCACTGACGAAGCGTAATAGCCCTGTCAAAAGAAATTTAACAAATTTTTCACTATTATTTTAAACGATTAATTATTTCCAAGCGGTATATTCACTCACAAACTTTCAGATTTCCTCGTTTCAAGCTAAAATTAGAAAGAGTCCTTCAGAGCCATTTACGAAGTTTATTATTTCCAGAAGAACAAATAAAACAAATATTCGACTATTGTTTATAACAAGTTATTATTTTCGAGCGGCACAATCACAATCACTCTAGAACTTTTAGATTGCTCGTTTCCAGCTGAAATTGGCCAGACACCTTTAGAGTCAATTAACAAATTTTCCATTATTATTTTTAACGAATAATTATTTTCAAATGGTACATTCACTCTCAAACTTCCGCATTTGCTCGTGTCAAGCTGAAATTGGCAAGAGACCCTCAGAGCCACTAATGAAGAAAATATTTAACAAATTTTCCACTATTATTTATGACAAATAATTATTACAAAGCGGCACATTCACTCTACAACTTGATCGGTTCAAGTTGAAATTGGCAAGAGTCCTTCAGAACCATATGTGGACCGTAATTGCCTAGGCAGAAGAAATTTAACAAATATTCGACTAGTATTTATCACAAATAATTATTTCCAAGTGGCACAATTACTCTAGAACTTTCGGATTCGCTCGTTTCAAGCTGGAATTTTTTGGAGTCATTCAGAGCCACCTCTGAAAATTAATCGCCCTGGCAGAAGTAAGTTAAAAGATTTCCCCCTATTATCTGTAACAAATAATTATTTACAAGCGGCACATTCACTCTAAAACGTTCAGATTTGATCGGTTTGTTCTTCGTAACGTCCTTGCGTAATAGCAAAACGGTATTTTCAGCAGAACCCACAGAATACCAAACCACCATGCTAACCAGAACTAAAATCGATCATCTAACACATACTAACAACACTCAAATTCCAGTCTTAACCCTAATCGACCCAGGCGTACAGATTTCTAACGATGAATTTGATTGTTCACTGTATTCACAAAAAGTAATATTCGGTTATGCAAATGGTCATATCTTATGTTTTCGAGGTTGCTCTATCGATTGGCGCTGAGAAATTTTCAAGAAAATGACATCTAACCCCTATTTCTCTAAGAAATTAGAAAAAAATACTGATTTTTCGTGACTTTTTTTCTCTTTTTCTACAATTTTCGGAGGGATAAAAATTTTCTATCCCTACAAAATATGTCAGAAAAGTGTTCCCGATACCTAAATTCAAAATGGTGGTTTCAGAATGGCTAATGACGGAATCATTTTCTGTCGATTTATGAATTTCGATATTTTCAATTTTTTTTAATGTTTCCAAGGTCAGAATATCATTCTAATATATTTTCGGGGTAGCTGAATATGATCTGGATGTCCGAAATACAAAATTCAAGATGGCGGATCCAATATTGCGGATATCTGAATAAAAAATCGTATTTTCTTATCGAATAAGGAAGAAATTGCTCATATGCGGGTGCAATTTCCCCTTTTTGGGTCGTTAATCATGATCCTGACGATAGAATTGCTATTCTCGAAATATTGGATATATTATTATTTGTCGGGTGTAACCTTTTCGCCGTTCATCACTGAACGTTGCCCAATTCTCATCGCGTGGAGGTAGGTGAATATTAAGAATCTTATTTTTATTTATTTTTTTTGTATTTTTCATATTTTATGTATTTTTTTGTTTGTTCTTTTTTCATTTTTAAGTTTCACACTAATACAAGGTACATTGGACACATAGTTTTTTTTTCTGTTTGTATATATATATTTTTTGTTATTTTTATTATTTTCTTTTTTACATTTTTCATAGTTTCGTGTAGTGCGCTGTGTACCGCGCGATTACTGAACTGACTTCTTTACCGACTCTTCATAGTTTACGAAAAATAATATTATTCCTTAGGTATTGGGAATACTTTTCTGACATGTTTTGTAGGGAAAGAAAATTTTTCTCCCGCCGAAAATTGTAGAAAAAGAGAAAAAAAAGTCACGAAAAATCAGTATTTTTTTCTAATTTCTTTGAAAAATAGGGGTTAGATGTCATTTGCTTCAAAATTTCTCAGCGCCAATCGATAGAGCAACCTCGAAAACATAAGATATGACCATTTGCATAACCGAATATTACTTTTTGTGAATACAGTGAACAATCAAAGTCAACGTTAGAAATCTGTACGCCTGGGTCAATTAGGGTTAACATACGCGTAGATAAGCTGGAAAGATAATTTAGAGTTCATTAGGGAATAATTTTTTTTATTTAGCGATACTGGCGATTCGATTGGATGTGGTTCCACTAATAACGAGTCTATCGGGCCGCAAGCATCAGTAGGGAAAGATAGGTAAACTCTTTTATTTTTGGCACCCAAAGCCAATTCATTATTTTTTTTTAATTCTTTGACTCGGTTGCCTTCCGCGATATATAAATCCTCCTTTATCTCTTCTCCTCATCCTTTATCCATCCCCTTGATCTCTCATCCCAACCACGATTAACTCGCCTAGCTCTCACCATCTTATTTTCTTTCTAGCGGGAAAAACTAAGCCCCGAAACTTTTACCGAAAGAGGAAGCGGGTATTCCGTCGAGTCGCCAGGGAGATCGCCGAAGCACCAGTCGCCCGGCCCACGACTCCGGCACCGCCTTTTCCTCCTGACCCGCTCTCGACTTTTGGTCCTCTTTACTCTCCTCCCCCCGCTCTCTGTCATAAACCGGGCCAATCCACTTCGATCCTCTCTTTTCACCCGCCCTTTCCGTCCGCTCCACTCCTCACTCTGGAAGAATCTTTTCTACCTTCCGCCCACTCCCACAACCTACTCCCTCCTCTATTCCTAAAACTAGCCTCCACACCTTAAATCTAATAAGCTATCGAAAGCAAAATAAATTTTAATTTCTCTACCATAACTCGTGCACTTTTGTGTACCTACTTTTTGAATGCACTGTATGTTTTTCCCTATTTCAGTTTAGTAGCCCTCGCTCAATTTTTAACAACTCAAAGTCTACCCATTCGGTGGACTCGCCCTTTCCATGTTCCTCATTGATTGTTCCGCACCCAATTAAGAAAATAACAAATGGTGACAGCGTAATTTGAGCGAAAACCTACACCTTTTGGGAAAAAGACTTGAACCATAATACCCCAACTATTACTAATGGAAGATATCGAACATCCAATGAAACACTTAGGAAAAATTAAAGAACGCGTCCTTATTTAAGAGATTTGAATAGCGACGAATTACCGTAGTTACCCGTGTGACGAATCAAACGCTTCTGCCGTGATGTCTAATCGAACCGTGCAGCCTGGATCGCAATGTTAAAAAAGTGAAGATCATCGCTAAGCAACCGGATATGTCCGGAAACTTCGAAATTGAAATCTGTGTAAAGTCAGTTTTGAGAGTTTGAAGGTCCTTTTCTTTTTTCTTCAAAAGGGAATATCTACCTCTCTCCTTCAAGAGGATATATCTGTCTTTATTCTTCCAAAAGGAATCCCTAGTCTTTACTCCTCCAAGAGAAATTCCTAGTCTTTACTCCTCTAAGGGAAGTCCCTGCCTTTTTCCCCAAGTCCGTCTTTTCTTCCAAGAAGGAACATTCCTGCGAGAGGAACCACCGCTACTTTCTCTGAACGAGATAAGATATATCTCTATTCCTCCGAGAGGAACCACCGTCGTTTTCTATGTACAAGATAATATGTATCTCCATTCCTCCGAGTGGAACCACAGTTGCATTCTATCCCCGAGATAGCATGTATCTTCATTCCTCAAAGAGGAACCACAGTGTCGTTCGTCAGGTCGTAATGGTTTAAACGTTGAGCTTAATAACATTAAATACGCTATCCAAAGTATACTCGCCCGATTCTTACATTAAAAGGCTGTTATAAATCGATTCGTCACCATTCGTGAAGGGCCCGTAAGATACTCTACAGACACCCTTCTTGCATCTGCAGCCGACTTCCTTTAAGGACTACCCCCAATCGGGTGTGCAATGGTGTAAGGAAAACTGCAGAAAAACCTAGACCGAGTACCTCAAACTTATAAAGTAACGTACCCGCAATTCTGTACGTAACACCAACCCTACCTGCAAAGGCTCTGCTGACTGGCAGCATAAAGTGATAATTTCCTCTATATTTAATCTTTGTATTTTCAAACGATAAAAAAAGACATACATATCCAATAACAAAACAAAAACAACAAAAAAAAAACAACGCTCTTTTTCGATAGTATTTCTTGAGTACAAATAAAGTAATCAATAATTTTTATTGACAATAATAGTCGAATTAATGCCCTTTTTTCTCTTAAAAGTTTTGATCATTCTTTCTATAGTACAGGGATCAACTCTTCATTGATAACCTTCTTAGCAATGAATCAATATTATCTCAAAGAGAAAAACGGAGGTTAGAACTTATACAATCGGAACTGAGTCGCATTTTTACGGAGATTGACTAGACCTTCTTAATAAGGGGGACAATTCTCTCCTTGGACTCTTCTGTTTTACAAAAAGAGAACAGACGTCTAAACGGTACGGCGATTCAAAACCGATACAATAATACACGGGAACTAATTTACTTTTGTTTTGTATTCACAGTGTCAAAAAAATACAAGTAATGCAAATATTGGAAAAGAAGGGTCAGACGTAAGCATATTAGATCTACCGACTAAGGGAACAAATTCCCAAAATAATAGACGTCCATGACAAAAAACTAAGGAAGTAAGGCTTCAGAACGGTCTGAGAAATCTTCAGAAATTGGACAGAATTATTCAGGAAAAAACAGAGGTGAAGAGGATCACGGCATTAGCTAAGCCGCAACCTCGACTCCAACCACCCCAACGAACAGAACCTCAACACCCAACGAGACTGAGGCCAACGACAGACACCTCACGTATAATCAAAATAGTTCAATTAGACTAATAATGGATATTAATTAATACATACTATAAATAATAGTTGATATATACTATTATAATATATTTTAGTTTATATATATGTATATAATATATGGGTCATTTTCCGTCAACCGTTGAACTCGCCTACTCAAGATTGGTTCCAATGAAAATGATCGAGTAAAGCTTGAAATTCATAAAAAAATATGGGATATCAAATGCCGTGTGCACATTTTTATTATCCAAAATAGCCGAACCCAATATGACGGCCAAAACGTAGAATTCGATTCATAACATTATTTAATCACAAAGGAGAGATTCACTTAGGATGTTTTTGGGTTCGCCGATTCCGAATCCGTCATCAGATTTTGAAAATCCAAAATGGCGGATTCGAAATGGTGGATGAAATACCTAGAATATAAATTTACTTGAATAATTCTCATTACGCGGTGGATTATGAAGGTCGCAGAATACGAATTTGGTACCAGAATTTCAAAATTCAAAATGGCCGATACAAAATGGCGGATGAAATACCTAGAATATAAATTTACTTGAATAATTATCATTACTTGGGGGATTATGGATGTCGCTGAATTCGAATTTGTTATCAGATTTTCAAAATCCAAAATGGTGGATTCAAAATGACGGACGAAAATCCAAAAACTTAAATTTATTTAACGATTCTCATTTGTCACAATGTTTAAGAAGTCACAGAATATGGGCATGTGCCTGCGCTCGCACGCACGCACGGGAGGTCGCGTAGGTGCATGTATGTGGGCGTGTGTGTGTACGTGCGTGTGCATGGGTGGTCGCGTGTGACAGCATTTTTTTAACAACTTTCAAGATCGAAAGTAATGTTGTTCTCTAAGGCAATATCGTATATTTTGTCAAATATTTTTAATTTGCGTTGTTTATTAAACATAAATTCATAATAAGTTTCATCCAAACGATGATAAGTGAAGGCACATCGTGTACGTAGAAAGAGCATTAATAGCGTTTTTGCTGTATGCTGTAAGTGATATATTCACTTAAAATCTGCCATTATCTCAGACTGTCTTCTAAATTGTAATATTGTACACGCGACCCATTGTGTGGCATTTGTCATCAATTGCGATTTACATTTCATTTAATCTTAAAATTTTTAACTTACTAATGTTAGTAACATAATCTAGCATGTGAATTGCAAAATTGTACTTTTAACCAAGTAAATTATTTTTAATTCGTGCGAGACTTTTAGAAATCTAAAATTTTGGACTGGCAAATCATGAACGAGGTTACCGCTCTTCTACTCACAGGTGTTTTTGCTCTTTTCGAAAACACGGTGAAAAGGGCTACATTGATAAAAACTTAAAGAATCTCGCTGCCGAAATAGAGACTAACTATCCGAGTTTACCTGGAACAGCAAAAATCTGCGATTCATACAGGAAAAAAGTTTATGAAAAATAAAAGCAGAAAGTGTTTCATTTTCACAAGAAGTATCTCATGCAGATGCAATTATAGATTCAAATACAGGGTGTACTCTAAAAGATTATTCAACAAAATCTAGAGAAGAGGATCGTGAAGAATGCTTACAATAAATCAATGATCATTTTCATAATGTTCAAGATAATGCTCAGCGTATTCAAATACTCACAATGGCGCCTTTGTCTTAAAGCGTTCACAAAGTTGCGTTAACAAAGTATTTCAATCTTCATGATGGTTGGTGAATAATGCAAGAAAATTACGAGAAGAACGTGGCATTTTGGCATCTGCAGTGGCAGAAGCTGGAAAATACCTTTCTGAAGATATCCTTAAAGATGTTGAAAATGTTTATCATTCAGACGAAAATAGTAGGTAAATGCCTGGAATGAAAGAGACGATCACTATAATAGTTGACGGTGAAAAAACGAAAGTTCAGAAAACGCTACTTCTTTATAATTTGAATGATCCATATACATATTCTATGAGTGAAAGAACTGATGATACTATTAGCTTCAGTGAATTTTCCAAATTGCGCCCGAAAAACTGTACCCTTGCAGGTGCTACTGGCACTCACAGCGTAGGTGTGTACACTATTCATCAAAATTGCAAGTTGATGCTAGATGCAATAAATATACGTCAATTAACGCGCCCCTCAGAATATTCAATACACGACTACGAAGATTACAAACTTGCTAATGTGTAAAACTCCAAGCACGGCATGCCATTTCAATGAATGTTCAGAATGCCCGAACTTCTCAGTAAATCTTTAGTTACTACGTTCTTTTCAATACTTAGCAAACCACTGACAGAGCCACGGAGAACACACAACAGGTTTCTGATGAAGAGTTTTCACCACAACTGACTTTAAAGCTGAAACAATTGAAGCCTCACGACTTGAATAAAATATTGGGTACAAGGGCTAATATCCTACAAGGAAATAGATGAATCTATATCTTATATTATGACTGAAAAATATACTCGAAGTTCCGTGCCAGCTTGGGCCCATCTTCTGAGACCTGCAGTTAACAAGCCAGGAACTAATTAAATTAAATTCAAACGAAAATAATTCTAAAAAAAAGATAAAAGTCACAAAAATTACAATTAAAAAAAAAGTACAGAAAAAAACAAAAGAAAAAACAAAAAAAATGGGACCATCTACCACTACGCCCTCGTCGTGGTCCTGGGGTAAGCTGAACGTGGTAAACCTGAAATATATTGGTAAACTGTGTTCGTACACTCTATAGTGAGGTAATAAAAATATCAATGTGTGCACGAATATACCTATACACACATGCGTGCGCGTATGTTTCACCGACAATTTTAAATTTAGAAAATCTGAAATCGGATTCATATTCAGCCCCATATTAAATATTGTGACAAATGAGAATCGTTAAATAAATTTAAGTTTTCGGATTTTCGTCCATCATTTTGAATCCACCATATTGGATTTTGAAAATCTGGTAACAAATTCGAATTCTGCGACCTCCATAATCCCCCGAGTAATGAGCATTATTCAAGTAAATTTATATTCTAGGTATTTCGTCAACATTTGGAATCCGCCATTTTGGATTTTGAAAATCTAGAACTAAATTCGTATTCTGCGACCTTCATAATCCCCCGAGTAATGAGAATTATTCAAGTAAATTTATATTCCAGGTATTTCATCCACCATTTTGAATCCGCCATTTTGGATTTTGAAAATCTGATGATGGATTCATAATCAGCGAACCCAAAAACACCCTAAGTGAATGTCTCCTTCGTGATGAAAAAATGTTATAAATCAAATTCTACATTTTGGCCGCCATATAGGGTCAGCAATTTTGGATAATAAAAATGTGCACACGCATTTGATAGCCCTTATTTTTTAATGAATTTTAAGCCTTTACTCGATCATTTTCATTGAAACCAATTTTGGGTTCAATGGTTGCCGGAGAATGACCCACATATACCGGGTGAGTCTGGTAGAAGTGAACATAGGGAAACCCATGTCAAGGCTACGCGCCTCATGATTGGTCGATTCCGGTGGACGGTCGCTTGCTCGCTGATTGGCTGTGAACGGTAATATGCGTCATACGTCATTTAGCGTCACACAAATGTAAACAAAATACATAATTCTAGCGGCATACTGCAAGATTTGGATTGTTTTAAAATTATCTTGCTTTAAAATAATATTTTAATAAAAAAAAGAAACTCGAAAAGAAGTATGTATCAAATCTCTTGTGTGACATAACGGACATAACCACGTTTTGGGCTTATGTAAAATGTGTCAAATCCATGAAATGTGTAACACAAACTCAAATTCAAGACTCAGTTCGTGAATCTTCTACTTTTGTTACAATCGGATGCAGCCGATAAGTTGAAGGGTTTTCAAACATTTTACTCTTGCCAATTGTACACATCGAACACATGCATTGCATATTGCAACATTGTCAAACATTCTTTCTTGTACAGTATGTTTCACGTACCGCATATGCAAGTAATGCGTGCGTGCGCGTGAATACTAATCTGTGTCTATCATATGGCGTAGAATAGTGGTAAGCATGTATATTAGGTGTATCTTATGCAGAGTTATGAAGTTGTCAATAAGACATCGAAAGGAAATAATTAAAAATCTGCCGCATCTGCTATCGAGGTAATGGAGGACAATATTAGATAGAAAATCGGCGATAATTCTGACTTTGCATTGCATTTGCGTTCACTACTTAAAAGGCGGCTGGATTATTTTATTTTTTAATACACATTTTTTGTTTTGTTTTTCCGAGAAACATATCAAAAGTTAACGCGGAAGCTGCATCATGCTCAAAAATATTCAAAAAAAAAACAAAAACAGGAGAAAAAATTCATTTTTTCGTCAGAAAGAGATTCCGTCTTCGGCTCCCTAGTCTTTTTGACATGAACGCATATGATAAATGTATATCATATATCGTAAAATAATCCCTTTAAGGCGGTAAGATAGAAATTTATGCAAAAACATCTAAATTAAAAATTACTGAATCGGTTTTTTAACATTCGAGATCTAAACTACCATTCAAAACACTATATATGATCACCAAAAAGAAATCAAAGAAAATTGACCGGGAATATTGTGAAACGGAAGCTTTTTGCGTATTTCATAAAATTCTCGGCCAATTCTCGACAAATCTCTTTTATTGGATATTTATTGGGTGATCGTTTATGGTATTTGGAATGGTCGTTATGGAGCCCGAATTTTAAAAAATCGATTGATTAATTTTTAATTTAGATTTGTTTGCATAAATTTCTATATTATTTTTGCGTAAAAAGTTATTAAATTTCCCGTAGAATATGCTCCTCAAACCCTGTTTTCGAAATTCGAACTCCAAGTGTTTTTTTCGTCGTTTTTCGAAGACGCCGTTTTCGCGTGCAGCAGGTATAAAGAGACGCTTGACTGAGAAGACCTTTTTCTACTGTGTGTTGCTTTGAAGTATCCTTAGGAACAAATTTGTATACGTGCATGTAGATGTGCAAAAGCTCATACTAGCAATTAATCAAGATTTATCGAAAAATGACTTGCTCCAACGTTGCCTCGGCGGTCACACGCAGAATGCGAACGAGAGTAAAAATATTACAATACTTCGGTAAGCATCAAAACATCTGCACTGTGGACTAAAAACTGTTGAAATCGCAATGTTTATTTCTGCTTCGATTTTCAACGACGGGCACACAACGGCTGTGCGTATCATGGACAGAATAGGTATGATTGTTGGGAGACAAAGCACAAGAGTGCAGAATGAGTTAAAAGACAGGACGCCCGGGCAGCTCTGTGCACTAGGGTGGGTCGAAAAACAGACTTTTTCGAATTCGACTTCGGCCCGGGGTGGAAAATGTTGGGTCTGTTGTCAGTATCACCTGTGAAAAATTTCATTTTGATCGAACAATATATTTGGTTCCCACATCAGCGTCAACAATTCTGAAAAAGTGGCACAGTCCCTCGAGTTTTGGCAATTCTGCAAAAACACTCACTGCGCATCTTATTCTCGGTAAAGTGATGTAGAGCAAAGAACAAGATCATAGAAGCACAAAAGAAACCTTCATTAACTAAATTTTGTTTTGAAAATATTTCATAACTAATCAAGTACAAAATTACACAAAATTTGTATTATTCACAGCAAAAGCTAGTGTATTTTAAAACATGTACATGTTGTTTCCCACTTGAGATCCTTGTACTGACTTATAATAAAACAAATCAGCTAAAACAAATATTTCAATTTGAAACATATTTGAAATTTGAATGCCTTTGAAACATTACAGTAAATCATTTTGTACACAAGTGAGGGACCAGATTTAAAAAGTTAATATTTCTTTTGTTCCACATTTTGTTCCACGATTACATAATCCATATCATAGTTATACTTGATGTATGTTGTCAGCAGCGCAAAACAGAAGTGCTTTGTAGTAGAAACCCCGTCTGAGCTGAGCGAGATGGGTACTCCCTACAGCCGGTGACGTGCTGAGGTTCATCCTCCACGTTTGTTATGAGATCATGGCCGCAAATGGAAATAAACAAAACCCGTCTTTGAATGAAGTAGCTGATGTCGTTGCTAAACGACTTGAGGAATTGTGGTGTAAGGCATCCATTCCCACGATGGATCTGAAACGGACAAAAGATAAAATTAAAACTTTAAATAGTAAGTACATGAAAATAAAAGCTTACCCACCTGGTCGTAGGGATTCGTCCTCTGTCCAAAGTCTTGTAAGACAATTTCAATCTGAAGCAAGCAAGATTTTCGCTTTCGCTGCGATCTTATCTTGTCACAATATTGTAAGTGTGAGACGCATAAAAAAGTACCTCCAAGGGAGCAACAATTTTTATTAGATCAAAGGGGTCTCCGAATTATGGCATTGGGTTCAATTGATGTACATACGACGAAGCTGGTTGAACGATCTCAGAAGAGAGCAGAGAGGACAATTCATTTAACAGAGAATGAGAAAAAGAGACAAAATTTGGAAAGGTCTACTGTTTTCACTGTTGAGAATACGCCTGACATTGAAGCGCAGCAGGCACAGGTTACAGCCACAGCTGATTCATATGACCCAGACTTTGCAGTGCATTGTCGGCTGTGTTCAAATCCTCACATGCAAATGCGGCAAACGTCGAAAGAAAAGTCAAAAACCGCTGATCGATTTGCAGTATCAAGTGTTGCCGCCGTCGCAATTGCTTCTTCTGTCCTTCAGGTCTTGGGGTTATCAAAGGAGTCGATACAAAGAATATAGATCCGTCTAAAATGAAAAGGAAGAGAAAAAAACTAGAGTAGAAACAACTAAACTCCAAAGAAGCTTGGAAGGATCTCTCCTTGCACTATACTTTGATGGTAAGAAAAATGTAATAAGATATTGCGAAAAAGAAAACGGTTCTCGCAAAAGAAAATCGGTGGTAGAAGAACATATATCCCTTATATCGGAACCAGGTAGCAAATACATAGGTCACGTGACCCCCAGTAGTGGTAGAGCTGTGGATATCTGCAGCAGCATTTTGAGCTATCTGCTTAAGAATGGATACGAATTAAGCAAAATAAAAGTTATTGATGCTGATGGTACATCTGTAAATATAGGTAATATTGGTGGAGTTAATACACTCATAGAAAAACACTTGGGTCACAGTCTTCACTGGCAAATCTGTCTCCTATATTTTAATGAACTTCCCCTTGCGCATCTCATTATCCACCTTGACGGTGGTACAACAGGACCTGCTTCATTTTCTGGTCCTATAGGGAAGCAAATGAAGACCCGTGAGAAGAAACGAGTGGTGAAATTTAAGAAAATAGTTGTTGACCTAACTGATATAGACCCATAATGTCTCAGTACTGATCAAAAATACCTCTTGGAAATGTGTCTGTTTGCAGCGGCATTGTTCCAGATAATCTTGCGAATAGATATCCAGGTACACTTTGTCATGCTCAGTGACTCACTGCTGCGAATAGAATACTTCGTTTATACGTGTCTGAGCAGAATCCCTCCAAAAACCTACGAATCCTGGCAGAGTATATAATGAGAGGTTACGCAAAAGTATGGTTCATGATAAAAAAGAACTGGCAGTTTTATCGTAGTACCTTTCACGTATGGCAAACCATCCGTGAGTCCAGGTCCTTACCAAAAGAATTGCGTGAAGCCGCAGTGGACCCCTGCATTCAAACGAATGCGTTTGCACTGCATCCAGAAAACTTACTCATGGCAATGCTCGAAGATCCCAGGCAGGAAATAAGAAGACAAACTGCTGATATTATCAAAAAAGCTCAACAAAATCAACAAGAGAGTAGTAGAAAATTTGTTATTCCTACAATTAACTTCAAGGCAAAAGATTAACCAGAACTCGTTCACTGGAGCAATGTAACTTCTCCTCCTGCTCTGGCTGATCTTTCAGAACAAGATATTGAGGAGGCCATTAACTCCTCGGATAAGTTCAAGGAAAACCTTCCTCCTCATCCCTGCCATCCACAGGCAGTAGAGCATACCATGCAACTTGTCACACAGGCCTAAAAAAAAGTATGTGGTCAGAAAGAAAGAGATGGCTTTATAAGAAATACCACACCTTCTCGGCTTAAAATAAAAAAATTTGGAACAATGAAAGATTATGCTTGCAACTTTAAGATGCAAAGCTCCCTTATAGTTGGTTGGTTGGGCAGGGAGTGGGTGGGATTCGACATGCAGTAACCATTACATGGTGAATCCTGAGTCTTCTTCCTAAAATTATATTTTCTGAAAGATGGGCGATGAACTACATGCAAATTGTATGAACATGTACACTTTTGCATTAAATTAGATATTGGATTTGAAACACTTCCAAGTCGAAATTTAATAAATGAAGTTTTCTATTGTGCTTCTATGATCTTGTTCTTGTTTTTACATCACTTTAGTGAGAAAAAGGTGCGCAGCGAGTGTTTTTGCAGAATTGCCTAATCTCGAAGGACTGTGCCACTTTTTCAGAATTATTGACGCTGATGTGGGAACCAAAGATATTGTTCGATCGAAATGAAATTTTTCACAGGTGATAATGACAACAGATACAACATTTTCCACCCCGAGCCGACGACGAATTCGAAATAGTTTGTTTTCTGACCCACCCTACTGCGGAAGCACGTAGGGCTCGGAAAGAGCTCAAACAGATGTCCGACGACATGTTCGAAGAAGCCGAAGGCTTGTTACATGGTCCAGGGATTGCTGATTAAAGTGTAAGTACTAGTTTTTGATAAGTAACACTTGACGCTTTTTTCTCAAAACAGCATTTTCTGATCCGAAAACTAATTATCCGATTCAGCTGAAACTTATAGGATTTCTTAACTATAGTATTATTTTCTATATGAATTGAATATCATTGTAATATTTTAATATTAAGTATGAAAAAATGTGATAAAATGACGGAAAAATGTTGATTTTTTCGAAAAAGTTACGCCAAAAGTGCAGTTTTTTTCACTTTTTTTTCACTCTTTTTTCAATTCATCTACTAACTGTTAATGTAATTAATGTAAATTTTGTTGACTCTTTGATTTCAGATAAAAATTGCGACCAGGAGAACCAGCACAAGTAAAACACGACAATTTTTTTAACGCCATATAACGGCCGCCATTTTGTTAAAAAAAATGTTAGCAAAATATTTTTGTATACTACATGGATTCACTGACAATTGTCAAAAAGTTTCGATTGATTTGAATAATAACTTCCCTCTGAAAAATTATTTTCAAATATGAGTTTTTTCTCGATCTAACTGTATATCCCCCGTTAAACACTCACCTCCCGGCTGCGGCCACCAACACAAAGATACAGGTAAATTCTTAGAAAACTGCTAAATATAATGGTTTATATAGTTTTTGAAAATTATTGTAACGAGATACAAAAAAAAATCACATTTTACCAGGATTATATATTAAATCGTTTGACTCTTACGGTCTTTATGTATATTGTGCTACTGCACGTTTTAAAAATTCACCTCGCTGAAAATGCAGAGTTATGAAGTTGTCGATAAGACATCGAAAGGAAATCATTTAAAATATGCCGAATTTGCTATCGAGATATTGGAGGACCATATTACATAGAAAATCAGCGATAATTGTGATTTTGCATTGTATGTGTGTTCACTACTTAAAAGGCGGCAGGATTATTTTATTTTTTAATATATATATATATATATATATATTTTCTTTTTTCGTTAAATCGAATGAAAAATATCTTAATATAGCGCGGAAGCTGTATCATGCTCAAAAATGGCCAACAATCAAAAGAAAAAAGAGAAAAATGCATTTTTCCGTCAGAAAGAGATTCCTAGCGATTTCCAGGGCCTAGGGAAAATATCGGCAATGGATCTTTTCTCAGGAGTAAAACTAACTGAAATTCGTCAAAAAATATTGAATAGCGGCTGAACTACAGGCAAAAATGTGAAAAAAATGACAAAAAACGTTTTTTTTTCTGTTTATTTGGAGCTGTGCTCTTTTTGAGCCAAAATTTGGTGAAAATGTATCTTAAACCAGCCCAAACAAGTCCCGTACTTGCTTTTTGAAAACGGCTTGGGCCTAGATCAATCTCTTAATCGGCTATGGCCTTTCCATTGGAAATTGTTCAAAAGTTTTTGTTTAACAAAGGGTTCCATTAGGTCAGAAAGTCTAAACTAGGACAAAATTTCCAAATTATTGGTAACATTCGAACTATGCCTATAAAGTCCAAATGCCTTCCATTATCTAATTTCGATTTAAAATTTACGGTGTTTTTATTCCCCGTTTACCTGAAATCGAAGTCGATTCGACGTTAATCAGATTAGGTCCAGTTGGACCCATTCGGAAGTCGAATTGACATAATTTCGGCCGATTTTGCTGCTTGGGCTCTTTGTCCTAGGAATGAAATATATGCCGGAAAATCACTTGTCGCACGGCCATTCAGCAAAACGAAATCTGTCGAAATCAAACATTCGGACAAGAGGATTCCGTGCTCGTGCACATGTTTCCAGGTACCCCGGACTGATTAATCACACAGAGAAAAAATAAACTTCTTCGAAATGAACTGGCAGTCGGGATAAAATTGAAAGCCGTACACTTGCACACTCAGATTCTTTCTACAGCGAGAAAGATCAGTAGACCAGTCAAGTTCAGATGTGGGTGAGTCTTTGAGATTAGAACGCACGTTGCCACAAGAAATAATTAGTTTAAAGCACATACAAAATTTTTTTTTTTGTGCACAGACGAATACCAGGACGGACCACCACTTTTACACTAAATTATGCATGTTACGCACGCCAAACAGACAAAATTGCCAAGAACTGTACTGAACGGGCTTTCTGCGTTCCGGTCCGGAAACGGAACTCCAAAATTCCGACTTCAGATTCGTGATTAGCGACCTCAAAAACGTAATAACATGTTTTTTCCTTACCTAGATTCTTTTTTCAAAACATAGGGGAGATCGGGGTATTCGGACACGGAGTATTGATGGACACCGCGATATCGTTCCCGCTTCTAACGCTAGGGGTCTCCACCACCTACCTTCGGCTCGTCTTATCATACTCTAATTTTCTATAGAGCACTTCACTAGTTGGAATTCGTTATTACCTCGTTATCACAGTCATCCAAATTTTCATATTCGCAAAGTGTCTTTTTTACGTGTTGTTTTGTTTATTTTGACATTTTTCGACGAATTAAGTCAGGCAACTATATTCATAATATTCCTCGAACATTAAGCTTTCGAAGCATATACGAGTTTTTTAATTAAATGTGCATTTTGTTACTTATACGCCGACATGTTTGAAAAAAGCGCGTTCGCAGTATTTTGGATGCTTTTGTTGGGGTTGATATCTGCATAGTTTACCTGAAAAATATGCCGAAAAACGAAAATCGCCGAAACACAGCCTATTGTATCGATTGTGATCGAGGTGTTCATTTGATTTGTGCCGGAACAAACCCGAACACATACACGTGCCTTAACTGCGATATTGAATGATTTTCGTGATGTTTTTCACTTTCCTTAATTCATTATCTGATATTCTTCCATTTGTATCAACAAATAAATATTTTACAGAAATAATTTTCATTTTTTATCGATTTACATAGCTGTCCAATAATACCCCGAGGTTTTTCAAAATCTCAAAAACCTACTTTTTGCGCAAACTGCTACAAACTGTACAAATTTGAACAATTTGATGAAATTGCTGATACCAAAAGAAAGGTTACTTATCATACGACGAAATCAAACTTCAATATTTTCAGAAAAAGCAATTTCTTTTAGAGATTTCGAACAAAATAAAAGTATTCCAAGAATACCCCGACCTCCCCCACTATATTTGTATACGCGTAAAAAATGTTTGAATATCTGTAAAAAATATTCTCGATTATGCCGCCATCTTGGTTGTGCAACCGCAAATTAAAAAAATCCACCGCTTTTAAGTGCAACTATCGTGTCCACGATTCTGATACATTTTAAAACATTTTAAACCCCATATCCGGGACAGGCGGATTTCTGAAATGAACGTATAAATGCTAAAAAAAATGGCTGAATTTTTATAATTGTTGTTTGCATATACTAATTGTATATCCGCAATATAACACCATGTTATTTTACATATGGCTTGTATTTTTATTACGTTACACGTGAATCGATTTATTTCCAACCTCATACGTAGTAAAATTACATCGAAATTTATTGCAGTGTTCATCTGTGCAGTCGAAAAGTGTGTCGAGAACTTTTGATTTCAAAAAACTTAGTACTCATGAAGTATTTTCCTATTTCATTAGTGTGTGAGGTTTAAAATGAAATCAAGTTTTTTACACGACCACATTTAAATTTTGAGTAGATTTATTAGGCAATGAATAAAATTAAACGAAATGATGTATTTTATAGGAAACCAAAGTAGAAATTGGATACTGACTTGGATTTAGCCGCGTTAGCCCGGTCGAAATCGAACCAATTTGTACCTGTTCAGAGCCCGGATACAAATCGGGTAACCTAACTGCATTCCGACCATGACTTACAAACTGAACAGCAACGAAACTAAAGTCATTTATGATTAAGAAAATAGCAACTTCCAATTGGTTGAAACATGTAACAAACTCTCCTTGAATATGATTATGCACGGATTGAGTTTAGTCTAAATCTAAATGTGGCTACCCTAGAGTGAATAAATACACAAATTAATTATGAATAATTATATTTCTTTATTTACTTCTAAACAGACAATTATACTATTAAAATATTCTCGTTAATGCTGAAAAATTCCGCCCTGTACTTGTATCAGGATCTGTAGAACTGCTTCGTTAATAAGTCCTTAGCCAACTACATAGAACTGTATGGCTGTCCGAATCTAGATATTTATCGATGTCTCATCTTCCAATAAGAATTATCTATTTATGACATCGCGAGTGCTGATGTTATATACGAATACACTATGAAGTAGTTATTAACGAGCAAAGCATTATTGGACTAATTTTAGATTCGTAAGTTACTTAGTGACTTCACGACCTACAGTATTGTAACTCACAGATGCATATTTATTAACGACTCTAACGTTACTGAAATATTCGAGTTACTTGAATCCCCTACGTCGTGTTTTTCTGCTGTCGACCTAGTAACTTTCGTTTGCCCGCTTCTTATCTAGTGACTTTTCTAATGTATACATTAACGATTCTAATGTATAATTACGGAACGAAGAATTGAAATTTCACATTCCGGATTACGTCTGTCCCAATTTCTGTGCTCGCCGGGATATCTCTATACACGTAACATCTCTTTACTTTTCGCGTTTGCACATTCTAAACGCACCCATATGTACCTGTTATCACTACCGTTCCCCATTTCGGGCGCTAATAACGACACTTAACTATAATGGTCCGTAATGTAATTCTAGAGTACTGTTACTGTTATATGTCTAGTACGGGATACCTGTATGTTCTTTACTTGTCTTCCCGCGCTATCTTTTCTGTCATTTCATCGTTACCGGTCGAGGAATTGAAATCCCGCGTCCTATCACATTCTTTTTATGCATTAATTATATTTCGAGGTGTTAGAATTGAAATTCCGTACACCATTAGTCATTCTATATTCATGTCTTAAATCGATACATATGTTACGGGTAACACACCGAACGGCTATACTTCAAACTACAAAATCAAACGTTCTATCGATAATTTCTCGTCAGCGCCACCACTGACAACAGCATTTCCAGATTTCCCGCACTCTTTGTCAGTGTACCGGCACGCGACAATTATCAACATATGTATTTGTCAACGTTTTATTACTTATCTGTTTACTTTTTTTGTATATCCTCTCCAATACTGTTGCCAAAAGATTGAAATTTCTTGGCGATAATATTGAATAACGATTTTGACGGATTATATAGTTCGACCGACAGAATTGAGATTCCGTCAGGAGAACCGTAACTACGTGTTACTTACTCGCGAGTGTAAATTAATTCTAAGTGTTTGTTTCGAAGTGTTTGTTTCATACTTAAGGAATTGCGATGCTTTTTAGTGTATGTGTAAGTGAAGAGGGACAAAATTGCGATTTCGATCGCTTTAGGTTTGCCTTACTCGATGAAAGCTGGGAATGAAGTGCTTTTACCAACCTTCAACCCAGTTTATATACCCTTCGCTGAGCATTTGCATTTTCAACTGCTATATTTTACCAGGAATGCCAAAGTTTTCCCAGGATTAAACGGTAACGACATTTTCTAGACTGTTCTTCCTATTCCGTCGTACACTTTAACTTAGTCTTTCCTTTTTTCGGATTTTAACAATAAAAATATTCAAAAAAATAACAAATATTTTATTTTCCATTCATGACAGTTACATGTCAGACAAATTTCAGTAGGATAATTTGTGTCCTCACAAACAAAATCGATCTTGCTTTTACTGAATGATCGGAAACCTTATCTACCCTTATCTGGTTCGAAAATAAACTTATCTTTTCTTTTGTAGGTTACGAAGACCTTATCTCCTGTTAACTGGTCTGACCAAAACTTATCTTGTCTTTACTGGCTGACTGAATATATTCTGTACACCCAAGTGGTTGAAATACCTATTATTGCATTTAGTGGCCCGCTGAAAATATTTTCCCTTAACCGGCTAGATAAAACCTTATCTTGCCTTTAGTGATTGGTTGAAAACTTTATCTACTCATGTCATTACCTCAAGCTTTTAATTCTGACAAACTTTTGATTGTTTGCACATCTAGGTCTCTAAGGATGAAATATAAACATTTAATATCCGAATTATAACCTTTAACAACTAATTCAATAACCTCTTTTGTTATTGTAAACAATTTGAATATAATAAAATTCCTGTTGATTGTTCCTATAAAGGCAATTATTAGGATTTTCTATAATTTCCAATTTTTTATCAGCCATATTAGATAGGCTATTTTGAATTTTGAGAATCTGACACCAAAATCGTACTCGGCAACCACAAAAACCATATATGCCCTGCAGTTTTCAATTACTTGCGCATTACTTTAATTATATTTGATAAAATGATATTATTTAAGGGGCAAGTAGTGGGGGTATGACAGTTCTACGCCATCCGCGGGTTGGGTGGATCGCGAGGGGTACCTCGCGAGATGACTCGCGAATTAAGATCACGAAATAAGACCGCGAATTAAGACTCCGAATTGATATCGCGATTTGATTGCGCGAATAATTATTATAAGGCTACCTCTCCCCCCTCGAAACACATGGAAGGTATACGAGTGGAGACGCATCTAAAACCCATTAGTCATTCCCATCTTTGGAAAAACACGTGTACCTTCGACATCTGGGGCTCGGGGCCTGACGGTCGGTTTTCCTACCTCTCATTCGAAGCGTGCTTGAATAGCGCCGGGGGAGGTCGACATCGGCACCGAACATCTTTGGGAAAACACCTGTTACTTCGACCACCCATGGAAAACCACATGGATGGTATACGAGTTGAGACGCGTCTAAAATCCATTAGTCATTCCCATCTTTGGAAAAACACGTGTACCTTAGACAACTTGCGCTCGGGGCCTGGCGGTCTGTTTTCCTACCTCTCATTCGAAGCGTGCTTGAATAGCGCCGGGGGAGGTCGGCATAGGCACCGACCATCTTTGGGAAAACACCTGTTACTTCGACCACCCTTGGAAAAACACATGGATGGTATACGAGTTGAGACACGTCTAAAATCCATTAGTCATTACGTTAATCATCGACCTCTTTGTTAAATATGACCATTTTAAATAACCCATTTTCTTTTTTTGTACAGTATCATGCAGGAAGGAAGATGAAGAAAATATAGAAGATATATTTAATAAATGTTATTTATTTTTATTTCGCATATTCATACATAACAATATACACTAGTCATCAAATGAAATTCATATTTTCAATATCATCAATTAATGCATCGCTTTTAACTTGACAATTGATGCAGTCTTTAATCATAGGTGGTGGACCATCTATCGTTTCATAGCTTGATTCGAAATGTTTATAACATCGACGACATTCACGTATATCAGGTTGCATTTGCATAGCAGGTGGCAAGCAAGCCCATGCTTCTTCAATTTGCCGGTCAGCAAACATGCAAATGAAATCAATGAGAGACGTTTTACTTCGTAATAAATCCTTAATGAACGTTGTGGAGATGCAGGTTGTTCACATAGATTTTCCAATACCAAATTCTTAAGTATTTTTACATTTTCTTTAGCGCATGTTCCATTAATCGTATGATTTTCACACTTCTCCGACAATTGATATTGCTGCTGCTGCTTCAGTTTTGTTAGAGAAGGGCAGTCAAAAATATCTAGATTGATAACATTTTCTGCGTTTAATATATCCTCCAACCAACATTTTTTATCGACTCCTTTTACATAAATTTTGATGGCACATTTAATGATATCCTCCCAAGTTTCGTTTATAGCGTCAAAGGGAAAGTCGCCAGATTGCCATGGTAAACCGTGATAATTATTCATCAACCAGTTATTCACTCTCTTATAGTGTAAAGATAACCACACCCAGTGATTTCACAGTCGACAATATTTATTATTGTAAACAGTTCCTTCGGTATGAACCGATTACCAGGCCCGCGGAATCCCTGCACGTCTACAATGTATTCCATTTCGTATGAAACTGATTCACTAGTGAATAAAGTATAACCGCGTTTTATTCATTAATTGACACACGCGCAATAATAGTTACCCCTTCTCTCAAACCAATTTCTTTACATTTCCACTTATGGGGTTATATTATATAATGCGATTATGTAAAATTAAATATAAGCGGAAGTGTTTGCAGGAAAATTTTCCTTTGACTCAAATTCGAGTCGAACATCGACAGGTGCATGTTTTAAAGCTTTATTCTGCTTAGAACAATCAATAATGATTAATGGAGCTTTCTCTATAAATATTGATTTATTCAATATAGGTTTACCAGTAACATTTTTATTATAGTAACTGGCTTGAAAATTGATATACATATCATATAATAAAGAAAATTGATTATTTGCAATATCAAGGTTTAAATTACCATACGGATAATATTTTGAATTCAAAAATACTTTAACATTACTAATGTTGCAATGATCAAACAGACTTGCATTTCTCGCCTTGTCATTTTTTCTAGCCGTTTGGAATCCAATAATAATATATCGTGGCTTTTCTAGATGTGTCGCTGTTTTCACAGACCATACGTGGGATGATGTGACCGGCAATAGAGGATATTCATAAAGTTCCCATGTACGGAAACTTAAAGATATGCAAGGATCTTTTTCAATGAAACGCAGCAGCTGTATCTTTTCCCTATCAGCCAACGTGACATATAAAACTAACCATTCTATTTTATTCATCTCAATTTTATAATTTTCGCCCACATTTTGTATAAATGCATTATCATCATGTTTAGATCTTGTTAGAACAAGTTCATGTTTCGCATTTACAATTATCTTACGATAATCTACAGCAAATCCGAGAATCATACTCAGAGGCATGATCACGTCAAAATAACCATTATCATTTATTATCTTTAGATTTGAACTAGATATCCAACCTGCATTGATTAAAACGGGTTCATCATTTGGTGTGTAAGAAGGATACCCCTTGATCAAGCTAGTAATACCAACATTTCTATTTCGATCAATTTCAACTCCATTCAACTCATACCGCGCCTCATCAAATAAATGACAGCTTGCGTTAGATGTTAGATTAGTATTATTTGCTTTAGTTCCATCGGTTTTGGTCAACCTTCCACTAACATGTATCAAACTTTTACATGGTAAAATACATAAATCTTGATGTTGCACAACAATACGAATTTCATCATTTTTGCCAAATGAGCTTGTATTGTAAGATTTATGTGCATGCAGCTCGTAATGAGCGACAGATTCGTCGAAAACGACTGGGTTTTGAATGCTGAGTATTGGATCCTCCATTATTGTTATTGTGATAACGTGCGATAAGCAAGCAAATACAACAATATATTCTGCTATATCCTCAATTTCATAGCTCCCGATCGGCCCAGTAATTTGATGGTTACCAATATGAAATTTATTATTAACGTCCACATTTGGGATTGAATTAAACGTTAAAAGTTCAATTAAGCCCAATGCATAATTCTTCTGCGGTGAAAGTTCAATAGGTGGAAAGTATTGTGCTTCCAATACTGAAGACTGTCCCGAGAGCGTCAACGTAAAAGTATCATTTATACTGATTGTTTAAATTACACTGATTATCATAACATTTTATGCAATATATTTATACAACTTATACTTGTTTGAACAAAACAGCTGATTGCATAAAAATTTGAGACATAAATTCCCACAATCAAAAGTGGTATAGTCTTGAAATTTTTCACGGTTATACATAATGCTACCTACACCGATATATTTTCCCAACTCAGTAGGTGGGGTGAGGTTTCCAAAGCTGTCAAAATAAACGACTTTAGAGCCACGTTTTCGATATGCTACCCAATGTGTCCCTGGACCGCTTGCATCGTCTAAATTTATGACTGCACATTCATTAACTTCGGAATTCCAGCTTCTTTTGAATATTTTAATATATCTGCATCAGTGAGTGCTCGAATCAGTAGCTTTACAAGTTTTTTCGATTTTTTCTACATTTAACACCTAATCCCGTTTTATATGGTTTTAATTTTAAACCTAGACCATTTTTATAAGGTTTAAGATATAACCCTTTACCTATAGCTATTGTCTCCATAGCACGATTATGTCTTTCACTTCCAAGTAACTGCTTTTGAGCAGCTTTTGCATCATTAACAGCCTTGGTTATGCCCGCTGTGCCACCGGCTAATGCACCTACAGCACTTAATCTAGCAAATATGGGTGCTAGGAATAGCAAGAATCCTCCAACCTTTGCAGGTATCGATAGCTGTCGAGTTTTTTATATGAATTGCTTGCCACCGGCTTCTTTTACTGCTTTACGCACCCCTTTCAAAGCACTCGATATAAAATTTTGAACATTATTACTTGGTGACGTTGACATTTTAGCAGTCGCAATAATGTTGTTAAATGATGTTGTTTTCTTTTTTGCGTGTCGATATCCTCTCCCTCTCCGCTGGGACCTCCTCCTCGCTCTCCGAGGTTACCTGTTGGAGTGAGGCACAAGCTCTGACACTTGGCTCTCAGACTTCCCCGAGGCAACATCTCTTGGTGTTCCCTCGCTCACCTAACCTCGATCCTCTCCCACAGTCGCATCTTCGAGCGCTCTGGCGCTACCTGTGCGATCCTTACAATATCCCTGCAGACTTCAACCGCACTTTTTTGCACAGCGCAGTATATATGCAATATCTTGCATTTTTGCGCCAGGTGCAGTCGTGCGAGTCTCCTCAGTTTTCTGAGGCACACGGCGTCCATCCGCCTTCGTGCACATTTGGAAGACCCAGAGACGAAAAAGAAGTTGTTCCCTAAACGCACGAAACCACTCGCATAATCGCGCCATTGGCGCGGACTTGCGTTCCGGCACTCCTTCGGACTTCATTTCGTATTTATTATTATTATTTTTTTTTGTTTTTTTTTTGTTTTATTGTCTTCCATACTAGGAACCGTCGGGTCGCGTCGTGAAATTTCAATGCCTTCGGTAAATTAGCGCGTGCTCGGTCCCTTGTGATAGTCTTTCTGAACTTAGGACATAAATTACGTTTTCCTTTTATTTTTCGACTAATCCCTCTTCTTCTCTGCATTCTCCAACTGATTAGCCGCGGAGATTTGGTCCAACGTCATCGCCGTAATCTCTTGATAATTTTGGCATCCTGCTGAATTTACGTCATAATCATAAACGACATGGGGAGTTGCTGCTAATAGTATACGTGCACTTTTCTGTGCCCCGTCTAATTGCGGAAAAACAAATACATTACTCAGTCTAATCATCGATCAGAATGGATTAAAGTTTGAAAATATATATGTATATTCGAAATCGTTAAATCAACCGAAATATCAATTTTTACAAAACTTACTCGACTCTGTGGAGGATATAGGATACTTTCCTTTTCACGATAATGAACAGGTAGTACCACCCGCCGAGGCTAGGCCGAACTCTATTATTATATTTGATGATGTTGCATGCGAGAAGCAAGATAACATTAGATCCTTCTTTTGTATGGGTAGACATAATTGCGTCGATTGCTTTTATCTCAGTCAAACCTATGCTCGTGTTCCCAAGCATCTTATTCGAGATAACGTAAACTTTCTGGTTCTCTTTAGGCAGGATGAAATGAATGTTAAGCATGTGTATAATGATCATGTCAATACGGATATGACATTTAACACTTTCAAAGATATATGTGCGCAATGTTGGACAGATAAGCATGGCTTTATAGTAATACATAAAGACAGTGAATTAGAAGAGGGAAGATATAGAAAAGGTTTTGATTGTTTTATAAGCATAAATGATTTTAAGAACTAACAAAAAATGTTGTAACAAGTCAGTGCAGAGTGAGACTTGCATGCATTAACATGTCCTCCTCACTTCAACAACAGCAAGATGTATTACGTCAAATTGTCAAAGCCAGCGAATCTATTCGCCGGAAACATCGATTAATAAAAATTGGATAAGAAACGCATGACCTTGCGATAACTGAAACCCTCAAACCTTTAATAAGTCCATTGGAAAAAATAGCCGACGCTTCAACAATGTCGACCAGTAAACATGCAATTGATGATACACAGGATAAAGTAGCGGATAGTATGGAAATTAATGATGTTAACGATTATGATGATGATGATGATAATGATGATATGCGTGATGGATATAATACCCCTTTAGATCAGACATTTAGCAGTGATATTAAAACACCTACATATCATACTGAAGAAAGATTATCAAATAAGTTTCTGACTTTACTGGTGAGGAATATTCACGAGAGAAGTGATATCATTGATACAATTTATGGTGTTCGCATAGAAGGTGGTACTACAAGAATCGGCGATTCGACAATAGAATTTAAGAATAAAAACGTCATTGTTAAGGATCACAAATTTGCTATTACTGAAGGTTTGCTAGAGTTATTATTTAAGAAAAAAGCTGATATAGCTATAATCCAACAATCTGATTTAAACAATTACAAAAGTATACTTACCTTAACTAATGCCCATAGGAAAGATTGGAATCAGGAAAAACCTATTCGATATAATGCTTCCCACAAGTATCGAAACTATATCAAAGATATGTTCAAAGATGTTCAAAAAAATGGTGGTAATTTGCCTGAATACATGATTGCTGGACAAAACCGTAAAATTGATTACGTGCATATGGATGATCCAAATGAACTTGTCGATCGTTTGCGCCTTCTAATAGCATCGCAAGCTGCGGGTAATTCGAGTCTTTCGAATGAAATTTTATCGATCATTGAGGAGTTGCGCGAAGCTAATATAATCTATTAATTTAGCGATAATTACGTCAGTATCATAATGAGCATCGATGTATTTGGACGTTCGTCTCAACGAGCACGGAAGCAAGTATTTTAAAGTGTTGAAATTTCTACAGACGGTTCTTATGATTTTAAGAAAAGAAAGTTATGCAATATCGGAAATCCGACGGATTCGGATGATGCCATTACTTTGAGAATGTTCCACACATCTATTCGCGATATTAAACAGCAAATAGATGAACTGTCTAAAGGTGTAATTAAAAATAATGAGAAGATTGAATATTTTGAAAAAAGTATAAATAAAATGCATCAAGATATAAATAAAAATTACAATGAAATAGAAAAGAGGCGGATTATATCTTCATATATCGGAAATTATACTATTGAATTACATCAAGAAATAACTAAACATACCAATAATTTAAATAAAAATAATTACACGCTTAGCAATCTTACGAATAACGTCGCTGTCTTAGAGTGGGAAGTAAAGAAAAATAAAGATGATTTGAATAAAAATAATGGTTTCATTGATAGTCTTACGGTAGATATTGCTAATATAGAAGGAGACTTGAAAAAACATACCTATGACATAAGGGAGTGTAGTATTGTAGCTCATGATGCTGAGAAATTAATTTTTTCCTAGAACAAAATGTCAATAAAAACAGTGAAGTCATAAAGAAGATTAATGAAATAACTGATGTTATTTACGGAAGAATTAATTAGTTAGTCTGAAAAATGTGAATAAATTAACTATCTGCAACAATCCACCCAACAGTTTCAATCAAGACGTTGTCTTATCTGTTTAACAACAATGACGTCTGAAGAGAAGAGAGAAGTCCTGAAGGAGCTTCATAAACTAGCAAGAAAAAATTATACAAGACGGCGAGTAGATATTCGCGGATTAGATGAAACTTGGCAAGCTGATCTTGTAGAAATGATTCCATATGCAGATGAAAATAAGGGTTACAAATGCTTGTTAACTGTCATTGATGTATTCTCTAAGTATGCATGGACCCGCCCTGTAAAAAGAAAGACTGGTGATGACGTCACAGCTGCCATGAATTCAATATTCGAAATGGGTCGGATTCCAAAAAATTTACATACCGACCATGGAAAAGAATTTTATAATTCGAAATTCGAAAATTTAATGAAAAAACGTGATATCAATTTATATTCTACATACAGTAATCTAAAAGCATCAATTTGCGAACGCTTTAATCGTACACTGAAAAATAAAATGTGGCCACAGTTTAGCCTTCATGGTAATTATCAATGGCTCCATATCTTACCAGACTTGGTTAATGAATATAACAATAGCACACATCATATTATTAAAATGAAGCCGCAAGATGTTAATAAAGACAATGAAAAAGAACTATTGGAACGTGTGTATAATGTAATTGTGAACAAAAAGATTCATCCAAAGTTTAAAATAGGCCAACACGTTCGTATTAGTAAATTTAAACATATATTTGAAAAGGGGTATACACCAAATTGGACGACTAAAGTGTTTAAAATAATACAAGTTAAGAAAACGAGTCCAGTAACATATTTACTAGAAGAGAGGGATGGAAATCGAATATCAGGCGGATTTTATGAACATGAACTGCAACGTATTAAAAATCCAGATGTTTACCTGATTGAAAAAATTCTACGTCAAAAAGGTTCTAAAGCGTTTGTTAAATGGTTAGGCTTTGAACATAAGTACAACTCATGGATCGACAAGAAACATTTATTATTTTAAGACTAATATGGTGGAACGAATAATGGATGAATAGTTGGAAGCAAGATTTACTTAAGATAAATTAGATTTTTGTTAAATTCCTTATCATATTTTTTGGTATATATACGAGTTCGAGTTGAAGAGATTTCAAAGTCTACTTCTTGCTTCTAGCAGGCAACATTCTATTCAAAAACCCGAGTGATATTAAGAGTTTTTGCTAAAATGTCTCGAGTACTTGAGTACAGACGAAAAAGTGACGCCTTCATAAATGAAGTGCGTGGGCTATTGTCAATGTTGCTTGGTTCCGAAATTCCTCACCACTTGACAGTGGTGAAGAAATCGATGGACCATCGTCATGCGGAGGAAGAAATGAAGGAGGATTCCTATTGGGAATCCATCTATGCCTCAGAGCACATGATAAAAAAACAGTGCGATGAGGTTAATATCGCGCTTCAAGACGCTGTGCGCAAATTGAAGCGCGATTTTAGAAAAAAAATCGCCCGCATCGAGTACTGGTGTACTCAGCAGTGGCGAAGAAGGGATTTCAAATATGTATTGAGCAATGGTATGTGCGAATGTCGTCGCGTCAATCGCGATTATAAGGTGCGCAAGCATCGCGAAAAGGAATCACTGAAAAGGGAAATAATGGCGTTGGAGGAGGAAGCAGCAAAACGGAAATTTGCAATTGACGCAGAGTTGCGTCAATACCTCAATGCGTTTAAACGGGAGATAAAGCAGAAGGAAAAAGGAAGAATGGAGGAACGAGCGGACCTTCAAACAGTGTATGAGCAGTATGAAATGCCATGGGACTTCGGCGACGATGATGATGAACCATCGACTCGGACGCGACTTACTTCGAATCCGATCCCGACCAGGCAGACGATCAGGACTGGACATCAGCATAAAGGTATAAATTTTGAAGTCATTTTATACATTCCATAAATTTAAATAGTAATTTCATAATTATTCACATATATTCACATTTTTTAAATTTTATTTGATTTTATATATATTTACATATAATACACACATTATTCATCTATGTCCATAATATCCTTATGTCCCCACGGCAGAGTATCTGTACTACCGGCCATTAAGGATCGCTTATCATCGTGGGGATTTAATGCAACTTTGGACTCACATATCGTAAATACATTGTGTAGATTTGAGCGTATACACCGCTGCTCTCGTACCTTATCACACCCGGTCATAAGACAGTCCAAATAGTCGACGAAAGTGATTGTGTTTCGGACGACGACTTCTTTCACACCTTTCGCTCTCTTCTTCTCACCTTCATCTAACACACGCAACGCATACATTTTTTACCCGAGTCCGATAAACTCGGTCATTAACTTTCCACTACATTCATCCTTCATTTACCCTAAAACTTTTTTATTGACTAGCGGCATACCATACTCATTATTTTTGGAATAATCACTCGCATCGTACATATTAATATCGCGTTTCATACAATCATATATATCATCACACTTAAATTCATAAATAAGACTATCGGTATCGGTATACAATAGTTTCGCCTTTTCTTTAAATTTTTCTAAAACATAATCGTAATGGAACTCATACAATTTTGTTTTAGAAATATCCAATATAGCCATTCCGACGTATATTGGCTTATCTATAACTATTTCTAATTTTTTTAGTTGTATCGCGACCAAGTCTTCACTAAATATTAATATTCGATGAAAATTTTGTTTCGAAATGAACGCTTCAACGCCATATCTACCATCCCATTTATTTTTAATGCTTACATCCACTCTTTTCCGAACATTCTCCATCGTCTTTCCAATTACCGCATTGTTCATCAATTTATATAAGTTCTTCTGAAAATCATTCGTAGCGGCTGTGCGCAATTTAGTATTTAAATCTATATAAGATTTTAACCATGGAGATTGTTTGAATTTGAGGACGCGATGAATTTTATTTAAAATAATACCGTGGGTGAGTGCTTGCTTTAAATTTCGGTAATGAATGACATATCTATGTTTGTCATTTAATGTAGTGAGTAATTTCGGTTGTTTTGAACCGGGCGGAACTTCTCGCTCGGGGCACAGCGGGAGATCTTTCTGCTTGTTGTGTGTTTCTTCAGGGTAGGTCAAGTCGACTTCGCAAATATATCCAATTTCCGAGTCATCGGGTACATTTTCAAAGTCAACGTTTTCCACCCATTCGAAACCTCCGGTAGGCAGTGATTGACTCATTGCCCATCCATACAAATTATTAACATTTAAGTATATTAAATACTTTGACTCTTTTGATGGGACATAATCGGGCATGTATTTATTATTTGCCTTCGCCTACCGGTTTGAACATTGAGAAAGACCTCCCCGTATACCAAGTTCAATAAACATCACCATATCAATATCGGTGAGTAATTGTAACTCTACTTGAGTATGTTTGAGAGCACAATCCAAAGTATACCCGGGTAGAGTATAATAATGCGCGGGATCTAAACCGTGAGATTTTTGTAACATTTCACAAAAATTTTCAAAGATATCCGCAAGCAATAAAATGTCGGTTTTTAAGTATAGATCCGAATACTCACCGAGGGTATTACACTTAAATACGTTCCATACATTCCTTGCATGCACATAATCAGACTCACTCACTTCACATTCATATAATTTATTAAAAAATTTGTCTCGAACAGGAAGGTATGGCTCGTCCAATACGCTCATTTCTTTTACGTAATCGTAGGGGAAACTTCCCTTACGTGTTAATAAATTAAATTCATTCTCATTTGGAAAATGAGATTTTAAAATTCTATTATCATCATTCGATAAATATGATGCCAATTTCTCGAGGGAGCAACTAAAAAATCTAATTGAATCTAAAAATGTTAGTCTAATTTTTGTGTCTGACAAATTTCATTATCGAAATATATTTTTCCATATTGCCTGGAATGACTTTCATGTCTCCCTCAAAACAATTGGTGACTTCGCGAATTAAAAAATGAGCATCATAGCCACTTAAATTATGAAATATTATGGGAATATTAAAACTAAAATAAATAATGTTGCACCTATTGTGCGCAGCACCTCGGAATTGGCCAGTGAGATGATTTTGATCCCTGACTACAACATATTTGTCGGTAAACGAACCCCCGCAGATGTGGCACATCGTCGCCGACCGAAATGAATTCTCTTCTCTCGGTGTCAAGTTGATCGGCTTCGTGTTCATCAAAGTCTGGAACAAAAAAAAACATCCATTGAAAATATAAAATGTATTATATTAGTTTAAGTTTAATTTGTATTAATTGTGTATAATTTTTATGATAGTTTTAAATAAGACTAAATAATGATATCAATATTATAAAGCGAGTGTTTACCTGATTAACTTCATCGGCCAACTTCTTCAGCTCGTTGGCAAACCAGGTAGCATTGTCGGACCACCGGTGAGAACGGTAACGGGACAATGACGAGTCGTGGTCACAATCCAGGTAGTATCCTACGCTATACATTTTATGATCTTCATAGGCCAACTTAGGTGCTGTCTCCGATTCTACTTTCCCGAGGAGACACTCGGTGTCAGCGTAAACAATGAAGGGTACCGGCATGGCTCGACCCAAACTTTTAAATTTTAAAATGCTGTTTTTTGTTTCGGGGAGTTTTACCGCACAATCATTTTTCTTTCCACACTCCAGTTTATGTGTGGCGAGTTTTTCTACACTGTGAAAATAGTGGAGACAGCGATTGCATATATGTTTCTCCCCATCATGTTTGCTATACTGCTTGCTCACTAATCGGGATAAATTTTTTATCCAGCAATAATGGGAAATACTGCAATTTGTTTCATTCTCTTCAACTTCGACGTCGTTCAAAACAAAAGATGAGGAGGATCGTGGGGTTTTCCTCAGTTCTTCAGACACAAGGAGTACATTGATATGCCGATTCATTTCATCAGTAGTCAAGTGTACGGGAAGCACTTCGTTCTTATCGACTATCATAAAGACATTCACTGAGATTTTATTCAGCTTTTCGAATTTCGGAATGTCTTTAAGTGCGACAGGGAAAGTAATACCGGTAAATTTTATTTTTTCCGCATGCTCTATGTATGATGATCGTCTATGCGGATGATCCTGTGATTTTACAGGAAAGAGAGCAGAAAGAATTGCCCATTTAAAGCAATCATCTTCGAAACCATGCACATTGATCACGGCCTTTTTATCTCTGATCCACTTGGGTAAGTCGATCCATCGTCCAGCACGCATTGGATTATATTTTGCCACTTGTATAGCGAGCGAATTTATGGCAAATAATGCCCAGCCCGAGTCGCGCTCTTGAAATTCTTCAAATGACGTAAGAATGGGTGCCTTCACTCTTTCGCCGAACCACTATGTTAAATTACTTGTAGCACATAGTGCTACGTACTTATTACTAAAGTACTTATTGTCTTCCAGCTCACCATGCACAAACTGTCCCGAAAACACTATGCACACTTTCACATTATTAAAATCACTTATTGCACCACGCACGTATTTTATTATTACAGATTTTGATTCTTCAAAAAACTGTGTAGTATTTTCACCACCAGGCTGGTACGAAGGCGATTGGATAGGATAAAAAGGATAAAGGATTTGGAATTTTCCCCCGCTTTAATAACTTAGATGCCTATTCGCGGGTCGGCTCTCGGGTGGAGAGGTATAGGATGGACAACACATAGACATTATACATGACGGAACAGGACAACACAACACCCACCCAGAGCCAGTCCCCCCTCCCCAATATCGGTACCACCAGCAGATTCGGCGGTCTGTGCCTTAGCGAGTACGACGCGGGGCTTATCCCATCTTTATCCGAGATAAGACCCACGACGTACCGACCACGGATAAGACGCTGACGGTACCGATAACTGCCGACGGAGGTCGGCAGCGGTCCCAAATTCGTACCTACGCCCAGCAAAGTTCCCCGGTTATTCCACACTGGACATAAGCAGAGAAAATTGCACGGACGGGGATTCGAACTCGGGACCTTCGCGACGTTCAGTTCGGGCGGACTAAGACTGACGCCTTAGCCCGCACGACCATCACGCCGACTACGAAGGCGATTGTTGAAGGCGAATTGCACATTTTCTTCGAGAACGAGATTTCCTCGGGGTCCTTTTCCCTCCTTTTGCATCAAGTTCCTTGATGCTGCAGCCGTGAGTCCTAAGATGCGATTTACTCGCGATTCTATGGACGCTTTTGTACCGATTGGAATACCGCGATTTAATTTTATGAATTTGTATATTTTGTCAACGGTCCCGCGGTACTCTTCGATGAAGTTACGGAACTGATCCAAAGTAGCGTCTTCATCCAGGGTGCGATACACCATTATGAGGGACCTCTCCCAGGAACTAAAAACTTTCCGCACATCAACCGTCTTGATGTAATAAAACTTGGGTGGACTCTGGTAAAAACAAAAACGTCGATTCTTCAGCGCGCCAACACTTGAGATATTCGATATACTGGCACCATATTTATATATACGTCGTATTTATAGCGCTTTTCGAGCTATGTAGTGGGGTGATCATTAACTATCTATTAGTTTTGCCCCGTCACGTAAAAAGCTATTCACAGGAGTAGTTCAGGTTCGACTTCCGCACATGGGCATAGCTATTCGAATAGCTGAGTTGAATAGCACTTATACAGTCCTACATATTTGAATTTGAAAAAATAGCGGGTCTTGATATTCAAAATCGGATGAGAGATTTTCAAGATCTGATGAAATCTGAGATTTTATTTTTTCTTCATACCACTTGTTTAAATTTGAAGTGAGATCTAATTTTTCATATCCACTATCAAAATTCTCAATTGAGTGTAGCGTTGTTTCTATATCACACACCTCTCCCCCGAAAACTATGTATTCACACACTGGTACTCTTTGAAAGCTACGCGTAGAGTATCGAACACTTTTAATTTTACAGCATCAAAGAAATCATTTAAATTCCAGTATTCAAAATTGATCGAGAGTCCAGTTTTTATGCGATTTTTGAAAGGTGAATCAACTTCGTCATAAATGAAGAGCAGAGTAAACGAATCTAAAATATTGCTCATCTCCTGCTCCATATCGGAATCCAGATGATCGAATCTCTCATCATTATCAATATCCTTGTCTTCCTCCTGTGTATTAAAATTCATCGATTTAATTTTCTCTCGCATGGCAATGAAGCGGTTGACTGCCAACTCCACAGCGTTTTCGATGTTGTGTTCCACTGATGTCGTTGTATATGGCCGTAAACTTTCAATTGCACTGTCACAACTTTTATAAAACTCGCGAATTGTTTTCGTGGATGCGTTATAATTTTTTATATTAAAATATTTATATTCAACCCACGTATAGAACGTATTGACATATCGTTCTACTTCCATTTCGTTTTCTTTATTTTTGTAGAGAACGATGGAAAACTACGGAGCATCAATTTTGAATACAAACTGATAGTTCCGCGGTTCTATCGAAGGATTTATATGATTCGCTGGTGAGATTATTGTGAAGAAATAGAAGAGGGTCGATGATTAACATAATGACTAATGGATTTTAGACGCGTCTCAACTCGTATACCATCTTTACGAGATATAGGTCCCAACATATTATCTTATATTCTTAGAAATTACATGCGTTTCCCAACGATGGGAATGACTAATCGATTTTGGACGCGTCTAAACTCGTATACCATCCATGTGTTTTTCCATGGGTGGTCGAAGTAACAGGTGTTTTCCCAAAGATGGTCAGTGCCGATGCCGATCTCCCCGGCGCTATTCAAGCACGCTTCGAATGAGAAGTAACAAAACAGACCGCCAGGCCCCGAGCGCCAGATGTCGAAGGTACACGTGTTTTTCCAAAGATGGGATGACTAATGGATTTTAAACGCGTCTCAACTCGTATACCATCCATGTGTTTCGAGGGGGGAGAGGTAGCCTTACAATAATTATTCGCGCAATCAAATCGCGATATCAATTCGCGGTCTTAATTGGCGGTCTTAATTCGCGATCTTAATTCGCAATCTTAATTCACGAGGTACCCCTCGCGATCCATCCAACCCGCGGATGGCGTAGAACTGTCACACCCCCACTACTGGGGCATTTCTCAAACCTATGAATGGCTTTAAGAGCGATAAAGAAAAAAACACGTGTGAAACGTTTTTTGTTGCTCCACACGTATACAGTGGAGTTTCGTTCGAATCGGTGAGCCACGCTTGCGTAATAGGTTTACTTGTTAGATTTTATTAAATTTTGAAGCTGATCCATCCATGTCGAGGAGTGCAGAAATTTCAAAAACTTTTCTTTTTCACGTAGGTAGAATCACTTTAGCTACAATCTAGAATGCGCGTATTATTGCAAATGACGTGAACTTTTCAAATCTGTTTTTCAAATTACAATCGGACTCATGACCGCGCACAGAGACCAGCCGTAAAATAATGCTCATAAAATTTCGAAACGTGTTTGTGGGAAATCTAATAATCCGCTAGTTTTGAGCTTTTACACACATAAAGTAAATGCCAATCACGAAGTGGCCATAAAAAGCCAATTCTCCATCTAAAAAATAGCCCAGATATTAATTTATCAAAATCGGCTTCATTTTTTGGTTTTTCCTATTTTTCTCCACTTCTAATAATTCCATCGGTATGTACAATTCCTCATTTTTCAGGTATTTTTATTCACAATCATTCATTCCATTTAAATTAATGTAATAATGTTAAAGTTACAAACAAACAAAAAACAAGAAAAACATGAATTTTGGACATTAAATTGTTTATAAAAATTTCAAAAAAAACGAAACTCGTCTTAAATTGAAGTAGCTTTTAATCTACGCATTTTACTGCATGCAAACACACAGTTCGTTTACTGATTGTATATTTGTCACAGACAAATGCTCTACTGGCTGGACTATTAGTGTTTGGAAACATTTTTCGAATGACCTGTGGTGGCGTCGAAGTATTAAAATTGCTCATTTTAAATTTCTTTTATTTTCAGGAAAAA
This sequence comes from Trichopria drosophilae, assembly GCA_030407085.1. Taxonomy (NCBI): domain Eukaryota; kingdom Metazoa; phylum Arthropoda; class Insecta; order Hymenoptera; family Diapriidae; genus Trichopria; species Trichopria drosophilae. Next base: position 42,754,111 of record CM059585.1, read on the forward strand.
TGATGCTATTTAAAAATATTTATTGAGTAATAAAAAATATATTTTCAAAAAAAAAATAGTCGATCCCCAAGTCGTAATGTTTACATCAAGAGACAAGTATACCTGATGGAGCCTGAAAGTGAAGATGAAGTCAAATTATGAATAGAGACGGCAATCCGCGGTCAAAAACCAGAGACGCTTGCGGCCGTGCAACAAAATATTTTAAAACGTATTAATGCATGTATTCGGGTTCTGGGTGGTCATTTTTAACAATGTAAAATATAAATTCATTTAAAAAAAATTAATATTCCTTTGTTTTTTTTTGTAGATATCAAAATAAAGAAGCAGTATCAACCGATGCGCATTCAGCATATAAATAAAGGAATTTTTTACACCAAAATTGGAGTTTTTTCTTTTCTGTTAAGCATGTAATATGCGATTTCGATGTAAATAAAACTCCTATGTATATGCGCCATTAACTAGTTGATAAAAAGAGAGAGGGAGAGAAAGAGAGAGAGAGAGAAAGGCATTAGGTAGGGTCTGTTGTACCGGCCGCGGCGTCATAGAATTCATGAGCGTTTCGGTAATTGGCGGGAGCGTGTAACCAGAAGTCACTAGCACTGGTTTCCGCAACCCACAAGTTGGTGTCGCTGGGCGAGGCTAGTGTCGCTGATCACGTGACGAAGTAGGACGTGTGGTGAATAGTCGCAATTTTGGAACCCGAGCGGGGTGAGACTTCTTCTTCCTTTGAATCTCGACCCGATCGGACGTTTGGACATATCGATTCCTACGAAAAGGCCCTCGAGTTCGTCTACGACCGGTAATCATCCTCAGCCGTCCATGCCAAAGCCGGAATCTACGTATCCAGGTTTCGGGTTCCTCCATGGCCAATAATTCGAGAAGGAAGAGCTGGTTGCCAGAACTTTAAAACTGCATTTTACCAAAGAGTGCCCCGTGCAGGGCTGCAATGCGATCATCTCCTTGGCGTGTTTTTCGGTAAACAACCTAACCCTACTTTTCAGATCAATTTTGATCATGTTCGACGCGAGGAGTCGTTACCGATATTTTTCCTTGTGTCCTGGATTTTGACTCGTCAAAGTGCTTTTCAACGAGGACGTTTACCGTGAGACACGGTCCCCGTCATCGATGAACCTCAAAGATGTTTCAGTTTGGGTATGAAAACGCACCCGTCTCCAAGTCGCACGTTTCCCTGATCAGCCATTTGATGGAAGCCACTATTTTACGAGGAAAAGTGCACTGTTCATTTACCCTTCGTGCCAGGAAAGGAGAAGAATACATCGACAAAAAAATAAAGTGAATCGTCGAACTCAAAAATCAGGTTTTTGTGTGAATTTTAGTTCGGATGAACTAGTTTAATGTAATGAAACGAGTTTTTAAAAGAAAACTACGAATATAATTTTATAGATGTACTAATAAAATTAAAATAAATATATTGAAAATATTACAAGCATTGCATCGCCAACAACTAAAATCTGTCATTGTTTGTGAGGCAGGATAGTTCTTATTTAAGAGGTGTTTATCTTAGAAAGCAATATTTCTCAGTGTGGGAGGAAAAATAGACAAGTCCTCCCAAAGTGCAAGATTACTATCCGAGCTTATGGCGAGTTTGTTTGTCCCTTTTTCCTCCTGGTTGAATACGACTTTTCTGCCTAAATACAACGAAAGTAAGGTTTCTAACCGATCGTAACGTGCTGCTTATTTCCTTAGCATGTAAATATAAACAAAAAGTAATATACGAAATTTATAATATTCCGCTAAGGTATTTGTGCAGTTACATGCCACTATGCACGGGCATTCGATTGTCTAATTAGCCCCTCTCCGTGTGTTACTCACACTACCGCGACCGCTTATATTATATTGTCTTATCTGTATATGTCAAATTTATTATTCTTTTTTCGAATTTACATTATTATTCTATATAAACGCTATAACGAAAAGAAACCTCAGTCTTTTCAAAGTCTTTTTGAATATTTCGCTAAAATAAACCGCCAATAACGCAAAGATAGTTGTCAATTGTTTTACCCAAAATCTCCAGCAAAACGATCTTGAACCGCTCCGTTTCGTTCACACCTAATCGATACACATTTTGGCGATCCTGCCAGGATCTTATTGTGAGATTTCAGGTTTCGTGATAAAAGGTACATCCGCACCTAACATCTCGCGCGGCTCTCAGTGCTTTTCACTGCACTTGGTTACGTGTTCTGCAGTGCATTTATGTGATTCTAAGGGTTTCAGTGTCGTGAATTTCAACCGTGTGTCCGTTACGGCAGGCAGCCATAATTGCAAATTCAACATTTGAACATGGTTTCAACGGAAATGAAAGTGTTTCGCCAAATGGAATGGCAGAGGTCGATTAAAAACGCCGTTACCAATTTGGCTAAAAAAGGCAAAGGGAACTACACGATATCAGTGCTTTCCTCGAGAATTAGTTCGCTAAATTTAAATTGGAAGGAATTTAAAAAACACCACCTGGAAATTTTATCTTTAATTTCCACCGCTACAGACGCACCAAATTACATCAAGGAGGATATATATGCGGAGACAGAAGAGCTCCTTCTCGATACGCTAACTCAAATGATGGCAATTCAAGATTCGCTGTCATCTCAAACAACGAAGTCCTGAACCGTCGAAATTCAAGCATCGACGGTTACGTTTAAGCAACTGCCTTCCATAAATCTTCCGCGCTTTTCCGGAAAATATACACACTGGCCTGATTTTCGTAATCTCTTCGTATCGAAGATCTCAACGAATGCTAGCTTTAACAACGTGGACCGGATGTATTATTTAGAAGCTCAATTAGAAGGTGAGGCCGCGGAGTTGATTCGAAATTACAATATCGAAGGAGATAGTTTTGCTCGCGCTTGGGCTCTGCTCAAAGAGATATACGAGCATCTTCGGCTGCAAGTGGACTCGCTCCTGTCTACGTGGGACAGTATGAAACCTGCAGCCGCCGAATCCGCAGAAGAGATACGACGCATCCTCCAGGCAACTACCTACTTCTCCGAAGGTATGCAATGTCTAAAAAGACCGGCCATCTCAGACGATATTCTCGTTTTTAATACTGCTAAACGCCTGGACCAAGAAACGTGGCGTGCGTGGGAGTCATCTCTCAGTACATCAAAAGAACCGGCCATCTTTGCTCAAATGAAGGAGTTTTTAAACGGTCTGATTTGTATGCTGGTCGCTATGTCATCTCGACGACCTTCAAAAGCCCCACATGCACCATCTCAATCTTCATCGAGTCACGCCAGATCATTCTGCAACAAAATCGGTATCATGTCCGCTTTGTAAAGCACAGCATCACATGTGGCATTGCAAGGATTTTAAGATGAAATCCGCACCACAACGCTTTGAAGTTGTGCTTGAAAACAAGCTGTGCTTAAATTGCCTCGGTACACATCGTGAAGCCGAGTGCAAATCGTTAAAATCATGTTTTGTGTGTGCCGGCCGTCATCACACGTCGGTACACACAGACAACGCATCCGACTTCACAAAGTCGACAAGTTCGAACGTCACCGCATCGGTAACACCCATGATCCGTACCGACGCGACGTGCCAATACACGTATTAGTTAACGAATCTACTTCGTTTTCGCCAGCTCTACTTCCCACCGCTCTAGTTGACGTCATCGCTGCCGACGGAACAAAACATTGCGTTCGAGCCCTGTTGGATCAAGGGTCACTTTATTTCAAAGGATCTGCAATGTCGACTGCAATTGCAACGTCACTCTGCATGCGTATCAGTCACCGGAATTGGAGGAATACATTCTACCACTGCACTTGGACGCACATCGTTCCAAATTGCATCTAGATGCAATTCTTCGTCACCTCCACTATCGGTAGACGCACTTATATTAAGTTGCGTGATAGCTTACCAACCATCGCTTCAGTGCTACCTGGAAACATCTACAAGGACTGCAACTCGCCGATCATTATGATGACCTAACGATGCCGATCGAACTCCTTCTGGGTGCCACTGTCTATTCTGAAATTCTTCAGGATGGCATTAGGAAAGGAAGTGCAACTGCACCCTTTGCACAATGCACATCATTCGGCTGGATTTTCTCTGGACCATTCGGTCCACCGAGATTCTCCGCATCGTCTCAAGTTACATCGCATCATTGTTCAGTGACTATGTGTTGGTGTAACAAGTGTTCGTGTAGACAATCAACGTCTCTCGGAGACGTTGAGACGGGCAGTACGTTCGCGTATCCAGCGAAATTGTAATATACGAAATTTATAATATTCCGCTAAGGTATTTGTGCAGTTTAAATGCCACTATGCACGGGCATTCGATTGTCTAATTAGCCCCTCTCCGTGTGTTACTCACACTACCGCGACCGCTTCTATTATATTGTCTTATCAGTATATGTTAAATTTATGATTCTTTTTTCGAATTTACATTATTATTCTATATAAACGCTATAACGAAAAGAAACCTCAGTCTTTTCAAAGTCTTTCTGAAAGTTTCGCTAAAATGAACCGCCAATGACGCAAATATAGTTCTTAATTGTTTTACCCAAAATCTCCAGTACAACGATCCTGAACCGCTCCGTATCGTTAACACCTAATCGATACACACATGATATTTTTGCTTAAAATAAGATTTATCAAGCTTATGGCATTTAAGTTGGACAAATCTTATTTCAATCCAAAATATCGGCTAAAGGTTAGTTTTGCTGTTTGACAAAGACTATACATTCACTAGATTTAAGAAAATTAGCTGTGTTTCGACTGAAATTAAGCTTTACACGATGTTGCATTTTGGACGTAACAATTTTAAGGCTTATTTTTGTCTGTGGAGGAGATATTTTCTATGTACGATTCACTGAAAAAATCGTTATTTTCGCGACTAGGGTGTTAAAACGACTTTACACCCGCAAGCGATCCGCGTGAATTGAGATCGCTTGAGGGTGCAAAAGATATTTACTCCCATGTCATGAACATCATTTTTCATTATACGGGATTATAAAATACGAGTTGATGCGTCAAATTTGCAACTCGAAAGGATAGCATTGCGACTTTACGCCTGCAAATTCGGGGCGTAAATTATAATCGAATTTCATAACCTTTTATTATGAAAAAGGTTGTAGACTAAGCCCGAATATAGGCTTAATTTAAGATGTTACCAAAACAAGACCAATTAGAAACGGGCATTCCTTATTCTTTATGGGATGGCACTGTGTTTATTTCCAACTTGCCTAGTTGAGGGATGTTTATTTGAGAAAAAATGTTCATTATGTTTTATTAAAATTTCTTATAATAGTTGTAGCCGAAACTTTTTGCAATAATATTTCTATTCGAGGTATTCTTGAAATAACCATGTGTGGTGGTAAAATTCCCCAAAAAATTGATCTGCTGGTAAGTTTTAAGATACCAAAATAAGCGACTGTGCTCACACCTGATGATACCAGGTTTTTTCCTTAACCCATTAAGGACCAAATGGACAATTTTTCGTGGTCGACTTCAAGGGCGGTATTTTATATGAGACCGAATTTTAACAAAATCGGAACTAATTACATCTTACGTAAAATTGAGCAATCTTTCTGAATCTGTCTTTAAAACATTAATCGAGCCCATTCCGAAAGTTGGAAACTTCCAAAATGGCGGCTAAAACACGAAAATATCAGCGCAAGCTCAGGAATTTTTTATTCGTGTTCGTTTATTTATTACCGAATTCGATCCGCCAGAGATAGCGGTCGCGCCATCTCTGGAGTAAGCGCGCACTAGGGACGCGCTCATCAAAAAACGAGTTACCGACCTCGCAGCGCTTTAGTATTAATTATCTTTATTTGAATCTCGCGGCTTTTCGGGGAATTGAAAGGCGAATTTGAAATATGTGGTTCTTAACCCTTTCAATTTCCGGGAAAGCAGGGTGAATTTCCGTGATACATGGTGCAAAGGACAGGTGTCTCGATCGTCTTAGCAAATTATTCACGTTTGAGATTTGACTAGAATTTCTGCGAATTTACGCGAATTTTCGTGATCTAGGGGAAATTCAAACGCCGAACCTCGCATTACCTCACGCAAAAAAACACTCGCGCATTATTTGTGCCGGTACGGAATTTTTACGGACTTGAATCTCTCCGCATTATTTCGTACGTGTATCGCCGTGATCTTATTGAGTCCGCATTTACTTTTACTAGCCGCATAGTTATAAGGTTTATTATATTGTTTATTGGATTTCCTATGGAATAAACACATATGAAGTGCAACCTGCCTCTACTTGTAATACCTCATCCTAAATCACGCATCCGCAATTTTTTGAGGTCAGCGAGGGATATTGTCGAAATTTAGACCTAAAATAAACAATTCGAAAATGATAGACGTTTAGAAAAAATGTTATTGACCAAAGACTTCTTCGAATTAATAAAGGAATGCGCTCAAATTTTTTCGGAATGTTCTGAATACGTTTCTTCATTTTGAAAATCGCAAAATTTTGAAAAATTAAAAAGCGTCATGAAAAATTCTGAAAAAATTTCAGAGTATTCTTTGAACAATTTAAAGAACTTGTTATTCTGCAACATTTTTTCCGACATTCAATAATTTTTAAATAAAAAATTCTTGTTTCCCTGTGTTTTAAAAAGTTTAGAAATTTTGTATTTACAAAAAAGGTCTAAATTTTATAAATTGATCAAACCAAAACAATTTGAACACAAGTATTAAAAAAACGAAATAAAAACAATAAGTTGACCGTATATAAAAAAGGCTTTCAAAAACTCAAGATATAAGGATAGTTTCAACACCCTTTAAAACCGATATTGCACAAATTAAACCACGAAAAGGTAGACTTCCCTTTGAAAAAGAAAGTGGAGTTGTGTTCAAAATTCCTTGTTTTCAGTGCAATAAATCTTATACCGGATAGACGTACAGGCCTCTAAAAATACGAATAAACGAATACAAGAGAAATATTTTTGCAAAATACTCGGAACAGTTTACAGGTCTAACCAACTACAGGCTTGAAACTGGACATGGTTTTAATTATGACGATAATCCTTGTAAAAGAAAAAAAATGGAAAAAAAAGGTCACCTCGAAAATTATTTTATAACATCCGGTTCGAAACATCAAAGCTACCGGAAGTGTACTTTCCCTTTCTGTAATGAATCCCATTTTATCTCCTAAATTGATAAATAGTTTGTCAACGGTTCCTTTATTCTCAGTATGACACCACCAACACATACAAAACTTCATATCCCCTAATTTAGTATAATTACTGCGCAATCACCACCAGTTTCTTACATAACCTTGAAGAGGACTGATAGTCGAGTCCAAACGTTGTTTTCAATTATTATGTATATTACAAAAAGAAAACCTGCAAACCCTTAACCCTTGTTTTTTTTCCTTTCCCTCTAATTTTAAAATAATTATTAAACTCAACCATTTTTAATTTCCATTATATATGACCGAAAAACTGTTACTATTTAAGAATATATTCATTTTTTAAAAATCATAGTTAAGTTGGAACATCTCGAAAAAAATATTTTTATGTATCCTTTGGTATGTTCTATATGCTCAAATTTTTTAAATAAAATTGTATTTGATAGTTCTCGCAAAGATAGTTCTCGTAAAGATCACGATAGTAAAATCATTCGATAAATTTATTAATCTCGTTTCGATGAAATGAAATATCATTTTAATTAATTGTATGCGTACCTTTCATAAATTAATTCATGATAACGTTATTATTAAAATAACTATAAAAATAATAATAGTCACTGTAACAACAATAATAACAAATAAATATTACAGGGGCCCAAATGCAATAATGAGGAATGTGTAACAATGCAAATTCGTGTAACGTATACTTATTAACCACTTCACTGGTAATGTATCAAATGTGCACAAAAAAAGTGCCACGACTGGTGATGTATCATATATAATAACTTCCACAGTTTTCAATAAATTTACATGAAATTTGGTATACTTCAGGTTTTTAAGTCACTGAATACGAATCTGATGTCACATTTTCAAAAATCAACATGACGGATTCGATATGGTGGCTAAATATTATACGCTTTTGAAGTCAATTTTTCTGGCTACGAGTGAAGCGGTTAAGGACGGTAGGCCCTGGACTCTTAGCAATCTTGCTGGAAGTCGCGTAATCAACTCCAGTGGTTGGCGAGGTAAGAAAAGAACGAGAGAGGCCTAACAACGGGGAACAGGGCTAACCACACTACTCCCTTTAAAATGCGGTTAATAGAAATGCTCAGGGCTCCTGACCATCGGACTACTACGGATGCAGCCCATTTCCGAGATTGAGAATTTCAGTGAACGGAGAATCTCAGGCAAGATCTTATGTGCCGCTACGAGGAGATTTGTCGGCAATAGAGAGGCTATACATTGAACGAGCTGAAGCTGTTTAATATTAAGCAACATTTAGCAGATAACATTCGTGTTTTGGCGAATGCCAAAAAGATGCTGCAAAGACGGGAGGATGGAATTCGGCAAAATGCAATATTTGGTCGATTTCTTCCAAACTCTTTAAACATTTAGTCGCAGCCTCACGCAAGTCTCCGTCGGTGGCCTCGGTTGAGGAATTTTGGGGAAAAGTCTCGGCCTAATGCAGACACTTTAGCCAAATTGCACAATAAAGTGTAAATTGCCCACCCGTCAGTGTACTAGAGGTAAATAATGCCATCAAAAGAGTGAGGAATTTCTCCTTGCTGGGATGGAATGAAATTAACAACTATTGGTAGAAGAAGTTTACTTCTATCCATCAACAACTAGCCTATTCACCTTTTATATAAATTGAGATGTTGGATTCGATTATACGTTGGTACACAGAGATTTTTGAGATTGCTGATTACGAATTTGGAAACCAAATTTTGGAATTTAAACTGGCGGACCAAAAATAGCCTACATATTTTCAGAAATGTCATCAGAATAATTTGTAAATTCGTGTACTGGTGTTTTTGACGTTAAATTTCGAAATTGAAACTGGCGGATAAAAATTGGCCGACATTTTCGAAAAAAATGCCGCCGTTTTTGAAAAAATGTTGTTAGATTCACTTATAGGTTAGGTTATGAATCTTGAAACCATCGTTCGAAATTCAAAATAACGAATCAAAAGTGGCCAAATTTTAAAAAATATGTCGTCAGATTCGATTGAAAATCCATAAAAATAAAATGTAACATCAAATATTGTCAGACTGCGGTCATAATAGAAACCACAAACCAATCACGTATCTCAATACGTTATACAAATGGTTCACTTACGTCTTCAAAGAACTTATTGAAGAAGCCGTGAAACAGGTAACAGATAGTAGAACAATGAAGCTGCAAGGGTAATATGCTTATCGACAGATGATTTCGTAAGTACTCAGTCCAGTACAAGCATAACCTGTCGATAGCCTGGCTGGATTACATGAAGGCACAAGATTCAACATCCCACGAGTTTTTCGCTTGTTGCTCAAACGCCTTCATGTGACCTCAAACACCCAAACATAGTGAGCATTGTGGAGGACCTAATGTCCCTTTGGAAAACGCGCTTTGTCATGACATCGGGTAAGTATAGAACCATGTCTAGACTTTTTCAACTATCAGAAATTCGCTGAGTCCTCTATTATTCTGCGTCTCACTATTGTCGCGTGCTTAATACAAAAGCATATCTAAAATTTTGGGAATTAAAACGAAAATTCCAATTTTATGTCGACAGAACGAGCAATACTCATTACTTAATAATTACGAAACCTTGATTTTAAGTCCCCGTCTTATAATAAAATTAAAACTCAAAATTGTCGCCTCTCACACCTTTTTTGTAACGTCAAATTTCCTTGTGGAAACAAAAAAAAAATGTTACGCAAGCAGTTCCCGAATAGATTAACGTAATACCTCACTGCCTGTAAGATGCTGTGAAACAAGACCTACCATAATATACTCCTCATATATCTAAACTGTAATCTCTCCCGCTGTCGTGGGCAGACAGGCTGGCGCGTCTTCAAGGTTTAAAGTAATAAATTCCATAGCAATTAAAACCCGAGTTACTATATGTACAATGAACTCTAACTAGAGACTAGAATTGTAAAATTCACACATGTATGAGATTTTATAAAAATCATGAAATAAAAATTATCCCAGCAGCACTAAACATTATCTAAAAAACTTACAATTTTATCTTGTAATCAGCACCAGGTTTACTATTTTTCACACAGAACTAAAATCACGTTAAAGATTTTCTCGAGACAAATATTGGTGCTGACATTTTCATATTCTATACAAACATTAATTTATTCTATTACATACGTATGAAGCTGAATAAATTGCACTCGTGGGAAATTCCAGTAAAAAAAAAATAAATAAACGACTCTCATATAAAAATAATAGTTTTATAAAAATCACCCATGTATGAATCTTAGACATAATTAAAACACGTACTTACTACAATCACATATACGTACACATATAAAAACAAACACACTACACCTTGCATACAATTGTGTATATTTTCTATTTCTATAATAAAAATATTAATAATAAAATAATGATGATATATTGAGCATGAATGAAAGTTAGTAAGCGTATAAACTTGATTCAAGTGGTATAACTAAATCTCCCAAAAAACACTTTACGTAAAAACATTCGCCAAGTACTTATTCTACAAAAAAAGCACTGAAATCATGTAATAATAATAATAATAATAATAATAATAATAATAATAATAATAATAATAATAATAATAATAATAATACTAATCGACTTTATTGGCAATAAGATACATAAGGATATAAAGATAGAAACAAAAATGATTCGCACAATGCCAAAGGGCGAGTCACAGCGTAAAAATATTGCTGTTTAACAGACTGACCGCAAAAATAATGTAATAAGGCCAAATTCTTTATATCGAAAGAAACCATTGTCTAATGTTTGTCTAATGATACATACAAAAATTAGGGAGACAAACTTTCTGTACATTATGAACTCCGCCAAATATTTCTAAGAAGTAATGAAAATTTAAAACAATTAATACAAAGTAATATTAAACATTTCTTTCATAAAAATAATGACTGTTTTGCGTGGGCGATTATATCAGCATTATTCCCCGCAAATGCCAATTCATATCAACAGTCATATCTGCATTACCAAAGACATCCTAATTTCAAAAGTATTGCTTTCCCCGTCGCGTTAAAGGACATTCCAAAGGTTCGAAAAGTTGAACGACATTTCAGTCAATGTATTTATTATAGTAGCCGAGAAAAAAAGAAGAATGCTACCTGTACATTTGACTGCAAATGAGAAGGATCGACATATTAACCTTCTCCTTGTGTCTCAAGAACGGAAGAAAACCCAACGCTCCTCCTCATCTTTTTTTTTTGATGAAGTCGAAGACAGTCGTAATCATCATTACTACTGGATTAAAAATTTATCACGACTAGTGAATCAACAATGCAGCAAACGTGATGGAAAGAAGCATATTTGTAACAGGTGTCTGCACTATTTCCGTACTGAAGAAAATCTTGCCATTATAAGATAGAATGTGGGAAACAAAATGATTGTGCGGTAGAACTCCCCGAAACAAAAACAAGCATTTTGAAATTTAAAACTTTGGGTCGAGCCATGCCGGTACCTTTCATCATTTACGCTGGTATCGAGTGCCTGCTGGGAAAAGTGGAGACGGAGGCAGCTCAAAATTCGGCTTACGAACAGAAATCTATAGTGCAGGCTACTACGTACACTGTCACCACGACCGCTCGCTGTGTCGTTACCGTTCTCACCGGGGGTCCGCCTCTGCTACCTAATTTGCCAACGAGCTGAAGGACTTAGCCCATGAAAGTCAGTCAGGTAAAATTTTAATTAAAATTACAAAGTATATGCATATAAAATTTATTATTTCATAAATTAATTACAAATAAGTATCAGATCCTCAGTGATACGAAGCCGATGCGTTTGAGTCAAAATGAGTGGAGTACGTTCCAACGTGACAATGGGTCCTTTTCAAATGGGGATCTCAAAGTCCGTGACCAGGATCACTTGACCAGCTAATTTCCGGGTGCAGCTCACAAAAGGTGTAATCTTAAATATAAATATCGTTTTAACATACCGATTATCTTCCACAATTTGTGCGGTTACAATGCTTATTTCACTTTGCGACATTGCCAATTCTTTTGAAGGAGATATTCAAGTTATTCCATGTAAAATAAATATATATCTAAATTCTCATGTAGAGAACATATTATAAAATTTCTTTGCCGCTTGTTAAATAAAATAGAAATAAATAAGTAATTTCTCGGTCTAGACGGCATTGTACTTAATGTAAATAAAGGAAAAAAAGGAAATATAAATATGCGTTGTTCTCATATGAACGCAACGCGAATGTTTACATTTATAACGGAAGCATATATGGCCAGAAAAATGTATTTAACTATTGAATAAGAGAAAACAAAACCCCACCTGTTATTTATGTTGCAAAATTATTATGTTAAAAAAGGCGTTTCGCACTTGGCCGCTGGTTGTGCACTTCAGCAGCCGTACCCTGGACGCGATCATTTAAATTATTTGTAATTTTATAAATGTATTAATTGTTTCGAGTTTTTGGGGAGAAAACTGAGAACGGTGCTCGTCATCGCCCCGACGAATACGTCCCCACGTAGGAGCCCGATGACGAGCCCCTCTCTCGCGCGGGTCGCTCAATCGCGCACGCGCAGGGTCGACGGCGCACCGCCGCGGAAGAGAAGAGCAGGAGTAGTCAGTTAGTCTCGAGCAGTCTCTCGATCTAGGAGTCTGTGCGAGGAATATACCCGCTATTTCGAAGTCTTCGAGCGTAAAAGTGCACACCCGGCGCCACCCAGCCTCACGAGTGCCCAGGACGTCTCCACCGCCACCCACAACCGAGAGGATTGGTGACCGAGCCATCGCCCCGAAGACGGACGAGACCGAGGACCCCAGGAAGCGAGCCGTCCCGAGCAGCCGTCCATCGTTGCCACGACCGACCGAGGTTCCTGCTCCAGGATCATCGCCTGTAAGTACTGTTTTTCCACTAAGTGACTTATAGTGCATCCGCGAGTAAATTCACGAACCCCCGGTCATATCAAAAGAAGTTCCGCGGTCGCGAGATTAGAACCCGCCCCCCCCCCTTTATATTCACGGTAAAGGTTACAAATGGCATCCCTGGTGGGGAAATCTATTTAGACTTTCCCATTTTGATAAAAAGTTAAAAAGGAAGTGTCGTTACGAGTTCGGCGGAACTCGCCGGGAATGTGAAGCGGAGTCAGTTTTCGAGATCCTTTTTAGTGTCGCGTCCCCCGGAAGTGTGGAAAAAAAAGAGAAAAACTTGCAACGGGTACAATGAAAATTTAAATTGCAAAGCTCTAGTACTTGTTTTCGTATTTATTTTTAAATACGAAAACCAGTTGCCCGGAAATAAGTTGGCCCGGTAAAATCGAGGTGTTGACAAACACCCGCCCTGCCGTCCCGTGAAGCCGTTAGAAAAAAAATTTAAGTTGAAAGAAGTCACCGGACTTGGATTTAATCGCGAATTACTATTTTAAAAATAAATTTTCGGTTACCCTAATTTATGTTATATTCGGAATTACACGAAATCGAATAATGATGTGTAATTAATATTAATCATAATTTTAAGGAGTTAATTTTAAGGAGTTAGAAAAATGATTGGAAAATATTTTTTTTTTCCTATTATTCGATAAAATTAATCGTTATTTTAATTGTGTTGTACTGGAAGTGCAAATAATGATAAATCAACGTAAAATTTATTGATATTTTCAAATGTTTTTTTTTTTGTTGAGAATAATGTTTCGCTGTTTTGAAAACTTAATAAGAAATTTTCAAATACAAAATAAAAACGAATTTTAAACCTTTTCCTGAATTTAAACCTTGGTCCTTCGAACCTTTCTTTGATTTTCAGTTTAATCTCCCAGATTCAATTTCCAATAATTAAACTTTCAAATTTCTTTTTTTTAGTTTGGATAAAATTTTTGATTTGTTTCGAACACGTGGTTTTTAAGAATTAAAATTCACTTGATATTTTTGAATCTGTTTTCCACTTTGGATTTTGGAACACTTTGCAAATACTAGTACAGAAAAAACAAAATTTTATATATTTTTTTTAAATTTAATTAAAGGTAGATACCGGCTTTCGCGATTTCAAGGTATAGATTCCCTCCCCGCTCCCTCCCCCCAACCAGAAAACGAAGCTTTTGAGGTACCAAAGAGTTGTTTTAAAATTGTATAATGCCAATATATATATATATATATATATATATATATATATATATATATATATATATATATATATATATATATATATATATATGTGTGTGTGTGTGTGTGTATGTGTGTGTGTATAAATTATGTGCAATATATGTATTCATGATATATGTTAATTATTATTCAATTATAAAAATAAGTATTAAATGTTATCTTTCTTAAGTATTGCCCTAACAGGTACCAGTGTAGCGACTTGAATGTATTTTGTTTAAAGAGGAAATAAAAATTCCAATTCCCCGTCGCGAGTCGCGCCCCTATATGATATACTTAAAGGAAGAAAACCTTTTTTTTGTTAGCAAAAGTACACCCGTCAGTTCGTTACCAAAAATAACGGATAACCCAGACCCGCTACCCGGAATTTAAAGTTGTACTTTTGAATTTCCGTTAGTTTTGAATTTCTCTTATTTATTAATTTCCATTATTTTTGAATTGTCCTTATTTTTGCATTTCACTTAATTTTGAAATTCCCCTTAATTTTGGAATTCACTTAATTTTAAAATTCCTTAATTTTGAAATTTCCCTTAATTTTGAATTTCCCTTTATTTTTGAAATTCCCTTGTTTTTGATTTTCTTTATTTTCGAATTTCATTTATTTCTTTATTTTCCCTTTATTTTTGAATTACTCTTGTTTCCGATTTCACTTGTATTTGGAGCTCACTTATTTTTTAATTTCCCCCTGTTTGATTTAGAGTTTATTTAAGGAACATTAGATTTTGATTTGCGGACAACAGAATTTTTTTGTTGTATTGAAGTGATAGCGCGCCGCCTTTGCGTCGGACACTGCGGATATCCGGTTCGAAGCAATCCCGGGAAATTTGTTTTTTTTTTTGGTTTTGCATTATTTTGCTTTACGCCAGACAGCAGGTCGCTCAAGCAACGACCCTGGTAGCTCGACGTAGAACCTCGAGTTGCATCGTGTCCTTGAGGAGCGCCCGATCTTTTAGCGTCTCTCTCTTCATTATTTGAGTATTTTCGGTAGGACTTAGCGATTAGATTCTGATATCTACCCCTACCCTTTCGTGGTTTTCCTAATTGCATCCTTATTGGTTGTGTTAATTTCGGTAAAATGGATTCTTTTGAATATACCCCCGTTACATCTCCCGTAATGGGAATACCCACGTTAACGGTGGTAACGCCAACCACCGACTATATTTCCCCATCTCGACCGCGCCCATGTCGTATACGGCAACCGCTACACACGTCGCGCCCTCTCGTGCGGCGGAGTGATGAGTAGTCAGTTCGGAGCAAATTTCGGCAAATCGGGCAGAAATCGGCCGGGTAGTCGATTTACGCAACCATATCGGCCAGTGCAACAGAGCCGAACTATTGATATCCGGACCGATAGAGGTGGTCCGTGATCGGCTCGTAAGATATACGATCTTACAGCGGTTTCCGGACACCCCGGTCGAGTGGGATCGACAAGCAGATGGACGAGGCGACCATATACGTTGTCCAAAGCGGTGAGTTGCCCCGTTTATGGGAACATGTTAAGTGGTTCCCGGCAGACTACACATCTTGATCCCATCGAACCCCAGCGGTCAATTCAGTTCGGAACCGCGGAGTTGCATAACTACGGTCTTTCGTCCGGCGTGACGCCGTCAACCACGGAGTACGGGAAACACCCCATCCCCAATGGTCAAGGGAGATCGACACCCAAACTCGGGACGATTTCTACCTGCGATCAGTAGACCCCTCCCGTCCGGTAATGGCGGGACAACGCCCCCCCCCCTCCGAACGCGCACACGTCCCATGTCCACTTTCCAGTGGACCTGACTATAGTATGTCCCCGCTTCAACCCCCTACAACAGTACGCGGCTCGGTCAACCCCAAATCTCGCATCGCCTTGGCGGTAACGCGTCCACCGCTGGAGGGTCATTCAACCCCAGCCTTTCGATGTCCGGTGTCGGATGGCAGAAGACGGCCATTGAACATTGGATGACACTCGGACCCCATTACTCCGGCGAGGAAGGGGAGGACGCGGAGGAGTTCCTCGTCAAACTGGGGAATACGTCACGAGTCGGGATCTGACGGAAGAGGACCTCCTGCGCGCCCTACCTAAGGCGTTCAAGGGATCAGCCCTCAACTGGTACCTCAACTGGGTTGAGAAGTCAAGCTGGCATACGTATCCCGGCTTTGTACGTTACTTTGGCGACGCGTTCGGTCAACGCCATCTAGAAGCCAGTATCAAGAGGGAGATCACCTTACGCACACAGGGACCTGAAGAGCCCATCCGCGAGTATTTAGTGGCCCTACGGAGTCTTTTCAACCTGCTTGCTTTCCCCCCTTCTCAAGAAGAGCAGCTGGACATTGCGGTCCAAAACTTGCGTCCGGGTCTAGCAAAAAAAATCGAGCGAGACGCCGTTCTCGATTTTGCGGACTTACTGCGAATCGGTCGACAGGTGGAGGGGGCCGCAAATCAAGAAAGGGTCTACCGAACCCCTCCAGCGGCTAATCAGTCTGCCTTTCACGCGTTCGCCTATACGCCAAAGGCGAGGCGAGGCAAGGAAAAGCTGGCTCTCGCGAGGCCCTGCGTCGCCCCTATGAGGCCCCCAGACAACCACCGCCCCCGGACATGGACCCCTCCCTACCGGAGGAGATGGAGGAAGGAGGAGACGGAGCGGCGCCCGAAAATAACAACGACCAACAACAGATCGGGCAACCGGGGAAAATCTCCTCGTTCGAAAACTCCCTAACGCCCCCCCCCCTCCCCAGAACCCGAACGTCGACATATGACATACAGTACCCAAGGGGTACTGGAGTCAGGCCCGGGGTTTTGTGACGAAACCCGTCACAGATCGGCACGCTGGCCGAACCCCGCGCCATCACTTGAGGCCGGGCGTAACCTCGCCATGAAGTTCCGCCCCTTCCGGAGGAGTAACAGGGTTTTGCCGGAGCGCGCCTCCACTCATTCTCCCCCACTGGTCGTGCCGCAGTGCGCCTCGAGAGTTCCC
This sequence comes from Trichopria drosophilae, assembly GCA_030407085.1. Taxonomy (NCBI): domain Eukaryota; kingdom Metazoa; phylum Arthropoda; class Insecta; order Hymenoptera; family Diapriidae; genus Trichopria; species Trichopria drosophilae. Next base: position 42,771,282 of record CM059585.1, read on the forward strand.
GAGGAACGGGCCTCGGCCACCGCCACCGACCTCTCTCTATCTCTCTCTATCTCTCTCTCACAGCGGCGACAGCTAGCCCGAGACGAATCGGGGGCGCACGAAGCACTTTTCAGCGCTCCGTGTGGTCCTCTCCCACCATGAAGACCCCGAGGACGGTGCTCGTCATCGCCCCGACGAATACGTCCCCACGTAGGAGCCCGATGACGAGCCCCTCTCTCGCGCGGGTCGCTCGATCGCGCACGCGCCGGCTCGACGGCGCACCGCCGCGGAAGAGAAGAGCAGGAGTCTGTGCGAGGAATATACCCGCTATTTCGAAGTCTTCGAGCGTAAAAGTGCACACCCCGCGCCACCCAGCCTCACGAGTGCCCAGGACGTCTCCACCGCCACCCACAACCGAGAGGATTGGTGACCGAGCCATCGCCCCGAAGACGGACGAGACCGAGGACCCCAGGAAGCGAGCCGTCCCGAGTAGCCGTCCATCGTTGCCACGACCGACCGAGGTTCCTGCTCCAGGATCATCGCCTGTAAGTACTCTTTTTCCACTAAGTGACTTATAGTGCATCCGCGAGTAAATTCACGAACCCCCGGTCATATCAAAAGAAGTTCCGCCGTCGCGAGATTAGAACCCGCCCCCCCCCTTTTATATTCACGGTAAATTTGGAACAAATCTGCCTCGTCCTTTTCAGGGCGAGGTTACAATATAAATATATATCTAAATTCTCATATAGAAAACATATTATAAAATTTCTTTGCCGCTTGTTAAATAAAATAGAAACAAACAAGTAATTTCTCGGTCTAGACGGCATTGTACTAAATGTAAATAAAGGAAAAAAAGGAAATATAAATATGCGTCGTTCTAATATGAACGCAATGCGAATGTTCTCTATATGAGAATTTAGATATATATTTATATAATATTATGGTACTTAAGATTTTTAAAGTTATTTTCAAAATCTCTATCTAAATGTATTAATTGTTAGAGTTTTCTCCCCAAAAACTCGAAACAATTAATACATTTATAAAATTACAAATAATTTAAATGATCGCGTCCAGGGTACGGCTGCTGGATCCCTGCTGAAGAGCACAACCAGCGGCCAAGTGCGAAACGCCTTTTTTAACATAATAATTTTGCAAAATAAATAACAGGTGGGGTTTTGTTTTCTCTTATTCAATAGTTAAATACATTTTTCTGGCCATATATGCTTCCGTTATAAATGTAAACATTCGCGTTGCGTTCATATGAGAACAACGCATATTTATATTTCCTTTTTTTCCTTTATTTACATTAAGTACAATGCCGTCTAGACCGAGAAATTACTTATTTATTTCTATTTTATTTAACAAGCGGCAAAGAAATTTTATAATATGTTCTCTACATGAGAATTTAGATATATATTTATTTTACATGGAATAACTTGAATATCTCCTTCAAAAGAATTGGCAATGTCGCAAAGTGAAATAAGCATTGTAACCGCACAAATTGTGGAAGATAATCGGTATGTTAAAACGATATTTATATTTAAGATTACACCTTTTGTGAGCTGCACCCGGAAATTAGCTGGTCAAGTGATCCTGGTCACGGACTTTGAGATCCCCATTTGAAAAGGACCCATTGTCACGTTGGAACGTACTCCACTCATTTTGACTCAAACGCATCGGCTTCGTATCACTGAGGATCTGATACTTATTTGTAATTAATTTATGAAATAATAAATTTTATATGCATATACTTTGTAATTTTAATTAAAATTTTACCTGACTGACTTTCATGGGCTAAGTCCTTCAGCTCGTTGGCAAATTAGGTAGCAGAGGCGGACCCCCGGTGAGAACGGTAACGACACAGCGAGCGGTCGTGGTGACAGTGTACGTAGTAGCCTGCACTATAGATTTCTGTTCGTAAGCCGAATTTTGAGCTGCCTCCGTCTCCACTTTTCCCAGCAGGCACTCGATACCAGCGTAAATGATGAAAGGTACCGGCATGGCTCGACCCAAAGTTTTAAATTTCAAAATGCTTGTTTTTGTTTCGGGGAGTTCTACCGCACAATCATTTTGTTTCCCACATTCTATCTTATAATGGCAAGATTTTCTTCAGTACGGAAATAGTGCAGACACCTGTTACAAATATGCTTCTTTCCATCACGTTTGCTGCATTGTTGATTCACTAGTCGTGATAAATTTTTAATCCAGTAGTAATGATGATTATGACTGTCTTCGACTTCATCAAAAAAAAAAGATGAGGAGGAGCGTTGGGTTTTCTTCCGTTCTTGAGACACAAGGAGAAGGTTAATATGTCGATCCTTCTCATTTGCAGTCAAATGTACAGGTAGCACTTCTTCTTTTTTTCTCGGCTACTATAATAAATACATTGACTGAAATGTCGTTCAACTTTTCGAACCTTTGGAATGTCCTTTAACGCGACGGGGAAAGCAATACTTTTGAAATTAAGATGTCTTTGGTAATGCAGATATGCCAGCGGCCAAGTGCGAAACGCCTTTTTTAACATAATAATTTTGCAAAATAAATAACAGGTGGGGTTTTGTTTTCTCTTATTCAATAGTTGAATACATTTTTCTTCCGTTATAAATGTAAACATTCGCGTTGCGTTCATATTAGAACGACGCATATTTATATTTCCTTTTTTCCCTTTATTTACATTAAGTACAATGCCGTCTAGACCGAGAAATTACTTGTTTATTTCTATTTTATTCCATGTAATATGGAAAAGTACATTTCCATGGTTAAATATGTTGAAGGAACTAAAATTCGCTTAACATTTTTAGATTAGATTTTTTAATTGCTTCTGGAGAAATTGGCATCGTATTTGAATAATAATAATAAAAGAATTTTAAAATCTCATTTTCTAAATGAGAATAAATTTAATTTATTAACACGTAAGGGAATTTTACGATTAGGTAAAGGAAATGAGCATCTTAGATGAGCCATGCCTACCATCCAATGATAAATTTTTTAAAAAATTGTATGAATGTGAAATGAGTGAGTCTGATTATGCGTATACAAGGAATGTATGGGATGCATTTCGTTGTAATTCTCTGGGCGAGTATTCGGACCTGTACATAAAAACCGACATTTTATTGCTCTCAGATGTATTTGGAAATTTTCGAACAACACTATTAAAATCGCACGGTTTGGATCCAACTCATTATTTTACTTTACCCGGGTACACTTAGGATTGTGCCTCAAACATAGTCAAGTAGAGTTACAATTGCTCACCGTTATCCATATGGTAATGTTTATTGAACGTTGGATAAGTGGAGGTCTTTCACAGGGCGCGAACAGGTACGCGAAAGCGAGTAACAAATATATGCCTGAATATGCCCCATCAAAAGAGTCAAAGTATTTAATCTACTTTGACATTAATAATTCATATGGATGGGCCATGAGTCAAGATTTGCTTTGTAACGATTCCGGTCATTGTTTATTTAGTTTTTTAGAATCGTACGTAACATGAAAATAAAAGATATCAATATCGTCAATAAAATTATAGATTGGAATCATTGGTGCTGAAATAATAAAGCTCATTATTTTCTGTCATTCAATTAATTTATATTTTCATAATGAATTATACAAATAATAAAAGTCATCCAAAAACAATTCGTTGTCACACACATACAAACACAGTCGAAGTCACGTACGCGAATAAAAAATAAGAGTCATTAAAATAAATAAAAGTCATCGAGTCTCCTGTAAAGTGCGTGGAATTGTCAGTCAATAAAAATTGGTTAATTGCGTCAAATGCCGGAATAACTTACGCGGGATTGAATGACTAATACGCGGTCACACATTCACTGAATACACATACATACATTCACTAATTTAATATATTCGACATTACAAAAAGAGATATAACACAACATTATTTCATTTATTAAACGGACGGAAGAGAAAGAGGCTCACGTAATCTTCTTGGTCCTTGCAGCGCCCTTATTTCTTCTCGTTCGTGATTTTTTCTCCATCCGTCTCGTTGAAATAATTAGTTCGGCTGCTGTCACCTTGTGAATCCTAATTTGGTGTCGCACTCCCTCGCGAGACCGACGGAGCGGACAAGCAGCCTCGTGTTGAATTTGAAACGGGACGAACGGAGTGACGCCGTCGTTCCGTGGAATCTTCTTCTATATCAAAATTTGTCCTCGCCGCCTCCCTGAATTTTGGTAAAATGGTTGCTGGCTGTCGAATACTGTGGGCCCACCTTGAATCACCGGAGCAGCCAGAGCCTCCGGACAGTCGTCGAAGAAGGCAGCGAGTAATCCAGGAAAAGTCAAGAAGAAGAAGTCATGAAGAAGGAGGATACCTACGATGCCAGCTCTTATAATACGTCGGTAAGTATCCCCGCGTCCAATAATGTTGCCGTGTTCCTTTTTTACGCTGAATCGGGACGGGAACTGTCAAACATTCAAATGTCATTTAATTAACTTGAATTTGACAGCCCGCCCCTCATTAGAATTTGGAGCGCATGCGCACCATCGTGGCGACACATGCAGCTCCGAGCTTGGAACTCGGCCCGTCGTTACCCACTCTCTATATCTGCGCGGCCAGGGCGCCGTTGTCCCTCTTCTGCGCATGTAGAAGCGCACCAGCGCCAGCGCCTCGTCGTTGCGCGCATGTCTGAATTCGCGCTCCCGCACGCCGATCCCCCGTGGGCTAGGGATCAACATGGCCGACCGGCCGGCAAAAGCGCGCATCGCGTCCTCTGTATTTTCTTCTTTTTCCGCGTTCCCGTCGTTATTTAGCTTGCCAGCGCATAATCCGCGAAATCCATATAAGCTGGCAAGCACGTCGATACAATTTCTAGAACGGTCCTCTTTCTCTCAGTCGTTCTTTCTCTTCCGCGCGCGATTAGTTTAAACGGCTCGTTACAGCCTACTGGAGGAAAACAGTCTAAATTACTCGCTACAATGATTGATAAACATGGGTATGCCATTCATTACCGCAATTTAGGATAAGCACTTGCCCACAGTATTGTTTTAAATAAAATTCATCGTGTCCTGAAATTTAAATAATCTCCGTGGTTCAAATCTTATATAGACTTAAATACTAAATTGCTTACAGCCACTACGAATGATTTTGAGAAGAATTTATACAAATTAATGAACAATGCGGTATTCGGGAAAACCATGGAGAATGTTCGGAATCGCGTTGATATTCGTATCAAATTGACATGGGAAGAAAGATATGGTGTGGAAGCTTCAATATCGAATCCAAATTTTCATCAAAGGAAGATATTTGATGAAGACTTTATCGCGATAGAATTTAAAAAATTAGAAGTTTCCGGAGATAAGCCAATATGTGTCGGTATGGCTACATTGGTTTCTAAAACAAAATTATATGAATTCCACTATAATTTTATTGTACCTAATTTTAAGACTAAAGCCAAACTATAGTATACCGACATCGACAGCTTAATTTATGAATTTACTGTCCCATATTTTTATGAATGTATGAAAAGTAATTTAAACCAATAGGATACGAGCGACTATGAAAAAAATAATGTATACGGAATACCATTAGTTAATAAGAAAGTGTTGGGGCTAATGAAGGATTAGTGTAATAGGAAAATAATGACATAGTGAGTCGGATTCAAGTCAAAGATGTATACTTTTCGTGTACAGGGTGAGGGCAGGAAGCAAAAGTTGTTAAAGAAATAGTCGCCAAAAAATTATTGCTTTTGATGACTATTTGGACTGCCTTATGACCGGGTGTGATAAATAACGAGAGCAGCGGTGTATACGCTCAAAGCTACACAATGCATTTACGGTGTGTGAGTACAAAGTTGCAATAAATCCCCATGATGATAAGCGCTACTTAATGGCAGGTAGTACAGACTCTCCACATAAGGATATTATGGAAATAGACGAATAATGTGTGTGTGTGTGTGTGTGTGTGTGTGTGTGTGTGTGTGTGTGTGTGTGTGTGTGTTTTTCCGAAGCGACGATGGAAAGCTCTACCAGCCATCCCTGCCAGCCGATACCAGCAGGAGTGCGGGGCTCCCACCCGCTAAAACCACCTCCGCTCAGACTGTGATTCCCCCCTCGGAAACCGTCGCAAGGCATTACTTCGAGGGGGGCGGTGTTTGCCTCAGTAGGCCCTCCGCCGATGTTTTGGCTCTTCAAGTCTGGGCGATGTTGTTGCCTCTTCCGTCTTCTTCTCTTCTGATGGCATCGGTCGCTAACTTTCCAGCCCAACTCTTCCCCCATAAATTTTGGGTCGACGAAGGGCAGGTCGACTACGGAGGACTTCCCGGCCTTGGAGTAGGTTGGCTTTCCCCCCGCGTTAGCAATCTCCTACTCCAGTAACGAGAAGGCCTCAATGAGGGCACATCCTCGATGGTTGGTCTTCGCGCTACCCCATTCCGTCGCCCATGCATTGAAGTCCCCCCCCCCCCCCCCTCCCCATCACTAATGGGAGTCGGGAGGTTCTTGCACTGGCGACGATGGCCTCCAGGGATCCTTGGAACTCGTTGATGGTAAGACTGGGAGGGAGGTAACCGTATAAGAAAAATATATCCTCAGGATATCCACATGATATCCAATAAAAAATACGAATATTCTTGAGATAACCAGAGGATATTCTAAATATCATTAGGACATCCAAGGGATATAAAAAATTCCTCCTTTTCCAATATCTTCGAAGATGTCCAGAGGATATCCATGGGTTATCCCTTCCGTATAAGAAAAATACATCCCCATGATGTCCACAAGATGTCCAGAAAAAATTACGGTTATCCCTAGAGATTAACGTGAGATTTATTAAATAACTCTAAGATATCCAAGGGATATAAAAAATAAGGCATCCATGAGACATCTCAAAACAAGATATTCTTGGGCTCAAACATAATCGATATCTAGAATATTAAATTTAAAAATTTCAAGGCGACAATGCACCAAAACGAACTTTGCGAACGGTGTCTCGAAAAGGTTAGAAAAAGCCCAATAGTGCCTCTCGAAAAAGCCTACAAAACGAATGGAACATTCCAACACAAAGGTACAACATTTTTAAAATCATTGGTGAGGATTCCAAATCTAAAAAGTGGTGCGATGATGGTGAAACCCATCTGGTAGCGTCCACTGATGTTGACGAATTCGTAGTGATTTCTGCATCTACGAAATTGAAAATCTCTGGAATCCAAAATTATATCTGTTTCACAAACTAAATAGAATACATGTACGGTGCGCAGAATTTTTATTTTCAATCTCTACATTATTTTAAAAAACGATGTGTTTTACGCGGAGGTTGGAGGAAAACTGACAAAACACGCTGCACATGTGTTGCTGTTACCTAGATCGCTTCGAAAAAAAGGAACGTGAATATCTTTAACAGTTTCCAACCTATGCGAAAAATATGTAGAGTACAAACAATAATATAATTGACATTGACATAAAACTTCTGCGCACTTTTCTCGTATTACATATGGGGTATAAACTGGGAACATCTTATGTAGCAAGCTGCATAATTTCGGGTTGTAGTGATTTTCTTTATTTCTTAGTTTCAGAAATTCCGATAATTTCCTCAACCAACAGTAGAGAGTTCCACTTTGCGGCCAAGGATTACAACGCACAAATTTTCGAATTTGTAAATCGTCACCATCGATTTTAGGAATGTTCTGTGTTTTAATTCGTAAGGTTCTATTCATTTTGTGGACGTTTTCGAGAGCAAATGTTGCCCTTTTTTCTAACCTTTCGAGTTTTGTTGGATTTCCGCCTTGTAATTTTTAAATTTAAATACTTATTTTTAATCTACAAATTTCTGATAACTGCGAATTTTCTATTTCAGTAAAAAAATTATCAATTGGCTTTAAATCCGAGTTTGGTAAAAAATCTGTTCTATACTGGTTATATCTGGACCCGAAGAGGAACACGGTTTTGATTTTAAACTATATTGAATTATGTAAAAATCAGAGTCTAAAGATATTATTCAAAATAGTATAAAAATTTCAAAAACAACGTATTTAATTTGTAAAATTGTCAAATATATCTTTATTTGCTGAGATATCCATAAATATCCCTGCGATATTCTTCAGGTTATCTGCCAGAGATTCTATATCTAGGGATGTCCAAGTAACATCATCTGATATTGCCTGAATATCCTAGGGATATATAAAATTCCACTTTCTTGGATATATAATTGGATATTCGTTGGATACCCTAAGGATATCCGGGAAGTTTTGGACGTCAAGAGGCCCTTATAAGGATATCCACGGAATAAATTACCGTGTACGGGTAGCTACTGTATAGTCTTATACCAGCCACCTCCACCCAGGTGAAGCTGCGCAGGGGGTCGGACATTTTATTGGATATGTGGAGATTCCCACACACCCAGATGGTCGCCTTGCTGGTGGAATCCTTCACCCAGCTCGGTTTACAATGATCCCGGTAAGCCTCGCTGATGACGGCGATATCGGCCTTCTCCTCCTTGACCAGTTGGAACAGCAGGTCCTGGGCCACCGCACAGTGATTGAGGTTTATTTGGAGCACCTTAGCCATTGTTGTTCTGTGCTCCAACCTCCTGCGTTGCACGATGTTTTGGCCGGCTTTTGATTCTGGCTTCCCCCTGTGTCGCTTGCCGACATCCGTTCCCTGCTGCTGCTGATGTTGTTGCTGCTGCTGCTGCTGCCGTCGTTGTTGCTGCTGCGGATGTTGTTGCTGCTGATGCTGGTGCGGTTGTTGTTGCTGCTGCTTCGCCTTCTTCTTTAGGCCGTTTCTGACCACCGTAAACCCAGTCCTGGTCTTCCGACTGGGGTTGCCGCCGTTGTTCTGCAGCTGGTGGTACGGGGCGTTCCTCTTTCTCCTCTTCTTTCCTGCCCCGTTTTGTCGCTGAAAAATTCAGCGGCGAGGGTCCTTTATTTTGTGCGCGCGCGCGCGCGCGCGCGTGTGTGTGTGTGTGTGTGTGTGTGTGTGTGTGCGTGCGTGTGTGTCAAATATTATAAATTTATATTTTGATATATATAAATATATATATATATATATATATATATATATATATATATATATATATATATATATATATATATATATATATATATATATCAAAATGGCATATCCATCAACAGCAGCAACAGCGTTAGTAGAAACACGGAATTCAGCAACACCGAAATTTTTACCAACGATGAAACTGGCAGAACTGGACCCCGCAAAAACATATGTCGTTTCAAAAATTAGAAGAGTTTTAACAAAATTTGAAGAACGAATTATCGTAGTGTTAAACATTTTCGTAGAGTTAAACAACGAAATCTCCTGTTTTCTTCCATTTTGTTACACGCCACTTTTTCGAGATGCGATGGAAAGTTACCTAAGCATCGTTGAAAATAATCAGCTACACATGAAGTACATCGGAACAGAATTCAACAACATCAAGTTTTTAATCGAATCCCACTAACAATGACGATGTCGAACGGAATTAAAAAAAAAGGAGGTATTATATTAGAAGGAATTTATTTTTCTAATTACATAATGTATTATTTAATTTATATTTTATTGAGAAATATTATATTTTGTAACGTTTACGAGAACGTTACAGGCCTCCTTCGGGCCATTTTCAACAATGTTGTTATATTTTAGCTGTATTAGAATAACAGTAATTTGTTTCAGCGTATATAGAGCACGAGACAAGGCAGTATAACAATGCGTAGAGAGAAATAGAGAGAGAGAGAGAGAGAGACCGCGAACGTGCCCTCTAATAGGCCCATGAAATCATGAAATTCTAAACCGGTCTTTAAAATGGGTAATGCGAGTGTTACGAATGCCGGATTCCAGACTTCCCAGAATACTTTTACTTAGACTACGTGAATTATCACTGGCTAACCAGTCTGATGTACCGTTTAATTGGCTTCTCCAACTCAAAGCTTTATGTGGCAGTCACGAACTGTGGGATAATTTTGATGCAGATTATTGGGAGCAAGGTGGTACTGCTACTCTCAACAGCTACGCCGTTCAGCTTAGGCAAAAGGATTTAACGGCTTATTACAATTCTGAATCCAATCAACTCCCAATTTTCAGGCAACTTTCTGACTCCTACAGGTCGTTTTATCCCCCTCGTCTGTAATTAGATTGTCTAAGAGTTAAAATACAACTTAGAGTGGCGACCTTTTGCGGACGCGACGTGATACGCTACGATTAGCGTTCTTAGAACGAACGGGTTTAGTCGGTGAAAATGGCAGCGAATCATCCGGTGAAGAATTTGGTTCGAAGAATAGTGATTCGTGTACAACGGATAGTCCGGGAAGATCGTCACAGTTTCACCAAGTCCGGGCACATATCGAGACGCGTTTTTTCACTTATTCCGACAATACCGGTGACAATAACATCTAGTGCATCGGTCGCGACAACTGCAATAACGTTCGCGACGTCTACAGTTACAACGGCGCGTTCGCAACCAGGTGTTAGAATTGCGAATGATCCGGATCATATTTCGGAATGCAATCCGCCAGCAGAGGTTGAACAAGGTCCAAACGAAATGATCGCGGAAGCTTTAGCGGCAGCTTTGAACAAAGCTGAAACGCTGACTAAATTGCTGGAGAATAACCTTGAGGAAAGCCGACGAGAAAACACGGAACATACAAAAAATTGTGCTCGATTTGACTCGAATAAACGTGAGAAGCCACAAGAAAAGGATAATGTTTTTCGGCGACCGAAAACGTCAAATAGCAAAGTTAATTTTCGCGACAACGTCAATTACTTTCAAAAAGACATAAATCACGAAGCAAACGATAGAGCTTCGGTCGCGGACCGAACAGTTTTCAGTTCTAATCGATACGTCGATCCTAGGGGGAGGGGGAATGCCAGTCGTTCCCTTTCCGATTTTAGTGGATCGACGATGCCGCGAAATTGTGATGTGGGTGAGATTGTGCGACGCTGGGGAATTAAATTTTCTGGGGCCAAGGGACAAAGTGTTGAAGAATTCCTCATCTGAATTGAAGAATGCCGCGCGTTAGCTAACCTTAGCGAAAGAGAAATGCTGTTAGCACTGCCGCATTTAATGTGCGACGTGGCGCTTCAATGGTGCTGCCTATCTCAGCCAGGTTGGCGAACGTGGCAGGATTTTTGTCTCTCGGTACGGCGTTGCTATGGAGCCGATTGCAATTTGCAACAACGATTAATTCATCAGGCAGAAGCCAGAACGCTAAGACCAGATGAATCCGTTGGGGATTATGTAATTTGTCTGCTGACAATTTTACGACGTTGGATTCCACAGCCTTCAGGAGAAAGCCAGATAGATTTACTGTATCGGAATTTAAGACCTGACATCCAATGTGCTGTGAGAAGAGAGGAAGTGTACACGTGTGATCAGCTAGTAATGCGGGCTATAGAAGTGGAGATACTTGCTGATATGCGGCGAAGATACAAACCTCTCCCTCCAGTAGAAGCTAGTCTGATGCCTGAAGTAGCCTATAAACCACTAAATGTACAACAGGCAGCCTAAAAAGCTACAACTAGTTAAAGCCATGAAGGCAGCAGTAGAAACCCCGATCAGATGTTGCTCAATCGTCGCTCCCAGCTCCCGATTGGCCGAGGGACCGAATTCCGTCCGAGTTCTCTAACTGCGATCGTGCATCCGCGTCGGGCTAATCGCGTTCAGGATGTTCGTCAAAATCCAACAGATCACCGCGGCGGATTGAATGTTGGAAGTGCCAGTTTCCAGGCTATAGGACATATAATTTACCCAAATGTGCGGAAAAAGGAAATAGTCCAGTCACTATGTACACAAAAAAGGCTTGAAAAAGACAAAATTCCTAGTAGCAATTTTTTTTCTAGGTTGTAGGGGACATCGAGAAAAGCTTAACTCTCATTTTTCAGCACCTGAGAGCGCGTGCTTCTTTTGCTAGACTAAAAATAGTTTTTTGGCGATAACTCGGGTTCTAATAAGGCAAAATACTTTTATAATAGCTCATTTTAACGGGATTTTCCCGCTCTACAAATTATGTTGTATAACTTTTTTTTGATTAATCGATTGTTTTCGAGATATCGAAGAATTAAGTAAAATAAAAGAGATAAATTTTTAGTTTTTTTGCATTTTACTCGAAAGTTTCGATCGGAAATGAAAAACTTTTCAAATAAAAGTTGTAGAGCATAAAAAAATGAACAATTTTTATATATTATACGTTCACTTTTGTTGAAAAATACTCCTTGTAGAGCGCTCTCAAAGTGCGAGTTCCGCGTCAGCGGCTCAGCGGTGAATCGGCTGTGTCTCTACGCGGCATGAAATCGCTGCGCCTGGGATTTCCGACTTTACTATTATAAAAAATTAATATAATATATATTTTTCACAGGCTTTATGATGCTGTACAAGTTATTTTTTATGGCACCTCGAAAATTGTAAATAATGTTCGACGAATCGAACGCGTAATTATAAAATATGATCATTTTTGTTCTTTCGTATGTTTAATTATTTTTTTGCAAACAACATGTATTTCGTTATTTTAATATTTATAAAAAAATAATATGTAATTGCTGTGAATATGAAGTATTATCGTTATATATATTAAAATGCTTTTTCGTATCAACGTTTGTATATCGTTGACGAACGTGGCAGGTTTATACCTGCGAAGGGTCGAGCGGCTGGCCGGGTGACGTAATATAATGGAATGCCAGGATAACATAAGAAAACATATGTCCCTCTGTGCGTGCTTGTTCTTGTTTTTCTCGCGTCTTCTCACAGTTTCTTTCTGAATTTCATGGGGAGCGCATGCATTTAGTAAGAAGAACGTAGTGAATATTTCGGTAGTGAGTTTTTGTGACAGTTTCTGCCATTTTTAGCAGATTGTTAGTGCAGTTATTGCACTTTTTTGTTTGTGCCTCCTTCGAGCACCTTTTTAATGCAGTTTTTATTCTTGAACTCTTTGTAAGTGCCTTTTGTGGACACTTTGTCATTGCCGTTTTGGAAATTGTTGTAGTTTAGTTTTTCGCGAATAACAATGAGTGCCTCAAATTGCTTTATATGCAAGCAACCTTTGATTACAGACGTGCATATAGTGAAATCGATGGGTATTAAAACTCTTTTATCTGTGTCCGTTTTAAGAGGAGATGAAGAAAACCGTCAAATGCTAGAGAACGAAGTTAGTGTGCACAGTTCCTGTTACAAAACGTACTCGAATAAAAAAACAGCGCTTTCGGCTTCTCGGCGAAGCAACTCAACAACAGGAGAAAAGAAAAATCCAGTTTTTGATTTCGAGAAAAATTGCATATTTTGCGGAACAGAATGCCAAGAATCGGCTACAAAATTGGGGATGAAATACCGAACGCAAATTTCCAGAGTAAAACATGCAAATTCGAAAGAATATATTTTGAACAAACTGGGCGGTCGCGATGATGACATTGCTCGTGCAATCAAGTTTCGCTTGAATAGTGTCCTTGATCTGGTAGCAGCTGGGGCTCGGTACCACAAAAAATGTTATGTACTTGTTACTGATGCGTCGAAACGTGTGTCAAGTGGAAGACCGAAAGATGATGACATAACTGAAGGCATGGAACAAATTTTTACATATTTGCAAGAAAATTCTAGTGAGTGTCAATTTCCACTTCAGACATTAATTGATCAAATTACAACATGTACCGTTCCTAGTACCGAGGTACTTTAGTTTGTTTCAGAAATGTTGGTCACAAACTCCTCTCTGACATGTTTTACGAACGAAGAGACGCAGACCCTCAGGCAGAAAAACTGCGAGTCATACGTGAGGCTGCAGGTATAATTCGCAGTGATATTCGCTCGATGGTTTATGAAACAAGTGAATACCCAGCATCCGACAACTTTGTGGAAGACGTGAAATCTTATGTGCCTGAAACATTGCAAGTCTTGTTATCTGAGGTAATACAAAAAGATAAACGCGGTTGGCTCGAGCCTTGGAATAGGAAATGTACATCGATTGCGCATGCAATCATAGCGGCTGTACGACCACGTTCGTTCCTTTCCCCACTTCTGATTGGCGTAGGAGCATTTTTATACAAAAAATTTGCTTCGAAAACACTCATCAGCATTTTATCAAGTATGGGATTCAGCGCCTCATACAAAGAAGTACAAACGTTTGAAAATTCGGCCATTCACGCAAAGGAACGTAGGACGTTGGACAACGCATTTGTCCAGTTCGTCTTTGACAATGCCGATTTTAATACGGAAACCTTGGACGGACGAGGCACTTTCCATGCGATGGGTGGCATTCAGTGCATTACACCATCCACTGCTTTTGAAAAAGATGAGCCCGTAAATCGTATCATTGGAGAGAAGTCGGCCATACAAATTGCTGCGTTAGGGAAGATAGAAGTACTGAACTATGAAAAACATGCGTTAGCAGGATTACACGATGTCCGTGTCTCTGATGTTAATGAACTGTATAAAATATCTAAGAAAATTTTGCCTACAGTATCAGACTTTATCTGGCAATACGGGAAATGGAAATGCGTTGTCGATATACCTGGATGGAACGGCTTCATGGAGTTAATTACCTCGGATTTATGTTATGAGATGTCAAAAGTCATATGCCTACCTTTCATCAACGCGCCCCCTTCAGATTATAATACTATTTACACGTCACTTCTTGAAGCAGTCAAAAGATGTAAGGATTCAAATCAGACGGCCTGTTTTGTAACTTTCGACCAGCCGCTGTACTGGAAAGCTTCCGACATAGTTGCAGCTTCTGAGCCATCGTCCGATTTGCAAAATGTCGTTGTGAGACTCGGGGGCTTTCACCTATTGATGTCCTTCCTTAGAACAATAGGCTATATCATGGCTGGTAGCGGAATTGAGGACATTTTTAAATTGATTTACGCAGAAAATTGTGTGAAAAAAATCCTTATTGGACATGCGTACTCGAGAGCAATTCGCGCACACTTCCTAACGCATTTAGCTATAACTAAAATCATTATGAATAATATCGACGTTTGTAATGATGAATTCGATGTATTAGACGATTACACCGATGCTCTCGATCGTCCTGCTGTGCTGGAAGCTTCCAAGAATGAAAATGTCCAAGAAATCGTGAATAAATTTTACAACCAACTCCAAACAACGAAGGACAAGAGCCCTACTGCAAGACTATGGATCCAGTACTATGAAATGGTGACTTTAGTCAAAAACTTCATAGAAGCTGAGCGAAGTGGAAATTGGGCTCTTCATCTTGATACCATCCAAAAAATGCTGCCCTTTTTTCACGCAAGCGGTCATTTTTTATATGCAAAGTCTGCCCATTTATATTTGCAGCAAATGAGGACCTTGGGTGAAAAAGTACCTGCCGACGAATTAAAGAAATTCACTAATAAAGGCTATTTTACAATTCGAAGAACACAAAAGTTTTGGTCCGGCATCATGTCGGATCAGACCATTGCACAAGTTTTGATGCGGTCACTCTGGACAGCTGGTGGATTACACCAACGTAACATTTCGGACTCAACCATCTCATCATAGATTTTGGGAATGATCTCCCTTCAAAATGTATGCGAGCAGATTGAAAATTTCGCAGGCGTCGCTTGTGCTACTTCCGAGCAACATGTAGACATGCGTCCTGCAAGAATCATACGAGATGATTCAGACGTCGAAAAAATAGATGTTTGGCTCGCTGCCCACAATCCATTTCCTGAAGGAAAAGATGTCATGTCCATAAGTACGGGAATCGTTGGACATTCCAAAATCAATTGTCACCGTGCACAGGAAATTGGTGACTCCATGATGTCCAAAATCGTAAACGAACGATTCGACGGTATCTCTTACAAAAGAAAAGATAAAGTACAACCACTGGCTACTGTCAACAGTTGCATTCAAATCGAATCTACATCTATTACGATCGACCCTCTGCTACTATTTCAGAGAATGTGCATAACGAAACATTCGGAAGCCGATATTGAAAAATATTTAAAATATGACTTGTCGCCTTTTCCTTTAACTTTATTTACAGAAGTAGGAATGCGCAAAGGAACTAAGTCCTCGATGTACAATGCATTTACGCCATTACAAAATGTACAGTTTGGACAAAATCATATAAGATTGATAGATGGCGGATTCCTCTTACATAAAGTTGTGTGGGACAAAGTCACCAATTTCAAACTTATTTGTACAAAGTACGTGACGTATGTGCAGAAACATTTTGGAACAAATGTTTGCATCGTATTCTACGGTTACACAAACGACAAGTCAATTTCCGGGACGAAATCAGCTGAGAGAGAAAGGCGTATTAGGAAGAAACAAAGCCCAGATGTAGTTTTCGACGAAAACACGACTCCAACAATCAGCCAAGATAAATTTCTGTCAAACGCTAACAACAAAGAGAGGTTCATCGCCATGATTCGTGTTCATTTCGAGTTAGCGGGAATTGAAGTTCGACAGGCTGTCGAAGATGCGGATGCCCTACTAGTCAATACAGCAATCGAAAAAGTTGAAATGTATGATTCAGCTGAAATTGTCGGTGAGGACATCGACTTACTGGTGTTACTTACTGGACTGGCACCTAATGCAAAGAATATATTTTTCACAAAGCCTGCTAAAGGCAAAGTCAAAGAAGCGATTTTCAATTGTACGAGTTTCAAATACGATGATTCCATCCGCAGTAATATCCTTTTTTTACATGCGTTAAGCGGATGTGATACCACGTCCTCTCTATTCAATTTAGGAAAGATGAAATTTATTACAACGTTGATAAATCGGCCAGATTTAACGAGTTCGGTGGAACTATTTAAATTCCAAACAATTGATGATAAAGTCTTGACGTCGGCTGGAGAAGTGTTCCTGGTCGCTTTGTATGGAGGTCGAAAAGAGGACAAATGCTTGGATACGATACGCTTCAAATGTTTTGTCAAATCAGTTTCAAACACTCAGTTAAATTTAGCCACGCTGCCACCAACAAAAACCTCCGCAAAGGAACACATTTTGCGCACCTACCACCAAGTCCAGACTTGGCTAGGTAATGAAAAAGAGCCCGAAAACTATGGCTGGGTTAGAACTTATGCAGGTTTACAGCCAATCAGAATCCATGCGCTACCAGCACCTGAAGAACTATTAAAATTAATTTCCTGTAAATGTAAAGGAAGTTGCAGTGGTGCATGTGGCTGCAGGAAAGCAGTCATCAAATGTTCCGTCATTTGTTACCACTGTTCCGGGCAAACGTGTCTAAATGCAGTTACTCCAGCAGAAATAGTCCGAAATGAAATTAATGAATGTTTAGAAAATATCGACAAAGAAAACGCGGAAAACCCTGACACATCACCTTCCGTTGCAGAAGAAGAAGAAGAAGAAGATGACAACCAGCCGTCAACTAAACGACTTAGATACAACTAAATTATGTGTATTTCTTTTAATATAATAACAATTAGTTTAATGGTTAATGAATAAATAAATACTGTTTACTCTTTTATATGAAATGTTATCGATACACATATTCTTCCAAACTTCATACATAGGTTAAGATCAATTATATCCAAAAATAAAATTTCTTGTATTTTTTAAGGCGTCTTGTATTTTTTTTTATCAGCCGGTAAGTGTAACTATATTTTCGTATAGACTATTATGTCTGCAATGATAAATACAGATTCGATTGCTAGAGAACAATTTTACGGTGTTCAAAATACCTGCAATAATTACGAAATATTAAAAAAATATCTTCTTTGCTCTAATTACAACTAATTATGAAATGTAAATAAGTTCGAAAATGCTCATTTTTTATATTTTCGCGTTCAATTCGTCGAACATTATTTACAATTTTCGAGGTGCCATAAAAAATAACTTGTACAGCATCATAAAGCCTGTGAAAAATATATATTATATTAATTTTTTATAATAGTAAAGTCGGAAATCCAAGGCGCAGCGATTTCATGCCGCGTAGAGACACAGCCGATTCACCGCTGAGCCGCTGACGCGGAACTCGCACTTTGAGAGCGCTCTACAAGGAGTATTTTTCAACAAAAGTGAACGTATAATATATGAAAATTGTTCATTTTTTATGCTCTACAACTCTTATTTGAAAAGTTTTTCATTTCCGATCGAAACTTTCGAGTAAAACGCAAAAAACTAAAAATTTATCTCTTTTATTTTACTTAATTCTTCGATATCTCAAAAACAATCGATTAATCAAAAAAAAGTTATAAAATATAATTTGTAGAGCAGGAAAACCCCGTTAAAATGAGCTATTATAAAAGTATTTTGCCTTATTAGAACCCGAGTTATCGCCAAAAAAACTATTTTTAGTCTAGCAAAAGAAGCACGCGCTCTCAGGTGCTGAAAAATGAGAGTTAAGCTTTTCTCGATGTCCCCTACAATCTAGAAAAAAAAAATTGCTACTAGGAATTTTGTCTTTTTCAAATGTACATAGTGACTGGACTAAAACGGGAGCGAAGAAGAGAGGTCATCATCGCCCCCGAGAATGTCCAGACCTCAGTCGTCGCCAAAAAGCTAAAACAACCAGAATGGTTGCAACAACGGTGGCAAATCGCGGGTATGGAAGGAAATAGCCAATCACCGCCGAATTCAATGCCATTTTACATCCACGCAACAACCACATTAGAATTGAGCGGCTGAATGAACCAGTGGCAGTAGAAGTTGCAGCCCTTTCAAGAATTCCGAAAAGCCGCAAGTAGGGGTTTGGCCAAACTATCCACAGCCGAATAGCAAGAACTGATTAAAATGTTGGATAGGGTATTGCCTTATGGCTCAGAAAGCATAGGCTGTATTACGCTCATTGAGCATGACATC
Organism: Trichopria drosophilae; assembly: GCA_030407085.1. Classification (NCBI taxonomy): domain Eukaryota; kingdom Metazoa; phylum Arthropoda; class Insecta; order Hymenoptera; family Diapriidae; genus Trichopria; species Trichopria drosophilae. The sequence continues at coordinate 42,789,963 of CM059585.1, forward strand.
GATGTAGGATCCGCCAAACCGATTAAACAAAAATATTATCCGGTTTCTCCAAAGGTGGAAGAAGTCATGCATGAGCATGTAAGAGAGATTCTGTCAGGAATTGTTGAACCGTCCACTAGTAGTTGGTCTAGCCCAGTCGTACTTGTGAATATGAACGGGACACACAGGAGTTCCGCTGAACGGAACTATTACGTCACTGAACGGGAATGTTTAACCTTTATTTGGGCAATAGAAAAGTATAGGCCATATGTTGAAGGCTATAGATTTAACGTGATCACGGATCACAGTAGCCTGAAATGCGATTATTGAAATATGCTTTGCAACTTGCATAATCCAATGGGGCGTCTTGCTCGTTGGGCACTAAAATTGCAAGGCTATAATTATCATATAGAGCATCGAAAGAGCTCGTTGCACAGTGTGCCAGATGCGTTATCTCGCATTTACGAAGACGCTGAAGATATATTGCTGGCAACTTTGGATTTAAATGAAGAAACTCAAGATGAATGGTATAAGACTAAAAGCTAAAGGTTATTCAACGCCCGTATGAGGGCCATGATTGGAAGATGCTGGGAGGCCGTATTTACGTATACCGTCCGGATATGAAGATTGAAGAAGTTCTTTCAGACGAAGATGGCTGGAAGCTGGTGTTGTCTAGGGAGCAACGACGAACCGTGTTGGCCAAATGTCATGAAGAGCCAACGGCCGGACACATGGGTCAATCAAAGACACGAGAACGAATTTGCCAACAATGCAAAGTTTTGCAATCAGCTGTTAACGCGAAAGATAAACGCGGGCGGCCTCGTACGACACACGTATGCGTACATCGCAAAGCAACGCTGGGGCCGGACCCCGACGGAGAGCGAAATAATTGTTCGGATGAGCCTATCGGCACTAATCGAATGTCACAAGACATGTATAAACGGCAAAGTGGCCTTGGATGTACAGTTGGACACTAAATAAAATGTATAGTTTAAATAAACTGATATTTTTCTTTTTGTTAAAATTTATTTACAAAATATATCTTAACTTTATCAATTATTGGAGACTTTATTGCCTGGTGAATTTCGTCCTGATCCCGATACCTCTCCGAGGTCGCGAGTACATTTATCTGCGTACTGACGTCGGTCAAGGCTGAAATCTTTTTAAGCTCGCCAATTTGCAGTTATGACAGAATTTTATTTCTTTTTTTTATAGTAGCTAACGTGGTATATGAGTCGAAAATCGTTACAAATCAAATTATACATATTTATGCGAAAAGCATACTTCCAGGACCAAAATACATAAATTTACGATATTTCAAGGACCATTGCAGAGTTCCAAGACGGTCCTAGAACTTTGCACTGATTTTCACGATAGTTCCAGGACAAATTTCATAACTGATAGTTCCAGGACCTATAGCCAAATTTAGGCATAACTAAGCGTAGGCGAGGTTCTGAGGGGGTTGATTAGGATAGTTTTTAGAGGGGGCACAGTCAATATATAATATATATAATACATATATGTGTGTTATTCACATATATGTATATATGCACTCATACACTTTTTTAGGCATGTCTAAGAAGTGTACTGATGGTAAATGTTTTTTTAATTTTCAATGCAGAAGTCTAATATTACATATTAAAATTTAGTATTTATTAATAAAAAGACTCAAACTCTGTTTAGCGAAAAAAAAGTAAAATTACAAATGTATTTTGTCTTACAATGTTTAATATTTTTCAGCAATGTTTTTTTTCTATGCATATTCTGTAATTTTAAACTTCTCACATGGATTTGAAAAAAGTGGTAAAGAATGGAAAATTATGAACTAATAAAAAATTACAATTTGGACATTTGTACCACTCTGTATGTTTACAGGTCGAAAACGATGAAGAAAAGAAAGAAAACCTAAGCTGAAAATTAAAATATAACTATAGATATACTAATGTTACATATTTGCAAAAGAGTCTTAGCCATCTATTCTATGCGATAACTTCATAGAAACGATTTTCCGAAGAAGACGTACGAGTTACCCCGTCCGAATCCGTCGGATAGCCGGCTTTTCTATCGCAATTCTATCTATCAAATTCTATCGCAAGAAAGTAAATGACCTTCGCCGTCGCAACTATCAGACGATCTCTGTAAATGCATATGTATGTATATATACTATAGCACCGATTTTCGGGATTCTCTTGGCGATCTCAGCAAACTTCGGCCTTCCCCAACTAACATGTATGAATATCGTTTGTCCTATACTTGTGTGTACATAGCCATGTATGTAACCAAAATTTTAGTGCCCTGCTAAGAACCCTTCGAGAAAATTTTTAATACGGTACTGACGAGAGAACGAAAGTCAAACATCGTAATATCGTTGGCAGATGTCATTCCAATCAGTGCACTTAAAAGTTTTAGGCGTCGCTACAGTCTAATTTGACTTCCGACTTTTTGGAAGCACACCCATAATGGAAAATAAGCAGTTTTTATGGAGAGAAAGTAACACAAAACTATTTTATAGTTGGAAACTTACCCTAGAGTCGTTTACTAAACAACAAGACTGATACTGAATTTTTTGTTCCAACCCTTTGCTGGAAAAATCCTCCCGTAAGTGAAAATAATCATTATTTATGAAAGGAAAATAGCACAAAATTATTTAATGTTGGAAACGTACCCTTGAATAGTTTACTAAAAAATAAGAATAATTCTGAATTTTGTGTTCCAAAGATTAGCTGGAAAAATCACCCTTCAAGGAAAATGATTATTATTTACGAAGGAAGAGTTGAACAAAAGAATATTACAGTTGAGTACGTACTCTTGAGATATTTACTAAAAAGTAAGACTAATACTGAATTTTATGTTCCAACGATTAGCTGGAAAAAACCACCCTTTAAGGAAAATAATTATTCTTTACGAAAGGAGAGTAGCACAAAAGAATATTACAGTTGAGTACGTAATCTTGAGATATTTACTAACCAATAAGACTAATACCGAATTTTGTATTCCAACCCTCCTTGGAAAAAACCTACCTTTAAGCGAAAAATGCATTATTTACGAACAGAAAGTAGCACAAATGTATTTTATAGTAGGAAACGTACCCTTGAGTAATTCACTTAAAGGCAAATAATCATTATTTACGAACGGGAAGTAGCACAAAAATATTTTATAGTTGGAAACGTACCCTATAGTCGTTTACTAAACAATAAGACTAATTCCGAATTTTATGTTAGAACCTTTAGATGCAAAAAAAAACCCTTAACGGAAAAAATGCATTATTTACGAAGGGAAAGTAGCACAAGTGTATTTTATAGTTGGAAAAGTACCATAGAGTCGTTTACTACTTAACCCGTAAAGTCCCAAAACAGCATAAATTCCACCTGTTTTTCAACATATGACTACAGATCCAATTCGCAGATGAATCTTAATTGAATTATATTTCCTGAAGTATTTTTTCGTGTTCTATTCAAATCCGTCGCTATTTTTGCTCTATCTCTCTTAAATTTTCCAATATAACGACGTTTTCCTGGTAAACGTATTAATTGTCAATTTTTATTTTAATCAATCGCGATTTACATTCAGTTAAACAGCTCAGTTTTTCTCCAAATTCTGTACCGGGGGGAATTTTTTGTTGTACTTCAAGGTTTTATTGGTATTTTTGAAAAATTCAAGATGGCCGTTTATTGGCATGTCGAGTTGTAACGAAATTTATTATTATTTTCTAAAAAATGATTGGCTTACAAGAGAAGTTGGTATACTACAGTTTTTGAGGTCGCAAAATCCGAATCTAAAATCAGATTTGCGAAATTCAAAATGGTGTAGCAACAAAAATTGAAATATTACCGTTCGAGAGGTCCTTAAATCCGAAACTGGAATCAGCTTTTCGAAATTTAAAATCGCAAATCAATTATGGCGGACCAAATTTTCTCTATAATTTTTGGATTACAATAAATATTGGTATATTAACGTTTTTAAGGTCGCTAACTTCTTTGAAAAATAAAAAATAAATCATTTTCGATTTCCTCTTTTCTTTAAAAAAGAGGCAGAAATCCTGCGACAAAAATTGTCTTTTTGTCTATTTCCGTTTTTAGCATTACCCAGGATCAACTATATGGACGTAACGGAGATATGATTCCTTTGGGGTGCTTAATTTTCGTGAGTCCCCTTTATTGGAACGTTTCATGGTACTCTTGAAACTCTTCTTGATTATTCTATTATTTTTTCAAACATCAAAATGGTTGATCCAATATGGCAGACCAAACTTTCCTAAAATGTTTGGATTGCAACAGAAATTGATATATTACATTCTAGAGGTCGCTAACTCCGACTCGGAAATCAGATTTTCGAATTTTAAAATAGCAGATCCAATAAGGCGGACCACAATTCGCGAGTATAAGTTGCAGAAAGTGGGCTTAGGTAATTTTTGTGAGACTTTTACAAGTCTGTTTTACATGAGACCTTAAAAACTGTAATATACCAATATTTATTGTATTCGAAACATTTTAGAGAAAATTTGGTCTGTCATAATTGGATCCGCCATTTTGAATTTCGAAAATCTGATTCCAGTTTTGGATTTAGCGAACTGTTGAACGGTAATATCTCAATTTTTGTTGCAACACAAACGTTTTACCGAAGATTGGTGCGCCATATTGGATCCGCCATTTTGAATTTCGCCAATCTGATTTTAGATTCGCATTCGGCGACCTCAAAAATTGTAGTACACCAACTTTCGTTGTAAGCCAATCATTTTTGAGAAAATGATAATAAATTTCGTTACAACTCGACATGCCAATCAACCGCCATCTTCAATTTTTCAAAAATACCAATAAAACCTTAAAGTACAAAAAATATTCCACCCGATACAGAACTTGGAGTAAAACTGAACTGTTTAATTGAATATAAATCGCAAATAATCAAAATAAGAATTGAAAATTAACACGTTTTTCCAGGCAAACGCCGCCATATTGGAGCAAAAATAATGACGGATTTGAAAAGAGCACGAAAAAATACTTCAGTTCATATAATTCAATTAAGATTCAACTGCGATTTAAATCTGTAGTCGCATGTTGAAAAACGGGTGGAATTTATGCCGTTTTGGGACTTTAGGGGTTAATAAGACAGACACTGAATTTTGTGTTCCAACCCTTAGCTCCAAAAAAACACCCTTAAGTAAAAATAATCATTATTTATGAAGGTAACGAAAAAATAATCATTATTTAGGAAAGTAGCACTGTAACGTCCTGTAGTCGGATAGATTTTACGGACGGGACAGAATAAATATAGAATCTACTCTGATCAAGATGACCATTCAATAACCTCTAGAGGGATTATTCAACGTTTATATTTTTACGTGGATTCTTGCCTCCGTTGAAGAGTTGAAACTCGCCTGTGGATTGTGTCTGTTTTGTTTATTCGGAAGAAAATGAGATAGCTAACGAGAGAAATTAAGTATAAAATCTTATTTATTAAAATGTAAAGGAAAACGATATATAAAGATGGCAGCCTTGGAAGGAATTCATTATATATATTAAAAAGCTAGTATGTGTGAGTGTCGTGTATTGTGAAATGTGATATGTAATGCTATCAAATATACTTGCAAATAACGTAAGAATGAACTTTGCGGCGTCTAGTTATGCTGGATATGCTTTTTGATGGCACAGTGATCTACTGCTCTGGAGATGTCTTCGTTTGTTATTTTATGTTTCTATACAGTTACGCAACGTAATTAGGCGTTGATTTTTCTTCGTTGAATTGTTGGTTTTTCTACAGGGTCTTCAATAAATCTTCCTTTTTGTATTTTATTATTTGTGGATTTCTTCAATCGTTTTGGTTCACTTGATTTCTTGTCCGTAAATTCTTTGTTCACTTTCTTTTATGATATTTCTTCAGTTTTCTTATTTTCGTCGTTATCTTCGTTAATATTCGTTCTTAATAATCATTAACTCGACATGTTCCCTTTAATTTAACAGCATGCAAATATTTAGCGCAAGAAAAACTATATAAATCGTAATGTGTCCAATTACCTACTATTCTCTATACAGGGTGTATCTAAAAGACCGGAATCGACCTACATCTTGAGGTAGGTTTTTTTCGGAATCGAATGGCGCTGGAAATAATTTTCTGGAATGTAGGGTTTTTTTTTCTAAATTGTGTGACAAAGTCACGATATTAATTAACAATATGAAATTGCTACAATATTAATTATATTTGGGCGAAAACAATACGCGTCGTAAGTTCTCTCTCGGCAGTGGGAGCGAGAGGCATGCGAGTTGCGCCGGCCCGGGTAGTGGTAAGAGAAGGACGCTCGATCTCTCCCGACGATCGCCGGTTTGTTGTGTCGGCGACGGCGTCTCCCATCGTGCGACGGAGAGGCGACGATCGTCTAGCTGACCACACGTGTGTGCATGTATACAGGCGATTAACCATTCAAAATTTATAGGAAATTAGCGAGAGAGGTGGAAAATCGTCATCGGTCAGTACCGATTGCGATTTTCAAATGTAGTACGTTCGTGACCGCGACATAGTTGGCGAGGAATAGGGAGAAGTGCCGTTTTCTTATGTGGTGTAGGGAGATAAGGGAGCCGGAGTGTAAGAAGATAAGTGCGACCGATAGAGAGAGAGAGAGAGAGAGAGAGAGAGAGAGAGAGAGAGAGAGAGAGAGAGAGAGAGAGAGAGAGAGGGAAGTTTGTGTGGAATTACAATTATTTTACGTATATGTATTTTTTAAATAAATAAAGATTCGTTGACAATTGAAAATAAATTTCAAAATTACCGGGAAGGCAGGTTCGAACTGACAACTGATGGCAACCGATTTCTAAACAATATTACCAAGCACATTCGTAGAAAGGAAAGGCTTCTAGTATCGTGTAATGAAGCAAATAAAGAACGATGATTGCACCTTACTGAAGCGCTATTAAGTAATAAATTGCCGCGCATAATAAATGAAACATTGTCGGTTTTAAAAACATGCAAAATAGTATACGAGGTACAGGAAATTCAAATCTCCCGGATTTTTCTTGGAATTAGTTACTGATTAAGACCACCTGTGGCGTAACCCTTATCAGTTCTGGGACAAATCCGAGAAGATTTCCGCCTGTCCCAAGAGAGCGAAAAAAACCCTTCGCACGCGTGCCTCGTTATCGGTTTTTTTTCTCGCACCGGATTACGCAAAGCCGAAGGAAATCTTCGCGATTCGGTTTTTTTGTGAGTCGCCTTACTCGCCGCGAAATAGTTTCGCTAACTACGAACACATCTGCATCCGATCGCAACAAATTAATAAAATTCGGAGCCGTGACCTCCATTGGCCATGTGCGTCGAGTGCGCCTTATGCTCGACATACATAGTGTAACGCGCATCTTCTTATGTAGATAATTGCTCACGCGGTAAATTTATTATAAGTGATCCTGTATCAAATGCAATTTAGTAAAGGACATAATTTTGTGTCATCGCTGTTTCTTCATTATCACATCGGACCTGGATCCGCAGTTAGAAGGCTTCCAATAATATCACTGCGGTTACGACCATTGCGCAACATTTGGCGATCCCGCCAGGATTAGCGTGAGTAACAGTGCAGTGGACAATTTATAGACAGTTTAAACAATTTAAAAAGACAATTTATAGTCATTAAAAGGACAATTTTTTTTCGCAATTTTTAAACCGACATAGTTGGACAGAAGTGCCTTCGGGAGTGCCGATCTGTAAAATTGAATTTAAAAATTCAAAATTTGTACACGCGCATAAATTAGTGCGCGACCGCGCATTATTTATCGCTGATTAGCCATTCGCGTGGCCTCGTCTCTTGTCGGCTCTTTCCGATCCTTAGTTCGGAGCGAGCATATGCAACGTCACGGCTTTGGCGGGCGGTTCAAACTTTGGAACCGTACCGTGATCTCCATTTGGGGAAACGAGTATTACGTGCACTAGCACGCACTCTCGACGCTACGTCACCAACCGGTGACGTCAGCAAGGAGGAGGTAGCAGTAGTCGGGACTCCCTCCCCGCGCGCTTCGTTGCCTTGGCAATCACTTCGAAACGCACGAGCCGCGTGGGCTCAGCCACGCCTGATCGATGCGCGATAGGCCTCGATAACGAGTGCCCCTCCGCGCGCTCCGCTGGTCGTACCACCAAGCTTGCAGTCTCGAGACTCCCCATGCGACGATAGCACCGAGCTCGGGCGCTAGTTCGGAACGTCGCATTCGTCCGATTTGCGCAACTTTTGGCGAACTCCGTTTGGAATTGCAATTTTATTCCATAAATCTTCGAATTTCGAATAGGCACCATGCCTGATACCAGAAGTTCTGGCGAACTTTCAGATGCTTATATGGAATTTCTGCATCTAGTTAATTTGCAGAATGATGCATTCGCCACAATTCGTCGAGCTGTCAAACTACTCGACGAACCGCAGTTGCAGCTTGAGCGAGCACCCACAAGCCTGCAATTAATTCGTGATAAATTGGTGCAAATCACCACTAGGCATGAGTCCATTATGACATGAGTCCATTACGAAATGTGAATCTCATGATTATTTTATCGATTATTTTATCGGTACGTCAGAGGAGATGTTTGCAGACACATGTGCCGGACTCTCTGCAGTAATCAATCTTTCTGCACCAACGACGTCAACGTCCAATGCTGCCGCCGCTTTGCCAGCTGCAGTACACGATTGTTCCCGACGAAGGACGCAAGTACCCGTTTTAAAATTGCCGCGTTTTTCGGGAAATTTTTTGAATTGGGTAGAGTTCTGCGACCATTTTCAGGCGCTAATCGTAAACGACGATTCGTTTGACGCGTTTCAGCGGCTATATTATTTAAAATCTTGTCTTGAGGGCGAAGCCGCCGCCTTACTTAAGAACATCGCGATAACCGCTGAAAATTACGATATCGCCTGGCAAATGCTCACAGAACGCTACGAAAATAAGCGTCGCTTATTACCAATTTTACTTGATAAACTATTTTTTATAAAATCAATTGCTCGCGGGTCGATGGGTCTTCAGCCGATTTGCGGCAGTTACTTGATACGGTGCAGGAATCTATAGACGCATTAAAAAAACTCGGTCGTCCCGTAAGCGACGACATTATCGTGCACTTGATCAGTCAGCGTCTTGACAGCGATACTCGCGAGGCGTGGGAGTTCTCCCTTGAGGGTGATGATTTTGCCACATATGAGCAATTGCTCAAATTTCTTAAATTGATTGTTCGTGGCTTCCAAGCCGATTAGTAAATCACTGCGTTCATCAACACAGCATTCGCGAGCAAAATCAAATCTCACTTCTCAAGCGTCTACTCACCATGTGAACTCGAATGTTCAAGGAAAGTGCATCTTATGTGACGGTGCACATCTAACAAGTAAACCTACGGAAGTGTAAATCTCCGATTTTTCTGGAATTTGGATATGTTGTAGAACATGAAAAAATAAGAGACACGTATTTTTTTTTAGCGGCCGAAAATCATATTTAGGGGGTGAAATAGCCCCCCCAAAATTGGGGCGAAAATGGAAAAATTGCGATATCTTTAAGGTTATTGGAGCGATTTTATCGATTTTTGGCAGGAAAATGGATTTCTGTTTCAAAAATTGCGGAACATCTTGAGATTGCTGCAATTTGTATGCAATAATCCAAGTGTCTTTTTTGTCAGTGCTCTGTATGACGTCTTTAGCCAGTAATGTATCGGTAACTGTTACCGATTTTTTATGGTCCATACTGTGACGTCCAGGTTATGGAATAATAATCTTGAGATATATATATATATATATATATATATATATATATATATATATATATATAAATTTTTATTTAGGTAGCCGTGCGATCTTCTCCGGTGCGTAGCAGGAAGAGTAAGTCAAGAAAAAATTACAAGTTCAAACGTTTTACGAAGCTTAGAAGCCCGGAGATAATTATCGTATCGCGACCAATTAATTACTGACTGATTTTTCTGTCACCTCTTAAGACCTAAGTTCGTCGGATCCCCAGCGCTCGCTTAAGCAGGGTGGGGCTGAATCCCTTATTCGTCGTATTCGACACGCTTATCGAGTTATGGACTCCCACACTGCCGTCGATCATTGTTTTGCCGAACTGTCATATGAAATAAATAATCCGATTTTATTGCGGATGTTGAATGATAACACAGACCGAATAATTGTATTATATTACGGATGTCGAAACGTAATGCCGAATAAATAATCATATTTTATTACAGCAGTGTGGTTTCCTCTTTTTATATTTAAGGCGGTTGGCTCGGATTTAGATATATAAAATTATTGATAGGTGATGCCATTTCCGCCGTAGATATAATTCCTAAATTACACGCAACGTATCATTTTAAATTATAACTAATGTTGACTTAATGTTACTTATAAATTAAGAAAATAATATGTATATGCAAAAACTACAGGGGCCCTTTAGTCCTTTGGACGTAACAACTCCCCCCCTGAGAAGAGCGTTCGCAGTGATTCTTGTTTACAGAAATAAAGGATTGCGAGAACGCTCGTAAAGAAAATTTTTTTTTTTTTTTTTTTTACGTTTCGGTGTATACGCATGCACGCAACTTCAAAAAAAAACTTGTAATATTTTTAATTTGAAGGTTTTGATTACATTTATTCTTATAATCTAATACTTACAGTCTTTTAACGGATTATTTTAGTTAATGCTGCTTGATGGGAGATTCTTGATTTCTTCAGTTTTGTTCGTGCCTTCTTCGTTACGGCACTTAATGCAGCAACAAGGATATAAATATGGCTTGGTACATCTTGTAGATGGTTCGCCTGAACCGAAGTTGACATGTTGGGTCGGGATTGCGAAGGGTGGCTCGTAGTGATATCCTTCCTTAAACTTTTCGTTTGGCGTAGATGCTGGGATGTTTATGTCCTTTTCCTGCACAGTTTTACCTAATTTAGGTGCCTTGTCTTGTCCTTGAGATAGATGAATTAACAGTGTCGTTACACTGTCCCATATCGAACCGAAGAGATACAGACTCCACCCATATATAGAATGAAGTGTGTAGCCATGAATAATTGAATCCACTAAGAGTTTAAAGACGCGAATAGTCATATAGAAACCGATCACACCCGCACTGACCGTACCGAATAACGAGAATCCATTCCACAGTCTGTTCATATAAGAGTTCATGATTTCATCTATCGATTCTGGATCGATGAGTTTGACAATATTTAGCGACTTTGAATCGATCGATCTTCCTGCGGCTCCGCGCGCCAGTGTATTCAGCATCGCCGGTCTCTCCGCGGGCATCATGATCTGATCTCGAAGCTTATCAAGATCTGCTTGAGAGTAGATACCTTCAAGGGCAAGATTTCCCGGATTTCTATACGTCCAGGTGGGACGAGTATCCGGCCTAATTTCTTCCGGCGGGGTAATCATCACAAGACCTGGGCTTGTTTGGTACCATGCAGAATCGAATTTAAAGTAATTAGGCATGGCGTGTACACATTCCGTCTCTGTGGCGGATCGCACCAATATCCTTATATGTGGTTTCAGGAAATATGACGTATTTCCGTGCGTCACTGGTAATTCGACATAACATCGTTTGATCTCGCGGAATGATACACTGACGGCGACACATTTCACTAAATGTACTGCCTCGCCGGCGGCTATCGCTGTGTGTCCTTGTTCTCTAGTTATGGTAATTGCAAATTCCTCAGGAGCAATATAAACGAATGCCATGGCGTTTTTTAGTATTTGGCGCTCTAGCTCGCATTTTTTTAAGATTATGTCGCGGTATAATCCTTTCATTTGAGAACGGATGTGTCTTTCCACGTAAATAAATTTTGAATTTACGTAAGCGAATAAGTCTAAATTCTGTGTGGTGATCTGATTTACGGCAAACGGTCTTTCTGGCGTAGTGACAAATACCTTTAAACGCGGATGTTCTGTTGCTTCAAGCGAGAAACCGCAAAAACTTATCTGATGCGTGGCCATTAAGGCGAAGGTCGTCTGTTCAGTTTGCACGGCATAAATGGTGACGTTCCTAGGTGTCTCGTGGTGATATTCCGTATTAAAAATCCTTTTTCCCGGACCACGATAGAGGAGTTCGTATTTATGGAATGGACATCCTCGTTCTTGACGGTATTCCCAGTAGGTGCTGGACCCGTCAATATCATAGCAGTAGCCATTCGTGGCGGGACATTTGACTCCTGTACGTAAGATTACGTGTCCCTCGTCCGGCCTATGTGCTGCTTGATAATTGGCCAAGGTAATTTTCACAATTGCATTGACGATGACGTTAGACCAAGATCCAAATTGGTCACTGTAGGCTACTCCATGACATGACCCGTCTGCGCCCACCGTTCCAGCGAGAGTGACACTTCTCGTGGTCGTTTGATTAGGTAGCAGGTCACTAAATACATTGTGCAAGAGGCTGGTCGTTCCGATAACTTGCATTTCCTTACACTGGGACATTCCCATGGGTAAAAGGTATACCTGACGGCCATTCAGCACTTCCTATGTGTGGGAATGCATTCCACAGTACTTAATTGTTCTGTCTATTTCCACACGACACTGTATAACCGCGACTTGTTGAAGTTCCGCCGACTGCAGAAGTTCAAGGTAAACGTTTTCTTCCTTCGGATTGTCTATCGGTAAGTCACATTTCCCGATCTCTAAAAGAGAAAATGTTGTTAGGTTGTGGTTCGGTGCACCGCAGTCAAACCCGAGTAGAGCCGTGGCTGGCGCGAGGTAAAAGAGCAGCAACGGCAAATTCCGCATGATGTCCTCTTTCTTCTTCCTGCGGAACAGTAATAAGGCAGCTTACGTGTGCATTACGACATATAATCTTAATAGCTAATTTTATACATAATCCTTAATTCTAAGTTTCGTAACTCGTTAACTCGACATTATTCGTCTATACATATTGTTATGACTAATTGTTAAATTAATTACATAAGCCCATGACTAATAATCATCATCGCTTTCGTCTCTGTTTTGTAGTTTGGAGATTCTAAGACGGTTCGTATGTACTAGCTTAGTCTTGCCGTTTGATAATAGTATTTCAACGTTATGCGGCAGAACAATTTTTACTACTTTATACGGGCCCTCGTACTGGGCTTCGAATTTGCCCGTTTTTGGTCTTAGCAGAAAGCAAGAATCCCCGAGAGAGAAATTGCAAGGATTAATTTTGCGATCATAATAATCTTTAGAGCGGATTTTGGAGTTGATCAAATTTTTGCGAGCGATCGACGCGACTGTGTTTAAGCGTTCTATTAAGTTCCTTAGGTATTCGTAATACGTTTCATCGAGATGCTCCTCCTTAAGCTTGACGACTGAAGGGAGGCGGGCTGGTTTACCAAAAACAAGTTCGTATGGTGTAAACCGCGTCCCTTCGTGCATTGAGGTGTTATAAGCAAAAGACGCTAAAAACAACCATCTGTCCCACTCCTCAATACCGTTTACGTATTGTTTGATAAATTCATTTAGAACGTGGTGCGAGCGTTCCACGCTCCCGTTAGACTGAGGATGGTACGCGGTTGTTTTACACGTCTGGATTTTTAGTATCTTTGCAATTCCTTTCATCAACTTACTAATGAAATTCTGTCCTTGGTCTGTGAGTACCGTGCGGGGTGCTCCAAATAAACAAATAAAATTATTAATTAATGCGTGTGCAATTTCTTGAGACGTCGCGTCCTTGAGCGGGACCGCCAGTGAGAATTTCGTTAGTAGGCATTGTAGGGTGAGTATATATTTATTCCCTAATTTGGTAACGGAATGCGGGCCGGTCATATCCATTCCAAGTTTATCGAAGGCGCTGCCGGGGGTGTCCGTAAGCACCATCGGCTGCTTCGTTTTTACTCTTACCAGTTTCTTATATTGACAACCCTTGCACCTTTATATGTATGACTGGATCTCTTTCTTGAGATTCGGCCACACGAAATGACTACGTATTTTCGCATAAGTTTTTGTCACGCCTTTATGACCGTGTATGGGGTTATCGTGAAACTCCTTAATGATTTGCTCTCGTTCCATCGGATCGGTCGGACGACTTACCAATCCTTGGCACAATAGTATTTTTGTTTGGGAGTCGTTAAATCTTTCTCTTATCAGATTTTCTACGCTAGACCAGGACAGATCACATAACCGCTCTGGCTTAGCGTACCTTATAGTTTTTATGTTCAGTTCTAGTGTGATGTCATAGAGGCTATCTATAGCATCTTTGACATCCTCCAAGGTTTCTAAATCGTTTTTATTGGCCTTGATGGCTAGAGCTAGCAGTTGTTTTCCATTTGGAAGAGGGAAAGGCCGGGCCTTGCCTACTTCCATTCGTTCCGTGAATGGGGATTGTTGATTTTGTTCGCGAAGGGTGTTCCCAGTTTTATCGAGAGGAATTCCGCGCGATGTACAAAAGTACATATAGTTTTCTGAAACAAGATCAAAAGGGTCTCTGATCGTGGTGACATTCCGATTTTCCCATCTTCTCGTGATTTTATTTTGTGTATGCCCTATGTCTTTAGGGAATAACACTGGACTTGAGTGGTCTGCGTCTTCGTCGGAAGAATCATCTGATACCGTGCTGTCGTCACTATTGTCCGTATCCTCTACGTCACGTGGAATTGAGACCTTATTGCTACAAAGCGTGATCGCGGGCGGATTTTTCGGCATTGCTGGGGGTGACCTGATAGGAACGTCCTCGAGCGCTTCAGTATTACCTACAGGGACTCCGATTTGGGTGGGCTCATCCTCCCAGTCGTAAAATTCGCTTCGGTGTAGCGAAGTTCGCGAGTCTATATTGTCTAGCCAATCGTCGGGAAATTCGTCTTCGAGTTCGGCAACTCTTTCGTCTTCTAGTTTTCGTACCTTTTGATCCGAAGCCGCTATGCTCGGGTCGGCCAATAAGGCCGCTGTACGCGCCCCTGCGCGGGTGGTTACTACGTTTATGCCACACGATCCTTTTGATTCGGGGGTTTCGATGTGTTCCGGGGGGTTTCGCGATAATGCGTCCACGTTCGCGTTCTTGGAACCGGGTACGTACTGTGGTTCAAACTCATATTCGGATAACTTTAGGCCCCAACGGGCGAGACGACTTCCAGGGTCCTTCATGCTTTTTAACCATATTAGTGGTTTATGATCGGTAAGCAAGTGAAATTTACGTCCGTAAATGTATTGTCTAAAATGTCGCACGCAGTATACGATGGCAAGTAGTTCTTTCTCTATTGTACTATAATTTAATTCCGCCGGAGTCATAGTGCGTGACGCATACGCTATGGGTAGGTCCTTACCCGGGTTTCCTTGGCTAAGGACGCCGCCAACTGCGTATCCTGATGCGTCGGTGTTGATGTTAAAGGGTTTCGAGAAGTCGGGATATTGCAGGATCGGTTCCTTGCAAATCTCATCTCGTAGATATTCGAAAGCTTGTTGTTGTTTTTCGTTCCATTTAAATAAAGTTTCCTTCTTCAGGAGCTGCGTTAAAGGCCGGGCATGTTTCGCGAAATTTGAAATAAACCGACGGTAGTACCCCACGAGTCCGAGAAATTGTCTTATAGTTTTTTCATTTTTTGGCACGGGAAAGCTTTTTACACATTCGACTTTTCTTGGGTCAGGGCGAACGCCGTTTTCTGAAATGATATGACCCAGGTAAGCGACCTCTCGGCGAAGAAATTCGCATTTATCAGGTTGAAGTCTGAGATTAGCTTCCCTAAGGCGATCGCATAATAGGTTAAATTTATCTTCGTGTTCGTTTAAAGTGCGAGCGTAGATGACAATGTCATCAAGGTATACAAATAGTTCTAATCCCTGTAATCCCATAAGCACGCGATCCATCAATCTCTGGAAGGTCGCGGGGGCGTTTTTGAGCCCGAACGGCATACGCGTAAACTGGTAGTGGCCGTAAGGGGTCGAAAAAGCTGTCTTCTGGGCATCTTCGGAGCGCATCCCTATTTGGTGGAACGCCGCCGCGAGGTCCAACACAGTGAAATACCTAGCGTTACCCAACTGATCCAAGATATCACTGATATTAGGCAGAGGGTACGCATGTCCCACCGTTTTTTCATTCAGAGCTCGGTAGTCAATAACTAACCTCCATCGCTTATTTCCCGCGCTATCGGCCTTTTTGGGCACGATCCATAGGGGCGAGCTATATGGAGAATCCGAAGAGATTATTATACCTTGTTCTAACTGGGAATCTATTTGCCGTCTGATTTCGTCGCGCTGAGCGGGTGGTAACCTATGCTGTTTCACATGTATAGGTAAGTCGTCCGTCGTTACTATACGATGGGTCGCGACGCTGGTAACGCCTAGGACTTCGGTCGGCAGGTGGAAACAATCCGCATTTATTTGAATTAAACTATCGACAGACGCTCTTTCTTCCGGGTTTAGATCGGTTAATCGCAATAATTCCGCCACAGCTTGCGCGCGATCCGTATGCTCGACGCGGTTTGTCATTATTTGTTCTTCCGGGATAGTATCGCATTCGATTAATGTAATCTCGGGGATTTTCAGATTCACGTGACTGTGTGAGCAATTAATTATGCATCCGTAGACAATACCATTGTGATTTGCCATCATCGCTTCGCCGGCAAGGATATCGGGGTTAGAAAAATCTATTCTTTCGATATATCCTTCCTTCAGCTCAGAATTTTGGATATTCATAGGGACTATACATCGAGATCGTGGTGGGAGTGTTACGAACATTGGGGCTTTGGTAGTAATATATGAGAATTCATGTGTACCCCATTTTACTGTGTTTGTTGAATAATCAATTACTGCTTCATTTCGTTTTTGTTCTTTGGAAGATATTATTCCGTCGTATGTTAGTTTTATTCTTTCGTCTACGACATGAAACTCCATTTTACTACCTGCGATTGTTAAATAAGTGGTACCTAGTGTGGATATTCCCCCGTTGGTACTTATCCCGCTAAGGCTTACTATTTTATCAGATTTCATTAGCACTCCGTCCCTCAAACGATCTCCGCGAATTAAGCTGACGTCTGCTCCCGTGTCTACTAGAAGATTCACGGATTGCTGTAACTCGGGTATCTCAGAAAAGTAAATAGCAGGTGTTTTGTGCAATAGTTTCTTTACAACGTTTGTTTGAAAAATTGTCTCCGGATGGGGCGCGGGGCTAGGGTCGCAACCGATCGATTCCGTTTCCGTGGGGTTAATTAACGTTTCGTCGACTTCGGGCGTGCTCCGGGTGGGAGGTTCTACGATGTGCATTTTTCTTAAAGTTTCGTTAATCGCGTTCATCAATGTTTCGTGGTGGTCTTTTGATCCTGTCGGTTCTAAGTCTCGGGATTCTGTAATGGATCCTATTGTTGTTGGTCGTAAATTGTCTGATCCTCGTTGATCGCGGGTTGTGTTTCTGGGTAATAAGGGTATCTCACGAGGTGGCTGATATTGTGGCTTGATTGTTGGCCGTCGGGGTTCTGGGTGGCCGACGGCCGCATAGCGTTTCCCGAATTTTGAATATTATTTCCTCTTGCGTTTTTCTTGCGGTTCGCGCGATTTAATCTAGTATAACAGGCCTCTTCTGTGTGCCCTAATTTTTGGCAGTACGTACATCTTATGGTATTATCGCGGTCATTTTCGCGGGGTCTGTCGTCCCGATAACTCTGACGAGGCGGGGCATTGTCATCGAAATTCCGACCGTTACTACGGTAATTAGCATTTGAATTATTACTATGACTCCCGTCTGAATAATTTCTATCTGGATATCGATTTTCGTTGGGGTAGCCACGATTTTGGTCCTGATAATTGTTGCGAAAACTATTGCGATTATCATTACGTGTTTGATAATTATTACCTCTATTGTCCTTGTCTCTAGCACCGATTCGGTCATTGTACGGCGATCGCGAAAAGGTAACCGTACGTTGCGCATCTTGCCCGTTCGTGTTTTTATCGCGGTATCGCTTATCATTCTCCAGTACGTGTGACCCTTCCATGGCTAAGCTAAATGCCCGCGTGATTGTTTCCGGCTTATTCATTTCTAACCGCAATTGTAGGTGCCACGGTAGGCCATTGATAAAATTCTTTATGGTTGACTCTTCGATAGCCATAGTTCTTCGCGCGGAGGGAGGGCCCGCGGGAGACCTTTCTTCTAGGGTCATAATGATGTCATGTAGTTCGCTTACTCTCCCTATGTAGTTTAATACGGATTCGCCTGGTTTTAAAGCTATTCGCGACATTTCTCCGTAATAAAATCCAATGTTCTTACGGGGCGCGAAGACGTCCATCACGCGATCTATTAATCCATCGACTGTCTGTACGTCGCAACGTAAAAAGGCAGATTTCGCGTCTCCCGTCAGTTTCGTCATTATAATTAACCGTACAACACTAACTTCGAGGTTTATTGGCGCTAAATCGCGGGCTAAACGGCATGCTTCTGCGAATACCGTGGGACTAGGCCGAATCCCGTCGAATACTGGGATCTCGTGTACGTACTCGCGTGCTTTACCGAGATCTAGACGTGGTAATGGTTGACGCGGAAATTCATACCGTCGCGATATTTCGTCATTATGTTCCGCCGCTCGACTATGATTTTGTATTATGGACTCCTCTTTGTTAAGATCTCGTGAATTTGTTTCATTTGAATCATCACGAGATGAATTCTGCATGAAAAAATCGCGGTTTTCCGGACTTTCGCCGTAAGCGTTTTCCGTTCCCGTCTTCGTTTGATTTACACGGGGTATCGCGCCTCGACTCCGCTGAGTCTCATTTAATTGTCTTTGCTGTCGATCTAGCGTTTCTTTTTGTTTATCTAGTTCCGCAATTCTCACCGCGTAATCGTTTTTTAGTTTCTCGGCTTCGCGAGTGACCTTTTCACGTTCACGTTGTTCAAGTAATATACGATTTTCGGCGTCCTCGGCGCGTAGGCGCTGTTCGGTCAATTTCGCTGTCAATTGTTCCATTTCTCCGGAATTTGCCGAAGTATTAATCATACTGCGTGTTGCTACCCCCTTACGATTTATGTTTATTTGGGAGTATGGCGGTGTTCGGTTCAATCCCATACACTTAAGATTCGGATTAACTCTTACACGTCGTTACTGTGGCTACTTTTATTCGCCCCCTTTTGCAATCACGAGACTCGCTTTCAGACGCGATGCTAAGCACTATTTGAAATTTATTCAATTTTCGCGATTTTCTTTTATTTTTCACGACTTACGCGTCGTTACTAATGCTCAGCTTTGTTCGCATTTTTCGTATTAACGCGAATCACTTTCGTACGCGACAATAAGCACTGTTTTAAATTTATTCACTTTTCGCGATTTTCTTTTAATTTTCACAACTTACGCGTTGTTACTGATGCTACGCTTTGTTTGCTTTTTCCGTATTAACGCGAAACACTTTCGTACGCGACGGTAAGCACTGTTTGAAATTTATTCACTTTTCGCGATTTTCTTTTTGTTTTCACAACTTACGCGTTGTTACTGATGCTACGCTTTGTTTGCTTATTCCGTATTAACGCGAATCACTTTCGTACGCGACGGTAAGCACTGTTTGAAATTTATTCACTTTTCGCGATTTTCTTTTTATTTTTCACGACTTACGCGTCTTTACTGATGCTACGCTTTGTTCGCATTTTTTTTTTGTATTAACACGAATCACTTTCGTACGCGACGGTAAGCACTGTTTGAAATTTATTCACTTTTCGCGATTTTCTTTTATTTTTATTTTATTTTTATTTTATTATTTAAAATTGTTTTGCTGCCACTAGTCTCTTTAACCACCAAGAGACAAGGGAGTTTAAATTCTGATTTTTACACGATTATTATTTTTGGTTGATATTGTAATATAAAATATTCAAAAAGAAGATATTTACAATAATTTAAAACATGTACTCGATTTTGAATTCGTTTTGACCAGTAAACTGTTAGAAAATGTTTGGAACATGATATAACTGTTAATTTATTTTGCACTGTGTAATATATGAAGAGAAAATATTTAAAATGATTTTAAATTAAAATTGATTATACTTACTTTTCGTATCCCACCGCTATTCCACCAATTTGTGACGTCCAGGTAATGGAATAATAATCTTGAGATATATATATATATATATATATATATATATATATATATATATATATATATATATATATATATATATAATTTTTTATTTAGCTAGCCGTGCGATCTTCTCCGGTGCGTAGCGGGAAGAGTAAGTCAAGAAAAAATTACAAGTTCAAACGTTTTACGAAGCTTAGAAGCCCGGAGATAATTATCGTATTGCGACCAATTAATTACTGACTGATTTTTCTGTCACCTCTTAAGACCTAAGTTTGTCGGATCCCCCGCGCTCGCTTACGCAGGGTGGGGCTGAATCCCTTATTCGTCGGATTCGACACGCTTATCGAGTTATGGACTCCCACACTGCCGTTGATCATTGTTTTGCCGAACTGTCATATGAAATAAATAATCCGATTTTATTGCGGATGTTGAATGATAACACAGACCGAATAATTGTATTATATTACGGATGTCGAAACGTAATGCCGAATAAATAATCATATTTTATTACAGCAGTGTGGTTTCCTCTTTTTATATTTAAGGCGGTTGGCTCGGATTTAGATATATAAAATTATTGATAGGTGATGCCATTTGCGCCGTAGATATAATTCCTAAATTACACGCAACGTATCATTTTAAATTATAACTAATGTTGACTTAATGTTACTTATAAATTAAGAAAATAATATGTATATGCAAAAACTACCGGGGCCCTTTAGTCCTTTGGACGTAACAATACCCTCTAAAATTTCTTGCAGTGAAAACCACTTCATAGAAGTGATTTTCACTTCAAAACAGTGACAATTGGATCACCCTCAAATTCTCACTTTTTTGAAATGAAAATCACTTCTATGAAGTGGTTTTCACTGCAAGAAATTTTAGAGGGTACTGAATTTGGGTACGCGCGCGTGTGTATCGTTTGAAAAGATCATATCACTTATGGCATATGTGATAATCGTTAAAAAAATGTAGTATGCACAAGACCTTGGTGCACGAAGCACATCTTATTATTGCTGACAAAGTGCAGGAATCACAAGATGTTCCGCAATTTTTAAAACAGAATTCAACGGGATTATCAAATTCCGACGGTTTTTCTTTTATATACCCACTTTTATACCACGAGTACTTAATAAGATTTTGGAATCGAGAAGAAGAAAACTGATTGTGGATCAATGACTGCAGTTTAATGACATTATTTCGATGATGCAAATTTATATCGAAGTTGTTTAAAATTACGTTATCAGAAAAATACCTAATGAAATTCTTCCAGGGGCGAAAGAAATACATGTCTAGAGGTTGAATCATTCCCGTTGTACCAGCAGGAATGGTCTTGATTACAACTGATTTTCCAGACGTTGATAATGCATTGAGCATTTGTGAATTCTGTCCACTCCAAGAATCTAACAATAGTACACTTTCGTCGTTAGTCGACGGTAAAAAAACATCCTTAAACCATTCTTGGACAAGATTTGTTGTTAATTTGCCTGATTTAGATGCCAGTACATGGACATTTTCAGACGTGAACAAACTGTTTTTTATTCTCGGGCCGAATTCACCATTTTTTTCTTGCAATACGATTAACAACGGAGATAATAAACGACCATCAGCAGAAATCAGAGGTTGAATCGTATAACTGTGAGTCATCGAATTTAGTGATTGTGCCAATGTTTCAATTTTTTGTTCCCCTTTAAATGCTAGCGTGCGCCCAGTATGCATCTCTAAATTAAACCCCGACTGATCAGTATTAAATACATTACAGTCTCCTGCTTCTGAAATCAGTGTGCTTACATCTTCAACGAATTCCGCAGCTTGTTGTTTAAGTATATCTTGATCACGTACAGATTTTTTAGTTATAAATTTATTTATTTTTCTTGATACAATCTTGTACTTTATTTTAAAAGCGTTAAGCCATTTTGATGATGCTGTGAATAAATCAGAAGAAAGCGAAACGTCATCTCGTGCTTTTAAAGCCAATCTACGAATATCGACGTCGTGAATTGTTATTGACTTTTCAACCGCTTCTTGAAATTGAGATATAACATATTCTGAATATTTCCATAATTTCTCATACCTGGTTCCATCGTTTTCAAGTTGGGCTTCTCAACGGTATAGTTCGCTCTTGTGTTTTAATCGCTTAAATTTATTTTGAACGGCTTCAAATTTCAATTTTCTTTTTTTTCCTGATTTCCAATATTCAATGGTCTTTCGTTTGTACTCATTATCAACTTCACAGACTTTGGAGGAAGAATCTAACTGCAAATCAGAAGTCTTATCCTCAAAATATGAAAAGTCGTCATCTTCGATTAAATGAAACTCTTGAATATCATTTGGATCTTCAAAAATTAATGTTTCGTGGGTTTCTACAAAAACATCATCATTTATTGCGTCTTTTATTAGAGTTTCTAATTCACAACTAAAAGTTCTTTCATCGTCGTTTACAGCAGATTCAACATCATACAGCGGTTTATCAAACGCTTCTTGCAGAAGCCGTACAATATTTTTTGGATTCATAGCTGACTATGATACCGAACAGCGGAGAATTTCCTATCAATGATCCCGCGCTATTGCAGTTCGTGGTCTTCCAGTATTCGGCTGTGCTGAGGCTACACAAGTAAATACGACGTGCCCGTCTTATGTGATTACCCTTTGCGCTATCGTCTACGTCTTGTTGTTATTTAGCTTTCTTTATTAGGAAAGTCGTTTCTGAATTCTTCTTTTTTGATGCGTGTCTTTATGTTATAACCCAACCATTAACAGTTTTGATCTACTATTTATTATCACATTTATTTAAGTATTTTCTAGAATAACATAAAATATAATTTTAAAAAATATTTTATAATATTGTTGATTTAGTTTAAAGATAAGCGTAACAAAACAAAATAAAAGACTAATAATGAAAATAATGTACAAATTCAGAATTAAAAGAACTTAAAATTCAATCTTGGAATATAAAATCCCAAACTCAAAGATCAAAATTTCTAAAGTACAAAATTTAATATTCAAAATATAATTCGTCATAGTCAATATTTAAAATGCGAAATTTAGAATTCTTAATTTAAAAGAAAACTCTCAATCAAAAATTCAAAACTTAAAATTCAAATGCAACATTCAAAATTCAATGATCAAAATCCAAAGTAAAATAAAGACCCCCGATATAATCGGGTCATAATGCCACCAGATATCGGAATTATATTTTGTCTCGTATATTTATATTGGGATAATCACATTTTGAATGTTGGATTTTCAATTTTAGACTAGGACTTTGTATTTTGAATTTAGAGTTTCGAATTACGAACTGTGATTAAGAATTAATGTTTTCAATTACCTGCATATGATAAATATAAAAAACAGGAACCCGGAACGAAAAAGAACGAATTAAGACTATACTAAAAATGCATGGGAAAACGAAATAAGACCGAAATATTTTGTTCCGTACTCCTATGTTAACAATGTATAAGCGTAATAACGTTCCGGGTCCCTGGTAAAAAAAGAAGTTTCCCTTAAGTAACGTTTCTCCTCATATTTTAACATGATTTGCTTCGATCGGATGAAAACTGATTTTTACATAATAAAATTAGTCATTTTGGGGGCAGTTTACCCCCTAATCCCCCCCCCCCCAAGATGTTCGTCTTCTACCGAAAGAGATTTTCCTACCAATTTCATCGTTAAAATCGCTTCATTAGCTTTAAAGATATCGAAAGTTTTCCATTTTCGCCCTAATTTGGGGGAGGAGGGGGTGTTTCCCCAACTAAATGTATTTCTGCCGCTAAAGAAATACGTCTTTCTTAAGTAGCCTTGCACCTCATGTTTTAGTAGGATTTGCTGCGATCAGATCAAAATTGATTTTTTGCAAAATAAAATTATTCCTTTTGGGGGTAGTTTACCCTCTAATTTTCATTCCCCTTCCAAGATGCTTAGGTCGATATTCGTCTTCTACCGAAAGAGAATTTCTTACCAAATATTGTTAAAATCGCTTCATTAGCCTTAAAGATATCGCAATTTTTCCATTTTCGCCCCAATTTCGGGGGGGGGGGGCTGTCTAACCCCCTGAATATGTTTTTCTGCCGCTAAAAAAAAAGACGTGTTTCTTAAGTAACCTTTCTCCTCGTGTTTTAATAGGATTTTCTTCGATCGTATTGAAACTGATTTTTTTAATAATAAAATTTTTCATTTTGGGGGTAGTTTACCCCCTAATTTTCATCCCCCTCCAAGATGTTTAGGCCGATATTCGTCTTCTACCGAAAGAGATTTTCCTGCCAAAAATCGATAAAATCGCTCCAATAACCTTAAAGATATCGCAATTTTTCCATTTTCGCCCCAATTTGGGGGGGGGGGGCTGTTTCACCCCCTAAATATGTTTTTCCGCCGCTAAAAAAAAATACGTGTCTCTTATTTTTTCATGTTCTACAACATATCCAAATTGCAGAAAAATCGGAGATTTACACTTCCGTAGGTTTACTTGTAAGTTATAAATGCGGTAAATTTAATGCTAAGACAGTATCCCAACGCTAGGATTTAGTAAAAAACCATGCTCTCTGCGCTGTCTATCGTCGTTTCATAGGATAGAAACATGTAAAAGTGAGAGCACATGCTCGCATTGCAAACGACGACATCACTCACTTTTACATTCTCATGGTGACAGATCGACTAATACCAGTGCAGCGGAAAGATCAAGGGTTGAAATTTCAGAAGCTGATGCAAATTTAGTTCAGTCGCATCTGAGCGTACCTCAATTGCCAGCTCATATAATTCTTTCCACGGCGTGGGTGTTAGTCACCGCTGCTTCACAGAGGGTTGTAAAGCTCCGAGCCTTACTTGACCATGGATCTACGCATTCCTTTATATCGCGTACCGCCGCAAACGAACTTCGCACGAAGACGTATTCAATATCTCTGCAAATATGTGGAATAGGGCAAAATAAGCTTTCGGGCATTAGCCAGGCCGTGCCAATTTCAGTCAGCTCGACCGATAATAAGGAAGTCGCCTTAAACGCTGGGGCTCTTATTATCGATCGATTGACTTCTTACGTGCCGAAGTTCCGGTTTCCGCTGGCTCATTGGCCTCATCTCAATGGCCTTAAATAGGTCGGCGTGATGGTCGTGCGGGCTAAGGCGTCAGTCTTAGTCCACTCGAACTGAACGTCGCGAAGGTCCCGAGTTCGAATCCCCGTCCTGCAATTTTCTCTGCTTATGTCCAGTGTGGAATAACCGGGGAACTTTGCTGGGCGAAGGTACGAATTTGGGACCGCTGCCGACCCCCGTCGGCAGTTATCGGTACCGTCAGCGTCTTATCCGCGGTCGGTACGTCGTGGGTCTTATCTCGGACAAAGAGGGGATAAGCCCCGCGTCGTACTCGCTAAGGCACAGACCGCCGAATCTGCTGGTGGTACCGATATTAGGGTAGGGGGGACTGGCTCTGGGTGGGTGTTGTGTGTGCCTATAGTTCTGTCTTGTACTGTCTGTCTCTGTCCTGTACCTCTCCACCCGAGAGCCGACCCGCAAATAGACATATTCGTCATTAACGCGGGGGAAAATTTCCTGTCCTTTGTCCTTTGTCCTTGTCCTTGTCCAATGGCCTTAAATTCGCGGATGGAGATCCTACGGGTGGTGTGCCAATTCATATGATAATTGGCGCCGATGTTTACGCGTACGCGCTTCGCGACGGACTTATTCGCGGACAACGCGACGAACCGGTTGGGCTAAACACCATCTTTGGGTGGGTGCATTCGGGTTCCAGCAACACCCCGATCGACCCTCCTGAGATGCCCTTTATACATGTGCATCATATGCGCACTCAGGATGATGACCTCAACTTATCCCTTACGCGTTTTTGGGAAGTTGAGGAGATAAATTCTGGCCATCCTGTTTCCGAAGACGACGCACTTTGTGAACGTCATTTTAAGGAGACGCATTCGCATATGATCACTGGTCAATATGTCGTTCGTCTCCCGCTTCGCGACGCGCCGTCATCCGCTCTCGGCGATATATACCGACGCGCCGTGCAATACCTATACTCCATCGAGAGACTCCTCTCTAATAGGCCAGAGGAACGAATCGCATATGAACGCTTTATGAGTGATTACGAATCACTCGGTCATATGCGGGTTGCGACCTCTAGACCAGATGCCGCGCCAGTAGTTTTTTTCCCTCATCATCCGGTCTTGAAGATTTCGAGCACGACCACAAAAACTCGTGTCGTTTTAAACGCGTCCGCGCTTTCAACGACCAATAAGTCTCTAAACGACTTACAATGTACCGGTCCCAAGCTGCAAGCTGATCGGTCGCTTCTACATCTTCAATGGCGTACATACAAATTCGTGTACTCAGCCGATATAGAGAAGATGTACCGGCAGATTTTAGTCGATCCCCGGGACATCGACCTGCAACGTATTTTGTGGCGACGTAATCCAGCTGAGCCTATATCGGAATACCAGCTTCTGACCGTCACTTACGGCACGGCAATTGCGCCATTCCTGGCATTGCGTATTCTGCAGCAATTAGTCACGGACGAGGGCGACACCTTCCCTCTCGGTAAGGATGTCATGCAGTCACATATGTTTGTGGACGACGCTCTGTTTGGAGCAGACTCAATAGAGGACGCTATTGCTACTCGCAACCAAACCACTGCGCTGCTCAATGCAGACCATTTTACGTTGCGTAAATGGTCTAGCAATTCCACCGCTCTGCTCGCAGATATTGACCCTTCCAATCGCGGTCTATCATCTTTTGAGTATCGTCTGGCGACCCTCCACCGATTCCTATGGCTTCACGCTGAACCCTTCTCCTCCAACACATATAACGAAGCGTATGGTTTTGTCCCAAATCGCGCGCATCTTCGATCCACTCGGGTCACTGTCGCCAGTGGTAATTATCGCCAAGCATTTAATGCAGCTCTTGTGGACATGCAAACGCCATGGGAATCGCCGCTACCCGTAACCATGCTCTCTGTATGGGACTCATTTTACAACAACCTTCCGTCACTTGAAGTAGTCTCAATTCCGCGCTGGCTTGGCACGTCATCGTCAAGTCAGTTTGACCTTCAAGGTTTGTCCGATGCTTCCAAGAAAGCGTACGCCGCGCCATTGTACGTTCGGACCGAACTTCCATTAGGCGAGGTTAAGGTCCACTTATTGACGGCAAAAACTCGAATTGCTCCGCTTAAGCAATTGTCGATTCCGCGCCTAGAGCTATGTGAGGCTCTACTATTAGCTCGCCTCGTTCATCAAGTCCGGACTATTCCGGCATTTGCGCAATGTTCCGTCGCAATGTAGGACAGATGCAACCATTGTGTTGGCTTGGCTTGACGGCCAATCTAGTGAATGGAAGACATTCATCGCTAATCGTGTTGCCGAAATGCACACATTAATCCCCGATATTTCGTGGCGCCACGTTCTGAGTGCTATAACCCTGCAGACTTAGCGTCTCGAGGCATCTCGGCATCAGACCTTCCTTCGTCGGACTTGTGGTGGCGTGGACCTCTGTGGCTTTCAGCCGATTCATCCAGTTGGCCTTCCTTAAGACCAAATTTGAGCGATGATGCACCTCTCGAGAGGCGGTCCAACATCCACCATGCGAACATAAAGGTGGACAGCGCACAGAAAATATTCGATAAATTTTCGAACTGGTCGCGTATGTGCCGCGTACTCGCATACTGTTGGTGCTTATCCCCTCGTTGGAAAGTCAACATGAGTCACGCGTCACTGAATTGTTCGGGTGAAGAATCGAGTTTTTTCTCTGCTGCAAGTAACCGCGTTTGCTCAAGAAGTCACGATACTCAGCGATAATCCGCCTAATGAGGATGGATCGCATTGTCTCCAGTGCAACCAATCGCTCCACAAGAGCAGCCCTCTGCGCCGTTTAAATCCCTTTTTAGACGCGAAAGGCTTGTTACGAGTTGAGGCCGCTTGTCACTGTCAAACTTGACGTACAACGCGAAGTTTCCCGTCATTTTTCCTCGCGACAACATTCCAAGGTGCCGACAAGGAACTGCGCGCCGCGTATCAAGCCGCCATTCAGTCGGATAAATTACGTGCTCGCGTAGTGGACGATCAAGTGGAGTGGAGCTTCATTCCACCTTCCGCACCTCACTTCGGTGGGCTGTGGGAGGCTGGGGTGCGCTTCGTGAAACGACATTTTAAGCGCGTGCTTGAGCCACACACGCCGACGTATGAGGAGCTAACTACCCTCTTGTGTCGCGTCGAGGAGTGCATGAATTCGCGGCCGCTTGCTCCTCTGCGCGAAGACACTGAAAGCTTGAACACCTTAACACCTGCACATTTCCTTGTCGGCGGTCCATTGATGTCGGAACCCGCTCGACTCACTGCCGATTTTTCTATTACTCGCTTCTCGCGCTAGACACTGTATCGGCAACTGTTGGATGACTTTTGGACGTCTTGGTCCCGCGACTATGTCACGTCATGCTAGCATCGTTCTAAATGGTTTCACGCTTCGACCCCAATCGCTGTCGGTCAGATTGTCCTACTGCGGAACGACAATCTGCCACCGGCCAAATGGTACTTGGCCCGTATCATCGAGTGTTTTCCTGGCCACGATGGCCTAATCCGTGTCGTGAAAATACGGACGGCCACGTCTAGTTACATTCGCCCGATCACTAAGTTAGCGATGTTACCAATCATCATCGAAGGTGACATGTCACCCAGTCTTTCGCGTTAGTATTAAGATTCTTAGTCAAATAAGTCTTCATGTAATCAGCATAATTGTAAATTTAGTGTTAAGTCTTTTGCGGTATCGATACCGCAAGGAGGGCGGTATGTTGCGCTATGCCGATCATCGCGACGACTATCGCTCCAAATTCGACATCGCGGTGCCATCTATGCTCGAGCGCCGGCGGCCTGTTTCCCTTCTTTTACTGCGCATTTATCGACGCCCTATACGAAGTATAGGAAATTCAAATCTCGCGGATATTTTTTGGAATTAGTTACTGATTAAGACCACCTGTGGAGTAACCCTTATCAGTTCCTGGAAAAATCCGAGATTTCCGCCTGTCCCATAAGAGCGAAAAAACCCTTCGCACGCGTGCCCCGCTAACGGGTTTTTTTTCTCGCACCGGATTACGCAAAGTCGAACGAAATCTTCGCAAACACATCTGCATCCGATCGCAACAAATTAATAAAATTCGGAGCCGTGACCTCCATTGGCCATGTGCGTCGAGTGCGCCTTATGCTCGACATACATAGTGTAACGCGCATCTTCTTATGTAGATAATTTCTCACGCGGTAAATTTATTATAAATGATCCTGTATCAAATGCAATTTAATAAAGGAGATAATTTTGTGTCATCAAAGTTCCGCTGTTTCTTCATTATCACGTCGGACCTGGATCCGCAACTAGAAGTCTTCAACCAATATCACTGCGGTTACGACCATAGCGCAACAGAATTACTAATTTTGGTAAAAACAGAAATGGTAAAAATCTTACTAGAAATACGTAAATCATGAATGGCTTCTGAATATGAAAAAAAAATCACGCGTGACAAGGAATATTTAAAATACAATTCACAATCAATAATCACTTATGAATTTAATAAAGATAAATCACAATAAAAATAAATTATAAATTCAGTGGAAATAATCACAATTGAAAATGAATTGGGAATTCAAGTAAAAATAGTCATAATGAAAAATTCATTATAAATTCTAGTCAAAAATAATCTTAATTAAAAATGAATGATGAATTCAAGTAAGAATAATCATAATCAAAAATGAATTATTAATCGAAATTAAAAAAATCGAAAGTCACGAAATGATTACAAATTTAAAATGAATATTCAAGAAATTATCTGTATAACAGTATTATCTGTATAGTGTCGCCAATCATGGGGGCTAGATGACACCCTGCGTAATGTTTCATGATTTTATCTGAAATATTTTAACGTTTTTATCCATAGATGAGCATGGTTTGACTAGTAATACAGAAATTCAAAAACTATTCATGGATCCGGAATATTGAAAAAAAAGAATATACAGGGCAAGGAATATTCAAAATACAATTCAAAATCAATAATGAATTATGAATTTAAAGACTTTAATTCAGAATTTATTTTTCACGACGATTTTTTATTATGACTATCTCTTACTTGAATTCATAATTCATTTTTCATTTTGACTATTTTTACATGAATTCATGATTCATGTGTATTGTAATTTGTCTTTTTAAAATTCATAAGGCATTACTGATTAGGAATTGTATTTTGAACGTTCCTTATCATGCGAGATTTGTGCCTACTATTTTTTTAACTTTTCAAATCATTCATAATTTTGAACATCTGATTTGAGTGTTCACAGAATTATTACTGGATACATATCCTTTTACTTTATTTAAAGAGAAACATTCAATGGCGTATGACATTTTAGTTTGAAGAAGAATGCTCCAATGTACATGTTTTTGTTATTGCGCAAACATTGACAATTAATATTTTCATTTCAGTTTAAGAATATGATGGACAATTAAAATAACAGAAAATTGATAATTAATATTTTCAATATTTCATTATTTCTATGAAATATACTTAGTAATGTAGGTAAACTCGGAAATCCAGGTTTTAAGAATTGTAAGACGAATGAAGTCGCGTAATTTGAAATGTTGCAATAAAATATTAATATTGGAAAACGTAAAAAAGTAAAAAATTGCTTTGAAATGTGGACATTTGAAAAGAAACAGAGTATAATATTTTTCTTGTTTTTAAAAAGCGACCTCTTGTCTTATGATCAACTGTGATATTTTTCGATATCACGCCCCTAGAGTCTCAGTATTTGGATTTTTAAGTTTGCATTTCTCCTTGCAGAGGAGGGTTTATAATCTCGCGTGTTCGAAACCCCTCCAAGTATTCATTAGATTTTTCACATAAAAGATGTTGAACATGCCAGATTATAAATCTTATCTGCTAGGAGAAATGTAAACTTAAAAATTCACGTACTGAGCCTCTAGGAACGTGAAATCGGAAAATATCACAGTAGATCATTTATTTAAAAAATCTAACGATTATTAGAAGCCTTTTTGAATACGCGAGATTATACCCCCTTTTGCTGGAAGAAATGCGTAATTAAAAATCCACATACTAAGACTCTAAGGGCGTCAAATCTAAGAATACCCATTTGTGGATAAAAATATTTTAGATAAAATCATGAAACATTGCGGAGTGTGTCATCTAGACCCCATGATTGGCGACTGCAGGATCAACGTCGTGTGTGCTGTTATACAGATAATTTCGTGAATATTCATTTTAAATTCGTAGTCATTTCGTTACTTTCGATTTTTTTAATTTCAATTAATAACTCATTTTCAATTACGATTATTTTTACTTGAATTCATAATTCATTTATAATTAAGACTGTTTTTTACTAGAATTCATAATTAATAATAATTATTAGCTTTGGTTTAAATTAATATGCAATCGTTACCGTGGTGAAGGAACAATTTTGCAATTGCGTAAAATTCGAATTCACTTTAATATTGACTCGTCAATGTATTTTCTTTTGTAATCTTGTAAGTAAACCACAAAAATGTTCTTAATGTATACAGCG
Source organism: Trichopria drosophilae (assembly GCA_030407085.1). Classification (NCBI taxonomy): domain Eukaryota; kingdom Metazoa; phylum Arthropoda; class Insecta; order Hymenoptera; family Diapriidae; genus Trichopria; species Trichopria drosophilae. The sequence goes on from CM059585.1 coordinate 42,821,418, forward strand.
GTAAACGGACGGAAATAATAGATGCGTTCCACAAAATGTATACCTAAATAAAGACCGATTGAATGGTTCAAGTTTTCGTTTGGATAAATTTCGAAATCAATCGGAGACTTACGATTTTTAAAAATAAGAAAATATAACGAGTTGGACTTTAAAAGTATGAGTATTAGTAATAGTTTCGTAATCCTAGAAAATACTGTAAATAAATACAGTCAAATACAGTTTTTTAATATGTATTTATTTGAAGTAAACATTCTTCAAATTTGAAGTTCATTCATTTTAATATTCTCTAAAACCTCTATTTTAGAGTTCACCTTCGCTGCTAAGTATATTTCATACAAATGTATCAAATATTGAACTCTCTTTCTGAAAAATATTATACTCTGTTTCTTTTCAAATGTCCACATTTCAAAGCAATTTTTTACTTTTTTACGTTTTCCAATATTAATATTTTATTGCAACATTTCAAATTACGCGACTTCATTCGTCTTACAATTCTTAAAACCTTGATTTCCGAGTTCACCTACATTACTAAGTATATTTCATAGAAATAATGAAATCTTGAAAATATTAATTGTCAATTTTCTGTTATTTTAGTTGTCCATCATATTCTTAAACTGAAATGAAAATATTAATTGTCAATGTTTGCGCAATAACAAAAACATGTACATTGGAGCATTCTTCTTCAAACTAAAATGTCATACGCCATTGAATGTTTCTCTTTAAATAAAGTACCCTTGTAAAAAAACTCCTTTCGTGGGCCTTGCGTGGAAAACTCGCAAGGGCCACGCCAGAATCGTCACGTTTTGTCCGGTAGCGCCATGTTTACACGTATGCTTGGCACGTCCCTGGCGACTGTTACACAAAGGAATCTTAAATCATATCATAATTTCTGCTTTACGACGAGGAACAATGAGGTTATGTTAAATTGCTAGCAAGCATCATACGAATGCCACGCAAGTGCCATACATGCAGGCATGGCGCTGCCGGGAAAAACGTGACGATTTTGTCTTGCCCCGTGAAAGTTTGCCACTCAAGACCCATGCATGGGGCGTTTATATATTTATACAAGGATACGTATTCAGTAATAATTTTGTGAACACTCAAATCAGATGTTCAAAATTATGAATGAATTGAAAATTTAAAAAAATGGTAGGCATAAATCTCACATGATAAGGTACGTTCAAAATATAATTCCTAATCACTAATTGTTACGAACGAAAAACGTCGAGGATATTTTGGGAAAGGTGATATAGTGATGTACGATCACCAGATTAGATGATGTAGGGCCGTTTATTAACCCCACCTAAAATATTCCATTGGCGTGAGGACCAACACCCGTACGGAGGCAACGGCGCGCTATATCGAACGCACGGGGCGCGCACTTAGATTTCCCGTCGTTCCGAACTCGCGACAGATTTCGAGCCCGTACTCTTCGATCTCGATAGACCGTGCATTAAGTTTGTACGTTGCGTTAAGACTGTCCTTCCTTGAGATCCGCCTCGACGAAGTCGACGGATCGTTCCGACGTTCCCGTATACGTTTGCAGTTTTCGCCCCTGGGAACCTGCTGAGCTTTTAGTTTTGCTTCCGAGCACAGGCCTTTGATGCCATGTAAATTGTCGAAGCCTGCAGGTTCCCAGCCGAAAAGTGCTTACACTTTCCTGGAACGTTCTTGTCGAATTTGACGCAACTTCAACTCGGATTGCGCACCTGGTCTTACAGTTGAAACGCGAGAAAGGATGCACGGTGTTTCGTTGCACCGTAACGCTAGATGGCCTATATCTATATATATTATTTCTTACATCTTAATTTGTTATAATAATTATCAGTTAGCTAGTCTATAATATATGTTACAATATTAACTAGTTATAGTTATATCTATATTGTCTTCTAATCTTAATCGATCACGCGATCGGTTACGACCCGCCGGTCGTAACAGTAATGTCTTATGAATTTTAAAAAGATAAATCACAATACACATGAATCATGAATTCATCTAAAAATAGTCAAAATGAAAAATGAATTATGAATTCAAGTAAAAGATAGTCATAATAAAAAATCGCCGTGAAAAATAAATTATGAATTAACTTCTTTTTAAATTCATAATTCATTATTGATTTTGAATTGTATTTTGAATATTCCTTGCCCTGCCCGAAATGATTCTTTTTTTTTTAATATTCCGGATCCATGAATAGTTTTTGAATTTATGTATTACTAGTCAAATTATGCTCGTGTATGGATAAAATCATTAAAATTATTCAGATAAAATCATGAAACTCTTGAATATTCATTTTAAATTTGTTGGGGAGACCGGGGCGGAACGGAACACCAGGGTATGATGGGATATTCAATTTTCTCGTGTAATGCGGTATTTTTTAAATTCCTCTTTTTAGAATAATTTTTTATAGCTAAAATAAGAGACCTATAGAAAAAAAGAAAAGCTGAATGACAAATAATATAATCGTAAAATGTATTCGAAATTTTGAGGTTAAATTTTCTTATATATGGCAATTTTAAAACAACCATTGATTAATTAAAATAGTAGATTATTTATTTTAAAAAACTCCCAATACCAAGCTTAATACATGAACTTTAATTTCGTATAGTTATTTTATTATTATTTGCATGTAATAAATTGAATTTCTATATTTAACTGAAAAATGTAATTTGGGGCGAAACGGGACGGTTTTTGGGGCGAAACGGGATTTGCTTTTATCACAAATATTCTAACCTTATTTTGACTATGTTCATTAACCTTCATACAGTGGATATGCATAAATACAAATTATGGAAAATGGTTAGAAATTATGAAAGAAAGAGTAATCGACAGTCATGGTCGGAAGATTCTATGGCTCGTGCTATTTCTATGGTAAATAGTGGAAAAAGTTTGGAAAGAGCAGCAGAAGCGTATGAGGTACCGAAAAGTACATTACACAGTAAAGTATAAACACACAGAGTTTTACCTGATTTAACGGTTGAAAAAATTGCTCAAAAATCAGGTAAATATTAAGGACGTTCTACCCTGAATTACTAATTAAACAAACTTGTATTAAACATAAATTATTAAAATAATGTGACTAAATATTTTTGTTATTTTTGAATGAAGAATTTTACACATTTTTTTATATTATTTTTCAAATTTATTATAATTTATTTCAGGATTAGGATTTTTAACTGTATTTTCACGAGCACAAGAGGCTGATTTATGTCATTATATTCTTCTTATGGAAGAAAAAATGTATGGTTTAACACCGACCGACATTAAATGAATTGCTTTCCAAATGGTTGCCAGATTAAATCTTCCCAACAATTTTAATGTTAAAAAAGAACTTGCTGGCGCAGACTGGTTTAATTCTTTTATGAAAAGGAATCCTCATCTATCATTAAGAAAGCCTGAAAATACATGAGCCAATCGAGAAAAAAGGTTTAAGAAGGATAATGTTGACAAATATTTTTCTCTTCTGGAGGACATTTTTTAGAAACACAATCTTACAGCAAGGGAGATATATACAATGTCGACGAAACTGGAGTAAGCGTTGTTCCCAAATGCGTTACTAAAATAATTGCCTCCAGAGGAAAACGACAAGTCGGTGTTTTATCTTCTGCAGAACGTGGACAGACGGTCACGGCTGAAATCTGCATGTCTGCTGCTGGAGATTTTATGCCACCGTTGCTCATTTTTCCACGTAAGCGACATAATCCAGAGTTTCTTGAAGGAAAACCAGACGGTGCGTGGGCTGCTTTCAACGAAAGTGGATGGATCGTTTCTGACATTTTTTTAAAATGGTTTAAAGACTTTATTGACTTTTCAAAATGTACTAAAAATAATCCGGTCCTTTTATTGCTTGATGGTCACGTTACACACACACAAAATTTGGAAGTAATTGACCTCGCAATGGAAAAAGGCGTCATCATCCTTTGCCTTCCACCGCACACAACACATAAATTACAGCCGTTAGACGTTGGATTTATGAAACCGCTCAGCACATTTTATAGTAAAGAGAGAAAAATATTTTTTTTCTTTTCGGTCGAGCTTATGAACAAGCTGCAGTGATAGCTACAGCGAAAAGTTCTTTTGAAAAAACAGGAATCTGGCCATTTAATCCGAACGTTTTTACCGCCACTGACTTTTCTGCATCTGACTCGTTTAATAAAGACAATAATTCTGAAAACTCAGTCAATGACAAGAATGTTGAAGGGAATAATTCTAATGCAAATATACATCTAATTGATGAAATTAGACATCAACTAGACAGGTCAGCATCAGATACGACTGAAAATCAAGATGCAAATGAAGGGCAATCGAAGATTGATGTTCTCGCCGTAACTCAGCCGATAGATATTGTATAGTTGCTAAATTTAATAAATCTGATAGTAACATAATTGAATTAGACTTGCCTACTATTAGTAATAATAATATAGAAGAAATTGTAACAGACAAAAATCAATCACATGCAGTGGAGCTCTTTCAACAGAAAAATCCAAAAACAAGTAAACGTAGTAGCAGAATGGGGCAAACAGATGTAATAGCAACAATGGAATATAAGGAAAATCTCATTCTTCATAAATCGAAGGTTAAAAAGCCAAGAAAAAAAGTAGAAAAAACTGTTACCCAAGTTTCACCGTTAACCCAAAATAATGTATTGGTTCAAGTACCGTTACAATTCGTCAATGGCGTATCAGGACATACTGGAATGTAAATGGATTCAGGAATACCTGCACAATATCCTACAATTAAACAGATGATTCCAGCAAATCAGATACATGTCCCTTGTGTAGCACCTGAATCTTAGAATCAGGAGCAAATTCGACGAGCCGAACTGAAGAGACTAGTGATTCCACTAAATCAGAGACTCATCCCGTCCACCATAACATCGCAGTCATTTAATCAAGAGGGAATTAGAGAAACTGAACTTCCGACACCAGCAGTAAATCAGGCATTTCGACTGAATCACAGAAATATCCCGTGTACCATCACATCGCAGTCGCCGCGACACATTTCACATATTGTCACTTCCGAGTCTATCAAAGAAGGGAAAAGGAAATTAGATCAAAAGAAATCAACTATTTTTAAAGTTTTCAAAAATTAATAAAATTCAAGTATGAATAAAGGTTTAATTGATTAAAATATGGATTATATTGTTATTACTTATTTATTTAATTAGTTACATATTGTTCTATAATTAATTTTAAATACACAATAAAGTTTAGGGATTTAAAACAATAAATTTTTCACTTTCCTATAAAATAACCTATAACATAAACTGTCTTGTTTGGTTCCAAAAACGTGTCTCGTTACGCCCGAAGCATATCTCGTTCCGCCCTGGGCCCGCGGCAAGACGGGACAATTGAGGTCTGTTCGTTTTTTCTTTTTTGAAACTAATATTTATTTGTTATGAAGAAAACTGCTTGATTATCAAAATACATAGTTACACTAAATAGAAAGCATTTTGTTTTTGTCACAATTTTATACAGATGGCGCGTAATTTCACTAAAAAGATAACTTGTCCCGTTCCCGTTACGCGGTAATTAATTTTTCGGAACGCGGTTTACTTATTACCTACAGCATGTACAGAGCTGTCTCGTAATAATTGGTTTGACAACACATACTGCAAATGCGACTGACTCGTGAGTCATTTGACAACACCTACATCACTGACGCTGGCCCGTGACTGAAGATGGTAGGATTTCGTGCTGTATTTATGAAATGTTTTTGGGTTTCAAAAATGATGATTCTGCTGACAATTGAATTTCGCAGTTCCATTACAGTAGAGGCAAACGAACAAATGGGATTGGTCGATGATGCCATGATTGAATTGAGAGATGACCCTTATTCCATATCGAAAGAGAAGGAGTCTTCAAAATTGTTCATGTAACAATCACGTAAATGCATAAGGAGGAGCATGTGAGTTGTTTGATGAACTGCATTATAAATTATATGACGAATGTCATACGATTGACGAAATTTCCATTGAACTCGGAGAAGTGGTCGATTTTCTGATTGACCTGAATTTTGATAATAAGTAAATGTCTTGAATACGGTGATGTAATTTCAGAAATATGATGATGTATAAATTTTGATGGTTGCAGACTGTAATTATTTTTGTTGCGAGTAATAGTTACCATAGAATAATGATATATGAGGTGTTTCCAGGGCTGATTTGTGACATTGTATTAGGCGTAGTTCCATTAAGAGTAAAATAAGAATGTATGAGTATGTGTGTTTCGCGTGAGCGAATTCGGATCGGATTCTACCATATTCAATTACGATATTATAAAGGGTACATAATAAAGACGAGCCGATATGTTATGCAATAATTTTCTTAATACTACATTATTTGTCTGATCGCGAAGATTGCAGAGTATGCATTTCCGTTCCTAGTAAATCTTTTATTCATATTTGATATTTGAAGTATGGAACATATAAAGTTAAAGGAATTCGGAGTTTCGTATGTCGCAATGATATAAAACGCACATTCGCATTTTTATTTTTGAGTATGAATCGTTCGGTCCTTCGAAGGTCGAATGAAATGTGATGACGCGATATTTCTTAATCCTCGAAACATTAAGAAGTATTACGAAATTACGAAACTTACTCAAATTAGATACTAACATTTAAATAATTGGCTATTATTTATATAAAGAATGTGGAGTTTTCGATTCCACTTTCGCAGGGCATTCGTTTCTTAAATATTACATTTGATTAAATTAAGATTATGGAATAGATATTGTAGATAAATTTCGATAGGATTCAAAAAGAAAATAAGGAAGAAAATAATCAATTTGCTGGGGTGTTACAGATGTCCCTCTTTAGATTGAAAGCCGCAGTAAACATTTGCAAAATTCGCGAGAGTTTCAACAAAGAGTTCCATCGAAATTTAGCGAATTATCGATATATAAATATCTTGTAATAAACTATTTTGTTAGTAGGGGAGGTCGGGGTATTATTGGACATGGGGTATTTTTCGACAGCGCGATATTTGTACCGTTTGTAACGCTTGGAGTCTCCATCAACTAGCATCGACTTGTCTTATCATAATCTCATTTTCTATTAAGCACTCGACTTATTTTGACGCATTGTTACCTCGCTATGAGATAAAACAAAAATTTGATGTTTGTAAAGTGTTTTTTTTCATTTAGTGTTTTGGTCATTTTTATACCATTTTTCGAAGAACCAAGTCTGGTAAATAAATATATTTATAATATTCTTGGAACTATAAGCTTTTGACGCATATCAGAGTTTTTGATGAAATTTGCATTGTATTTTTGCATTGTACTTATACGCCGACATTTTTTAAACATGAGCGTTCGGGGTATTATTGGACTCTTCTGCGATTTGGACACTGATGCGGAGGAAAATACTGATTTCTGCATAATTTGCATTTAAAATATGCCCAAGAAAGATAATCGCTGAAACATAGTCCATTGTATCGTTTATGTTGGAGGCGTTCACTCGAGTTGTGTCGGAGCAAACCGGAACCCTTTCATGTGCCTTACTTTATTTTATTCATTATAATATAGATATTCTTTCGTTTTCATTAACAAATAAACGTTTTCCAGCAGTAATGTTCATTTTTTTATCAATTTACAAGACTGTCCAATAATACCCCGAGATTTTTTAAAATCTCAAAAACCAGTCTTTTGCGCCAGCTGATACAGAGTGTACAATTTTAAACAATTAGGTCAAATAGATGGTACCAAATGAAAAGTTATTTATCGTACCACAAAATCAAGCTTTGAAATTTTCAGAAAAAGCAATTTTTTTGTTATAGTTTCTAGACAAAATAAAAATGTGTCCAAGAATACGTCGACCTCCCCTACTTATTATCTAGATTTACAGAATTATTCTTCTTCTCAATTCTTGCTTAACAGGTTTTATGCTTAAGACCTTTGTTAGTAATAGTTTTTTCTTATATTCAGCTTATCCACAGAAATGTGGTTTTAGGTAGTGTAATAAAGTTCAATAAATTTTAATATATATATATATATATATATATATATATATATATATATATATATATATATATATATATATGGGACGTTCCACGTAAACCGGATCACTGCCACGACCAAAATTAGAAGAAACCAACAAAATCGACTAAGTGCTCATTTAAAAGCTTAAAGCATCTACTTTCGAATGCCGAGTACGCCTTTGAAGAATTCAATATGGCGACTCGAACATGCCGCCTGAAAACTCTGAGTTTTTGTGAAAAAAAATTAAAAATGTAGTCCATATTGATAGTGCTCTTCATCGTTTCAGTGTAATTTGACGTCCTAAACACGAATACGTCGTTAGAATTTAGCTATCTCCTCTTTTTTATTTTTTGACCTCAAAACGAATATCCTGAAAAGAACTATCGTTGCTGGAAACAATGGGCTCGTTGAAATTTATATGAAATTAACCACCTATCCTGGAAAGAACTGCAGGAAACTAACCGCTGATATTTTACTGGTATCTAAAAAAATTGAACTGATACAGTGTACTGTATTTCCAGTCATAGTTTAGTATCGATCTAAAATTGAAATAAAAAATCACAGCATAATATTACTCTCAGACTCCACAAAACATGATGTTATAAAATGATGAAGTTATAAAAAAATTATGCCCAAAATATGCAAATGTGCTTGTGACGGTCTTGGAGCATGTTTAAAATGTTTAGCAAGTTGTTTCAGCTTACAAGCATCTCCGAATGACGCCATTTTGAATTCACTGTCACTCTTCACATAGGCAAAGTCACGATTTCAAATCATACATTTTATTCATTATACCAAAGAAGATCATAAAAAAATCACACAAAAACTGAATAAATGCTTCCCTGATCCAACTGCTGTGCCCAAAATTCAAATGAGTCATGCATTTATTCCTACTGCCGTCAACAAACTTGAAATTAAAAGGTATTCAAGTGCAACCAGTGGATTTATTTTGCAATATTGATTTTTTCAAAAAAAGGGGGGGGGTTGGGTCGTCGAATTTTTCTCTTTTTTCTAAAAAAATTCTATAAAAATTCTAAAAAAAATGTTAAAAAGTTATAAAAGCCAAAAAAAAGTAACTCTGCCACTGACGGTCCCAAGCCCGTGTTTTGAAAGAGGAGGGTTTACATACGCATGATACGCGAAAACTGTTATCGCATTCAAATCGAAAATAGAATTTTTCGATTAGTAATCCGCCATATTGAAGTGTAATTGTGAATTCGTGAATTCGCAATCAGCGGCCTCGAAAACTCCTAATCATGCTTTGCTCGATTTTTCGAAATATTTAGCATAGTATATGATTGAAAACATTGAATCGTGATTGACCTTTTTCGAGGTTAGAAACGGCTGAGGCGTGTTATAATGATTCCGGCGCTTGATTTGGATTCAGTCGATCTCCTTGTAGAAAGAGAAAAGGGTACGAGAAATGTAGTTTTCTTGGGTTTTTCTACGTTTTTACTGTTTTTTACCTATTTTTTGAGGTTAAAAAATAAAAAAGAGGAGATAGCTAAATTCTAACGACAGATTCGTGTTTAGGACGTCAAAATACAGCGGAAATGATGAAGAGCACTATCGATATGGACTACATTTTTATTTTAGGTACATTTTTTAATTTTTTTCACATAAACTCAGAGCTTTCAGGCGCCATGTTCGAGCCGCTATATTGAATTCTTTAAGAGCGCACTCGGAATTCGAAAGCCGTTAGTCGATTTTTTTGGTTGCTTCTAATTTTGATGGTGGCAGTGATCCGGTTGACGTGGAACGTCCCATATATATATATGCGTAACTATAGGGAAAAAAATGTAACGCGGATATATCTTAGGAGTTATAGTTATCTATTGAAATTTATCAATTGTTAATAAAGTTAGGTTTTTATTTGCTTAATAAAATACATGACTTTGGGTAACATTATTTGTAACGACTTAACTGCTACATTAGTTTGATTTCGTTAGTGGGGTTAAAAGAATGTTAAGTCAATTTTTGAATTTTGAAATTTTAGTATAAATGGACATGGATTTTGAGAAGCGAAATCAGTCAAGGTTTTATTTAAGAAGGGTGAAATAAGTTTGAAGTCAAAAAGAATGTAACGATTTGTAAGCGCTCTCTGGAATGTAGAGGATATGTTTTCAGTAGTTAAAGCGTTCTACCGGGTGGACGAGGTGAGTTGATTAAGAGGGAATAGTGGATGTGAAGTATTAATAAGGAGAATTTTATGGTTTTGCAGAACTTACCAAGGAAGGAGCAGAAAAAAGGTTGTTCAGGAGATGGAAGAAGGGTGGTGAAAAGGATGCTTCTATGCGGTGGTGCTATATTTCCTACACTTAGAGATGTACTCAAAAGTGGTAGAAGAATAAAGGAGGTTGAAGGTTGTAGGTGTAGGTTGCGAGGGGAAAATATGGAGAAGATTGGGTGCAGAAATTGATCGATCCATGGGTAAGGGCTTGTTTATGTCTGGACACCGTTGAAAACTTTTTAAAATCGTTAGCGCATCTATTTCAACATAGAGAAAGAAAAGGAAAACGGTTTCCATTTAGTTATTTAGACGTCTGAAAGTGCCTTGTATGAATGCATGGAGAAGGTTACAGGTTGCAGAAAGAGAGTAAGGGAATGGGGAAAATTGGGGAATGACAAAGTGTTTGAAGGAGTGGAAGGGTGTTTAAATATCTTATTTGTAGAGGGAAGAGTGGGGATGAGAACAAGGACCAAAATATTTAATGTGACGGTTAGCAAAAGATAAAAAATAAACTAAAACATATAAAATAATGTTGTATGTGTAAAAAGAAAATGTATGTATACGATTCACAATTTTCCTTCTTATCTTGCGCACATCCAGTAAATATGTATTGCATCTGTAAAAATTGTGAACAATAATGAATGAATGCATAGATACGTCACTCAACATTATTGAAATTGGTACATCTTTCGCTTTTTAAATTTGCGCAAGTTACTCTAAGATACTATAATATAGTATATATTTCCCTCTCCTCATAATTGCCGTTAGGACGCTTAGGTCCCTTTCTTCAGAACGCGTCACATATTCATTTTTTTCTGTATTTGTTTTTCATTCGGTTGATTCCATTAAATGAATGAACCAAATCATAAATTCTGTTTTAAAAAGTGTATGTCAATACACATTGATTTTAAATAATCAGTACGGAATCAGACTGGTACATTTTGCTTATATGTCCCAAAAGTGAAGTCGGCGTTAAATTTCTTGGTATTTCGTTTCAGTTTTTAAACATGATTACTTAAAACAATCGGCTTGAAACAAATTCCTTTGTATTTGTGAGAGCAAAACATATACAAATCTATCATTGCAGATTAATTTAAAGCAAGAATTACATTTTTGGTCTTAGTGTAGAACCGAATATATCTTCTCGATAACAGTGGCATGATCCTACACTTTTATAATAATTAATGGGCTTTATTTCTGATATTTTACCACAAATTCTCTTTTAAAATATGTGACTATATAAATTGATTGTAAATTCTCACTGCTTAATCAGATTATAACTTTTTGCTTATTTGTGCAAAAATTGGAGTTAACGGTAAATTTCTTATTATTTTGTTGTACGTTTTTGAACATGATATTTTCAACCAATCGGCTTGAAACAAATTCCATCATGTTGGTGAGAGCAAAACGTATCGACATGTATTGTTTTAGATTAATGTACGGGCAAGAATTATATTTTTGGCTTAGTGTAGAACCAAATAGTTTTTACATCGTAAATATTAGAGTCGTATATGGACACATACTCTGCTGTGAATCGAAAAATGTTCATTTTACATATTCTGAATGCTTTTTCTGCCTAAACCAAATGCTTATTATTATAAATATAAAATTGAATAAACTATTTGAATGCAAACGATTGATATAGTCACCCAATTTTTCTTCTTTGGCTGTGGTACTATTGGAAAATCCAATGTAGTAGTTTGAGCATAAGGTAAAAAATTTGTTTTTTACTATTTTGCGATGATAAAAATAGTGATGCATGTAGACTGAATCCATCTCAAATCATGCAGCTCTGCGAGGACATGTCACCAATCTCAGGAGGATTCAAATATGTTATTCTTTATGGAAAATAAGGAAACCCGTGTTTTTTGTTTTAAGAATAATCAATATTTAAATGTTTTATCGATTTTTTAAATTTCAATCCATTAATGCAAAATTAAATAATTTTTAATCATTAAAGTTTTTTGGTTCACTTCGTAGTAATAATTACTAAATATGAAGATTTAAGGCTGTAGATGAACCAATCAGATGGTATTTTTTTGCACTACTAATTTTTTTTAATTTTCTCTAACGTTTGGTTCTAAAGCCAGAAACTCGTCTGGATTCATTAGAAGAATTGCAAATATGTCACAGAAAATTTTAATTCGTAAAGATGAAAAGGATGGAATTTTATACGAAACTGTTTTTTGGACTGTTCTCGATTTTTGAACAAAATTCTTTACATCTTTACGAATTAAAATTTTCTCTGACATATTTGCAATTCTTCTAATGAATCCAGGCGAGTTTCTGGCTTTAGAAGCAAACGTTAGAGAACATTAAAAAAAATTAGTAGTGCAAAAAAATATCATCTGATTGGTTCATCTACAGCCTTAAATCTTCATATCTAGTCAATAATTTTTAAATTAAAAGTGCTGCAATTTTTGCATTATGCGATATATGTAGATGGCATTAACACATATTATAAAAGGTTTTTCACTCGGTAAAACGCCGTTAACAAATTTGGAAAATTTGAACAATTCAAGGAGAAGAAGCGATTTTTCGAAAAAATAAAATTATTTTTTATATCCAAAACCCCATCTTTTTTTTGCTAAAAAAATAATGGTGAATAGTATCTGGTATGCTCTATTCACTATAATTTTTGAATTTTTGTTTTTTTCGTTTTGGCTCGAAAAAAAATTCTTTATTATTTTCTTTTAACAGATATTCATTTTCGATGATTTCCAGAGTTACCTCGTATATTGCATTGTAATAATAGTCTTTCCAAAGTTTATTAATGTATAATCAAAAGATAATTCTTGACTCAAAATCTTTAAAGATAGTTTTGTAAAATTCGTTTGTAAAATTCTTAATCATTATATAGATATTTATTGCAAATAAATATGTAATTAGTTAATAGAATATATTATATAATTAACCATTATATATAATATATAATATATAATGGTTAATTGTTTTTGTTAAATTTCTTTGTTGTCTTGTCACTGGACTCTTTACGTTTCTATATTTCACAAGTTTGTTTTTTATTTTTTTGCATTTCTTCTCATGCGCCCAGAGAAATGAGTATTGAAATCAACTTAAAATGTTATTGAAATGTAGGCATAGTCAAATATATATTTTATTTGATTAAAAAAAATTGAATTGACATAAATAAATCTTATTTAATTTAAATAAAAACATGTGTTTAATTCAAGTAAAATATACTTTGTCAATTTTCAATAAAATTTTAAGTTGAGTTTAATAATCATTTCTCAGGGTGTGGATGATTTCCGGTTTTTAATATGTATCGAGAAACACGAATAAATATAAACGTCCTCTAAAAACATAAAAATGAGATAAGATATACATAAATGTACAAAAACTGAACAGAGTTATGACATTTTAAAATAAAAATTAGTGTAGGTAAATGAAATTAATATATAAATTTATTCTGTACTTTATTTATACTTAGTTTCAATAAATATCCGTATATTAAATAACAATGTTGCAAACAAATTTAAAAAAACGTCCTTTAAGCAACTTGATTATCCTAAATAGAATACATTTTAAATCATTAATCTTTACATTGCATTGAGACGAAATAAATATTTGGTGAGTAGTTAATTATATGCTATTTATTTTATTATTCAATATTTTGTCGTACAGATTAGATATATTTAATGCTTCACACTTCGTGTGATTACATAGACTTCTAGTTACATAGAATTCCGATACATTACATGCATACTTTTACGTAACACTTAAAATTATAATTAGAACATTTCTTTCCACAATTTTCTTTCACCCTTTCCCCCCCCCCTCTCTCTCTCTCTCTCTCTCTCTCTCTCTCTCTCTCTCTCTCTCTCTCTCTCTCTCTCTCTCCCTCCCTCTCTCTCTCTCTCTCTCTCTCTCTCTCTCTCTCTCTCTCTCTCTCTCTCTCTCTCTCTCTCTCTCTCTCTCTCTCTCTCTCTCTCTCTCTCTCTCTCTCTCTCTCTCTCTCTCTCTCTCTCTCTCTCTCTATCTTTCTCACTCTTACTCACGCACACACATGCACGCACACCCGTTCCTATGCCCGCATACTCCACTGTATCTCTTCAACCTCTGCCTCACACCTTCTCTTTTTCCCTCTCCCTCCTCACTCGCTCTATCATTTCTATCCATTTATGTCATCGTCCATCCTCATTTAGCACATTTTCCGTCCTCTCCATTGTCTCCTTTACATACTCACGTTCTCTCTTTAAATGTGGTATATCTGCCTCCTTCTTTCCGCACACCCTACGCAATCTCTCTTCTTTCATCCAGTACTTACTTGCCCTCTCTTCACACCCGCACCGCCATCTTGCTATTCTTACTAACATTTTCGCGTTATTTCTTTTACTTTTTATCACGTACTGCAGTATGCCATTCACCCTTTGATACCTTCTACACGATCTTGATCCCTTGATCTCTTCTCCCCTCAATTGTTCATCTACTTCTACGTCTCTTCGCCTCACCCGCTCCCATTTATTTTCTCCCCGTTCCCTTAACACTGTCTCGATCACCCCTACTCTCCACATATAATTTCTTTTCTCCAAACTCTCTTTTGTCCACTCCTTCCATTCTCTCTCCTTCTCCTCCTCTCTTCGCTCCTACATACATATTCTCCCTATCCCTCCACCCCCTCCTTCCTCTAATATTTGTTCAAATCTTCCTGCCCTCCACCCCGTTTCCACTCTAAGTTTATTCCGTTTTAATTCCACTCTTGCTATGTACCCTGGAGTTGTCTTATCCAACCCCAGAATCCATCTCAAATATTTTTCTTGCATACTTTTAATTTCTTTTCACTCTCTATATTTTGAGAATTCTTGTATTGCCTGTCATTCGTAACGGACGTTAATTTATCGGCTCTGATAATTTATTATATTTATATAAGAAGTCTTGAATTTTTTAATAAATAAAACTGTCAGAGGTGTACTCCAGGTGAAACAGTTTTGAACTAAGTGATTAATTTGTGCCTTGAATAAGATAATTGACTGTTAACGATATTATTGTTAGTAATTAATTTATGACAATTTCCGGACCACGTTGTGCAAATTTTCGGTCGATCGCTTTGCGCATGTACCGAAGAAGTGTGTAGGAGCACCCTATTAGTGTGTATTAGTGAGAGTGCTTTAGTGTTGTATCTACGTTATTATCACCATTCTACGTTCTTAATTTCTTGCTGGCTGCGCGTGGAATCGACGCGTACGGTTCACCGGGAGTTGGACGCCCCTCTTTGTGGTCACGTCTCTCAACACTTCTGCTCTGGATTTTTGCTGACTTTGCAATTTCATTCTTGCATTAATTTAATCCTTCTCTTTCTGAAAATGAATTCAAAATGCAGGGAATGCCATTTGGATATTAGTCCAAACAATCTTGAAGAGTGTGTGATATGCAAGTCCACATTTCATAAAAATTGTGTACCAGCTGGTAGTGTAACGACAGAAAATGGTACTTTCATATGTTGTATGACGATAACTGCAAAAAAGGGGAAGTAGGTAGGTAGGTAGGTGATTCCTTACTCGCACCGCCTCGTTTATTCCGCTCTACAAGTAATTCATCCATTGAATCGAATTCAGCTGAAACTGTTCCTGCTTACTTTAAATCGTTCGTTGAACAGCAAAATAAACAATTTTCTACTCTTAATGAGAAAATGGACAGAGTGCTGAATCTCGAAAAAAGAGTATGTGAAATTGAGAAGAATGTAAATTCTTTGCAATCTCAAATGTCTTGTGCACTGGGCGATCGTGCTCGACTTGGATATGAGACGCGCAACTGTGATATTGTTGTTTCTGCTTTTCCTGAACAAGAGCGAGAGGATCTTTCCGCGATTATGCTCAAGATTGCTGAATGTCTCAATGTGACAGCTGAGGCAAGGGACATACTATCAGCATCGCGACTTCAATCACGATCTAATATTGTTGGTAATGTGTCTCCTCAAACCTCTTCTACCTCAACTGTACAAAAGCCAAGAACCATTATAATTCGAGTTTCAAATCCTGGCCTTCGAAACGATATAATTAAAGCGATGCGACAGCGTAAATCTATTGTGGCTTCTTCTATCAATAACCAGCTACCATCCAGCCGTTTTTATAGCAACGAACATCTTCCTAAAGAGACGCTGGACTTATTAAAGAAAGCTCGACTTCTAATTAAAGGCGTGCCTAATAAATATTTGTATGTCAATCGAGGTATTATAAATTTTCGCCCTTCAAGAGGCGCACCAGTTCGAGAGATTTTGTCTGAGGAAGATCTTTCTCACCTTCAAAACTGACGCCAGATTGCAGCTGCTCAACCTTCTGAACCATCAGCGACTAGCTTTTTTTTTCATCTGTAAATTCAATTTCAAATAGTGTTCCAAGGTATAATGTTGACAATTTGAAAATTTGCCATTTAAATGTACAGTCTCTTTCATCAAAAAATAAAATACATGAATTACGCCATTATTTCAAATATAATTTCTATCACATAATAATTCTTACGAAAACCTGGTTAACTGATCAGTTGGATGACAAATATTTTCAAATTGATAATTACTATCTTTTTCGACATGATCGCTCTTATGGCAGGGGAGGGGGACTAGTTATCTACATTTATAATCAAATCAAGACCAAACCTATTGCAACATCTGATAATTCGCTCAACTCTGTGGAATTTATATTTTTGGAAATCATTAGTAAGAATACACCACCAGCTCTTCTGGTTGCAGTATATAGACCACCAAATAAATCGATGAAGGATCAATTTGAAGATATATATTATAGTTTTAGTTCTAATTACTCCAAAATTATTATTATTGGTGACTTGAACATTCATATAAATAGAAATAACTCGGATTCTGTTTATCTCAATCAATTTATAGCTGAAAACGCTCTGCAAATTGTTCCTTTTAACGCGACGTTTCACTCATCGACTGCAGACACATGGATCGACCACTGTATAGTTGATTCTATTGAGAATGTTGTATCATATCACCAGGAGAATCTCTTTTTATTTACGGTCATGATCTTATTGCAATTGAATTCAGACTTAAAGTCTCAAAAGCTACCGATACTATCATTACTTGTCGAGACTATCGTAATTTTAATATCCATCTGTTATTGAATGAACTTGAATTATTCGACTGGAATATGTTTAATGGATTGTTTGACAATAATACTAATGTTGATAGACTTTGTGATACATTAAGTAACAGATTACTTTACTGCTTTGATAAATATGCTCCTATTCATACTTTTTCACCAAAACATCGGCCTGCTCCGTGGATTTCAAGTGAGTTGCGAGATCTTAAGAGTAAACGTGACACTGTTCTTAAAGCTTATCGACGATCAAACGATCAACATCTTAAGTCTCAACTATTAATCCTTAATATAGCTAATAAGGTTGCATGGAGAACTGCTCGAGAAAATTACTACTGTTCTCGTTTAGCTAGTATTCTCACGCCAAAGGAAACGTGGACCGAGTTACGTCGTATGGGCATCATCAATTCAAAATCAAAATCTCCCCCTCTCAATTGCACTCCAAACGAATTGAATGTATTTTTCACCTCGTTGGCAAGTACTCACGGTTACGGTGTATCAGCTAATCCGCTGCCTATTCGTCATATGGATTTTAAGGATAACCGATTCTTTTTTAAAAATAAATATCTCAATTGATAATTTAGTGAGTTGTCTGATTAAAGCGAAATCGGAAGCTGTAGGAGCCGATAATACTCAATTGCGATTTTTTGTCTCTTCTTTCCCGGTAATTGCTCCATACTTATTGCATTTGTTCAATACTTCTCTTAATACATCAACGTTTCCAAGTGCCTGGAAGAAAACTCTTATGGTGCCCATAAATAAGGTAAGGAATCCAAGTGGCCCTAGCGATTATCGGCTTGTTGCAATTGTTTGCACCCCTGCAAAAATTCTGGAAAGACTCGTTTTTGATCAAGTGGTGGAGTTCTTAAATGAGAAAAAGTGGTTTGATCCTTATCAGTCAGGTTTTAGAAAAGGCTTCAGTACTCAAACAGCATTACTGAGTGTCTCAGAATTTGTTAGGCAGGCTATTGACAAAAGCATGATAGTTATTACCATTTTATTTGACTTTAGCAAGGCATTTGATGTGGTTGATCATTTTCTACTATTGTTAAAACTAAAAGAGGCTGATTTTTCAAATGCAGCAATTGCCTGGTTTGAATCTTACCTAACCAATCGATCTCAAGCGGTTGTTGATAACACCAATCACTCGCTATCATCTTGGATGACAGTTAATACGGGAGTGCCGCAAGGATCAGTTCTCGGTCCTCTCCTCTTTTCGATGTTCATTAATGACCTTCCTGGTGTATTTAAAGACTCGCAATACATGATTTATGCGGACGACACTCAAATTTTTCTGAGATGCTTTCCGCACGACATAGATAACGCGATTGATCGCATCAATGATGACGCTGAACGGTTCAGCCAATGGGCTGTAAATAACAAAATAGTAATTAATGTAAACAAAACGCAAGCAATGATACTTGGCAGCCCCTATTATATCAATTCAATTGATCTTGATAATCTGCAACCAATAAAGCTTAGGGGTTCGCCTGTGCAGTGGTCGAAAAATGTGCGCAATTTGGGTCTATACTTTGATAATACATTATCTTGGAATACCCATGTTACCAAAATATCGTCGAATATATATTCAACTTTACGTCAACTAAGAGTAAATGGTAGTTCGTTACCTTTCAATCTGCGTAAACAGCTTGTCATTTCATTATTAGTGCCTCACTTGGATTATTGTTGTGTAGTTTATAATGATGTTAACGCGATGTTAAAAATCAAACTAGATAGATTCTTAAATGCAGGTGTATGTTTTATTTTTAATTTACGCAAGGGTGAACACATTTCTAGGTACTATACTAAATTAAATTGGCTCACAGCTGAAAATCGTAGATGGTATTTTATTGGAGTATTAACATTTAGTATTATATCAAATAAATCACCAAAGTATCTTTACGATAGCTATATCTGGCGTGAGAGCATAACTGATAGACGTTTACGGGTTGGTACCAAAGTATTAAGGTTACCCCAGCACACGCATGCATCGTATGACAAATCATTCCTAATTATTTCAACAAATCTGTGGAATGCGTTGCCGAGTGACCTACAAATGTGTTCTTCGCTTCCTAGGTTTAAGTCTAAATTTTATAACTTATTATTCGAGCGCCAAAAGCTTCAAAAGAAAATAACGTTTGGAATTTATTAGAATTTAATTTATGCGTTTATGTTTTTTTTTTTGTGCGGTTGATGAGTATTATATAAGATGCTAGTTTAATTAATTCTTGCTGCACATATTGCACATATATTTTTAGATTTATTATGTAAGAACTATGTATGATCTTATGTTTGGTTGGCTCAAGGGGATATCCCTATGCCAAAATAAATAAATAATAATAATAATAATAATATATCCCCATATTTCTACCCCATAATAAATAGTCTTTTGTCCTTAATCTTTTACAATGCTGTCAAATAACTTTAACCTTCATCTCAAATCTTCCTTGAATGTCCATTCTCCGTAACTCCATATCTATCCCATTGCTATTCTTGCTTTTCTCCAATATGATCCTACTCCCCTCCATATATTTCCATTACATATCCGAGATATGTGTATGTTTTTACTTCTTTCAATCTGTTCTCTCCCCACCACCAAAATCTTTCCTTTCCTTTTCCCCTTTTGATCTTAAAGACCATTATATTTGATTTGGATTAACTCTAATTTTTCCCATCTAAGTACGTCTTTAACCCCCGTATCATATCCCTTAACCCTTCCACGCCTTCTGCTAAGACTACCATATCATCAGCGTACTCAATAGACCACATTTATCCTTTCCAATCTTTACTCCTCCTCTTCACTTTTTCATCTTATAATCGCTATTCTGGTCGGGTTATTAATAATGATTTTAAACACAAAAATACAACATAACAAATATATTTATGATCCAAAATCAATAGAAAATACAATAAAACAACAAGAATAAGAATGAAAAGGAATGGGGCAAGCAAAAAGGTATTAATCTAATTGGGGTTCGGGATTCGACTCAAATGTGGAATTTCTTTTAAAATGACCGAAGTAATGAATAAAAAGGAGAAGGAAAAGGAAAATTATGGGGAACGCAACTTAAATCTACATACTAATTTAATCCTCAATACGCACTACACGTCTGGAAATACACAAATATTCAACAAAAAGAAACTAAATGAAAATAAATACAAACGCAAACGCAAGTTAAAATAATAATAAAACGCAAAAGAAATCTCGAAATTAAAACGGAAATGAATCGCAAATGAAACTTAAACGAAGGAACACCAAACTTGGTGTGTTCAAAGTTCGTTGACGTCCGTACTTCGAATCCACAATTACCCCTTCTCTATCATAATTGCATTACGTAATACAATCGTTGGTATCGATAAGTCGGGAAAGTTGGGGGGTAGGGAGGGTTGAAAAACACACTTTTTCGAATTCGACTTCGGCCCGGGGTGGATAATGTTGTATCTGTTGTCAGTATCACATGTGAAAAATTTCATTTCGATCGAACAATATCTTTCGTTCCCACAACGGCGTCAAAAATTCTGAAAAAATGGCACCTTACGCAATTCCACAAAAATACTCACTGCGCATCTCTTTCTCAGTAAAATGATGTAAAGCAAAGAACAAGATCATAGAAACACAGAAGAAACCTTCATTAACTACGTTTTGTTTTGAAAGTAAAATTTCATAATAATTAATCAAGTACAAAAATACACAAAAGTTGTATTATTCACTGCAAAAGCTAGTGTATTTTAAAACATTTACATGTTTTTCCCACTTAAGATCCTTGTACTGTCTTACCATAAAACAAATCAGCTGAAAGAAATATTTCAATTTGAAACACATTTGAAATCTAAATGCCATTGATAGATTACAGTGAATCATTTTGTACACAAGTGAGGGACCAGTTTTTACAGAGTTAATATTTCATTTATTTTGTTCAATATTTTACTAGATTAATCCATATCACAGTTATACATGACGTCTGTTATGAGCAGGATAAACAGAAATGCTTTGTAGTAGGAACCCCGTCTGAGCTGAGTGAGATGGGTACTCCCTACAGCCGGTGACGTGCTGTAGTTCATCATACACGTTCGTTATGAGATCATGGCCGCAAACGAAAATAAATAAAACCCGTCTTTGAATGAAGTACCTGATGTCGTTGCTAAACGACTTGAGGAATTGTGCTGCAAGGCACCCATTCCCAGAATTGATCTGAAAAAGATAAAAGATAAAATTAAATCTGTAAATAGTAAGTACATGAAAATAAAAGCTTACCAACCTGGTCGTAGGTATTCATCCTCTGTCCAAAGTCTTGAAAGACAATTTCAATCTGAAGCAAGTAAGATTTTTGAAATAGCTCCCTGTCGATGCGATCTTACCTTGTCACAATATTGTAAGTGTGAGACGCATAAACAAGTATTTAGATAAGTTCGTTGTTTTACGAAATATAACTATATCGTTAAGTGATCAGCTGTCTTAACGATAACGAATCTTCATAGCTGCATTCTTGTGGAAAGCCGGAAAACGAGTAAAGCCGAAGAAATATCCAAAGCGGAAATTCGAACAATTTTAATATAAAGGGTTACAATTGGGAATTAATACACTTCAAAAATAAATTAAGACGGCTCCTTGCAATGCCGCTACCCTGTTGCGATGCTTTTCTAAAGGCAAACAATTTCGAGACGAATGATAATTCAACAAAAAATATATTTAACAAAAATTAACATATACGCGAAACACTGACGCTAATCAAACCTTGCCCAGCAGGCGGCTTAAGCTATAAAAACATTGAAGCAGCAAGCCAGCCAACAGGCGACAACAGTACGCAGAACATGAGAAGTAGTTACCGGTTGCCTACCACACGGGTGGCAATTACCGATATTAGCAGACCTCCTTTGATTTCTGTAAACCTGTAACAGCGCCTAATAGGCGGTATGTAAACTGTGCTGTAGAAATCGATTGAGATGAAGAGACTGCACTCAACTTGCCTTGAGAAGATGCGTCGGAAACTGTGAATAAAAAATAAAATAAAGTAGCCCTGATAAGGACTGAAAATAAATGAATAAGTCAGTCCCCAGTTGGATCCTCGAAGATACTTCAACTTCAGCTCCAGATGATGCTGCTGGCGATAAGAGACTTATTTCAGGCTGTTGCAGAAACTATCGAATCCTTGTGAGATTTCCCAATCGAAACAATATTGTCCTCTATTACGTGGCCTCGATCTTTGGACTTATTCGTTACCAGGAAAATGCCGACGAATAAATTGTTAATTCGGAAAGCAATCGAAAAGAACATCAGAGTGTGTATGCCATTGGAAAGGTCGCTTATTTATACCCTGTACTATCCGTATTGTACTGTATTTTGGGCCTATTTGATTGGCCAAAAGTTCGAAAGAGGGGTTAACATGCCTCATACCTTAATTTACTAACAAAAAAAAAAACAAAATTCGACTTTTTCAGCTTAAAAATGCATTCTTATCTCTTCGTATTAGAAGGATATAACTTTATAGAATTAAGACAATTAATTTTTAACGATAAAAAAATGTTTTGTTATATTACAGCTGAGATCTCCTAATATCTGAGTTTTTATGATATCTCCTACAGATTCTATAAAAATTCCTCGTTCCAAAGATGCATTTTTCTCGTGCCTCTGCTGCAGGCCAAAAAACTAAATTTTAATTTAATATCTTATGAAACGAGTATTCGTAATTTATCAACTAGTTTTGGGCTTATATTTCTCTCGAATAAATTTTACGAGATTCCATAGCATAATTATGGTGTGCCGTTTGTACTCAATTGAACTCAGTTCTTATCTCGCCGATCTCGCTAAAAAATACCAAATTAATTTTTTAAATGCTCTCGTAACGAAAAATTAATTTGAAACATTTAAATAATTGGATTCTCCTTATTTCCGGGAAATACTCGGAAGGACATTTAATTATTTATATTTCTGGTTCAAATTTAAATTTTTAAATGTATAATATTTCTGCCACTTTAATGCACTATGTTGTTGTAAGCCAATCACCGACCAGTGTGACTGAATAGCCCTATCGGTCAGCAGAGACTTCACAGCAACAAAAAATTAAACCCTTCACGAATTCCCAGCAGGGCACTTCGTTCCGGTTTCGCTCGTCTTGGTTCCTCGTTGTTTGCTCTGAAAAGAGCGGATTGTAAAAGTGTCCTTAAAAGGACAGGTCAAGGAAAGAAGGAGATGAAAGGAGAAAGTTTCTTTATTTCTTCTAGTTGGCTCGAGTGTTGGTCGTCCTGTCCTTCCTTCCTGTCACAGCTGGTGTGAGAACGGGGAAGGTTGAAGGCAAATATGATAAACGTGTTCTCTAATTGTATTTATTTTATTTCGTCTGGTCCCTAGTCCGCTGGCCGTTCGAGAGAGCCGAGTGCTCGGAGACCTGAGTCGTCCGGATGTCGAAGTTCTAATCATCGGAATCACGAATGCGACCCGTTTATATACGTGTCGATCGTGCGGGCGCGCACCAATCAGCGCCGGCGCGCGGTGATTGGTCGGAGGGAATTTTGTTCGCGTACAATGAACCTTGCAACCGATGCGTTCTGACGGAGAGTTCGTATCGGCACTAGTTTAACAGCGCGTTAAGAGCGCGCACCAATCAGCGCCGGGCGCGCGGTGATTGGCCGAGGGAGGGCTTTGTGTAAAAAGTGTATTTTTATTCGCAAACAAGGGCTTAGGAGTTTATAACAATTCCCCCTTTCTTGAGGCCCTTGTTTGCGGTGTGTTTTCGCGACGGCCAACGGAGTTTACATCTTAATAAATATATATCTTAAATGAAAACGAAAATGAGTTGTTGAAATTCTATAAACATTACGCTGAAAAGAAAAAAACCATGAAGAATAAATATCTTTTTGGCTTGCATTTTTGTTAGTTAAATTCCTACAAATTTTCTTAAACTACACTTGCGTGTTTCTCGCTAAGTCCGAAAATTCACTTGAATTTTTACTAAGTTTTTTGCACTGTTATCCAGTCCAAGAATGATAATTTGTCCTTAAAACTATACTTGCCCAGAAAATGGCTAAGTTCGAAAATACTGATTTTTCTTAAAGATTACACTTGCCCACATATGGCTAAGTCCGAAATACTTAAAACTACACTTGCGTGATTTCGCTAAGTCCGAAAAATACTGATTACACTTGCCCACATATGGCTAAGTCCAAAAATACTTAAAATTACACTTGCGTGACTTCGCTAAG
Source organism: Trichopria drosophilae (assembly GCA_030407085.1). Classification (NCBI taxonomy): domain Eukaryota; kingdom Metazoa; phylum Arthropoda; class Insecta; order Hymenoptera; family Diapriidae; genus Trichopria; species Trichopria drosophilae. The sequence goes on from CM059585.1 coordinate 42,845,894, forward strand.
TCCGAAAAATACTGATTACACTTGCCCACATATGGCTAAGTCCAAAAATACTTAAAATTACACTTGCGTGACTTCGCTAAGTCCGAAAAACTTAAAATTACACTTGCGTGATTTCGCTAAGTCCGAAAAACTTAAAATTACACTTGCGTGATTTCGCTAAGTCCGAAAAACTTAAAATTACACTTGCGTGATTTCGCTAAGTCCGAAAAACTTAAAATTACACTTGCGTGATTTCGCTAAGTCCGAAAAACTTAAAATTACACTTGCGTGATTTCGCTAAGTCCGAAAAATACTTATATTGAACACATTCACTATTCGTGTGGTTTTCTTGAACGTAGATTGTACCGAGGCGCATAGTCCTCTTGGCTTGAAGATACTGCCGGTTGTCTCTGTCGGAGGTGTTTAGGCGGACGCCCCCGTCGTGTTTGAGGTTTTCCAACGGCCTGGTCGCTAGGATGCTCTGTGTCAGTGGACGTTATGCCTATCTGGTCGTTTACTGTAGCAACCTGAGTACGCCGGAACCGTGGAGCTTTGGGAGGACGTCCTCGTCCGCAAGGCATATTTCTGCCACTGGTTGAATGTGGAGTATCCTTGCTTTCCGTGTTGCTTGAATTTCGATTCTGTCTCTGTAACCGTAACGATGGTACTTCTTCGGAAGGGCCTTTACCGGTTAGTTGCGGAGTGTTACCAGTTTGTTCGTGTTCAATGAACTCCTGATAGGTTGAAACTTCCGGAAATACGACCTCCTGGTCTTCGGGCGGCAAATGGAGACCTCGTGCCGGCTTCATCTGGGATTCGTGTACTTTAGTGGTCGTGTGATTCTTCCGGATCGTGTACACGTTTTTGCCCGAAGGGTGAAGAATTGGATAAGGTCCTTCCCATTTCGGAGCGAATCCTGCACAGAAGTTTTCCGATGCTTTGGATAGAGGATGGCTGCGGACGTAGACCCGATCCCCTTCGTGATATGTTGGCATAGCGGGCTCGGTGCTGTACTTCCGTTGATACTCCGTTTGTTTAGCGGTGATTTGCTTGACACGTTCTTCCCATTCAGGGGAAGGATCTTCGGGTTCCATCTTCCAGGCTCCTGGGCGCTGGAGTGTCTGCCCGTAGAGTGCGTAGCTGGGCGTTGTTCCAGTAGCTGCATTTCGCCTGTTGCGCAGCTGGAATAGAATATTTGGTAAATGTTTGTTCCAATTCCTATGGTCCTCGTCATGAAGATGAAGTCTTAAACCTTTTTTAATTTCTTGGTTCCTGCGTTCAGTAGGGTTAGCTCGAGGATGATATGTCGCTGTGGTCCAATGCTGGATTTCTAATTCCTCGCAAGTCTTTTCCCAGAGTGAACTTTGGAACTGTGGTCCGTTGTCGCTTAGCATAGCCCGCGGATATCCCCATCTTGGAAATATTTCTTCTTGAAGGGCTTTTATAACTTTGCTGGTATCAGAGGACGTTAAGGCGAAGGCTTCGACCCAGCGAGAAAACAAATCGGTGATGACCAATATAAACCGTCTGCCTCTACTGGTCCGTGGATAGGGTCCCATGAAATCCAATGAAATCGTCTCCCACGGTTTCTTTGGGATGTGCGGGCGCAGTTGATCCGTGGTCCTGGAGCTTTTTGTGCATGCACAGAGATAGCAGTTTTGGACGTGTTGCGTGACATCTTCTCTAAGACGTGGCCAGTTGAAGTTTTCCTGGATGGCACGAATTGTTTCCTGGATGCCGGGATGTCCAGCGAGTGGTGCATCGTGGTATTCATACAGGATGCGTTGTTTGCCCGCCTCTGGAATGACCATCTGCCAGCTGTTGCCCGTTGCCTTCTTCCACAGTAATTGGTTAAATAGCCGGTAGTTTTGCTGTAGATGCCGTTCGTTCAGATTCAGGCTCTCCCTGTCTTTGATAGCTAGAAATTTATGTACAATATTACTTATCGATCCATCTTTTTGTTGGAGAACTCTAAGTTCGTCCGTTAAATTATTCGAAAATGATAAAAATACGACTGGCTCATCCTTGGCTAGTTGGCGGTTAATGGGTGGTGGAAGAATCCTTTCTTCGTCGACGATTTCTTCGCTGGAATTACCTTGGGGTCGCCGTGACAAAGCATCCGGCAGCTCGTTATACTTGCCTGGGCAGTGCTCGATGGAGAACGTGAATTCTTGGAGAAGCAAAGCCCAACGAGTTAATTTAGCTCGGGTGTCTTTGAATCGCTCCAACCATGTAAGAGCATCATTGTCGGTTCGAAGGGTAAAAGACTTGTCCTCTAGGTATCGTCTAAATTTCTTGATTGCCCAAATGACAGCTAGACACTCTTGTTCGTTGCTATGGTACCTTGCTTCGGTGGCGTTGAACTTTGCACTGGCATAGCTGATGATGTCTCTTCGTTGGTCCGCTCCCTCCTGGTACAACACAGCTCCCATACCGTGGCGGCTTGCATCTGTCTGGAGAATAAATGGCCGGTCCGGATCGGGACGTGAAAGCTCCATCGGATTCGTAAGTAGTTCCTTGATTTTCTCGAAAGACCGATGTGCCTCGGATGTCCAACAAAATCGTTTTTTCTTGCTGAGGAGCTCTGTCAATGTTGCTGCTTCGGTGGCAAAATGTGGAATGTATTCCCTCAGCCAGCTGCAGGCGCCTATAAAGCTTCGAAGCTCCTTGGTCGTCGTAGGAGTGGGGGTATTCTGGAGAGCGAGAAGATGTTCCTGATTGGCCGTGTTAGTTGAAGTAGCAATTGTATGGCCGAGATAATTTAGTTCGGACATTCCAAATTTGCATTTTTCCAAGGAGCAGGTAAGTCCATGCATACTAAGCCTTTCCAGTACTTGGGCTAAATGTACCAGATGTTCCCTCTCGTTGTTTGAATAAACAATTATATCATCCAAGTAAACTTGGCAGAACTCGCCGATGTAGCCTGCTAGCACTTCTTGTGTCATCAGCCTTTGGAACGTGGCCGGTGCTCCTTTCAGACCAAAAGGCATTACGTTGAATTGGTAAGAGCCGCCACTCGGTGTTGAGAATGCAGTGTATTTTTTAACGTGCGGCTCCAGCGGTATCTGCCAGTATCCGCTCTTCAGGTCCAGCGTGGAAAAGACCGTGGAGTTTCCGATGTCCTTAATCGCGTCTTGGATCCTTGGCATGGCTTGTGTTACATCCTCGGTGATTGAATTTAATTTTCGATAATCGACGCAAAATCTCCAAGTGCCGTCTTTCTTTTTGGCCAAAACGACCGGAGAGTTGTATGGTGAGGCACATGGTTCGATAATTCCCGCTTCGAGCATCTCCTTCGTTTGAGACTCGACTTCAATGCGTTTGGCGTCGGAATAGCGGTACATTGGAAGGCGGAAAGTTTGTGATGACAGGAGTTTAATATCATGCTTGATAGTATTTGTCCTTGGTAGACCTCCTGTTCCGATTGGTGCAAAAACTTGACCGTGAGTTTTCACGATTTTGAAGAACGGTTCCACCGAAATGTTTGAAAAATGGTTCTCAAATCTTTGAGGATCGATTGCTGCTACCTTTGGTGCTGTATTGCACAGATGAATAGTCATACGTTTGACCGTTCCCAGATGCAGGGTGTGACGCGCGAGATCAAGAATTCCATTCTCATTTCTTAGCCAGGAGATGCCAAAGATTAGTGGATGTCTGAGCGTCCTCGAGACGGTGGCTATCGTGTGGAAGATGGTTCCTTGGATCTTAACAGCCAATGACGTTGTTCCTTCGGTAATCATCACTTGGTTTTCGCCTGCTAGATTGATGTTGGAGCGTGAACCGTGGATCTGCAGTGGTTGTTCCAAAAATTTTGGATTTATTAGATTTTCTGTAGACCCGGTATCTACAATCGCCGTTAGTTCCTGTTGTCCAATAGAAACTCGGATCCTTGGTAGGTCGTCCATGAGTCGGAATGAATTATTTATTACCGGCCTTTGTTTGTGCCGACGCCCGGTGCCGGTTCGTCGGGCGCCTTTCTCCAGTTTTCCGGGTTATTTTCACTCTTTACTTTTCGAACGTCGCAATCCTTATTGAAGTGATACCCCGGGCAATGCCAGCATTTTGGAAGGTTTTCGGAGCTGGAGGGCTTTGTCTTAGTAGTATTTTCCTTCACTGTTTTGTAGCGATGTGGAATGGATTTTTCGTCTTCAGTATCTTTCTCCACATCTACTGCCTTTGTCAATAGAGTTGCGAAATCTAGGAGTTGGTATGTTTTTAGAATTTTTCTAAGTTCTGGTCGGAGTAAATTCAAAAGAGTTGATATTTTTGTAGCTTCACCTTCTTGTGGACGAATACGCTGATAAATCATGTATTTTTGTTGTAAAAATGGACCAACTGTTTCTCTCTCTCCTTGTTTCTTTCCGTATAGTTGGGCTGTGAGAGAGTTTTGCACAGCAGTGCTGTTGAAATAGTCTCGGAAAAGATTTTGGAATTGTGGCCAGTCGATGTTTACAACTTTATAGCATTGCCACCATTTTCCAGCGTCCCCTTTCAGCCCACCTTCGATACTTCTGGTTCGTTGGGCATTTGGAACTGCTAATGCTACAAAATATTCTTCACAGAGCTGTAAATATCGTTCCGGATCTTCGTGTTCAAATCCATGAAACTCCGGTACTGGTGGACGATACGCCGTTATTGCCTGTGTGAATGCTGCCCAATTTATGAACGCTGGTGGTGCGGCTACTGCTTGATTCATTGGTTCTTGGTTTCGAGGCGGAACTTGTAAATTTCTGGCCGGTGGAACTCCTCCGTTTATTTGTCGGTTATCCGCTGCTGGTGTCCGGATGTCTTCTTGATGTCGGGGATTCTCCTGTTGTTGCATTCTTTCTTCCAGATGTGGGCTCGTTGATGATCCGATCTGGAATAAATCTTCGCCTCCGTTGTATTCTCTTATATCTTCCTGACTTCTAGGTTCTGAATGAGATCGGCGAGTGGGAGATCTTCCCCTTCTCTTCGGTCGATGTTGATTGGGCGCCATCGGGTGTTTCAACACTCCCGAAAGTGTGGAGTCTTTGGTGTTGGATTCTGTTCGCACCCATTCCCTTGATTGGCTCCTAGTGTGAGGTGGTGTTCGCTGCATTTTCGTCGGCTAACTCTGTCGTAGGTTCGTTTCTTCCCTGTAGAAACTTCTCGTATGCTGAGATGGCCCCACGTTGGGCGCCACTTGTTGTAAGCCAATCACCGACCAGTGTGACTGAATAGCCCTATCGGTCAGCAGAGACTTCACAGCAACAAAAAAATTGAACCCTTCACGAATTCCCAGCAGGGCACTTCGTTCCGGTTTCGCTCGTCTTGGTTCCTCGTTGTTTGCTCTGAAAAGAGCGGATTGTAAAAGTGTCCTTAAAAGGACAGGTCAAGGAAAGAAGGAGATGAAAGGAGAAAGTTTCTTTATTTCTTCTAGTTGGCTCGAGTGTTGGTCGTCCTGTCCTTCCTTCCTGTCACAGCTGGTGTGAGAACGGGGAAGGTTGAAGGCAAATATGATAAACGTGTTCTCTAATTGTATTTATTTTATTTCGTCTGGTCCCTAGTCCGCTGGCCGTTCGAGAGAGCCGAGTGCTCGGAGACCTGAGTCGTCCGGATGTCGAAGTTCTAATCATCGGAATCACGAATGCGACCCGTTTATATACGTGTCGATCGTGCGGGCGCGCACCAATCAGCGCCGGCGCGCGGTGATTGGTCGGAGGGAATTTTGTTCGCGTACAATGAACCTTGCAACCGATGCGTTCTGACGGAGAGTTCGTATCGGCACTAGTTTAACAGCGCGTTAAGAGCGCGCACCAATCAGCGCCGGGCGCGCGGTGATTGGCCGAGGGAGGGCTTTGTGTAAAAAGTGTATTTTTATTCGCAAACAAGGGCTTAGGAGTTTATAACAATGTTTTCCTGATACTATTGGATTATAATAATTCGGGATTGAAAATGATTGCGAGTGACAAATTCCTGCCACTTTTAGTACTTATATTTTCCTGATATATTATAATAATAGTTCTCGGCTTCCGTGCGTATTTTTTAAAGAGGCAGTATCCGCCACAAGTACCTCCAAGAGTGCAACAATTTTTATCAGATCAAAGGGGTCTCCGAATTATGGCAATGGGTTCAATTGATGTACATACGACGAAGCTGCTTGAACTATCTCACAAGAGAGCAGAGAGGACAATTCATTTAATAGAGAAAGAGAAAAAGAGACAAAATTAGGAAAGGTCTACTGTTTTCACTGTTGAGAATACGCCTGACATTGAAGCGGAGCAGGCGCACGGTACAGCCATAGGTGATGTATAAGACCCAGACTTTGCTGTGAATTCTCGGCTGCGTTCAAATCCTCACATGCAAATGCGGCAACCATTGAAAGAAACCTCAAAAACCGCTGATTGATTCGCAGTATCAAGTGTTGCCGCCGCTGCAATTGCTTCTTCTGTCCTTGAATATCTTGGGATTATCAAAGGTGGCGATACAAAGAACATTAAAGATCCGTCTTAAATGAAAAGGGAGAGAAAAAAACTAGAGTAGAAACAACTAAACTCCAATGAAGCTCGGAAGGATCTCTCCTTGCACTATACTTTGATGGTAAGAAAAATGAAACAATTTATTGCGAAAAATGAAACAATTTATTGCGAAAAATAAAACGTTTTTCGCAAAAGAAAATCGGGGGTAGAAGAACATATATCCCTTATATCGGAACTAGGTAGCAAATACATAGGTCACGTGACCCCCATTAGTAGTAGAGCTGTGGATATCTGCAGCAGCATTTTGAGCTATCTGCATGAGAATGGATACGATTTAAGCAAAATAAAAGTTATTGGTGCTGATGGTACATCTGTAACTATAGGTAATATTGGTGACGTTAATACACTCATAGAAAAACACATGGGTCACAATTTTCAATGGCAAATCTGTCTCTTACAGTTTAATGATCTTTCTCTTAGGCATTTCATTATCCACCTTGACGGTTGTACAACAGGACCTGATTCATTTTCTGATCCTATAGGGAAGCAAATGAAGACCTGTGAGAAGACCTGTGAGAAGACCTGTCTCAGTACTGATCAAAAATACCTCTTAGAAAAGTGTCAAGCTGTTTGCAGTTCCTTATCAGCGCGACAAAGCCGAGGCCAAGACAATTTACGAAAGATAGCTTCAACTGCTTCAGGCTCTACAGTACTATGATGAGAAGTTGACCTGTGCTCTAAGGAGTCCGTTTCTTCACAGACAAACATTAGTGTTGGCCACTAAGAGGGATGTAACCTGAGCCACGCGGGACCATGCCACCACAGAGGCGATGATACTAGTTAGGAAGAACAAGTTAGGAAGAAGTGTGTGTATTTCGGCAACACGATTTGCCACAAATACTTTCCAGTGAGATGATTGTTCTTTAAGCCACGCTAGTACAACAGTCGAATCAGTCCACGTTTGAACTGGACACGTTGATTGTGTAGGTATTTGTTGCACTTGATGGTCCAGACTAAACGAGTTGTTAAATACCTGGGGGTGAGTCTCGACACCCGGCTCACTTTCTGGCCGCACATACAGCGAAATGCGGACAGGGCAGCAAAGGTCGCCACGTCGCTTGCCACAATTATGGCAAACGTGGGTGCTCCATTGCCATGCAAGCGGCGGCTGCTCTTGCGTACCGCCGAATCCATCATGCTGTATGGAGCGGAGGTCTGGGCCGACTCGCTGCGGTACGAAATGTACCGCAAACGACTGGCCGCTGTTCAGCGAAGGGGGGCCCTCCGAATTGCCTGCTCATATCGCTTGGTCTCGGAACCCGCAGCGATGGTGGTGGCTGGTGTCATTCCTATCCACTTCCTCGCCCAGGAGCGAATATTCGTCCACCAGAACAAATTACAGATGGGGTTGCCCTGCGCCAGAGAGGCTGCCAGAAGACGGACCATGGAAGCCTGGCAGGATCTCTGGGCCCAGGAAACAAGAGCATGATGGACCTTATCGGCGAGCTAAAGGATTGAACCGATCGCCAGTTTGGCGAGGTCAGTTATTACCTGACGCAAATCCTGACAGGACACGGCCTGTTCCGCTCCTACCTTCACAAAATGGGAAAAGTAGCGGACCCAGGCTGTGTGTACAGCGACTGCATCTGCCACGATGCTTTCCCCACGTTCTTTGAATGTGAGCAGTGGAGGGACGCCAGGTGTGGCCTAGAAGATGAGATAATATCATCCGGCTGATGCTACAAAATGAATACACCTTGGCAAGGACTGCCGATTTTGTAGAGGCGGTCCTTCGACACAAGAAGACGGACGCGGATGCAGCCGCAGCACGATAAAGAGCAGGTCAGGCAATTGAGAGTCTAACCTATTTATTTATTTGTAACAGAAGACGACGCAGCCACTGGGCGCCAGTGGTTGCGGAATACATCGTTCTGTGATGTGTGTCTCTGTTATTTAATGGGATGTACGCATCTATTATTTTGTTGTGATATGTACTTATTTATTTTTTTTATCAGCGTGACGCAGCGGTCACTGGGATCCAGGGGTCGCAAAGACGTCAGCTTTTAAATACCGGACGACGAAAGAGATGCAAAGTATTTATTTATTTTTTGATTGGAAGGACGCGGCAGTTACTGGGATCCAGTATCTGCTCAATAATCGACGCCACCGCGAAGTATTGTTATTAGTTCCGCGTTGGCCCTTGAACGTCGGTCGGATAAGAAGGTTAGGGTTTAGTGGGTATGCCTGTGTCGGATAACAGGTGAGTCCCACACACGGGGGAGTCACGCACGACTCCCTTATGGTGTTTATCGCATTCCCCCCTTCTTCGGATTAAAAAAAAACTTGTTGCACTTCAGCGATGAGGCGCGCAAGAAGTACTGCACCATTTAGCTCTAAACGTGGTGTGGGTAGCTGTTTTAACGGAGCAACTCGAGCTTTGCCGTGAGAAGCGATGTATGACCTTGACCAGACCCATTGAAGATTCGTACATGCACGACTGCAGCATATGCTTTTAAGGAAGCGTCGGAGAACCCATGTAGTTCTAGGACACTTGGAGAAGGAAGGAGAAGTGCCTAACCACCTGGGAATGCTTAGCTGGGTCAAAGATAGCAATGTCTCGTAATATTCACACCATCGTGCTATAATATTTGCTGGCAACGGACAATCATATAGTCCCAATAGTCCTAATCAATAGACACTACCATAGGAGCTGCATTATCATTTTTGCACAAACAACTTTTTCTCAGGAAGAAGATGACAGAAGCAGGGCAAAGACAAATTTTAGCCTACATAGTAATTACGGTAACCAACAGCTAAGGATCTGCAGACCCTATAAAAGTGTTAGAATGCGAAGAATGGCACATACAAAATAAGATACTATGCGATAATGAAGAACCCATCAACAAGATACTAATCAACTCGTATGAACTGTCCAGAGAGACATGTGCGGAAATGCACGAGACTAACAAAATATCAAGATCCGGCTTAGAAATAACAGGAATAATACCAAACACAGGTACACAAAGATATAACAAAAACTGGACCCAACGAATACCATGCGGAGACAATATATATGAAGCAATACTAACCATAATAATATACATAACATTAGACACGTACAACACCTATTTTCATACAAAGAATAATACAATCCAACTACTTATCGGAACAACGACAAACTTAAACAAAGGAAAATATATTTCTCCAACTGGGAAAATCTCAATATGGAACCTACCATCCCTTTGAGCAATAACAAATAATACAACAAACAACGATCAACAGAAAGAAGAGCACACATCAGAAATGGATTACTTAACACCTGAACATAAAAATTTAATAATAGAATGTAAAAATAATAGAATAGAAAAAAAAATCAGATGCAAGGAATTCAATATCTACTGACAATACACGCATTAATAACCATATCATTAGCAATAATATCCGGAACCATAATATACAAGAAACTGCAAAAAAAATCACCGACAAAATGGATCACGCGTAACAAATATTAATATGGAAGAACCTCCAATGATAACCAAACCAGCATCACAAACACCATATTCTCTAACATACACATGTAGCAACATAAGGATAAACGAAGGTGTTCAAAGTGATTTATACGCCAAACCTACAGAACCACCAATCCCAATAAATAACATCTACTATTTATTCAAAAGTACATAAAAGAACAAGAATTTTGACCCCTTACAAAACGCGATTGGTTAAATTTTAGAGGTGGCTCAAAGCGCCGGAAGTTTCAAAATTTTAATTAAAAATAACTTCTGCGACAAACATTTGTCTATTAACCCGATTATTTAAATCAATATATCTTAAAAGGTTTTCAAGGTCAACAATCACGAATCTGTAGTCAGATTTCCAAATTCAAAATGGCGGACTCAAAATGGCGGAAGAATTTTTGAAAAGCAATCCTATTTTTATAAAATTTAGTATACAATGGTTTTTGGGGTCGCAGATTATGAATCTGAAGTCAGATTTTAAAAATTCAAAATGGCGGACTCAAAATGGCAGAAGAATTTTTGAAAAGCTATCCTATTTTTATAAAATTTAGTATACAATGGTTTTTGGGGCCGCAGATTATGAATCTGAAGTCAGATTTTAAAAATTCAAAATGGCGGACTCAAAATGGCGGAAGAATTTTTAAAAAGCAATCCTATTTTTATAATATTTGGTATCCAATGGTTTTTGGGGTCGCAGATTATGAAGAGGCCGGAGCATAATAAGAACATTACATTTTTTTTCTATTCTCTCATTCGTTATAATTAACTCGAATAATTTAAAATCGAGTTTTAATTAACACTATAATTGGGACTTCAAGTTGAAGGTTCAAAAAAGCTGCATGATTTTTTTCAGATTTTTTACATCACTTTTGCATATTTAAGAACATTCAGGACGAAAACTACCCTGGTCATGGCTCTAAAGGTGCCGAAAAAACGTCGTGACTCTAGAGGTTAAATAAAAGCAGATATCAACATTTTATTAATATTTCTTGTTGAATAACGATAGAGTCATTAATTTATATTATTACTGATAGTTCTATTTTTATTTGTTTAAGAACACGCAACCAAGAGATGATTATAAAGAGTTTCTCGAACTTATTTTAATTTTTATCAGCTAAACTCCTCCGTGTGGGATAAAATTTCGTACACCTGGTGCAGTACACCACGCTAGATGGATGGCTAAAGCTTTGTACAGTTTAAAAATATATATGTTTCGATCACAATTTCACTTAACAAGTAGTGAACTTTCGGGCCTAAGTGAAGTGTGCATTTTTGTGGTCAAAGTATACACTAAAGCTTGGTTTAGGGCACCACTTGCGATTTCTGCGCCGAGAAATGATCTCCGACTTTTAAGGTCACTCCAAGAGTATGACCAAGTAAACAAACAGGTGTCACAGGCTGCAATAAACAAATTTTTTGGGCATCTATGGTACTTGAGCTATGAACTTGCTCCACTGGCATTTTTCGACGATGATGTATCAGTCGAGATCAAATTAAAAATGGTAAAAGCATTTCAAAATAAGGAACGAGCACAACCGTTCATGAAAGAGCTGTTATCGAAGACTTGGGCAGCTACCCCATTAATGACATGTTCGATTTCATTTCCCAGAGATCATTGCAATTTGTCTCTCATTTCCACCCAAGCCCATAGAACTTAAACTCGAAACTTTAACCTTGACGTCGTTCTACCCGTTTCTAACTGCATGAGAGATTAAAGGATAGAACGTCGTTAACGTTAAAGTTTCGTGTTAAATAAAACTCGATTTTAAAATTTTCGAGTTAATTATAACGAATGAGAGAATAAAAAAAAGGTAAAGTTCTTATTATGCTTCGGCCTCTTCATAATCTGCGACCTCAAAAAACATTGTATACTAAATTTTATAAAAATAGGATAGCTTTTCAAAAATTCTTCTGCCATTTTGAGTCCGACATTTTGAATTTTTAAAATCTGACTTCAGATTCATAATCTGCGACCCCAAAAACCATTGTATACTAAATTTTATAAAAATAGGATTGCTTTTCAAAAATTCTTCCGCCATTTTGAGTCCGCCATTTTGAATTTGGAAATCTGACTACAGATTTGTGATTGTTGACCTTGAAAACCCTTTAAGGTATATTGATTTAAATAATCGGGTTAATTTAGGGTCAGACTGTAAAACAGCTTAGTGGTGCTGTGTCTCGCCTTTTGCTTATATATATTTAGTAAGTAAGTGAACTCTCCCATGTATATAGTGTATTCCTGATATAAGCAATAAAGTCGATTATTATTATTATTATTATAGACGAATGTTTGTCGCAGAAGTTATTTTTAATTAAAAGTTTGAAACTTCCGGCGCTTTGAGCCACCTCTAAAATTTAACCAATCGCGTTTTGTAAGGGGTCAAAATTCTTGTTCTTTTATGTACTTTTGAATAAATCAACAGCCGTGTCCATATTCCGTTCCTTTTTATTTTGAATCACCCTAATATATATATATATATATATACATAATATATATACATGAGTACATATATATAATATTATATGACTTTCTTTATGAAAACCGCGCTCTGTTCCCGGCGAAGTACGCGTTAAGAATTCATGTTGCGAATTTGCGATAGTTTCACTGATGTATTATATACATGTATGTAGATTAATTGCAGTTCATAAAATGAAAAGAGGAGGAAAGATTTGTAGAAGCATTTTACTGACTTATCGAAAACCGATGTACTTCCCGCATTTACTTCAAAACTTTCAAGAATTTCTTTCAACCAATGCCCTTTCCATGTAATATATACGCCGCGAACAAATATATTTTGAACTTTGATATTGGGTTAACATGTCGAACAAGATCAAAAGTCACAATCATTTACACTAACGCGTCGTATAGTTCGCATTTTATTTTATCTAAATAATGTGTCATGTATACGAAATGCCAGGAATAGGCACAATTCGAACGGAAAATTGTTTCCGAGCATAGAGTTCTTTTGTTTACACGGCCATCTTGAACGGTCTCTGGAAAGAACAGTTTCTATCCGTTTCGAACGCCAGCCGAGTGACGGCGCTCGAGAGAGCAGTTTCTATCAGTTTCGAACGCCCGTCGAGTGGTGGTACATCAAGTTTTCCGTTGAGTGCATGTATTCTATGTATTTAGGATAGGCGATCATTTCCGAAAGCAGTGGAAACATGTTAAGTTCGAATAAATGCTCTGCTCTCTATACGTAATGCATATGAGCGCGTTTGTTCTGATGAGCGGCGAATTAATCTAGTTGACTGGAGCTCCATTAAATATTAAATGGTTGTTGAAATTGAAGCTCCGACGAAAATCAAGAAGCTCTATACGAGTTCCATAGGAGTTTATTGTGTTATACGAGTAGGCTTATTACTGGAATAGCAAATTTGTTTGAAAATTTTGAACTTAGGAAACAATAAAAATATACAAGATATCAATTTAGTTAAATCCATAGCTTGTAACACAAAGTAGACGTCTGTCTACTTGCGTTCCCAACTAAATACTTACCCGAAGAAAGAAGAACGAAGATTGGTGCATCGTCCCAACAGAATTCCATTAACAATCCCCAGGAACCGTTCCCCAATGTTGGTGCTCGTCCTGTCAACTCGTTGGTGTCTTCGTCCCATCTCGTAGAGCTGTCCATAGAAGTGTCCATATAAGATATACCTGTAAACATAGAAATTATTAATTATAAGTGTTTAAATAAGGAATCTGTCATTGTCGTAACTAAATAATGTCATCGTCCAAGGAAGAGGAATATATTGAAGAAAAGTAAACACTATACTTACATGTTCACTCAGCTGTTCCGATGGTCTGCTTCCTCGTGCCAGAATCGCTGCTGGCTGGCGTCCTGATCCTGAAACATAAATTTACCCATCCTTACACAAAGAAATAGTCCTTAATAATTAAAGTTTAAACTTACCGTAACTGCTGCTCCTTTTCGCATTCCTCCAAAACTCCCAAAACTCCTTTTCCCGTTGCCGTCGAGAGGATGACTCCGATTGCATCTTCTCTGTACCCGATCCTTTGGCACTCGATCCCGGAGTGAGCCACACAGAAAACCCGCACAAACTTTAATTTTATCACTTCAAAACACTCGAAAATCCCGAAAACCGAGACGACCTGTCACGTCAGTCGTCGTTCACCGTGGACTGGCTATCGCGCAGTTTTACGCGCAACTCGTCGGCCATCTTGATCAAACTCAGTCCCTATTGGTCAATTCATTTGTACAGCGTCTCTGTCTACCTTCCATATTCGCGTAGTCGACGTTCGTCGCACTCATGCATGGAATAGACTATTGCTGTCGCGCTCATCGAGTCGACGTTCGTCGCACTCATGGCCCAATGTACAATACTAATTCGTCATCGATATTGTTTGCGCTTGTCGCACTCGTTACATATATCATTACCCCTTCCAGTGCCGAGTAAATGTTCGTCGCACTCGTGCAGAAAACTCATTCAATCGCCCACCCCTTTTTGAAAATTTAGACTTGCCCTACTATTCCCAGCATTGCAAAAATTATGTTCCCCGTCTTTGTCCTTATGTTGTCATAAATTCGTCCTTATTAATAATTGTTTTTCCTTTTTGTTTGTTCCCTGAAAGTTAATATGCAGGACTGACGCTGTGGCGTGATGGTAACGGGTCAGACCATCTTCAAGATCACTTCTTTGTAAACCGTTACGGCGAGCAAATCTTCCATTGTATAACCAAATTAATTATAGTAGTGCGTAAATATATTGTATTGTTGCGAGGCGTATATTAATTTTTTTTGTGAATCTCGAGATACTGCAGATTAGCGTAAGTACTGTGCACAGTGCGCGGCAAATTGTTTTTTATTATATCTTTTATATTATAATCAGTAAAGTCCTTCCCCACAATTTTGTAATTTCCCCTTTAAAATATATATCTTTACCAACATTCCCCTTTTATAATTTTTATTTTTTTTATACCCTTCTTTATTTAGAGAAATAAAACCAGAGTCCCCGTGTCGTCGGGACTCAGTACGGTTGTAAATGGCGCAGCCAACGTGTGGCCCGGAAAATTAAAGTGTAAAATAGTAAAATTAAAAGAAAAGAAAATTTTAAGTGTAACGGTCTCGCGAAACGGTTGTTGGCTCGCATGACCAACAGAAAATTTTTTTGAACAATAGTATTCTCCAATTCCCTGAACCCCATTTCCCATTACATAATTAATAATAAATGTTATATAATATAATATATGTAATACAAAATTAAATATATGTGATATGATATATATGGTGCAATTATATGAAAAATTTTATGTGAATGAAATAATAAATATTTTCTTTCAGGTTTTCTCGTTAACATTAGAAATAAGTTTCCCTTCTATTAATTATTTGGGAAGTGAAATTATCAATTAAGTTAAAGATATTCAAACTTTATTGTGTTCGAAAATTTCCCCCTCCCCTCCCAGTGTTAATTTGAATTGAATGTGTGATAACAGTGAATTAAATTTTGTTATTTTTTTTCCTGTTTATTATTATTGAATTTAATAATTTGAATTGATTTAAAGTAAATTAAATTTTTTTTTTAATATTTTTTTTTTGTGTGGTTGTTATTATTAAATTTAATTTTTTTATTATTGATTTAAAAATAAATTTTTTTTATTTGAATTAATTTAGAATATTTTAGTTATTTTTATATTTTCTTTTCTTGTGATAAAATTATTATTTTTTTTGTTTATTTGTGTGTGTTTTTAAAAAAAATGGCGGAACAATACCGACTGTTCTGGGATAATCATGTTGCCCACAATACCACCCCCACACCGGAAGTACCAACAACTACCACTAGTGCGACAGTCCCAACAATAACCCCTCCAATAATAACTACAGTACCCGTGACTGCAACTTTTGTGACTACTACCTCTACTGCTTCAGAATCCCGAAAGGCCACTAAAGAGCAATATGAAGCCATATTAGAGAGCATTGAAAATATGAATTTCTTAGATTTTATTAAAGAATGCGATAGGGCTGAAATGGCTTTTAGCGGTGACTTTAGAATAATGCAAGATCGGTTAACACGATATAAGGTGTTAACTACTTACCCCGATTCCGATGTTGATTGGAATGAAGCAGTGGATGGTAGAGGTGAGGCAATACCAGTTACCCTTGGTGAAGCATTAAGTGACCCAGTAATAGGAAATATAATCCGGAACCCCTTACAAAATACTGTCCCCCCTCGCACCGTTACTACTAGCGCCGCCCAGGAGCTTGGCGCTCGCGTACGGGATCCTTCCCTTATTTTCCCTTCCGATCGATCTCGCGCGTTTTATAAAGACCCAGAATCTTTTATGGAAGATCAGTCCAGTCATCCTGAACCACCTAATTATTTAAATACCATCTCAAGATCCTCAACTATCCCTACAATTTCCTTAGCCCCTGCCACTCCTCCCATTATTAACCCAAATATAACCTGTCCTCCTCCCTCTCGTCATACTGTCCATTTTCCCTATGACCAAACCTATAATTTATCCCACCACGATCCTCATGCCCACAGTACAAAGGTTGGCCCCACTCCCCGATTCTTGAAAAATATTCAGACTCCTACCAAATCATACTTCGGTTGCTCTGCATGTCCGTCGCAGACAACCGGAGTATGGAATAAAAGCGCTGTTGAGCAATGGAGAACCCAAGGTCCAAAATTTTCCGGACAGGACGACGAAGACGCCGAAATATTCCTACTAAAATTAAAGGAATACGGCGTTAGTCGAGAACTCTCCGAGGAAGAATTATTGCGTGTCCTCCCCGAGGCATTCACTGGATCTGCTTTAAATTGGTATCGAGTAGAGCAGGGATGCTGGTCCACTTTTGATCAATTTGTCTCCAGTTTTAAATCGGTTTTTGGTCAGATGCATTCCGAAATAAGTATTCGACGAGATATTTCCCTACGTACCCAAGGTTTAGAAGAATCCGCCCGAGACTTTATAGTAGCTTTACGTGGTCTTTTTAATTTATTATCCACCCCTCCACCACTTGAAGAACAATTAGCTATATGCTGCCACAATTTGCGTCCAGCCCTATCAGAAAGAATTTCTAGAGAAAAGGTAAATAATTTCTCAGAATTGTACAAATTATGTAGACATTATGAAAACATAATGCAGAGGGAAAAACAATATAGGCCTCCTCCTTCTGCCTCCCTATCCTTTTGTCCTACCTATGCCTATAACCCTAATAAAAATAGACTAAAAATTAGAATTGCTGCTACCGATCCAGTTCCTGAAAATCTCCCTTCCTTTCGTACTCCAAGCCCTACCACATCATCGTCGGTCCCACAAACCCCGATTAATCCTTTAAGGCAATATCGTCCAAAAATTCCTCCACCTCTTTCAAACCGGAAAGCAATGCAAAAACCAAAATCCCAACCAGAAGTTTCTTCCATTCCACCCCTAATGAGTAAAGTAGTAAAAGCCCCCTCTCAACCCCTAGCAGGTAATAGTGTAAGATGTTTTAATTGTTTGAAAATAGGCCATATTTTTAGAGAATGTCCCGATTCCCTCGGATACTTTTGTTTTATTTGCGGATATCCGGGAAAATCGTCAGTAAATTGCCCATCGTGTGCTCGTAGGCGTACGGGAAACGCTTAGCCGGGGGGACCAAATCGTTCCTGTCTCCCCGTAAAAATTTGTTTCAGAAACCCCATAAAATCAGATTGAATAATTTAGGTTGTATACATTCCCCTTCATCAGATCCACGTTACTACGTTTGGTTAGAATTGAACGGAACCCCCTTAAAAGCCCTTGTAGATTCTGGAGCATCACAAACATACTTAGGTGTTGGTTGTGAGAGCATACTGGCTCCATTTTTAAGACCAATTGAAGAAGAGGTAAGAGTAGCAGACGGAAGCGTTGTCCCTTTGCGTGGAGTCGTGTCCCTAGAAATAAAATTAGATAATGATGTCCAATTGCTAGACGTGAGAGTAGCCCCCCTTAGTTATGCATGCGTTTTAGGAATAGATTTTTTAGGATTGTTTGGAATTAAGATAGATTATGAGAGAGGAATATGGAAAACTAAAAACGGCCCTTTTCGTAAATTCGGTAGAAATATTGGTATGATTCCCGTTCAACCTATTTATGATTGTGCCGGTTTAAAATAAAACCATCATTTTATGCAGAGAAAAGACTTAATTACTATTAACCCGATTAATTCCCGTATCCCATTCCCCAGTCCTAACCCATACCCACCTAGCCCAGCATACTATCAATGTACAAAATCATCCCCCTATTCGACAAAAACCCCGTGTGTTATCCCCTTATATGTTGAGAATTGTCCAAACGGAAGTTGATAAAATGTTAAGTGAGGATGTAATTGAAAAATCTATGAGCCCGTGGATGAGTAACCCTGTAATTGTCCCAAAAGCCGACGGTAAGCATAGATTTTGTATAGATTATAGAGATGTAAATAAAGTAACTTTGAAGGCGCATATCCCATCCCTAATGTGGAACGTATTTTATCAGCAATGCGTCGTGCCCGTTGTGTTTCCAAATTAGATTTAAGCCAAGCATACTTCCAGGTCCCCGTAGAACCCAGTAGTCGCCCAATCACCGCCTTCGCCGTCCCAGGAAGAGGCATGTTTCAATTTAAGAGAATGCCTTTTGGATTAACGAATGCCCCTGCCACATTCCAAAGGCTAATGGATAGACTCATTGATCCTGCTTGGGAACGCCATGTCTTTGCCTACCTAGATGACGTAATAATAGCCACGGAATCGGAAGACGAACATTTTAAGTATTACGAGATTGTTTTGAAAACATTAGTTGAAGCTGGTTTTGATATAAATCAACAAAAAAGTGAGTTCTTCTGTTCCGAGGTTAAATATCTGGGTTACGTCATAGGCAAGGACGGGTTAAAAGCGGATCAAGATAAAATAACCCCTATTTTAGAATACCCCCCTCCTACTACCCTGAAGCAATTACGCCGATTCCTGGGAATGTTTGGTTGGTATGCCCGTTTTCTCCCTAACCTATCCAGAGATCGAGTCCCGTTGACACAGCTCCTAATGAAGAACGCATCCTGGAACTGGGGAGCTGAACAACAAGCCTTCGATACCCTCCGTTATTCCCTTACCTGTACTCCTGTTTTAGCCCGCCCTAATTTCGAATTACCCTTTTCAGTCCAGACAGACGCTAGCGACGTTGCTGTGGGTGCCGTTCTGACCCAGGAAATAGACGGATATGAACATCCCATTGTTTCTGCGAGTCGAGTATTGACTGCAGTGGAACGGAAATACACAGTAACGGAGCGCGAGTGTCTAGCTGTGTTATGAGCAGTAAAAAAGTTCAGGCCCTACATTGAGGGAACCACCTTTGAGGTGATCACAGATCACAGTAGTTTACAGTGGTTAAGAAATTTACGTGATCCGACGGGACGATTGGCTCGTTGGGCACTGGCCTTACAGGCGTATGATATGAAGATAATTCATAGGAAAGGATCCCTCCATGTAGTGCCGGATGCCCTTTCCCGAATGTATGATTCTTTTGATGCCGCCCTTTTTGCGATAGGAGATTCCGAAGATAATTGGTATAAAGATAAAATGAATAATATAAGAGAATTCCCATTTAAGTACCCTAATTGGAAGATAGTTGAAGATAAAATACATTACCATCGCCCTCACCCTGTTATAGAGCCCGCCGTGGAAGACCTTGATGCTTGGAAGTTAGTATTGCCCTCAGAATCCCGTCTTTGTGCCATAAGTGATGCCCATGATAACCCCCAGTCTGGTCATTTAGGAGTCGACAAAACGTATCAACGTTTGATACAAGACTTCTTTTGGCCTGGCATCTTTCATGATGTGGCCAAATATGTCGCTCGATGTCCTGAATGCCAACGCCAGAAGGTATCCCAACGCCCTCCTGTAGGTTTGATGCGAGAAAGAACTACGGAATATCCCTGGAGTACCGTAGCTGCTGATTTAATGGGTCCCTTTCCCCCAGTAAACATCAGAATCAGTACATAGTTGTTTTTCAGGACCTATTTACCAAGTATGTGGAGGCAAAAGCCCTTCCATCGGCCACAGGATCGGCAATATCGAATGCTTTGGACTCTTTAGTGGTCAATCGTTGGGGTTGCCCAAAATATTTTGTCCCCGATAATGGAAAAGAATTTGATAATAAGTACTTGGATCATCATTTACAGCAGCTAGGTATCTCCAAAGTCCCAACACCCCCTACCATCCCCAAGCGAATCCTGTGGAACGTGTCAATAGAACCCTAAAAACGATGATTTCCTCTTTTGTTGGTATGGATCATCGTGATTAGGATTTGCACTTAAATGAATTCTGCTTTGCCATGAATACGTCAGTACAAGCCTCCACCCAAATGACCCCTGCCTTCTTAAATTTTGGTCGCAATCCCCGTCCGGCTCGAAGTATCCGTAATAATGACCCAGTCACCCTTAATAGTAATGACCCCACGGCATGGAGAGATAGAATAAAACGATTACCGTTGATTCATGATTGGGTTCGAAAAAATTTAGAGCAAGCTGCAAAAAGACAAGCCCAATATAATAATAGAAATCGTGTAGACTCCCGTTTTAAAATAAATGATTTAGTAATGAGAAGAACTAGAGTTCTGTCGTCCGGAATTCAAAATTTTGCAGTTAAATTAGCACCCAAATTTACCGGCCCCTTTCGAATTATTAAAGTATTGTCCCCGGTTGTGTATGAGATTGAAGATAATAGTACTCGGAGAAATCCAAAAGTACATATCAAGGATTTGAAATTGTATGTGACCCCTGATATACCCGTTAATAATAATTTTTCCGGCCCAAGTAATGAAAACCCGATTATGAGTAAAAATGAAGAAACCCCTAATACCATACAAATTACCCAAGAAATACCCCCTCTAGTCAATCTTCCTCCAAAAAGAAGAGTAGGTAGACCAAAAAAATCACCCATTACCTATCCGACGTATAACCCCATAGATCAACCCGTAAATGAACCCCGTAAATATAACCTTCGTTCAAGAACCAATCAATAGGATAAAAATAATATAGAGTAGAAGTTGGACGGAAATAGAGAACTATGAATAGATAAGTTATGAATAAATTATATTGTTTTAGGAAGAATGCCATTGAGACGAGCGCGTTTCGGGCCAAGGAGCCGAAATACGGAGCGGCTAGAATATGTGGCACCGAAATGGAGTCCGGTTCCGCAGGCTCCGCAGCTAGAACGGATTGCCAGCCGCTCCTACTTCATTTCGAAGAACCACCCAGCTCCTACTCCTGACCCCACTTCCCCATTTGATTTTCCCCCAACATACCCTTCATCCAAGTCCCTCCCAGCCTCCTTTAACCCTATTCCTCTTCCCCCTAGACCTTTCTCCTTCTTTGCCGGCCTTCCTAAACCCTCACCCCTTTCTAGACCTTCATCGCCTATAACTCCCTCACCTATCTCTAGATCTCCAACTCCTCCTAAACCTTCACCCCTTCATGCTCCTACTAGATCTTTATCTCCTCTTATTTCCTCACCCCTACGACAATCTTCACCTCCTCCTAAACACCCTTCCCTGCCATATACCCCCATTCAATCTCCTATTCCTTCTCATAAATCCCGAAATTACCGCCGAATGGTGCCGGCTATGGCCAGTCTGGCCATAAGCGAGCGCAGGGTAACGGGCCCCAGGACGGACCAGAAGGTGGTCATCGACCATCCTGCCCCGTCGGGATCTGCCCCCTTGTGACAACCGCGATGCCCGCCACATGTGTGGATGGAACGGCAGGCTATACAAGCCGTCGTAGCTGCCCTCGAAAAGCCGAATCACCCGGGATTCGACAAGTCACGGCCGGCACATACGGCCGTAATTTCATCAATCCCAGCCCTAATGTCCCTAAAAATTCCCCGTCCTTTATCCTTGCCCTCTTCACCTTCACCTTCAGTAAGCCCGAATGCCTTCCCTCCGGGATTTAAGTGCAAAAGGTGTCGTCAGGAAGGACACTCGGCAAAAACCTGCCTGAAACCCCGTTTCCCTACTACCCAATAATCCCTTCCTTATTTCGCCTGTTCCTTTCGGCATTCCCTAGTTATTATTCGCCTGTTCCTTTCGGCATCCCATCGTTATTATCGCCTGTTCCTGTCGGCATTCCCTAGTTATTATTCGCCTGTTCCTTTCGGCATCCCATTGTTATTTTCGCCTGTTCCTTTCGGCATTCCCTAGTTATTATTCGCCTGTTCCTTTCGGCATCCCATTGTTATTAAATTGCCTGTTCCTTTCGGCAATACCCTTTATTATTTCGCCGGTTCCTTTCGGCAATACCCTTTATTATTAATTGCCTGTTCCTTTTGGCAGTACCTTTTTAGTATTTTTTTTTTTTTAATGTTTTGTTAATAATATGCTTCTTAACTTTGGTAAACATTGTAATTATTTGTGTATTATTTTGTTTGGTCAGTATAAAATTTGAAAATAGCCCCCCTTATTAGTTGTTTTTGATATTATTAATGAAATATTTAGAGATCCAGTGTTAACAAGAAAAATAAATATTGAAAATATTTTGTTATTGTTTGTTGTACATATATTTGCATCATATCACATTTATCTGATAATAAGAATAATTTTTGTTGGCAATCTGCGATTATTATGTTCCTTCTTCCCACTCGATCTTATCCTTTCCTTATTTGATAGCCCTCTACCTTAGTCCGGACAGCCATATCGTGAAATCGTAAAGCGGAAATTGATGTAAGTTTAGATTTTAAGTTTGTTTATATTGTATGACGATTCGAGAATTTTATGTAGTATTAAAAATCTACTTTCGTCAGGCCCGGGGAATTTGTAACACAAAGTAGACGTCTGTCTACTAGCGTTCCCAACTAAATACTTACCTGAAGAAAGAAGAACGAAGATTGGTGCATCGTTCCATCAGAATTCCATTAACAATCCCCAGGAACCGTTCCCCAATGTTGGTGCTCGTCCTGTCAACTCGTTGGTGTCTTCGTCCCATCTCGTAGAGCTGTCCATAGAAGTGTCCATATAAGATATACCTGTAAACATAGAAATTATTAATTATAAGTATTTAAATAAGGAATCTGTCATTGTCGTAACTAAATAATGTCATCGTCCAAGGAAGAGGAATATATTGAAGAAAAGTAAACACTATACTTACATGTTCACTCAGCTGTTCCGATGGTCTGCTTCCTCGTGCCGGAATCGCTGCTGGCTGACGTCCTGATCCTGAAACATAAATTTACCCATCCTTACACAAAGAAATAGTCCTTAATAATTAAAGTTTATACTTACCGTAACTGCTGCTCCTTTTCGCATTCCTCCAAAACTCCCAAAACTCCTTTTCCCGTTGCCGTCGAGAGGATGACTCCGATTGCATCTTCTCTGTACCCGATCCGTTGGCACTCGATCCCGGAGTGAGCCACACAGAAAACCCGCACAAACTTTAATTTTATCACTTCAAAACACTCGAAAATCCCGAAAACCGAGACGACCTGTCACTTCAGTCGTCGTTCACCGTGGACTGGCTATCGCGCAGTTTTACGCGCAACTCGTCGGCCATCTTGATCAAACTCAGTCCCTATTGGTCAATTCATTTGTACAGCGTCTCTGTCTACCTTCCATATTCGCGTAGTCGACGTTCGTCGCACTCATGCATGGAATAGACTATTGCTGTCGCACTCATGGCCCAATGTACAATACTAATTCGTCATCGATATTGTTTGCGCTTGTCGCACTCGTTACATATATCATTACCCCTTCCAGTGCCGAGTAAATGTTCGTCGCACTCGTGCAGAAAACTCATTCAATCGCCCACCCCTTTTTGAAAATTTAGACTTGCCCTACTATTACCAGCATTGCCAAAATTATGTTCCCCGTCTTTGTCCATATGTTGTCATAAATTCGTCCTTATTAATAATTGTTTTTCCTTTTTGTTTGTTCCCTGAAAGTTAATATCCAGGACTGACGCTGTGGCGTGATGGTAACGGGTCAGACCATCTTCAAGATCACTTCTTTGTAAACCGTTGCGTCTATGAAAGTGCGCGAAAGTCAAGGTGATTCCTAGGAAGGACCTCCTTGAGGCCAACAGCATGAGTGTTCTCCCTCCTCGCGTAAGGGAGAACAAGGTGATCCTGGCACTCATGAAAGGTCAGAACAAGACACTCCCCACTGAAATCTGGAGCGTGATCGGGACAGCCGAGTCCCAAAGAGGTGGAAGGGATTTCCTGCTCGCTATAACGAGGGAATCCGGGAAACGAGCGGGCTGGTCAAGCTCGGTTTGGGCACGTTGAGACTCAGGCTGACGACAAATCGCGATGGAGCGGATGACTGTACTGCGGGTGGTGCAGATCAACCTGCACCATTGTGAGGCGGAAGGGTAAGGTGGATGTGGCTGTGGTCCAAGAGCCATGTCTATCCTGTGATGGCCGAATTCGAAAGCGAAGTGATTCAACCTGCTACATGCAATAAGGAAGGGTAAGTTGAGAACATAGTGGCAAGGAAGGATATTATAATCTTTCTTTTTAATGATTTCAGTGACGGCGACGTAATGACGGTGATATGCGAGAGGAAGGGACATGGCAGCCTTCTTCTCGCTTCGGTCTACATATCGTACGAGAAAGAGACGATACATCGGAAACAGTCCGGAAACTGGTGGACTTCGCCGCCAGAAATGAGACAAGTCTGGTGCTGGGTTGTGATGCGAATGCGCACCACAGTCAATGGGGCAGTTCAAAAATCAACAAAAGGGGTGAATCACTTTATGAATACCTTCTTAGTACTAATCGAGTTATAAGTAACTTGGGAACATAGCCCACATTTATAATTGGAAACAGACGGGAGCTTATCGATATTACGCTAGTATCAGATAGGGGTGACTTAGAAATTAAGAAATAGAGGGCATCGGATAGGAATTTCTTTTCTGATCGCGGCTGGATTTTATTTGAGATTAGAAGTAATCGAGAGAAAAGCGAGCCTTATAGGGATCCATGAAAAACCGACTGGACCCAATTCTCGGAAAGAGTAAAGGAAAAACTCGGATCAACTTCGACGGCCGAACTTACCAATGCGAATCCCGTAGAACGAGATGTCGAGAAGGTGACCGATGCTCTTTGCTCTGCCTTTAAAAAGTCGTGCCCTGTTGTGTAGACTCGGGGAAGATATAAACGACTTTGATGGACAGCCGACCTGCTCGTGCGCAGGGCAGGGACGAGGAAGTTCTACAATAGAGCGAGGTGAAGCAGGGAGCAGACGGCCTAGGATGCTTACAGAACTAGCTTCAATGAATACAAACGTGAAATTAGACGCGGGAAAACCCGATCGTGGCAACGCTTCTGTGAGGCGATAGAAAGCACGGCGGAAGCTGCTAGGCTCCGCAAGCTTCTATCTAAGGATCCCAGCGTTCCAGGAGTCCTGCAGAGAAGCGACGGCACGTGGACGGTCGATAGCCAAGAAACATTAGACTTGCTGATGGATACGCATTTTCCAGGCAGCAAGCCGATGCAAAGTAGGGAGGAAACGCACCACAGAATTCTTCCCCCGTATTTAGGAATAGATGAATTTATAATTGGGGAAATTGTAGACGAAGGAAAGGTGAGGTGGGCACTGGGTTCCTTTAAACCTTACAAATCTCCGGGAGAAGACGGCTTATATTATTAGAAGACGGCCCTATTATGCTTCAGAAAACGATGGGAATGTTGGTACCCCGGCTCGTGTCAATCTTTAGGGTTTGCCTAAGGCACGGGGTAATACCAGAGGGAGGCAATCTCTGGTTTCTTTTATACCCAAGGCTGGAAAGACGGGACATAGTATGCCCTAAGAAATCGGTAGAAACAGCGCTTCACAGCATAGTGCACACTATAGAAGGAATCACTTCCCTATAAGGAGTACACGCTGGCGGCGTTTGTGGACATTGAAGGAGCCTTCAATAACGTGCTGAGAAATGTGAAATCACAGAACCGCTGATGAAGGCAGGTGTAGCAGCCTTTGTCACTAATTGGATCAACCGTCTGCTTCGATGCAGGACGGTCGACTCGAAGTTAGGCAACGGGAGGTCAGGAGAACGACGACATCTTGAAATCCCTTAGCCGAACAGGGGTACGGACGATGGCTTATGCTGGTGATATTGTACTTATGATAATGGGGAAGGATCTACCCATAATCAGTGAGTTGCTGCGTGGAGCTTTGAGGAATCTAGAAGCTTGGGCTCACAAGTGTGGTTTGGCAGTGAATCCATTCAAGACAGAGATGGTGTTTTTTACAAATAGGAGGAAGATACCTGACTTTGAAATGCCAAGGTTAGGTGGCATTTAACTTCAAACGCAAAAAGCACCAAGTATCTAGGTGTAATACTAGGAGGAGCGTTTCCTACATCTCGCTGGAAAACAATGACTAGAAGGATGAGCTGGCCAAAGCAGAGACGAGTGCTGTTTTCACCGACGGGTCAAAACTGGGGGACAGAGTAGGAGTAGGCATATACTCATATGCACCACATCTGCGAGTTTCCCTGGGCATACCGGAGGGTAGCAGTGTTCTTCAGGTGGATGTGATAGCGATTAAGGTAGCAGCCGAACAACTGCTGGAGTGCATGTGGTCAACACAAGTAACAATCTTGAGCGACAGCAAAACTGCGCTAAAAACGCTTATGTTTAGTGTCATACGTTCAAGAACGGTTAAGAAGTGTGTATATACCCTGAATCGATTAAGTGAAACCTGCATTCTACAGTTATGTTGGATACCTGGCCACCAGAACATTCCAGGGAATGAAAAGGCGGACAGGCTGGCCAAGAGAGGACTGAGCATGCAGGTTACGAGAGAAAACAAGATCACGTATGAGGTAGTCAAAAATACACTATTTCAGGCCGCGACAGAAGAGGCCAACTTTAGATGGGTACGACTGCCAACTTGTCGTATCTCTAGGCAGATGTGGCCTTTAATAAATGTAAACAAAACCATGTTTTTGATTTCACTAAAAATACGAGGAATAAGTCGACTGACGGAAATCGTGACGCGGCATTGTCGGATTGGTAAAATGTCCCGGGTCATGGGAGTACCAACGCGGGACCGTTGTCGAAGCTGTTTAGACGAAGATGAAGAAGAATCAATTCACCACATGATCTGTGAGTGTACTGGCTTAATGACCAGACAGGTTCAACTTTCGAGAGAGCCCTTCTTCGATAGTTTAGAAGAAGTAGCGCACATCCGAAGACTACTGAAATTTGTCGACTTAGCTGGATGGTTGAAACTACAATAAGTGGCTGGAAAGGTTTCCCGCACATCGGTGGAGTTGATGATGACGATAGTCATTTAAGAGGATCACAATGGACAGTGTTGGCCTCTGAGTGCTGTGCGGCAGATATAGCCCCCACACCCCTTCTAACCTAACCTAACCTACGAAGGGAGAGCAGCACAAAATGATTGTATAGTTAAAAATGTACCCTTGAGTTGTTTACTAACGAATAAGACTAATACCGAATTTCGTGTTCCCACCCTCAGCTAGCAAAAACCACCCTTAAGGGACAATAATTATTAATTATACAGGGAAAGTAGTACAAAAGTATTTTATAGTTGCAAACGTACTCTTGAGTCATTTACTAAACAATAAGACTATTACATAATTTTGTGTTCCAATCCTTAGCTGCAAAAAATAGCGTTAAATAGAAATAATCAATATTTAAGAGGGGCGGTCAGCACAAAATAATATTATAGTTGAGTACGTACCCTTAAGATATTTACCAACCAATAAGAATAGTACCGACTTTTGTGCTCCAACCCTCGTTGGAAAAACCCCACCTTAGAAAACGTGCATTATTTACGAAGGGAAAGTAGCACAAAATTATTTTATAGATAAAAACGTATCCTTGAGTCGTTTACTAAACAATAAGACTAATACCTAATGTTGCGATCCAACACTTAACTGCAAAAAAAACACCCTTAAGGGAAAATAATCATTATTTATGACGGGAGAGTAGCACAACATTCTCAAAATTGACTGTGCTACAGCGAGCTGAAATAAAAAATATTCGATAACCGGCCACGCAATGACCAGGTCTGTCTATACAGGGAACTTTCGTGTTTGTTCCTTACCGTGTAGGCGCACGTTTCAGGAGTATTCAACTTCAAAAATGTATAACTCGAAAACTAAAAGACATACTACGAATTAAAAAATATTAGATAAAATTTGCCATAAAATAAAAATAGTTTTAAAACAATAAAAATATTTTTAACAAAAATAAAAAGGTAACCCAGTGGTACAAAATCGTTATGAAAACAAAAAATGTTTTTTGCATGCGTTTATTATTATTATATTTAATTATGAATATTTTTTTTGAAATGTTCAGCTTTTTTTACTACAGTGTCTTGTTTCAAAAAAAAGTTGGTGAAAATTTCATATATATGTAAATTTTCGGAATTTCGAAAGATCCCTTTACCACATCCATATGTATGCCAAGTACAAACTTTTCTGCAATTTTTACAAAATCGGAGATGTGATGTTAGATCGTGATCGATTCGACGAAGAAGGACTTTCATGTTCTTTTTAAGAAATAAATCATAATATGGCTCAATATAGACATCAAATATAAATCCTACAAAGTAATAACTGTAGTCAATTATAGCAGTACATTTATCCACGAATAACGGTAATTTTAAAAGTTCGTTGTAATATTATTGCATTAAGTGCAGGTAAATTATAATGAGCTTGTGAAATTACCGCTATACTAGGGTTCTTTCATTATGCATCTAATATTTTTAGTATGCGATTTTATTCAATTCAATTAAAGCAAAATGAACACGTTTAAAAAATATAAATCGACACGAAACGTGTCTTTTATTTCATTTCGAAACAACAATCAAAGTTGAAACTTTTTTATTCGCTGTCCTTTCAACTCAGAACATCCACTCGCATACATCCATATCATACTCGCATACTTAATTCGCGTCGTTGCATATGAAAATAATATTTCAATTTAATTAATTTAATACACGCAGAGTTATTCAGAATAAACCAATAAAAATAGAAATAAACAATAAAATCGCAATGACTCTAGACTATTAATTTTGTATTTTGTCGCACTTCCTATAACCATGAAATATTGTCGAGAAGCAATTAATTTGTTCAAATCAATTTTTCCAAAAGTCCACGCCAAGCATTCCGGTGAAGAACTTTTGCATTTACCATAAATACCTTGTCAAAATCGATTGATCAAACCTCTGTGCCAAGTCACATGTCTGTTAGCATCGGTATTTTTGCAAACTTGCAACTTTCCGCCCAATTCACTTGAAACCGGGGTTTTCTTTATCTCAGAAGTCGGAAAGTGTCGACGATTGTGCTCACGGAATCTCTCGGGGTTGATGCTCAACACAGGATGCGATATGACGAAAAGCGTCCTTTTCGCCAATAATACGGAGGCTTCAAAAAAAAAAATCGTTTTTAGACTAAACGACAGGGATCCGTCGAACATTGAGTTGTACGTGGAAGTTGTGACTAAATGTCTCAATATAAAAGTATTAATAAATCTCAACATGAAAGTATTATACGTACAATGTTTATTTAATAATATAATTTTTAATAATTTATTAAACTACGAGCTCGATGATTCAAAACCCTAAAAAAATATTTTAATATACTCTATACTACAGTACCGCTCAAAAGTATGAGCTCACCCTTGCGGAATTTTGGCTAAATTAAAATGTTGATATCTCATCGCCAAGTTAACGTACGGGAAAAATAAAAAAAGGGAATTTAAGTGGAGACTTTCAACTTCTCAGTCGCGGTGGTTTCATTTCTATATATAAATTTATCTACGAACTATGCTTGATTTACTAAAGTCATTTTTTCGTATTATTTTTTTCTTTTTCAATCCGCTCCCATTTTTTTTAATATTACTGCAGGAGAAAAGTACAACGTGTGGTCGAAAGGTAATCCTTTCAGCTTTAATTTGTATCTTCGGGATTTTGTCTAATATTTTTTTACCAATACTTATTCAATTTTGAACAAAATAATGTCATTTTTTTGAAATCTGCTATATCTCGCAAAATTGACGTGATATAAAAAATGTTTAAGGATCAAAAAGTTTCAATTTTTAATTATCTATTGGCTGAAATTTTTTCAGCATGAATTATTCTATCGCAAACTGAGCAAAGTTTAAATGCAACTTTGCATCCGAAAATGATCGTTACACAAAAAATGTTTAAAGTCGACAAAATACGGTAAAAAAAAAATTTCCTTCTAAAAATTTGAAAAAATGTCATTTTAATTTAGCCAAAATTCCGCAAGAGTGAGCTCATACTTTTGAGCGGTACTGTATATAATGCACATAAATAATATTTTGTTTCTTTTTAAATTTAGCATGCGGCCCAACTGTTGCACTTTAAAACTCATTTCATATAATTCATACTGTTAAGTGGTGTTTACGGACTATGTTTTATGCAGTTTAGGCATTTTGCAAACTTATATAATATATTTCTCTCATATGTAAAATATATAACAATTATTATATAACAGCAATAATAAAAGTGAGAACACGTGATACCTCGAGTGGTGTACTTTCTGCTGCAATTTCAGTAAAACCGATGATGTCGCTGAAGTAGACCGTTACAGCTTCGTAATATTCTGCAGGGACCTAATTATTTTTTATTCAATAATCACTTATGTACCATTTAAATCTGCATAAAAAAGTAAATCTATCGCGTTTCACATACCTGTTGAGTTTGTTTCAATTGCTGTGCCACGCTTGCAGGTAACATTTGAAACAGTAATTTGTCACTTTTTCTTTTTTCTTTTTTAAGTTCTCGTGCTTTTTGGGCAAGGCTTGCCGAATACATCTGTAAATATAATTTTAATTACACATTCTGTATTTTATTGTATTGAAACGTATTGTAGAAACTATCACATATATTCCAAACAATAATACAATGACTATGTGATTTACTATCTCCTAAAGTTTGATGTAATAAATACAGCGTATTGTATAGCTATTAAAGATAAGCGTAGAAATCTTGCTTTTAATATTTAAAAATCAAAATTTAATCACTCTAAGGAGTACATACACTGATGTAAAAATCGTTCCGCTGGATAGCCCTTTGAGATTTGGGCAGGGAAAAGTTCGAAATCTTGAACAAGAAGACATAAGTTTTATTGTACACTCGCATTCTTTGGATAAAAATGCGTATGATTTGTTTAAAACATTTTTCTCGGTTAGCGATAATAGGCGCTTTAATCGAAAAAAGGACTTTTGATTTTTCAAAGAGCATAGTTGTACCTTACATTCCAAAACTTAACCAACGGATAAAAAATAATTTTGTTAAATACAACATCACAATAGTTAATAAACGTTTCAACTCTTTAGAGACTTTGTTGAAAACAAAAATTGATGACATTGATCCTTTAAATAAGTAGAATGTAATTTATAAAATAAATTGTGGTTAATGTAATGCTATGTATGTGGGACAGACAAAAAGATATTTGAAAAAACGAATTTATGAACACAGTACCAACTGCAAAAAAGACATCGGTCATACTGCACTAACATCACATATGTTAACTACAGGACATAAATTTAAATTTTCTGAAGTAGAGATTCTTGAAAATAAACCCCACTGGAAAAAACGGAATATAAAGGAAATGATACATATTAAAAAACAAAAACACAGCATCAATTTCAGAACTTACATAGAAAAATTAAGCAATAGCTACAATATTTTAATTCATAAATTATAAACAACTTTTGACTTGTAGAATTACAACTGCATATAGCGAATTTCATATATAATTATGTCTTATGTATATAGTTATAATACGCGTGCGTCTGTGTGTGAATTGTGTTTACAAATTCCGAATTGGTGCCATATGTTTAGTACATTACGATCGGTTACTCGTGTCTGGTACGTTATGTTTTTTTGTTACGGAGTGAAACTGGTTTAACCAATTATTTATTGTACTTTTTTTTATATTTTTGTATTTTTATATTTTTTAATAGATACCCCTGAGGAGGACCTACATAACGGTCGAAACGTTTGGTAAGAATAAAGCTTCTGCTTTTTTTTTTTGAGATTTACAAACTTTTGTTTTGAACTGTGTTGGCCATTTTTTTATTGTCTATTGGATATTCTTAAAACAGTTCATTGACTACACATATATTTTTAATAAAGACGTACATTATTATTGTTATTATTCTTAATAATCTCTGATGTAACAAAACTGAGTTTCGTCTTCAATGTATTTTTCTAATTTACTTTATTTACGGAAAGAAAAAGTAACAACTTTCATAGTATGATAATAAAATATTGATTTGTTTCGGTCATAAAAAATAAAAGGATCGGCATAATATAATAAAATAATTTAAAATACAATCAATCATTTTGAAAATGACCCTAGAGGTCGAGATGTTAAGTTTAGTGTATTTTAAATTATTTTATTATATTGTGACTATCCTTTTATTTTTTATGACCGAAAGATATCAAAATTTCATTTTCAAATCTTTGTATTTTTAACGATCGAGAAAATTTCTAAAATGAATATTAACTTTCATAATGTTTAGATAGCCTCTGCTGAACTCGATATACAATAACGCAGAGTTTAAATTTTGGAATATTAAGGAAACTCTGTTGTTATAAACGCAATGCGTAATAATTACTTCTCAAGACCGGACACACGTTTTGGTATGATTTTTACAATAATAATTAACTAAGTGATCCTATAGAGAGGTTATATGTTCATGGCAATGTATTTTTTTTTATGTACGAATCTTTATTGTACTAGTTCAACGATCCAATAGCGATTTAAAACATTCCTTTTTTTCGTAGTCAGTCATGTGACAATGAAATGACATTCTAAGTAACAGTATAAGGAAGACAAATTGAATTTCCTCGGTTAAAGAATCATCTATCACGAATAGAGAAAAATGTTTTTTACATATCCTACGTAACTGTATCCAAAGAATCTGAATCAGGATTAAAATCTGGGATATTTTCTTGTAGGTGATTCTCATGTAAGATTTCGAATTTGCACAACGCAACTATAATGCAGTCCAGAGGGGGGGGGGCGATTTTAACATCAGTGTATGTACTACTCTGAGTGAATAAATTTTAATTTATAATATTTTTGCACAGTGTGCATATTCTTCGAGATATTTGCAAATTTCAAGTTAAAAAAATCACCCTATATAATACGTATTTTTTATGAACAAATAGATTTATTCAATAACTTCCCTGGAAAAGGTTGATTACTAGCCTTTAAATAGAGGACTTATGGGCTTGGAAATGTCGGTTTAATAATGATAAATACTACCAATTTTTTAAATAATGAGTGGATGATAATGAAGTTTTCGTGTAGATACTGTATGGTTATGATTTGATTTGATTTGATTTATTGAAACTCGTTTGACCCCACAGCCACGAAGACCACTAGGGAGCCGAGTATAAACATGGTTACAACTTATAAAAATAATCCTAAATTTATGAGTGTGCCAACTACACGCGAAAATACTGCCGGAACGCGGAAAAGACATTAATGTCGGTGAAGAACAAATCACCCTGCGTAGTCGTGGCTGATGCGAAACTATTAAAGACCGTAAACATTTTATTAAGAGAGGAATGAGGACGACAGTTGGTACGGGGCCGAGCCAGTGCAAGAACCTGCAGTGAACGTAGGTCGCGCAACTGACCAAGCAAATTGATTTGATCCAAAAGTTCGCCGCAATCGAAGAACCCTTGAGCGAGTTTACATAAAAATAAAAATGCACATATCTGACGGCGGTCAGCGAGTAACACAAAACCTGTCGATTGGAGTAGAGCCGGGTGGTCGGTTCCACTAGGGGGATAAAACCCTAACTGCTTAAAAATAAGAAGCTTGAGCAAAAGACGCTGCACAGCTTCAAGCTGGGCGATATAGGATGATTGGTATGGTGACCAGACCACACTACCGTACTCCAACCACAACAAAAATAGCTGTAGTAATTTCGATTTCGCGAATCTTAGCAGAATCGGGATCTGCATCATGAATTTCCGGAACAGCATAAACTATCACGTTTTTAGCACATCTCGATTGAGCACGGATTTCTGCGACCACTTCAAATATACCTTTGCGGTTATTCCCGACCGAGTTGAGTTCTAAATCCTCCACTCTGGCATCTAGTGTAGACACGCGAGTATTTGCAACTCCTGCGAATCACTAAGAACTTGCACTTGCATAGCGAGATTGTATTTGAAATGCTGCAAAATCGCTTGTTAGTCGAGCAAGCGAAGATTTGATGTCCAATAAATCGGAATAAATGACGCACGAAAGTCACACAGAGCAGTAAGGAGATATTGGGCAACAATGGGTACATCAACTGGAACAGATTCTTGAGTTGGTAAAATAGCGGCGGATACTTGGCCTGGATAGCATGCAGCACAGTGCAAAGCACGATCAGTGTCAAAAAATCCTTTGGCACGCGTTGTACAGCCCGGATGGAAGGCTCTATTGCAATCGATGCAAAATACGGCACCGCGTCAAATATTTTCCCAGACGTGCATGACTTATACACACATGGAATCCCTTTTGGTGGTAGCGGTGACGGACGAGTAATTAGCGCATTGATAAATCGGGCGTTGGGCAGGTCACGGCCATTGGTTCCACGGTGAGCACTAAAGTGCGAGGACTTTGGATTGAATTGCGGACTAACTGACACCACTGCTGAAGGAAGACTGTCCTAACTAATATAGTCCGATGACTTCGGGTTGTGTCGCGATCTAACCGCCGCCGCTGCTGAAAGAGTACTGGACTGCGCTGCTCGAGAATAATCTTCTTTTTTATATCTTCATGTGTTGGTGTATAGACATTGTTCCACGTGAAAATTTCAGTAGTTACTCATTAGTCGATGACGAAATACTCACTGGTATTTTGGGAGTGGGCGTGGAAGTAAATGTTCGTAGTTTAGAATGTGATAAGCTGTACGTGAGAATTGGGCTCCCTCTGTTGAGTCCGACGCAGTTACAAATGAGAAACCATATATTTACTTTGTCTGATAATAAGAAGCACTTCGTGGAAATTTTAGAAGCTGGGAAAGATCGGTTTCAAACTGTGCGGTGACGTATCCCTAAGACCTATGGATAAAAGCCTAGTTTATCTGGTTTCGGAAAATGAAATCAAACATGAGCGATCGATTACATTTGAATTTAAAAATCTGTTTATGCGTCATGCGTTAAGCGCAAGCTAATAAAGAATGTACACTGGTACTAGTTTACAATAAGAAGAATCTGTAAGTACGACATTCCAGAAATAGCTAATCTAAGTCAGTTATACAGGACGTAACAAGCAGGTATTAGAGTATTATTGGGATCGTTGGTTATGAATTTGAAGTTCCTTTTTAAAAACTCAAAATAGCGGATCCAATTTGGCGGCTCCAATATGGCGGAAGATTTTTACAAATATCTGTAGTATCAGCTCAAAATTGTTACTAGGGGGTTACTGTTTCTCAAAAATAATCACCTGCTTGTATTCAGTAGAAAAAAATTGTCTACCCGAGCACGCCGCAAAGAGGCTACAATGGTAGGATTTCGTGCTCCATTTTTTGTATTTTTTTTTTTATTTTTGTGTATTTTTTAATTTTTATTTCAAATTCGTAATCAGCGACCCCAGAACCCCCCCCCCCCCCCCCCCCGTAACATTTTTTGATCAAATTCAAAGATGAAGCAAAAAAATGAGTGAAAGTTTTGACGCCATTCTCACAAAAGTATTAAAAATTGACAACATTTGCAGTAAAAAAAATGTTTTATATCATTAACCATATAATTATTATGGTTTCCTAAACTTCAATACATCTACAACTTTGCAAAGTGAGTTTAAGTAGGACCGCCATTTCTACTATTTTGTAATTTGCATATGAAAGGTATACTTCCAGGACCAAAATACATGAATATACGATACTTCAAGGACCTTTGCCTAATTCCAGGACGATCCTGGGAATTATCACTGATTTTCAAGATAGTTCCCGGACAAATTCCCAACTGATAGTTCCAGGACCTATAGCCAAAATTAAGGCATAACCGAGCGTAGGCGTGGTTCTGAGGGGGTGAGTTAGGATGGTTTTTAGGGGGGTGGGGGGTATGGGGGACACAGCCCCCCCAGTACACATAGCCGAGTTAGTCACATTAAAAAATAATACACACTTTTCCAAAAAGTATATATGTCATAAAAAGCGTATAATATAAGGAGCGTCCCTGAACTATGCGTTTCGCACAATTATATACAGGGTGTCTGAGAACTCCCACATAATATGACAGAGGATGAATCTTGACATCATTCTGAGCAAAAAAGTTCCATACCAAAATTGGATCTGAAGCTTAGAATTTGAGTGGCGAGCCATTGAAGTTTAAAAAAAAATAATAGTTTTTTTGCAATAACTCGGCTCGTTTTAAAGTTAGTTTAACGAATGATGACTGATTTTGAAGGTTTTTTATAGCGCTACAACTTACAATACTAGCCTATGACCTGTAACGAATATTTCGTCAGTTATGGACCTAAAAAAGGGTAAAAATGGCTTTTTTATGCAGTTTTTTGCGTCTAACTCATTTTCGTAAAATGTTAGCGAAATGTCATATAAACAACGTTGGAGAGCTTGAAAAGGTGAAGAATTTGTCTCCTTATACGTTTAGTTTTGACAATAATTGAGCCCGTGGGATGACGTTAAAAATCAGAAAATAGGCGTAAAACACGCTTCAGCAATGTCAAACCCATTTTTCGCCTGTTTTCTGATTTTTAACGTCTCCCCACGGACTCAATTTTTATCAAAACGAAACGTATGAGGGGACGAATTCTTCACCTTTTCAAGCTCTCCAACGTTGTTTATATGACATTTCGCTAACATTTTACGAAAATGAGTTAGACGCAAAAAACTGCATAAAAAAGCCATTTTTACCCTTTTTTAGGTCCATAACTGACGAAATATTCGTTACAGGTCATAGGCTAGTATTGTAAGTTGCAGCGCTATAAAAAACCTTCAAAATCAGTCATCATTCGTTAGAGTAACTTTAAAACGAGCCGAGTTATTGCAAAAAAACTATTATTTTTTTTTAACTTCAATGGCTCGCCACTAAAATTCTGAGATTCAGATCCAATTTTGGTATTAAACTTTTTTGCTCCGAATGATGTCAAGATTCAC
Organism: Trichopria drosophilae; assembly: GCA_030407085.1. NCBI lineage: Eukaryota > Metazoa > Arthropoda > Insecta > Hymenoptera > Diapriidae > Trichopria > Trichopria drosophilae. The sequence goes on from CM059585.1 coordinate 42,882,915, forward strand.
CCTCTGCAATATTATGTAGGAGTTCTCGGACACCCTGTATATAGAATCAGGGTGTCTTAAAAGTTTGGAAACGGTCTTGTAACTATTGAAAGAAAAAAAATTTTTTTAAATTGCTGAAACACGTGAAACGATTTTTCAAAAAAGCTATCTTTTTTTGAGAGGTTCCACCCCCCCCCTCCCCCACCCCAATGGAGGACGTGGGGCACGAGGATGAATATCTTAAATTGCAACATGAGTCGAGTGGGTGCTCAATTGAAAGGTTTCTTCGAGACGAATACAAAACGCTGGTCACAGATGGCGCTGCGATCAATTATCGTGGAATTATTCGACTTTTAACATTTTTAATCCAGTTACTTCTGAACGAATGAAGATTTCGAAAATCGCTACAGTACGTGAAACTATTTTCCGAAAAAGCTATCATCTCTGAAGGGTTCCAACCCCCCCCCCCACCCCAAGGGGGGGCGTGGGGCACGTGGGGGGGGGGGTGATTAGCTTAAATGGCAATGTGGGTTGATTGGGGGCTCATTTGAACGTCTCTTCGAGACGAATACAAAACAGTAGTCATAGATGGCGTTATAATCATTTATCGCCGAATTATTCATCGTTTGAAATTTCTAATCTCAGAAACCAATATTCGGATCCAATATACCACACACAATATTTGTAGCGATTAAAAATGCCTAAGCACCCTCTTATATTACATGGGCTTGGGACCGTCATAGGCAGAGTTTTGCTACTTTTTTTTTACATTTTTTCTTTTTTTTTTAATTTTCATTCGTTTTTTGTGTTTTATTTTCTATAGTATTGATGGCCGTTTAAAAAGTGTATTTCAAAATAATTGATTTCATGTGCTCAAATTGTGCACCTGCAACTTTCTGACATTGCCCCAGTCTTCAATAGAATTTGCCGAATACTTTTAGCCTCATATCTCTTGAAACAAGATGTACTTCCTGGATTATTCGTCCTCGTAGTTCTTGCAAATTGGCGGGTTTCGTCGTGTATACCCTATCTTTGAGGTATCCCCACAAGAAAGTACTCGCTTTGTAGTTCCTCATTTCACCGCTAGTCACAGGTATGGCTTTCGCTATCCTGCGTTTTGTGTCCGTTAGAGGAATGGATTTTCATTTAGAATATTAAAGAAGATTTTCGCCACATATTCGTTATACCAAATATTACATTCAGACAAGTGAGTTCCGACTCGTATACATAGTTTGAATCGATTTTCTACTGATATTTTTATTCATATTATTATTGGTACAAAAATATTTCATCTATTAGAAAAAGGAAAAATGAATTTTTGTGAACGTGAGCGAATAGAAATATTAATTGCACGAGGGTGCGGAAATCTGACTCGATCTTACGAGGAAGCTGCTACATTTTTATATACCCTTGGGGGAGTGTGGGGGGGGGGGGGTTGGAACCCCTGAGATGATAGCTTTTTTAAAAAATAGTTTTACGTACTTCTGCGGTTATCGAAATCTTCATTTGTTCAGAAATAACTAGATTAATATTGTTAAAAGTCGAATAATTTCGCGATAAGTGATCGCAGCGCAATCTATGACCAGTGTTTTGTATTCGTCTCGAGGAGACCTATCAAATGAGCCCCCACTCGACCCATGTTGCCATTTAAGATATTCATCCCCCTCGTGCCTCACGCCCCCCCTTGGGGTGGGGGGGGGGATTGAAACCACTAAAAAAAGATAGCTTTTTTGCCAAAGTTCACAAAAATCTAAAGGTTAATTTTTATCTCCGAAAGTATGCATTTTACGAAAAATTCACAAGACACATTTTTTATCCAGAATGACCCAAAGAATCTACATAAATTTTTTTGGATGAAAAAATTTAAATTTTTCAAATTTTTCCAAAAATGACCGAATTTAGCGATTTTTCACGGGCTCCAGTAATTACAAAAACAATTTTATTACATGGGTTTTATAGATATATAGTCTAGGCATAACTTCCAATTAAAATTTCCAAATATATATGTATATATTAGGGTGGGGTGAATCGGAAAATTTTTTTTATAACACTTATTTTTTGGTAGTTTTTGATGCGCTACGAACGAAAATGACCATAAAAAAATTCTAAAAAAATATTTCACATTTGCCCCGACGTCCCAAAAATGCCGTTTTTGGGGTGTTTTTTTTTCCGATTGTCTGTAACTCCGTCATTTTTTTTAATTTTTTTTTTTGAAAAGGTGCCCACATTGTCCATCTATTAAATTCACATAATAGAAATTTTTTTTTTATTATGCCTCTAAAAAAATCGATATGTATGTCGATTTTTCAAAAAATTGAGTATTTCGATATTTTTTATTTATAACAAGTCAAATATCGGCAAAATCGAAGTGTGGCTACGATTTTTCGACGTATTTTGACCTCCTAAATATGAAAATGATCGTAAAATTTAGCTAAATGTCTTCTCTTAGTCGTTATTTTCTAAAAAGTTCTAAAAATGTAACCTGATTCTATTAAAAGCTATTTTAAGGGCTTACTGCGGCCAAAAATTGTCAGTTTTAATTTTTTATTCGAAAGTACAACATTTCAAGAATATTCTGTAAAAATCTCGCGTCAATCCGAGCAAAACTAACACAGACATGATTTTTTGAACTGTCCGACTGGGAGACCTAACGCGTAAGAGCTGAGCAACAAAATGACATTACCAAGAAAGAAGAAAGAGAATACGAAGAAGGCAGGAGCAAAAAGACGCATTAAAATCCCTGGATTATAACAATGGCGTCGAATCTATTCCAAGAAAACAAAGTGTGTCATTATAAATTGTAAATAAACAAATTGTTCACAACGACAGAAAGGCCGTACATATTTGGATTTTCGAACAAATATCTACATCTCCATTATCGATGAAATGTAATTTCAACGTTCGTTTCTTATAAATACCATCCAATATGGATCTTCTGAACTTTAAATTCAATGCCATCCATAGACAATCCCAACTTAGGGTGAATCCACATGGAGCGGAAATTTCCGCGCGGAATCGTCTTTTAGCCAATAGTATCTAAGTTCTAGATCACCTATCTCATTCTAAGTGAAATACTATTAGCTAAATGACGATTCCGCGTGGAAATTTCCGATCCATGTGGATTCACCCTTACGTCACCAATAAATCACTAAGGTACAGAACTAGCTAGTTCGGGCCGTGGTCTGTAGTGTTCTGCTTCGGTATCACCATCGCCCATCCCTGTAATATCATATTCGGACGGCTGCACCGTCCCGATGTAGTGCATGTTTTCTCCAATCTCTGACCCGGGCCACGGGTACCCGAGATTAGCGAAGAGTGCACTACACCGGGACGGTGCAGCCCGTCCGAATATGCTATAAGAAGATTTTTTTATACATTTCTAAATATCTCTATATTTCTTTATTAGTAATTTACTTAACCAGTAAAGATGACCACTACTCTAATGAAAAATATCGAAATATTCAATTTTTTGAAAAATCGACGTATATATCGATTTTTTAGAGGCATAATGAAAAAAAAATAAAAATTTCTATTACATGGATTTAATAGATGGATAATGTGAGTATAGACAATCGAAAAAAAACACCCCAAAAACGGCATCTTTGGGACGTCGGGGGGAATGTGAAACATTTTTTTAGAATTTTTTTATGGTCATTTTCCTTCTTAGCGCATCAAAAACTACCAAAAAATAAGTGTTACAAAAAAACTTTTCCGATCCACCCCACCCTAATATATATATATATATATATAACTTGCAAACTTAATATATAGTTTGTCTAGCATTTACAGCATATGTTGAAATACGTGACTTACTTTTCTCGAAGACGAGTATTACATATAATTTTTGTATTAATATAATGATTACTTGTCGTTTCTTGACGATTATATATATATATATATATATAAAAGGGGTACTGTATGTCATATGTCGACGTTCGGGTTCTGGGGGGGGGGGGGGGGGGGGTAGGGAGGTTTCTTGAGTGTTCGGGCCAACTGAATCGCAACGGGGCGACGGCGAGGAGGACTCAACTCGCCTTGAACTTCACGTACTAAGTCCCGAATTGGCGACTTATTGCGACGTGTCCTTAAGTATTTAGGTCGGTGGCATTCGCGACGGACCACTAAAACAAGCCGTGGGGGTGAATTAGCAAAATTTTTAGATTGCGTGACGTCTCTCTAAGGACGAATTCCCCATTTACTACACGGTTTAGCGCGACTTGACTTTACTCTTTACTTTATGCATGTGCATAGCCGAGGGTACCAATAATTCGCGGAGGACAACATCATCGTAAGGGACAGCAGGTCACGCACACGAGACCGGCGCGTCCCGGATACCGGAATGGGGAGGAGGAGGCTACTCTACCCGCTACCGGGCCGGGTGCCTCCGGCGATTGGGGGTTAACGGCCCCCTCCTCCGTCGAGACCTCCTTCCCCCCAGTAGTCGCCGATAGCAACTGTGCGCCGGGTGGCCTCGCTGGCCACAATTCCAGCAGCGGCGCTCGGCGGGGGTGACCCGTAACGGTCCCGGGCCGGCCCTGGTGAGGGTACGTCCCCCGAGAGCCGCTACTGGAACTAGCGGTGCCATGAGAGGGGGTGGTAGGGACATCAGGGGAGGTGGCTGCGTTACCGCGACCGTCCTCCCGGGGTCTACAGACACCACGCTGACTACTAGTGCCCGGTCTGGGGCGATCCTTATGAGGACCGGGGGATCCGGTCGCGGAATCCGCGAGGGGTCGCCATGGGCTACCCCGCGGAGCGGCCGGGTTGCGGTTCCCCCTTCGGGTTCGTCGGCGTCGTCGACGACGGCGGGAAGCGCCAACCCGGCGGGGTTCCTCGCACACCGGCTCCGCGGGGTCGGTGTGGCTGGTCGCCTGGGTTCCCGGGAGGGGCTCGGCCCTCACGAATCGGAGTGGGGAGAGGGGACGCGGCTGTGCCGGATGGACCCAAACATATTCCCGCACCGGCGGGGGGGCCCACGGTTGCGGGTTTGGCACCTCGGGGGCTCCCCTCAAGAACTGCCCCCGCCGACCCCTCCGCTCCTCCTCCCAGACCAAGGCGCAAGAGTCCTCGATAGGGCCCAACGACTGGGAGGGGAGAGAAGGGGGGGGGGAGAATGAGGAGGTTCTCCCCCGGTTGCCCGATGGAGGGCTGCTGCGCGGCACCGTCTCCGCCCTCCTCCATCTCCTTCGGTGAGGAGTGGTCCATGTCCGGGGGCGGGGGCTGTCCGGGGGCCTCATAGGGGCGGCGGAGGCGCGGTTGCCCCGACGGGTCATCCGACTCGTCTGTCGCCGTCCCCAATTGCAGGGGTCTGAGACCGGCGTGGCACGGGGGAATCGGGTGGTCGGCGGTTGGCCGCGCGAACACCCCCCGTTCGGCCTCCACCGGTTGGGGCAGGTGGCAGACGGTCGGTAGGGGTGGGAATTACGCCGGGGTGAGTGGCGGCACCGCTGTCGCTGCCTCTGGCGTCGGTGGTGGTGACGCCGTGGCTCCCCTAGAGCGGACGAAGGTGACCTGGCAGGGCACCCTCGCCCACCGGGTCCTCTTCTTTCCTCGTGCCACCTTCACCATTTTGCTCGGTTGTACCTAAAAAAAACAAAGGGGATTACCCTACATTGGTTGGGTCAACTTTAAGAGTTTGGCCAACCTTATCCTTTGTTATTCCAATAATATCACCTACTAACAGAGTGTAAGCATAATTAGTAAGACAATACACAGTTTGATATCAATTGACCCATACACAGCAACAACAAAACAACAAAACACAAAAAAAAAATATAGATAAAGGTGGGGGGGGGGGGGTAGTGGTCCCTCAACTATAAAGGTACCAGTGTAGCATCTAGACTCTTCGGGGACGTAGGCCGGGACGTCTTCCGCCCGGGTGCGCCGGCGAAAAGGAGACTTGCGGCGCTGCTGTCTTGCGTGGACGACCTGAGCGCCTACGGGGTGGGGTCGCTTTAGTCGTCTCCATTGGCCTTATCACTCGGGGCACCTCGCTGCGGCGTAACATGGGGGTACGCTCGTTCGGTCCTTGGGTGACCGGTCGGGGCTGTTTCGATGGCCGCCCACGGCGACGTGGCAATGGTTCTTCTCCTGATGAGTCCGGACTCCTCATTTTTAATTGAGGGTCCGTAGGGTTTTCGGGTATCGAGGGTGGAGCGATGGGTTCGCTTCTCGAACTCTCCTCGGCGTCGGGGGCGCGATAGGGTTTCAGGTCCAAAATTTTGAGCTCCCGACGATAGGACCCGTATGCGTCGTAGCACTAAATCGACTACCTTGTATTCTACATCACGATGGGAGCGATTATAGTATTCGGCTTGGCGCGTCGCGGCGCGCTCCAGGTTGCGATGTACCCAGTCGTAAATGAGAGGCAGCCGCCTGATTCGATCATGCCAGAATTCAGGATCCTTGGGTAGTGTAAGTGGGGGAGGGGGAAGATCGGTACGTATATTTCTAATGGCTACTGGATTGCGGCCAAAATTCAGAAACGCGGGGGTCATTCTCGTGGACGACTGGACAGCCGTATTCAGGGCGAACGTAAGTTCTTCTAGGTGTACGTCCCAGTCACGATGGTCGTGTGACACGAATGTACACATCATCGTTTTGAGGGTCCGGTTTACCCTCTCTACTGGGTTCGCTTGGGCGTGATACGGGGGGGGGGGGTACGAGCGGGGGTTATGCGTAACTGCTTCAGATGGGTCTGCACGTATGTGTTATCGTACTGCTTGGCATTGTCTGAAAGAAAATATCTTGGGCAACCCCATCGATTAATAACGAGGCTATTGAAGGCGGCCATTATGGCGGCACCTGTAGCCGCTCGAAGAGGTTTCACTTCCACATACTTAGTGAACATATCCTGAAAACCCACTACGAACTGGTTTTGACGCTTGCTGGGGGGGAACGGTCCGATGACGTCAGAACTGACCGTCATCCAGGGGCCTTCCGTGGTTCTTTCGCGCAAGAGTCCAGCCGGGGCCTGCTGAGAAACTTGTTGCTTCTGACAGGCGGGCAGCGTGCAACGAAAGTAGTGACGTCCTGGAAAACACCGGGCCAATAGAAGTCTTGGATGAGACGGTGATACGTCTTATCCACTCCTAAATGGCCGGCTTGCGGGCTATCGTGCGCATCGCTGAGGGCACGGGCACGCGCTCCTGCGGGGAGAACGAGTTTCCAGGCGTCGAGGTCATTGAGGGCGGACTCTATTAGCGGGTGGGGCTTGTGGAAATATATCCGGTCATCCTCGATCCTCCAATCCGGATATTTCGAGGGAAATTTTCGGATATTATCCATTTTCTGGGTGTACCACGGGTCCGTTGTATCGCCCAGGGCGCAAAGGGCGGTATCGACATTTTCATACATTCTCGAGAGGGCATCGGGCACCACATTGAACGTGCCTTTTCGATGCTCGATTTTCATAACGTATGTCTGCATGGCTAGGGCCCACCGTGCCAGTCGCCCAGTTGGGTCTCGCAAATTCCTGAGCCACTGCAGACTGCTATGGTCGGTGATCACCCGAAAGTGGGTCCCCTCGACATAGGGTCGATACTTTTTCACGGCCCAGAGGTCGTCGAGATACTCTTTCTCCGTGACGGTATACTTTCGTTCAGCCTTGGTGAGCACGCGGCTAGCAAAACTAATCGGGTGCTCATTACCGGCTATTTCTTGGGTGATTAACGCCCCGATAGCAAAGTCGCTCGCATCTGTCTGAATCGTGAAGGGGACGTCAAAGTTTGGGCGTGCCAACACGGGGGTACGGGTGAGGGAGTCTCAGAGGGCTTCGAAGGCAGATTGCTGCTCTGGGCCCCATATCCAGGGAGTATTCTTTGTTAGTAATTTCGTCAGATGAACGCGATCACGCGAAAAATCTGGCAGAAAGCGCGCGTACCACCCCACTATCCCTAAAAAGCGCCTTAGCTGTTTGAGGTTGGTGGGGGGCGGAAATTCGACAACGGGAGCGACCTTGTCCGGATCCGTCTTCAGTCCATCTTTATTCAATACGAATCCGAGGTATTTTACCTCGTCCCGGAAGAATTCACTCTTCTCCGGGTTTAGTTCCAATCCGGCGTTGCGTAGACTGGTCAATACCAGTCTCAAATAGCGAAGATGGTCCTCCTCATTGTCCGTGGCTATGATGATGTCATCCAACTACGCGAAGACGTGGGGTTCCCACGCGGGGTCGATGGGACGGTCCACTAATCGTTGAAAGGTCGCCGGCGCGTTGGTGAGCCCGAAAGGCATTCGTTTGAATTGAAATAAACCGCGCCCGGGGACGGCGAACACAGTAACGGGCCGACTGTTAGGTGCTACCGGCACCTGAAAGTAGGCCTGGCTTAGATCGAGGGTGGTGATGCATTGGGCCCGGCTCAACCCGGACAGTATCCTATCCATCGAGGGGAGCGGGTAAGCATCCTTCTTGGTTATTTTATTTACGTCTCGGATGTCTACGCAGAACCTAAAAGTCCCATTCGACTTCCGGACGATAACGGGGTTACTCATCCATGGGCTCGCGGAGCGTTCGATGATGCCATTTCTTAGCATTTCATTGACCGCGTGCTGTGCTACTTTTAGCATGTAAGGAGAGAGTAGGCGAGCCTTTTGACGAATCGGGGGATGACCCTGTACGTCGATAGCGTGCTGAGTCAGACGCGTTATGCCGATTGTAGGGGTCCTATTTGCGGGGTAGAACTTGTCGAGTAGCCTCCTCAATCGTGGGCCGGCTTCTTGGGAGGGGGCGACTAATCCGGCGCAGTCGTGTACGGCGAAGGCGGTAACTGAAACGCTGGAATCGTTTAACGAGTGCGGGGTGCCGTTGTGGCTACTCCACACATTATTCTCGGTATCTATCTTCAGACCGAAGAGGCATATAAAATCCATCCCCAACACGCATGCATAGTGGATACTCTGGGGGCTACTCTTATCTCCAAATTTCGCGTATGACTATCTACCGTCATCGCGAGGGTAACGACACCATTTAATGGGACTAGCGCGCCATTGGCAACTCTTACTTGTTCCTCACTTGACTTTAGGAACGGCGAAACTACCTCCCGACACGCGAGGCCTAAATAAGAGCGTGACGCTCCGGTATCAACGAGTGCCCTTATTATCTTCCCATTCAAAGCTACGCGAAAGTGGGGGCGAGGGTCCGAATCTAGCGTCCATTGATTATCTTCGCAAGAATCTATGGACTCGGACCCGATATTCAGCCCTCTGGGCTTAGGGGTTGCCGAAGCGATCCGTCTCTTTTCAACATTTTTTTCTATCCGGCTTGTCGTAGGGGTGATCGCGGATGGGATTGTAAGGGGGGGTTCAGGGGTTTCCTCCCCCCCCCCGTTAACAGTTTCCCGATCGTTTACGCGCGCAAACGGGGCAATTGTTTGCATCACGGCCTCGATAGCCACAGACCCTACAAAAATGCCCTAAGGGATGGGGGCACTCTCGGTATATGTGCCCCGTCTGTTTACAATTATAACACCGGACCGGGTTCCGATTCGGTGGCGATCTTGTCTCGGAGGGTGGGCGCTCTCTCGGCGCCAGATCCAGGAGGCGTGGCACTCTTGATAGTCGCAGGTTCTGAGTGGTCGCCACGTGTGGTTGGTGCTGCGGATATGCCGGTACCGAGCGCGTGGGGTTGCGACCTCTGTTCTGCTCTACGCGGGGTACCGGCGCCGCCTCTTTCTCCTCGTAGGGGGCTGGCGACGGAGGGGGTGGGGTTAAGACGTTAACTTTGGCCATCTTTACCGCGGGCGTCGCGAGGGCCAGCTTTTCCTTGCCTCGCCTCATCTTGGGCGTATAGGCGAAGGCGGGGATGGCGGACTGGTTAGCCGCTGGAGGGGGGCGGTAGACCCTCTCTTGATTGGCGGCCACCAAGTACTCACGGATGGGCTCGTCCGGTCCTTGTGTGCGCAAGGTGATTTCTCTCTTGATGCTGGCTTCCAGATGGCGTTGACCGAACGCGTCGCGAAAATAGCGTACGAAGCCGGGGTACGTATGCCAGCTTGCCTTTTCCACCCGGTACCAGTTGAGGGCCGATCCCTTAAACGCTTCAGGTAGGGCGCGCAGGAGGTCCTCTTCCGTCAGATCCCGACTCGTGACTTATTCGTCCAGTTTGACGAGGAACTCCTCCGAGTCCTCCCCTTCCTCGCCGGAGTAACGGGGTCCGTGTGTCCTGCAATGTTCAATGGCAGTCCTCTGCCATCGGACACAGGACATTGACAGGCTGGGGTTGAATGACCCTCCAGCGGTGGACGCGATACCTTCCGGGCGACGCGAGGTTTGGGGTTGACCGATCCGCGTGCTGTTATAGGGGGGTTGCAGCGGGGACATACTATATGTCAGGTCCGCTGGAAAGTGGACATGGGACGTGTGCGCGTTCGGACGACGGGGGGGGGGGGCGTTGTCCTAATATTACCGGCCGAGGGGGGTCCACTGGTCGCAAGTAGAAGTCGTCCCGATTTTGGGGATCGATCTCCTCGGACCATTGGGGGTTTGCTGTCTCTCGTATCCCATTGTTCACGGCATCCTCCCGAAACGGTTCGGGAGCCGACAATGTAGGGCGGCTACTCCTCGTTAACGCGCTGGGTGGATTAGGGTAACTGCTGGCCGGTACCTCCCGGCGAGGCACATTTTCTGGTCGTGTGTCCCGAGGGGGGGCTACTGACCCCTCATTGGACCGATCGACCTGATAGGTGGTCGCATCTGCCACTGAGAACTGGAAACTCTCCTCACCAAACGAGATCGGGTCCCGGTAATGGGCACGCGATCTATCGGACGGAAACCCATAATTCTGCGATTCCGCGGTTCCGAACCGCGTTGACCGCTGGGGTTCGATGGGGTCCAGATGTCCCGTCGGCCGGGGGCCACTTAGCATGGTCCCATAAACGGGACAACTCACCGCTTCGGACAACGTGTAGGGGGGGAGGGGGTGATCGCCTCGTCCATCTGCTCGGTGATCCCACTCGACCGGGGTCTCCGGGAACCGCTGTAAGATTGTGTATCTTACGAGCCGATCCCGTACCACCTCTATCGGTCCGGATATCAACAATTCGGCTCTATCACACCGGCCGATAAGGTCGCGTAAATCGACTACCCGGTCGATTTCTGCCCGAATTGCCGAAATTTGTTCCGGACTGGCTACTCGTCGCTCCGCTGCCCGAGAGGGCGCGACGTGCGTAGCGGTTGCCGTGTATGACACGGGCGCGGTAGTGATGGGGACATATTCGGTCGTGGTGGTTGGCGTTACCACCGTTAGCGTGGGTATCCCCATTACAGGGGATGTAACGGGGGTGTATTCAAAAGAATCCATTTTAATGCAATTAATCCAATCAATACGACACAATTGGGAAAAATCACAAAAGGGTAGGAGTGAATATCAGGACCTTTATTACTCCACTCGTTCAGTCCTACCGGAAATACTCAACTGATGTAGGGGGAGATGCTAATAAATCAGATGCTCTTCAAGGACGCGATGCAACTCGAGATTCTACGTCGAGCTACTAGGGTCGTTGCTTGAGCAACCTGATATCTGGCGTACAGCCAATTAATGCCAAAACAAAACAAAAAAAAAACAACTTCCCGGAATTACTTTGAATTATTTTATTCGTAATTTCCGACACAAATGCGATGCGCTATCACACATAAAAAAAAAGTATTCTATGTAAAGGGGACTTCCAAGCTAAAGGGGATTTCAAAAATAACGGTAAATTCAAAAACACAGGGAATTTCAAAATATAAAGGGAATTCAAAAATAAAGGGAATTCAAAAATAAAGGGGATTCAAAAATAAAGGGGATTCAAAAATAAAGGGGAATTCAACAATAAAGGGAATTCAAAAATAAACGGAATTCAAAAATAGAGGGAATTCAAAAATAAACGGAATTCAAAAATAAAGGGGAATTCAAAAAATAAAGGGGAATTCAAAAATAAAGGGGATTCAAAAATAAAGGGAATTCCAAAATAAAGGGGATTCAAAAATAAAGGGGAATTCAAAAATAAAGGGAATTCAAAAATAAAGGGAATTAAAAAAAAAATAAAGGGAATTCCAAAATAAAGGGGATTCAAAAATAAAGGGGAATTCAAAATAAAAGGGAATTCAAAAAAAAAAATATAAAATAAAAGGGACACTCGAAGATAACGGGTCTTCAAAAATAAAGAAATTTTTTTTTTTTAAATTAAGGGATTTTTCGAAACTAAGGAATTTTCCAAAATCATGGAAAATTCAAAAATAATGGAAATGACTACTAAAGGCAATTCCAACTAACCTAAATTCCAAAATAATTAATATTAATAAATAAGGGCTATTCAAAACCAACGGAAGTTCAAACGCACGACTTTGAATTCCGGGTATACATAAATAAGGGAAATTTAAAAATAATGGATATTAATAAATAAGGGAAATTCAAAACTAACGGAAATTCAAAAGTACAACTTTAAATTCCGGGTAGCGAATCTGGGTTATCCGTTATTTTCGGTAACGAACTGACGGGTGTACTTTTTGCTATAAAAAGAAAAGGTTTTCTTCCCTTAAGTATCTCATACAAGGGCGCGACTCGCGAAGGGAAATTGGAATTTTTATTTCTTCTTTAAATAAAATACACTCAAGTCGCTACACTGGTACCTGTGGGGCAATACTTAAGAAAGATAACATTTCATACTTATTTTTATACTTGAATTATAATTAACATATATCATGAGTACATATATTGCACATACATTCATATACATATATATATATATATATATATAGATCTATATTGGCATAATACAATTCTAAAATAATTTTTTCCTAACGCAAAAGCTGCGTATTACTTTTCGTTTTCTGGTTGGGGGGCGGGGGATATCCTATACCTGGAAATGGCGAAACCCGTTAATTACTTTCTATTAAATTTAAAAAAAAAATAATTTGTTTGTTTCTGTTGTACTATTAATTGCAAGGTGTTCCAAAATCCAAAGTGGAAAACAGATTCAAAAATAGCCAATGAATTTTAATTCTTAAAACACACGTGTTCGAAATAAATCCAAAATTTTATCCCAACTAAAAAAAAAGAAATTTTAAAGTTTAATTATTGAAAATTGAATCTGAGAGATTAAACTGAAAATCAGAGAAAGGTTTGAAGTACTAAGGTTTAAATTTAGGGAAAGGTTCAAAATTCGTTTTTATTATATATTAAGTTTTCAAAACAACTAAACATTATTCTCAACACAAAAAAAAACGTTTGAAAATATCAATAATTGATTTATCAATTATTTGCACTTCCGGTATAACACAATTCAAATAATAATTAATTTTACCGAGTAATAAAAAAAATAATATTTTTCAAAAAAAAATTCTCTCTAACTCCATAAAATTAACTCCTTAAAATTACGATTACTATTAACTACACATCATTATTCGATTTCGTGTAATTCCGAATATAACTTCAATTATGGTAACCGAAAATTTATTTTTAAAATAATAATTCGCGATTCAGTCCAAGTCCGGAGACTTCTTTAAACTTAAATTTTTCTAACGGTTCAGGGACGGCAGGGCGGGTGTTTGTCAATATCTCGATTTCACCGGGCCAACTTATTTTCCGGCAACTGTTTTTCGTATTTAAAATTAAATACGCAAACAAGTACTGGAGCACTGCACTTGAAATTTTCGTTGTACCCGTTGCAACGATTTTTTTTTCTCTTTATTTACACTTCCGGTATACGCGACACTAAAAAGGATCAAAAAGATTGACTCCGCTTCAGATTCCCGGCGAGTTCCGCCGAACTCGTTACGACACTTCCTTTTTAATTTTTTACTAAAATGGGAAAGTCTAAATAGATTTTCCCACCAGGGATGCCATTTTGTAACCCGTCCTGATAAGGACGAGGCAAACTTTAATTCTCTCACACGAACTACAAAAAGGGGGACGGGGGGCGCGGGTTCCAAATCTCGCGACGGCGGAACCTCTTTCGATATGACCGGGAACAAGTACGCAATGATTAACACTCGCGGGGGGGGGGGGGGGACTATGGAGCACTTATAAAATCAAAAAAATCGACTCACCGGTTATGATGTCCGGGGTCCTTGATTCCTCCTTGGTCCCGGGGGGGGGTTTCAGCTCGGTGTGACTGGCGTTGAACTCAATTTCTCGTCTCCTATGGTTGTGAGGGCACTCGGTACTTTTTTTTGCTCGCGGCGCGAACTAAGGTTTTTCCTCGGCTAGAGCCTCACGGATACTGTCCCTCTTGTTCCTCGTCTTCTTCATCGGTGGTGCGCCATCGGGCCGGCGCGTGCGCGCTCGGGCGATCGGCGTGAGAGAGGGGTTCGTCCGGGGGTCCGAGTTTGGGGACGTACTCGTCGGGGCGATGACGAGCACCGTCCTCGGGGTCTTCGTGGTGGGAGGGGACGACACGGAGCGCTGACAAGTGCTTCGTGCGTCCCCGTATCGTCTCGGGCTAGCTTTCGCTGTTTTGAGAGAGAGAACGATAGGGAGGGATGGAGAGAGGTCGGCGGCGGTGGCCGAGGCCCGTTACTCGGGAACTCTCGAGGCGCACTGCGGCACGACCTGTGGGGGAGGACGAGTCGAGGCGCGCTCCGGTAAAAAAGAACCGTTTCTCCTCCGGGAGGGGCGGACTTCGTAGCGGGGTTACGCCCGGCCCCAATAGATGGCGCGAGGTTCGGGAAGCGCGTCGATCTGTGACGGGTTTCGTCACACCATCAATGCGAGATGTTTCATTTGGTAATAAATCCTTAATGAACGTTGTCGAGATGCAGGCTGTTCAAGTAGATTTTCCAATACCCAATTTTTAAGTATTTGTACATTTTCTTTAGTGCAAGTTCCATTAATCGTATGGCTTTTACATTTCTCCGACAATTCTAGTGTTATATTGCTACTGTTGCTTCAGTTTTGTCAGAGATGGACAGTCCAAAACATCGAGATCAATAACATTTTCAGATTTTAATTAATATATCGTCAAACCAACATTTTTTATCGACTATTTTTACATAAATTTTGTTGGCACATTTAATGATATCCTCCAAAGTCTCGTTTATAGCATCAAAGGGAACGTCACTAGATTGCCGTGATAAGCGTGGTAATGATGCATTAACCAGTTATTCACTATTTTATTGTGTAACTGTAACCATACCATTAATATAATGGTTTAACCCGTAAATTCCCAAAACGGCATAACTTCCACCCGTTTTTCAACATATGACTACAGATCCAATTCGCAGATGCATCGTAATTGAATTGTATTTCCTGAAGTAGTTTTTCATGCTCTTTTCAAATCCGTCGTTATTTTTGCTCTATAATAATATAATAATAATAATAATATACATCTTTATTGTATAAAAAAAGAAAATTACATTGCTGTATTTTTTTGTTAATATACAATGGGCGAGACACAGCATCTAATATGCTGTTTTAAAGCCTGACCCGCGGACAAACAAATAATTTATTGCGCTTATAAAAAAAATTAATATTAACTAAATTAGCTAGGTACGGGCAACAGTTACAATTGATTACAATAATGAATAAGACAGGCATTAATTAATTTTGGTTATCTAGGAGGTAATATGTAACACGTGTTATAAATGACTTGGATTTAAATAAAAATCATCTTAAATGTAAGGGAAGTAAATTAAATACCCATGCTGCAATGAATGAAAAGGCTGCGGTTGCCTATCTCTCTTAGATTTTCCAATATGGCAGCGTTTTCCTGGAAAAAAGTGTTAATTTTAAATTTTTATTTTGATCAATCGCGATTTACATTCAGTTAAACAGCTCAGTTTTGCTCCAAATTCTGTATCGAGTGGAATTTTTTGTTGTACTTTAAGGTTTTATTGGTATTTTTGAAAAATTCAAGATGGCAGTTGATTGGCATGTTGAGTTGTAACGAAATTTATTATTATTTCCTCAAAAATGATTGACTTACAACAGAAGTTGGTATACTACAGTTTTTGAGGTCGCAGAATCCGAATCTAAAATCAGCTTTGCAAAATTCAAAATAGCGGATCTTATATGGCGGACGAAATTTCGCTAAAATGTTTGGATTGCAACAAAAATTGAGATATTACCGTTCGAGAAGTCCCTAAATTCGAAACTGGAATAAGGTTTTTTAAATTTAAAATGGCGGATCCAATATGGTGTACCAAATTTCAGTAAAACGTTTAGATCGCAATAAAAATTGGTATATCACTGTTTTTGAGGTCACTAAGTCCAAAACTGAAATCAGATTTTCAAAATTTAAAAGGCCGAATCAATTATGGCGGACCAATTTTTCCCTAAAACGTTTGGATACACTAAATATTGGTATATTACAATTTTGAGGTCGCTAACTTCTTTGAAAAATAAAAAATAAACCATTTTCGATTTACTCTTTTCTTTAAAAAAGAGGCAGAAATCCTTCGACTCTGAAATCGGATTTTCGAATTTTAAAATGGCAGATCCAATATGGCGGACCACATTTAGTGAGTATAAGGTGCAGAAAGTGGACTTGGGTAATTTTTATGATACTTTTACAAGCCTCAATAACTAATGCAACAGTCCTGTGGAATCTTTGTTGCCAAAACTGGTAAGAAGTTAATGGGAAAGATGTCTGTATGGAGGTCAGTAAATGCTATCGTAGCAGAAAAGAAAAGAGCAACATTCCTGCTCATAAAAATGGAACTCTATCCAAAGGAAAATGCTCGTTTAAAGGTGGTTCTAAAAAAACAACCAGAACTTGTATAGATTGCAATGCATATTTTTATTTTATATGTTTTGGAAAGTATCGTGGGAAATAATAGAATAATAAAGAGGAGTTTCAAGATTGAGCTCCATGAATCGTGCGAGGAACTCACGAAAATAAAGCACCTCAAAGAGATCATATCTCCGTTACGTCCATGTCGATGATCATGGGTGTTGCTAAAAACAGAAATAAACAAAATGACAATTTTTCGTCGAAGGATTTCTGCCTCTTTTTAAAATAAAGAGTAAATCGTCATAGAGTTCTCTGCACCAGCAGAGATAAATATAGTCAGCAAGGAGGACGAAATACGGATGAAATATCAGGAACTCCTATTCGAGATTCGCAAGCTGTATCGGGAATTCAAAATCAAGCTCGTCGTGCTATTAATTGGAGTGCTGGGAGGAATGAGACCAACTTTTCTCCAAAACATCAAAAGTATTCCGGCCTGCCAACAACATGCAAATCCCATCGCAGGCCGAATGCAGAAGGCAGTGCTGTTGGAATCTCTCCGTCTGCTGAGATCAAATGAGACCCTGCAACCACAAACTCGATGGTAGAGGAAGTGGTGGCGGTTACTATCGCCATAGCCCGGTGCAGTCTGCAACAAAAGGGATGGATATCGGAGCCACTTTTCTGCTGCAGACTGCATAAGTGGATTATGGAGGGCCAAGCTGAAATTTTAGTCCATGATGTGAAAATATAAGAAGTTTTTAAAGGTTAATTTATTACCATGAAAATTATTTATTGATATAATGATATGTGTCTTTTTCTATTACACTAGGTATGATGGATAGGAGGACAGTCTCCTTATGCCAATATATTTAACTAATTACGGTTACAATGTAGAACTAACAATAATCTGTCAAATATAACAACGTTTCGTGCAGTGTGATTATCCAAATTATTATTGTAAATGGAATTAAATAGTCATATCGGCAACGCTACATACAATTTCTAATCAAGAGGCATACCGTTAGTTAGTATTAAAATACATTAACGCTTGTACTTGTTGGGTGTTCAGAATGAAATTCATTCCATAGTAGTATTGGTATAGATGTAACAAATGGGTAGCTAATGTGTGTGAGAGAGAGAGAGAGAGAATGGTCGACAATTAAAGAAGTGTAACGCGACGTCCGTGTAAAGAAAAGGACAGAAGGAGCGAAGATTGTAAGAAAAAACAAACTGGGAAAATATGAAAACCGGCGCAGAAAAAAGACGACTGATTCGCGCGTGCAAAAAGATCATCGTCTCGACTAACCTCACCTGCCTTGACGATTATCAGCGTGAAGACGAAAATATCCGAGGATTGACGACGCGGCGCTCCGAGCGCGGTCAGAGCGCTCTGCTTGTGGAACTACGAACGAACCAGGCAGGATTGAGAGTGCATGTGCCGAAACCGGGAAATGGCGCGAACGGCGCGGGATTCGATTGTGACGGGCGGGCTGTTAGTTTGAAATTGACGATTGACATTCAAAAAACTGACAGTTCCGTCCACAATTCCGCGTAATGACTGAGCGAGTTGCGTGCACCCGGAGAGGATCGAAGCCTATAAATAGCACTTCCGGGGATGTACTCGCCCTCTCTTTTTCCGAACAACCACTACGTAGACACCGCAATGCGGACCTTCAAAAATTGGAACCACGAGGTCGTTGGGACGGGTCCGGAGTTCAGTAAATCTGCGGGGTTCTTCATAAACTTTGATCAACTCGGTCGAAGTTCAAAGGTAAGCGTAATCCACTCCCCGTATTTCATCATAAGGAACATAATTAGCCGTCCGCTTCTACGTTTTGAGGGTTCCAAAAGTGCAGTAAGTAGAGACGGCTACATAATAAAAAGGGTAACGGGCTCGTGTTGTTGGCTACCACTCACGTGCTTGTGATGTCCCCAGCATCGCAAAAGATTAAAGTTCGAGCATTGCTTGTTCAGGGGTCAACGCGATCATTCATCTCTCAGAAATTGGTGAATGCATTTAAATTGCGAACAGTTAAAATTTTAATTTCACTTGTAGGTATCGGAAATGTCTCGGCTGGCAGAGTGGATGCTATGGTTGACATTAATATCGGGTGTAAAACAGGCACCGGTCCGGTATTAATACCAAGGCACTAGTTTTAAAGACTCTCACGAGTTACGTTCCGCGAGTTCCGTCGCGATAGTCCTTGTGGCCCCACGTGCAACTGCTGAATCTGGCAGACGATCATCCCATGAACGACGAACCTATTGCGCAAAACACAGCATTGGGATGGGTGTTATCAGGTCCCATGTCATTGCATACGCAATACGCGCCGACACGGTCCCAGTTTCCCACTGTCTTGATAACAAGACATCACATGAATCCCTCACTAAATTCTGAGAGCTTGAAGATATTCCCTCAATAAAGTTACTCTCTCTAGCAGACTCACAATGTGAGAATCACTTTGCGGCAACACACTCTCGAGACCAATCAGGCAGATACATAGTGCGCCTACCTTTTAAAACAAAACCGCCAATTCCAATTGGTCAGTCTCGACAAAATGCCTTACGGGTTATGATATCTCTCGCTCGCCGACTATCACGAGATACTGCTCTGAAGTCACAATACTCTGAATTTCTCGATGAGTATGAGGCTTTAGGATACATAGTCGCTGTAACCACCAATTCGCCCTCCTCTGCGCTCCAAGATACGCAGACAGTTTATCTCCCACATCACCCTGTGATAAGGCCAGGTAGTATAACAACCAAGTTGAGGGTAGTATTCAATGCCTCAGCCCTCACTTCTAATTTCACGTCTCTCAATAGCGACTTGTTAACGGGTCCAAAGCTGCAACCACATCTGTTTACCATCATGTCGCAATAGCGCGCTTATCAATTTGTATACTGCGCTGACATTGCCAAAATGTACAGGCAGATTTTGATACATACATATGACCGCAACTATCATAGGATTCTGTGGAAACTTGAAGCTGCTGCTCAGATTAAAGAGTACCAATTAGCGACCCTCACTTACGGGACAGCGTGCGCCCCGTACCTAGCGTTACGGGTTCTCCAGCAACTCACGCGTGATGAAGGGCAGTCTCATCCCTTAGGTTCACTAATTTTCTCACGGTTCACTTTCGTGGACGATTGTTTGTTTGGAGCACATGACCCTGCAACACTCAAACGCATGCGCTTCGATTTGTGTCAATTGCTTTCGAAAGGAAAATTCACAGCCCGCAAATGGGGAAGCAATGACCCCTCCCTTCTCTTTGACATAGATACAACTGATCATGGACGCACATGGAGTCAAGATGAGCCCGGTTCAGCCGACCTGCATCTACTTGGTGTCCGGTCGCACCCTTTAGAAGACTCGTTCACGTTTCAAGTGACTCTCTCTCTCCTAGCAACTGTCACCAAATCAACAGTTTTATCACTAACTGCAAAACTTTTCGATGCTCTTGGGTGGATATCTCCCATCATCGTATGCGCAAAAATATTTATTCAGCAGTTATGACGTCAACAAGTCGATTGGAATGAACCTCTAAGACAGGAACTCGTAAATGAGTGGGCTCAAATTCATGAGGACCTCGCAAAGTTACCATCGCTCCATGGACTGGTCAACAACCTCACGTCATATGTTCACTGCAGGATGCATCTAGCACTGCATTTGCAGCTGTCATTTACATTCGGTGCGAACATCCTGATGGGTCTATCACTGTCACTCTTCTAGCCAGTAAGACGCGCGATGCGCCTCCGAAAATATAGTCCATCCCTCACTTGGAATTGTGCGGCTGCCTGATACTCCGCATCTCACCACAGCATCTCGATGCACAGCATCTCACCACGATTCTCGAAATCCCTGAATATGCGGACTTGTTAATGTTGGACATATTCAACAATAGCTCTCTCCTGGGTTTGAGGAGACCCATCTATGCGCAAAGTGTTTATTGCAAATCAAGTGGCAAAAATTCAGGCTCTTCTTCCAACCGTTGCTTAACTGCGAAAATCTTATTCTCGATCAATTAGGTGCAAAATATTCATCATGGCCAAAGTTGATGCATATCACTACATATGTAATGCGGGTTTTGCCGTCACGACGCAGGAAATTATCGCATCCATTGCCAGCGTATCCTCTCTTCTCCGAACTTGCACATGCGGAATTATTATGGGTCCAATACATTCAGCTTTGCACGTTATTTGACGTCATTACGAACCTAAAAAATGGGCTGCCCCTCTGTCCGATTCATAAAGTAGCGTCACTTTACCCTTTTATCGACGACAGTGGCATCATTCGCGTGGGCGGACATCTCTCAAACTCGAAATTTGCATTTTCCGTGAAACATCTAATGCTCGCGACTGATCATCCAGTAGTCCGTTTGTTTGTTATATACGCTCATCAATTGTGTCTGCATAGTGGATTACAGTTAACGCTGAGCACAGAGCGCAAGAAATTTTTGATAGTCCGGGCGCGACAACTCGCACAATCTGTCATTTTTAAATGCGTTTCATGTGCCTGTTTTTGAAAACAACCCATCACGCAATTGATGGGTGCTGTTATGTCCCAATAGGGGTAACGAGTGCGAGGTGCAAAATGATTATAATTTATCGCGAAAACTCGCGATATTAGCGTTGTAGGTTATAGAAAATTGATTCATGTAAAGATAATAAAATTATGAACACCAATAAGATGATAAAAACTCGAATTAAGGACAACAATTTTCTCCAAAAAATTTTAATCTGGATTAATAAATTACGTTATAGAAAATTGATTCATGTAAAGATAGTAAATTATGAACACCAGTAAGATGATAAAAACTTGAATTAAGGGTTGTAAGTTAATTCAAAAGAAAGGGAAGTGAAGTTACTTGAGTTTGATATTACTGAAAGTATACTTACTCTGGGTCCTCTTCGACTGTTTCCTTGGTTTGGTAGCGTCCTTTCTTCGCGAGACGTTGAGGGCTTGAATAACTCGAGGTGAATAGAACAAGTAGTGGTGAGAAGTATATATTCTTTTAAAGTTATGTCTTTAATACAATAGTAATGGAGAATGAAGTAGCAGTGAGAAATATATAAAATTTTAAAGTTATGTTTTTAATACAATAGTAATGTAGTAGCAGTGAGAAGTACATAAAATTTTAAAGTTATGTTTCTAGTAAAAACCAGACAATTCAGTTCCTCTGTTACTTTAGTATTAATTTTAAAATCAAACCCGTGAAGTTCAATATTGAAATAGGTAATAAGAGAACACGTGCGCGAACTGATTTTAAAACCGGAGAAAAGTTAATTAATTCTGGTCTTAATAAACGCGACACGAGAATATTATATGTTTGAATTAAGCTTAGAATTTTTAAAGAACATTCCCGAGAATATTCTAAGTTTGAAATGAATTTAGAATTTTTAAGAACACTTGTGAGAATATTCTAAGTTCGAAATGAACTTAGAATTTTTAAAGAACACTTGTGAGAATATTCTAAGTTGGAAATGAACTTAAAATTTTTAAAGAACACTTGTGAGAATATTCTAAGCTCGAAATGAACTTAAAATTTTTTAAAGAACACTTGTGACAATATTCTAAGTTCGAAATTAACTTAAAATTTTTTGAAGAACACTTGTGACTTCTACGCGAAAATAGTCCAAGACGATTGACGGACGTCTGGTAAGAAAAACCCTCGGGTTTCGGAGTAAAGTTGTTAACTAGTTGACTGATGACGAAGAACTGATTTGTCTGTCCACTGCACTGAGGAGCTCTCCTTTGTTCGGACAGGGGCGCTCGGTTACTATGCTGGCGATGGGTGAGAGAGAGAGAGCGAGAGAGAGAGAGAGGGGGGGGGGAGTACGTTGTCGTATTTCTCGCTCTCGCTCGCAACGCATGCTTTAGGTGCTACAGAGTAGGGATGAGTAGAGAAGGAAGGGAGGTGAAGTGGCGGGTCCCTTATTTTCTTTAAGATTCATATTCAGTTACGAGCTTCGGAATTTTTAAACTTGTTTACGGTATTTCAAGTACCTCTTATCTGCAGCTGTCGGTTAACGAAAAATAATCGATCTTTATTACTCCTGATGTTTATAGTTTCTACATCCGTTCTTCGGATTTTTGGAAAAATGATCAATCGTTTTAGTGAGTATTAGTATTATTTTTCTTTTCCGACAACTGCATGTATCGCATATGTTTTTAGCTATGGCGTCATGTGACAGAGTTAGTTTATGATAAAAATTCTTGAAGTAGTAGCCACGAAATGTTTAGAACAAAGATGTTTTTCACGAAAGGTTTGAGAGAACATCTTTGTACTTTTTATATATTTTCAGAAGGAAAGATACTGGAGAATGTTTAAATTTGTCTTTACAACATCCGGTCGTAAAAATGTTGAATGAAATTTTTGTCCGTTACTTTATGTGGTCTTTTTCTCTTCCAGTATTTCTTCTCACGGTTTAACTAAAATGGTCGTCATGCAATATGTGCTATGCGACTACGTGTAAGTATATTCTTATATTCTATGCAGGTTTTGGTATCTATGAACAATCTTAATTATTTCAGCGTTTATCGCTGTCTACGTCGTGAAAAGTGATTGTTGTTAGATTTACTACAGGTATTTCTAATAGCGTACGATGGTTTGTTACTTCGGTAAATTATTAATAACGGGTCTCATAGGTACTTTTTATTTGCACGAGTTGCTCGTTATCAATAATGTGCTTGTTGTAATTTAGTTGTACATCTTTTAGTGATTAAGAAAAATAGTATGTGTGTCCTTGTTCGCACATAACTGATTACTTAGAGTTATTTACTTAAAGTAAGGTATTAATTAATTTAAATTTGATTAATTTAAAATTTGAAAAATGTTGGGAACTGTAAGTCCCCAGGACGTAACAATGCATTGCCCCTGCTCACGTTTGTCAGCCTGAAAAGGCATTTCAGCATTGCGGTCTGGACTACGCCGGACCTGTTCTTGTTCGTGAAAGCAAAGGTCGGGGTAAGCATGCTCATTCGGCATATATTTGTCTGTTTATATATATGTCAATCGTGCCATACACCTCGAACTCGTGACGGACTGTTCAACTAGTGCATTTATCGCTGCTTTTCGACGCTTTGTTTCTTGTCGTGGAATCCCTGAAACGATATACTGCGATCAGGGTACTAATTTCAAAGGAGCTCGCACGGAGTTGCAAGAAATGTTTGACTCTGCACTTCAGTCTCCCAATTTCCAAAAGCTACTCTCCGAACATGGCATTTCCTGGAAATTTAATCCACCAGCTGCGCCATATTTGGGCGGACTCTGGGAGGCTGGCGCACGCAGCGTCAAGCATAACCTCCGGCGAATTTTAGGGACCACTCTACTTTGCCAAATTGAGGCGTGCTTAAATTCACTCCCACTGTTGCCTCTGGATAACCTTGATGATCTCTCCGCGTTGACGCCTGGTCTTTTTTTGGTCGGTGGTGACATCAAAGCGTTGCCCGAGCCCATCATTCTTCAGATAAGTCCTAACCGATTATCGCGATGGCAATTGTGGCAACAACTTTTAGAAACGTTCTGGAAACGGTGGAGCTCGGACTACGTTACGTCACTTCAACAGCGATCGAAATGGAGTTTTCGCACCAAGCCACCGCGCATCGGTCAACTCGTATTATTACGCGATAACAATATGCCTCCTACAAGGTGGCAGCTTGGCCGCATCGTTAAATGCCATCCTGGTGCCGATCAGCTGATTTGAGTAGTCTCTGTCCGAACCGCGACTACTACCCTTATACGACCGTTGGCGAAACTGGCGCTTTTACCACTTTGTCACGAGGACAATTCAGATGACCAGCAGCCCCCAACTCACGTTCGTTCGACCGCGTGCACTAACTAGACCCGAAAGGTCCAGGGCGGCCGCTATGTTTAAAAGGTAACTTGTAAAACGGTCAGCGTGAAAAACAATAATATTTGTGTAGTTAACCGGCTAGTTAATCCTTACTAATTGTGTATGCGCAATCGGTATGTTTTTCTTCCTGTTCCTCTGCGTAAACACTTTAGTGTGGAAAAGCAATCGAAACAGAGAACACATGTAACGCGTTTACTTAATCAAATTCTAATTTTGCGTTTTAAACCACGTGTTTCTGATGTTGTAAATTCTTTTTAATTTCAGATTCAATGCTCTCTAAAGTATGACATAAGTTTTAATTATAAATAAGTAGTTTTAAAATTAATTGAACATAAAGCAGACGAAACGTCTTATAGCTTGACCGGAATTCAGTAAGAAATCTTCAGGATTCGTTTACAATGCTCTTCGTTTAGTACCTACTTTACTTGTATAATCTGAACCAGTCAAATGGTGAAGGGCTGGTAAAATGTGACATATTTTTTTACCAATGTAAGTGATTACCTAATGCAAAGCAATATTTCGAGTTTTATTGGATGTTCCCGCTCGAGCCCAAAGCGTCTAAAAAATATAAAATAGCAACGCAGCATTAACTTATTTAAATAATACATTCGCACAACATAAAGTATGTAATAATATTTGCCTGTATGCCACTTTCATTGAATGTAATGGATGTTACTTTTACTGGATTCATAAAAAAGTAAAAAAGTGTTCAGCGTCGTGAAAATTGTAAATTTGTTCGCTGGTAATGAATGTTACCATTGCTTTGATGATCGATACAAATGTTGACAATGTATTGTCGATGAAAAAATGATAAGATCGTTGATGGTAATGAATGTTACCAATATTTCCATCAGAAAAAGTTCCATGCTTGGTGTAAAGAATAGGAAAATATTCCTGTTACTTTGGAACCAGGTTATAAAAACATTAGTGTACTAGTGTACTATAAGTACAATAATAATTAAGTTAAAGCTGAGTCGTCGTAAGTAATAAATGATGCCGTTGATGGGTCATAAAAATGTCAAAAAGTGTTCATTGACATAAAAATTGTAAATTTTTTTGCCGGTAATGAATGTTACCATCACTTTGAACAATACAAACATTGAAAAATTATTGCCAATATGAAAAAGACAAGATCGTTGATGGTAATGAATTTTATCACTACCGCGATAAAAAAAAGTGTTTAAAAACTATTGTCAATGTAATAAATGCAACATCATCGATGGTAATGAATGTTACCATTTATTTAATTAGCACAAGTGTTGAAAAATGCATGTCTGTTTATGAAATGCCCCCCCCCCCCCCCCCCCCCAAAAAAATCATTTCTATATGTAAAAAAATTCGCTAGATTCTTATTATCAAAAAAAAAAATACTCCATGGCCATTTTTTTAACAAAAAGGTTATATATTATTCTGCAAAAAAGTGAAATCATGTAAAATAGCCAGGTTCTTTCGAACGAAAGAAAGTAGACAATGAAATGGCTGAGAATTATTAACACAAATTCACTGCTACACATAATATAAATCAGAACACTACATATTATAAAAAAACTTACTTGAATCCAACGTATTCAGGATTAACAATGAACAAAACAAACAATATTACAAAGTAATGCCAAGTTTTTGTTTCAAAAATATAATTGATGAAAAAACATTAACTGAATTAATTAATATTAACTTAACTATTAACCTAAAAAATCAATACAATAATATTGACAATGTAAATATACAGACCCGTATTGCATGTATTCCTCCACTCGCTTGTCAAAAACCTGGCTGCCATTTTTGCAAAGATTTTGGAGTAAAGGAAAAATAAAAAGAAAAGAGAAGGAGCAAAAGGGCCCCATCTATCGTCCTATCCTGTGGGACCCAATCAGTAAAATCAAGCTACCCACTCTCAACTCATACTTCGTAGAACACCCATATCAAGTCATCTGTATCTCGGATTCATGGTTAACCTCACTCATTCCGGATAATATAGTAAGGTTAGACTCCTACAATATGTTTCGTGCGTATAGGCCAAACAGAACTAGAGGTGGCGTTGCAATTTATCTCCACAATTCACTAACTGCTCGTACTATTTTATCCTCGACGATCTAATGTCACAATAACAACGATTCGAAAACTGAATATTTATTTATGCAAATATAATTCAAAACCACTTCTCCCATTCTTCTAATTTCTGTTTACAGACCACCAGAAGCACCCATGTTCAGGAATCTCGAAGCAAACTTGGCCAACATAATTCACAGATATGCGAATGTTGTGATCATGGGTGACCTCAATATCGACTTAAATAAGACTGATTATGCATCAAACTACCTCCTACCAAATTACCTTCGCTACAACGTTCAACTTATCGATTATCCTACTTTCTTCAACTCATTTTACTAGTACCTCATCTTCTTGGTTAGATAAGACCACTGTCTTGTTAGTGATATGTTCAAGGTGCGTTCATTTAGCCAATCACACGGTCCATCAATATCCAACCACGACCTCATATCTATTGAGCTTGGCATAAGTGCACCATATCCGCTAATTACTCCTTTTATCTGTAGGAATTTTAAGAGATTTGTGCCAACATCATTTTGCGATAGTCTCAAGAAGCTAAACTGGGAGGAATTTTCTAAAGCTGAGACAGTCAACGTCAAGCAGGAGTACCTCACTAAAGCGCTTGTAGACAAATATTTTTTTTTTATCTGAAGAAGGGGGGAATGCGGTAAGCACCAGTCTCACAGTCGTGTGAGATCCCCCGTGTGTGGGACTCACCTGTTATCCGACACAGACATACCCACTAATCCCTAACCTTCTTATCCGACCGACGTTCAAGTGACCCCCGCGGAACTAATAATAATACTTCGCGGTGGCGTCTGTTATTGGACGGATACTGGATCCCATTAACTGCCGCGTTCTTCCAGTAAAAAAAAAATAAATACTTTGCATCTCTTTCGTTGTCCAGTATTTAAAAGCTGACGTCTTGGCGACCCCTGGATCCCAGTGACCGATGCGTCACGCTGATAAAAAAATAAATAAGTACATATCACAACAAAATAAACAGATACGTACATCCCATTAAAAACAGAGACACGCTTCACAGAACGATGTATTTCGCAACCACTGGCGCCCAGTGGCTGCGTCGTTTTCTGTTACAAATAAATAAATAGGTATTAGACTCGCAGTTGCCTGACCTTCTCTTCATCGTGCTGCGGCTGCATCCGTGTCCGTCTTCGTGTCGAAGGTCGGCCTCGACAAAATGGGCATTCCTTGCCCAGGTGTCTTCATTTTGTAGCAACAGCCGGATGATATTATCCGGCATCAATTGTCCAATCTCTTCTTCTAGGCCACACCTGGCGTCCCTCCACTGCTCACATTCAAAGAACGTATGGAAGGCATCGTCGCAGATGCAGTACACACAGCCTGGGTCCGCTATCTTTCTCATTTTGTGAAGGTAGGAGCGGAATAGGCCGTGTCCTGTCAGGAACTACGTCAGGTAATAACTTACCTCGCCAAACTGGCGATCGGTCCAATCCTTTAGCTCGCCGATAAGGCGAGCAGTCCATCTCCCTCTTGTTTCCTGGGCCCAGAGATTCTGCCAGGCTTCCATGGTCCATCTTCTGGCAGTCTCTCTGGCGCAGGGCAACCCCATCTGTAATTTGTTCTGGTGGACGAACATTCGTTCCTGGGCGAGAAAGTGGATGGGAATGACACCAGCCACCACCATCGCTGCGGGTTCCGAGACCGTGTGATAGGAGCAGGCAATTCGGAGGACCCCCCTTCGCTGAATACCGGCAAGTCGTACATTTCGTACCGCAGCGAGTCGGCCCAGACCTCCGCTCCATGTAGACAAATATAACACTCATGCTCCTCTTACGACTATCATCCCTACAGAGCATTATAACCCGTGGATGACCAACGAAATTAGGTTGCTCATAAAGCATAGGAATGAACTTCATAAAAATTTATTAAAGGAGCTGCGCAGGAAAGTAAGGAGGCTTGTCTTCAAAGCGCACACCAGTTTCTGCGCTAGTCGATTAAAGTCCCTCACGTCATCGAAAGTAATATGGTCAGAGCTCCGGATACTAGGTTTAATTAAACCCAAACAGCGAACCCCACAAATAAATTGTTCCTTGGATGATCTCAATAGGTACTTCAGCATTATTTCGAATTTCAACAGCACTATCTCCTCAACCATTCTTCCATCGAACCTGTTTAACTTTCCACATTCGTCGGATATGTTTTACTTCAGCCAGCTAAATATGGATGATCTAACCAACTCCCTAAAATCAATCGCATCGGAATCCGCTGGCTTCGATAGTATAGACTACAACTGCTTACAGGCAGCATAGCCAGTAATTGCGCAACCATTACTGAACTTATTTAATAGCAGCCTTCAAACTGGAATATTTCCATCTTTGTGGAAATATTCTCTCATTCGGCATATCAACAAAATTTCATACCCCTTATCACCGACAGACTACCGTCCAATAGCCATCATCGGTTATCTATCGAAACTATTGGAACGATTAGTCTACAACCAGCTCTCTCACCATCTAAAAGTAAACCGATTATTGGACCCAATGCAATCTAGTTTCCGGAAAGGTTGCAGTACTCAGACTGCCTTGGTATCAGTAGTAGACTTCGCTTGGAAGGGAATCGAATACGAAATGGTTACTATCCTTCTTCTATTAATTCATCTTATCTTTATTAATCTTATCCGATTTCTCTAAGGCATTCGACACAGTAAACATCTCTATACTAGTTCGCAAACTCAAATCATTAAATATATCGTCAACAGATCTGAGGTGGTTTACCTCTAATCTAACAAATCGATGGCAGGCAGTAACCGAGCATAATGGTAAGTGCTCACAATGGACAGAAGTATATACACCGACCGTTACTCTTCTCTATTCTTATAAACGACATCTCAGGGATCCTATCCTATTCGTCACACATGCTCTATGCTGACGACTTATAGTTGATGATCCAATCCAAACCATCTCATCTCGACCAAACGATTGCACAACTGAATATTGATGCTACTTCAGTCTCTAACTATGCCAAAGAAAATAAGCTCTCCCTAAATTTATCTAAGACAATATCGCCGTAAACTTAACTGGCTACCCACTAAATATAGACTCTTATATTTTATTGGTTGTCTACTTTTAATATTTCAACTTTCCAGGAACCACACTACCTATTGGTGCTCTTTAATCAGCGCTCTAAGTCAAGTACTCGCTTGACAAGAACAAAACATGGTAGCTTACAGATGCAAATAGCCAAAAGTAGACCTTAGTTTAACTCATTAATACTCACAGCCGCTAGACTATGGAATTCCCTCCCTAATTATGTTAAAGAATCTTCTTCCCAAAACACTTTCAAATCAACTCTCTTTAATTTGTTATTAACATACGACACTCATAATCCAAACACGTCATTATTGCATATCCTGTCATAAATCTTTTCATACATATTCTCTTTCACTAAGCATAATGCTCACTGCCCCTTTCTTTTTCTTTTTCTTTGCTTTTCTTCTTTCAATCTCTCATCCGCGTAATATCACTCGTTTATATTTTTTTTGTGTTACAGTTTTGCGGACTAAAATCTATAACTATGTATATAAACCGGTCACATCCATCCAATCTAGAATATGTATGGTATAGCTTCGTTCATTAATTCGCGTCAAGTCATCATAGTCATTTTAAGAAACTGTAATTTTAAGCTTGTAACTCTTCTTTACTATGTATTATTTCGCACCCAGCCATAAGGTAACGCAATGTTTATCGCAATCCAAGGCTTAAGCAATAAATAAATATAAATACAAAATACGTTGTCCCAAAGACAAGTCTTTGCGGACAGATATCGTCTCCGGATCCACCCAATGGTCCCTCCTGAAATTGATGTACTTTTGAGAAATGTTAATGTATGCAATGATTTATGAAGCAAATTAGTGTTGCAGTATGCATATCAAGTCATCATTTATTATATTATCCATTATTCTTTATTCTATCATTTATATCATATCCTATGTTACAATTTAAAATTTCTGAATCATCCAAAACTAGGCCGAATTACAGAACTAAACCCCCTTTCTTGTCCAGCTCCGTTATTCACAAAACTCTGTTATTGTCCATGATGAAAACTCCATTATAGTCAGTCCCCTTCTCCCACTACTCCCCCTGTATGGTGAACACATGATTAGCGACGGAAAAAATATGAAACACGCAAAGTTGTGAACGGAAGGACGTACATGGAATGCGCGGATAATTTCTCCTCCACGAGTAATATTTGCGCGGTTGTGGGTGGGTGGTCAATAATGGAGTTTTCATTTTCCCTCTAATCCCTAACTGTGGACAATAAAGGGGTTCGGACTGTTAGTCTGTAGTCGACTTTTATGCTTTGTGTATCCCATACAGAGCATAAAATGAATATTGGTATAACCCCAGCAAACGGAAAGGGATTGGAATTTTGAATTCCGTTGAATCCCTTTATTGAAGGTATTGGATGGAATTCACTGGAATAGAAAAGTTAAATTTGCAACTCCCACGAATTCCAAGGAATCCCTGAGAATATTGATGTAAACATTACAGGTTAGGTTAGGGAATTGTGAGAAATAAAAAATTACAATTTTAATTCCTGACAGTTCCAACGAATCCATATTATTTTAGGTTAGGTTAGGGAATTCAATGGAAATGCGCGGAATAAAAAGTTGCGTATCAGAATTCAACGGAATTCACATGTCTCACGCGTGAATTCCTTTAAAGGAATTGGAAAATTGCCAATTCCGAATGTTCAATAAAAGAATAAAAGATAAAAGCCCTTAATCCCTTTTCGTTTATTGGGACGCATTCATCCGCAATATGACGAAATGATGTGGCTTAACATCAGTGTCGCTTCATTTATCTGTGTATAGATGTTATAAATTTTATATAATTTTGAAACATCCATATAATTATTCTTAAGTAATCATGTTTATTAATGAATTTCCTGAGTAAGACTCTCCGAAAAACTTTGCAAAAAGGGCAGCCAGGTTTTTGACAAGCCAGTGGAGGAATGCTTGTCATAAAAGTATGTATATATTTACATTGTTAATATTATGGTATTGATTTTTTAAGTTAATTAATTAATTCAGTTAATATTTTTTCATCAATTATATTTTTGAAACAAATACTTGGCATTACTTTGTAATATTATTTGCTTTGTTCATTGTTAATCCTGAATACGTTGGATTCAAGTAACTTTTTTATAATATGTGGTGTTCTGATTTATATTATGTGTAGCAATGAATTTGTTTTCATAATTCTCAGACATTTCATTGTATACTTTCTTTCGTTCGAAAGAACCTGGCTATTTTACATGAGTTCACTTTTTTTGTAGAATAATAATATATAACCTTTTTGTTAAAAAAATTGCCATGAAGTATTTTTTTTGTTTATAATAAGAATCTGGCGAATTTTTTTTATATATAGAAATGTTTTTTGTAGAATTTCACTCATTTTGGCGAAGGTAGAAAAATTAAATAAAAATAAACGCACCCATATATATATATATATATATATATATATATGACACGCTGAGAATAAAAATGGGTCAAAAATATAACGCGGGCAAAAGTGAATTAACTTTTTTAACGCGGAAAAATGAATTAAATAATCTCCGCGAGCAAAAATGACTTATATAATATTCAGGGCAAAAATGGATTAAAATTATAATTCACTTTTGCTCTTATGGAATATTTAACCCACTTTTGCTCGCATCATAAAAAGTAAACCATTTTTACCCGTTAGCTGAAATTAACTCACTTTTGCCAATTTCCAAAAGTTAACCCGTTTTTGTATTAATTCGAATAATATCTACACAAAGTGACTCTTATTGTTTTGTTTATCGGAAACGGGACTTACGAGTATAATCATGTGTAAACATGATTCTATTTATTTAGGAATGTTGTTAAAATATGACATTGTTATAATTGAAACCGAAAAACAACTCAATTATGAAAATAATAAAGTTTTATTTATTTCTTACTATGATTTTGCCAGTGGAGATAGCGATAACGAATAATGTAGCATATTATTTTTGTACTTCGTCATTTTTTGTTTAAGAACGCATTTATGTACTTTATAAAATATATGTAGGTATATAATTAAACAGGTGTTGTGATTTATTCCATTATTACCGATTAACTTACACTCGTAAACTTAGAAAGTTTGAATCTTTTCAGACTAGCTTGCGAAGCTCAGCAATGAGAAAGGCCGTATTATAAGTAGGACCTTAACTTAAAGTAATTGCGAAGTTGATGACAATTGATAATATAAGGTGATATATTAAAACGATTATTAAGCGCGGCCGTTCAAGTTCAATAATATGAAATAATAGCGCGAGCAAAAACGAATTATAATTTCAGCGCCAGCAAAAATGATATACATTTTTAATTCGGTTTTGCCCAAAAAAGAATATTTTATAAATGTAATTTTTATCGTCATAATATTTTTACACATTTTTTCTCGTAGCGCCTAATCTCGAAAATGTGACGTAACAGAAAATTCTGCTAGCATCATAACAAAAAACACGTCGGATATGATACTTCGTTTGTGAAAAATCTCTTGTGCCCTAAAATTAATCCAAACATGGCCAAAAACGCTAATTTCGATACATTTACCCTCAGTTTTATCAAAAATGCGACGGAATAGGAAAATTCTGCTAGTGTCATCGTTTTCAGCACCAAAAAACAGTTCGGATATGATACTCTGCTTGTCAAAGGCAACATCAGCGTCGAACAGTGATAAAGGAGCGTATATTCTGCAAATAATATGCCTCTCAATACTTAATTGTCCCCCTTCAATAAAAAATTGGTGAAAGCAATAAGTCAATGACAATGAATATCAGTTGTACACGTCTCTTTCAAAAATTCCGAGAATTAAGCAATGTACACTGAGAGAAAGGATCGTTTGTTGTAAAAAAATATCATTCAATTGCAAAAAATGTTAAATGCGATTCATATAATATTAGCATTATATTTCTTATATCAGAATTGACCATTTCTTAATAGTTAAGAAACGTATATGGATCAGACATGGAACATGTCTCTTATACGATGTATTTGTTTATAAAATAAGCATATTTAATATTATAAACAATATCTTTAATTTATTTCTTTTCACAATAACAGTAACCACCGAATTGCAATGGCGCTCAATCGTTCTTAACAAACCAAACAAAGCAGCCGGGTTGTCATTTGAGGTTATGTTACGATGCGTATCGACTCCAACCTTACATTTTGTAGCTATTAAGAAATCATTACTTTATAGATACAAACTCGTAGTAAACAAGCGGTTTCTTAACTATTAAGAAATGTTTGGTTGCATTTAATAGATATTTCTTAAGATATAAAATGCATTGTTTGCACTAAAGAAATGTCAGCTTTATATGAAATGAATAATTATTTTACACTTAAAAAATTATTGGATTCGCCGTATTTAAATATATGATTTCTCACCTACTTACGAGGCACTGCACCTCTCCCCCGACCACAACTCTGCGCCGCAAAGCGCTCTCCTGGCGCTGCGATAGAAAATTTCTCTGAGTGTGGAGAGTGGGCACCGACGGGCCGAGTTCCAAGTTCGGAGCTGCATCTGTCGCCGCGATGGCGCGAGGGGCGGGCTGTCAAATTCAAGTCAATCAAATGACATTCGAATGTTTCACAGTTCCCGTCCCGATTCAGCGTTAAAAAGGAATTCGGCGACATTATTGGACGCGGGGATACTTACCGAGGTATTATAAGAGCTGGCATCCGTAGGTATCCTCCTTCTTCTTCAAGACTTATTCTTCACTTCTTCTTGTGGACAAGAAAGAAATTTTTACAAAAAAAAAAATGGTAGGGGTTAGGGGCGGGGGTGCGTCGCCAGGGCGGCCAGGCAATTAAGTCCTAACGCCTAAGCGATAACGCAGGGTACTCGGGTATCCGGGCCTCTGTGTGATAATTCTCAATTTCGGCGTGGCCTTAGGCCCGGTCGCCGCTCAAACATTGGCCCCGGGGCGGCTTTTACTCGCGGTCCCGGAGGATTTCGTGGGCGTCCACGACGATTTGGTACTTCGGGTAGGTCTTTCTTGTGAAATTCCCTAGCCGTTTCGGGGCTCCAACTGTTCTCCGTCGGAGGTGGTGGGGGGTTACTGCGTAGGTGTTTTGGGGGTCGACCACGGCGACGTGGGGCGACACCCTCTTGGGGTACTGGGGGCTCAGTGGGGGTGCAGGGGCTGTTGAGCACGGGGGTTCACTGTCGCGTCGTACGGATTCGAGATCTACTGGGTCCGTTACGTTTTTGGAGCTTCCTGGGGGGGCTCATCCTCCGGAGCGTGGTAGGCTTTTAAGTCTTTGATATGGGCTCTTGGGTGTCTACGGCTGTCTGGGTCATCCAGTTCGTAGACTACTGGGGAGATAATTCAAAGAATTCGGTGGGGGCCGCTGAACCTTGGCGCGAGCTTCGCGGCGAATTTCTGGGCACTAGAGGAGAGAAAACGCACGCGGCGCATGACAAGGTCGCCAACTCGGTATTCTACTTCGCGCCGGTTGCGGTTGTAGTACTGAGCCTGGCGTGTCGCCGCCCGCGATGTACCCAGTCATGAATGAGGACGATATATGCTTGTTAGCGTATTGTTTGGCGTTGTCCGTCAGAAAATATTTCTGGCTACCCCATCGGTTTATTACTAGGCTATCAAAAGCATCCATAATCGCGGGACCAGTAACCTCGATATATTTCGTGAACATATCCTGAAATACGACTACAAATTGATTTTGCTTCTTGCGTGGGGGAAACGGCCCCATGATGTCGGAGCTAACCGTCATCCATGGACCTTCGGTCGTTCTCTCGGTCATTAGACCAGGGGGGGCTTGTTGGGAAACCTTAACTTTCTGACACGAAGGGCATCGGGATACGTAACGCGAAACATCCTGAAATATTCCGGGCCAATAAAAATCCTGAATTAGGCGATGGTAGGTCTTGTCCACGCCAAGGTGACCGGATTGGGGACAATCATGGGCATCGCTCATGGCACGGGAACGCGACGGGGCGGGTATGACCAGCTTCCAGGCGTCCTGATCAGTCACCGCTGACTCAATAACGGGGTGCGGGCGTTGGTAGTAAATTCTACCATCTTCAATCCGCCAGTTGGGGTATTTAGAGGGGAATTCTCTAATATTCGATATCTTTTGGGTAAACCAGGGGTCTGCATCATCTCCAATGGCGCCAAGGGCTTCTTCCACATTCTCGTACATGCGGGATAATGCGTCGGGCACAACATTGAGGGCACCTGCGCGATGCGTTATCCCATGTCGTACGCCTGCATGGCTAATGCCCATCGGGCTAGTCGACCGGAGGGGTCACGCAAGTTCCGGAGACACTTCAGGCTATGATCGTCTGTGATGACCTTGAAGTGCGTTCCCTCTATATACGGACGTTACTTTTTCACCGCCCAGAGGACGCCGAGGCATTCCTTCTCGGGTGTGGGTGAGAGAGTTACGTAGCGCTTCAAACGCGTTCTTTTGCTCCTCTCCCCAGGTCCAGGGGGTGCCTTTGGTCAAAAGCTGTGACAGAGGAACGCGATCATGGGAAAAATTTGGGAGGAATCGGGAGTACCACCCCACCCTTCCCAAAAAGCGGCGGAGCTGCTTGACGTTGGTAGGTGGCGGGAATTCCAAAATGGGGGCAGTCTTCTCCGGGTCGGTTTCCAAGCTGTCTTTATTGAGCACGAAGCCAAGGTATTTGACCTCTACCCGGAAGAATTCGCTTTTCTCTAGATTTAACTCCAAACCAGCGCGTTTGAGGGAGGTTAATACGACTTCTAGATAACGGAAGTGGTCCTCCTCATTGTCCGTGGCGATGATGATATCATCTAGATATGCGAAGACGTGGTGTTCCCACGCAGGATCAATGAGGCGATCCACTAACCGTTGGAAGGTGGCGGGGGCGTCGGTAAGGCCAAAGGGCATACGTTTAAATTGGAAGAGTCCACGGCCTGGAACTGCGAAGGCCGTGATGGGTCGACTCTGGGGCGCAACGGGGACCTGAAAATAGGCCTGACTGAGATCTACCGTGGTGATACACCGAGCGCGACTCAGCCCAGCCAGTATTCTGTCCATGGAGGGGAGGGGGTAGGCGTCCTTACGGGTGATTTTATTGACGTCCCGGAAGTCCACGCAAAAGCGGAACGTACCGTTGGACTTCTTTACTATCACCTGGTTGCTCAACCACGGGCTTTCCGCTCGTTCGATGACACCCTCTCGGGCCATCTCATCGACGGCGTCCTGTGCGACCTTGAGCATATAAGGGGACAGGAGTCGGGATTTTTGACGAATTGGGGGGTGGTGTTGGACGTCTATGGGGTGCTCCACCAGGTGAGTTACACCTAGGGAGGGGGTGCGTCCAGGGGGGTATAAACGATTGAGAAGCCGTTTTAAACGGGGGTGAGCTTCTCGGGACGGGGCGATCAATCCTACGCAATCGTACGAGGCATGTGCGTTGGCCGCAACCTCTTTTTCTTCTAATGCTCTAGTTTTCTCGCTGCCACTAGTCCACGTTCCGTATTCCGTGTCTAGCTTTACTCTAAATAGACGCAAAAAGCCCATGCCAAGTACGCATGCGTAATCGAGGGGCGCGACTCGGATCTCCAAGTTCTCTATTTGTTCGTCAAGGGTGATTCGGAGGGTTACTAAGCCAGCAAGGGAGAGTGATGATCCGTCCGCGGCTCGGACTTGCTCGCTTGTCTTTTTTAAGAAGGGTGCCACAAGTCTTTTGTAGGTAACCCCCAGATACGACTTAGAAGCGCCCGTATCGACTAGGGCTCATATCTGGGTCCCAAGCAACGCCAACGTTATGAATGGACGCGGAAGGGGGAATTGAGTCTACGGACGCGAAGGGTTCTGAAGTGGATCCACGAGGGGGTGACCGGGGGAACCGGTGAGACTTCGTGGATTGGGGTGTCGCGGGTGAAGGAGTCGATTTCCCTCGGGAGTCTGGGGTATTCGGATTTGTTAAACTATTATGGGGGGCCTTAGGGACTCTGTCCCTCCCATTAACAATTTCCCGAACGTTTCTGCGCGCAGACGGGGCAATCGTTGTTCGTGCGTCCCGGATAACCGCAAACTCGGCAAAAATAGCCGAGGGGATGAGGACATTCGCGATACATGTGGCCCGTCTTTTTTACAGTTGTAACAGCGGGCCATCGGACTTGGGCTGGGTGAACTCCTAGGGCTGAGGGGAGGGGTGGATGGCGCGACTTCCGATAATGGAGGAATTCGCTTCAGGCGAGAGAGCTGAGGAGTAGGGAGGGTCGGTGGTGAAGGGCGTCGGGGCGGGGCCGACGCCTTCGGGGGTTTTGGGCGCGACACTGGGACTGAGGTGGCGCGCAGCAGTGGAGATGCGTCAGCCACGGGTGGTGGGGGTGAAGGTGAATCTCTATGATTTCCCTTGAGCTGTTCCGGGGGGGACGCGGGGGTAGTAGCGGCTACTTTGTCTCTCTGTTTCTTACTCTTTGGAGAGTATGCGAAAGCCGGGTAGACCGACTGTGTAGCGGGTAGAGGGGGTCGGTAAGATCTTTCCTGACTCGCTACACTCTCGACCTGGCGGCCTTGGCGCAGCAAATCCGGAAAGTCTTGTACGGATTCGCGGC
Organism: Trichopria drosophilae; assembly: GCA_030407085.1. NCBI lineage: Eukaryota > Metazoa > Arthropoda > Insecta > Hymenoptera > Diapriidae > Trichopria > Trichopria drosophilae. The sequence goes on from CM059585.1 coordinate 42,921,056, forward strand.
GTATGTGCTTCGCGAGACCGGGCCTCAAGTTCTGGACGCAAATGTCCAATTGTTCGTCAACTGAAGGGGGGACCGAAAGTAATCTAAATAGGCTTCTTAAAGCCACTATATATTCTCGAATCGGTTCTTCCGGCCCTTGGGTCCTTAGCGTAATTTCCCGTTTAATACTAGATTCGGAGCTTCGCTGCCCATAAGCATCCCGAAAATAATGCACGAAGCCAGGGTAGTAGCACCAGCTGTTCCGTTCTACCCGGAACCAGGCTAGGGCTGCGCCTCCGAAAGCTTCTGGGAGGGCAACGGAGGAGGTCGTCTTGTGTGAGGTCACGGCTCGAGCTATATTCTACGAGTTTGGTGAGGAAGTCTTCGGCATCCTCACCTTCCTCGCCCGAGAATCGAGGCCCATGTGACCTCCAGTGCTCGATGGCGGTTTTACCCCAACGAATTGCGGACAGGGACAAGCTGGGGTGGTAGGTTGAGTTACCCGAGGGGAGCTGCTGCCCGACTCGAGTACTACTACCGGGAGGGGGGTTGGGGAATAGACTGTATGTCAAATCTGCCGGGAAATGGACTGCTGTCCTGCCCGGAGGGTTTGACAGAGGAGGGGCTCGATCATGCACACCTAGTGGCGCACGGATGGGGGGATAGGAGGGATATTGGTACGGGTAAGATGGTTGGGGGTAGGATGAGGCTGGGGGTGGTTGCTGAGAGTTAGGAAATGGGGAAGGATAGTGGGGTTCGTTCCGTGCGAACCCGTGGGCCCCGTGGCGGGTTCATTCCGGGGGTCTCGATTATTTGTTCCTGAGAGGGGAGGGGAGTTATTATCCCCAACCGCCGTGGGGGGAGGGTTACCGGAGTTTTGAGATCCCGAAGAGGGTACACTTCCCCTGGTGTCTTTCGACGGCCCAATACCTCCCGTTTGGGGATGGTAGAGGGCGCTCGCCGGATCAGACATTTGGGGTAGTGTATGGGGGAAATTTTGAGGTAAGGAGGACTCCGTTCCTAAAAAGGCGGAAGTGCCCTCTACGAATGTTAGGGGGTCACGATAGAACGCGCGGGATCTATCGGAGGGGAGCTGGGTGGGGGGGGGGGGGGACGCGAAAGCACCTAGTCGGCCGCGTTGGGGCATTGGATCCCCGGAATCCATGTAGTTTGGATAGGTGGCATTGAGCGACCCATTGAGGACATTCCCAATTATTGGGCAACTTATCGCCTCGTATAGGGTAAAAGGGGGTAAGTTACCCCGTCCATCCACCATGGGTTCCCATACATCATCCGTGTCGGGGAAGGACGATTTCCCGTAGCAAAAAAAATTGGTTTAATTAATCCCGGTTCTAGGGTGGGGGTAGCGCGAAATTCTACCTCGCGACCGTCTGTCTCAGCAGAGTCCCCTAGACCGAAGAAGGGGAAATCCAGAACGCAAAACCGAAAAAAAAAATAACGGCTTGACGTGCAGTATGCCAACGCCAAAATAGGAGAAAAACAAAAAAAGATAAAAAAAAGGGGGGGGGGTAGAGCGTAAGTGACATAATCAAAACCAAAAAAAAAACAAACAAAAGAAAGGGTTTCACCGCCTTGAGATCTCAATATCGGTTTTCGTTTACAGAACAAAAATTTATGGAAACCACTATTCGTTTGTAATAAAGCATATGTAAATAAAAAAAAATAATACAAAAAGAACTTTAGCAATTACATTCCAAAAAAAAACTACTAACTCGAAAACTGGTTTTCCTGTGTATATAATTATTAAATTATTATCACAGGTATCGGGGAATACTAAAGAGGAAGGTCACCATAGGGTGGCAAGGTCACTTCGAAAGTTTTTGTTAATTAAAACCTTTCGAACTCGGTTGAAACAATGTGTTACTATTTGTAACTTTTATTTCGTTTTGGGTTTTCTGTATTCTGGAAGGAAAGGAAAAACACAAATAGGGAATAATTATTCACAAAATTTTTATAATCATACTTATTCTTAATTCTAATTATTCTTAATAATTAATTATATATAATTATATATATTTATTAACTCTAAATATATGCAATATAGAATAGGGGAGGGACGCGAAACCGAAACCGACGCTGGAAAGCCCGAGACCGACTTCGTTTTCTAAAATCGCAAGATTACGCCAATAACAAACAACAAAAATGACGCAATCCGAAAATGACGACCGTATGGATTTTTCCGGCGAACTCTACCGTTATTTACAATTTTTTTTTTTTTTTGAAAATCACAAGTTTGATTTTCCCACCAGGGATGCCATTTATAACCCTTTTCCTGAATTGGAAAAGGGTAGAACTCAAAACCAAAAACTTATTTATTAATGATACACAAACGCAAGGGGGTTAAATAATCTGCAACTTTTATATACGAACTGAAGGTTATAGTTCTCCAAAATCATACAGTCAAGTTTTAGGGGGCGCGACAAGAAAATGAACGCACTAATACGCAAAGGGCGCGGGGTTCACAAATCGCGCGACGGTAGAGCTTCTAAAAAAATGACCGGAGACGCGATAAGCGTATAAACCGCGGGGAGGGAGGGGGGAGCACACTAGAGATGCAGCGGAGTGACTTACGGTGGCGGCGCTGACGTCTCCTACCGCGTCGGTGCACCGGGACGTCGATCCGGGATTCGTCGGCGGACGGCTCGGGATGTCCTCCTCGAAATTTTTCCTAATGACGGTGAAGTCCGCGGCAGAAGGGGCGGTTGGCAGTCGCACCAAACTCCGTCCATAATCCCTTGATTCACAGCACCAGCACACTCGCGGAAGCAGAAACGGCGCAACACGTGAGGCCGGGAATCGATCGCAATCCGAAAAGAACAATAAGAGAACACGCAAAAACTTGATGATCCACACAGCTCGAAAAAGGATGGGTCCGTCTCGTAACGCGTCCGAAAACGAAGTGCCGTAGTGGGGCCGCTATCGTGCTTAGTAGATGCGCGCGGGAACCGTACGCGCATCTCCAGTGACCAGGAGCGGAGAATCACCGGGGATGATACGGGGGGGATTAGAAAGCGGGGTCCGATCGGGGTTTTCCCCACCTAATCACGGTGTTAGGAAAGTATCCTCCATCTTCGTCTCTTCGGCTTCCATGCTGCGATAGAGAGAGAGAGAGAGAGAGAGAGAGAGAGAGAGAGAGAGAGAGAGAGAGAGAGAGAGAGAGAGAGAGAGAGAGAGAGAGAGAGAGAGAGAGAGAGAGAGAGAGAGAGAGAGAGAGAGAGAGAGAGAGAGAGAGAGAGAGAGAGAGAGAGAGAGAGAGAGAGAGAGAGAGAGAGAGAGAGAGAGAGAGAGAGAGAGAGAGAGAGAGAGAGAGAGAGAGAGAGAGAGAGAGAGAGAGAGAGAGAGAGAGAGAGAGAGAAGAGAGAGAGAGAGAGAGAGAGAGAGAGAGAGAGAGAGAGAGAGAGAGAGAGAGAGAGAGAGAGAGAGAGAGAGAGAGAGAGAGAGAGAGAGAGAGAGAGAGAGAGAGAGAGAGAGAGAGAGAGAGAGAGAGAGAGAGAGAGAGAGAGAGAGAGAGAGAGAGAGAGAGAGAGAGAGAGAGAGAGAGAGAGAGAGAGAGAGAGAGAGAGAGAGAGAGAGAGAGAGAGAGAGAGAGAGAGAGAGACAGGCGTTATGTGACGCAATCGTCGAGTTAAACAGCCACGCTGCCAGAATGCAGCTTTGAGGTGACAAGAGCTGGACGGCTACTGCCGAGTTAGTGGAGGCGAGTAAGGTCGCCATACACGGGGGAAAAGAAGGGGAATGTGAGACGGTTTTTTAACGTGCTGGGCCTGAATAATGCAGGCGCGCAGCGACGGAAAGAGGGGAACGATACAGGCGCGTCAGAGAGGGGCGGTGTCCCTTCTCGACGGCCACGATGACTCCTACCATCGGGTGGTACCTCCTGCGCTGCCGAGAGGGACAGCCAGGGGAAAGAGGGGCTCGGGCGTTTTTGGAGTGCTCGGAAGGTGGTGGCGCTCCCGGCGAAACGTGCAACCGAGCAATGACGGTAATGCCGTTCAGGCGCTTTACCGGCGACTGACGGACGTGTATCTGAACTCATGAAAATTGATAACAACAAACAACGACAAAAAAAAAGGATTGAGGAAGGCGATCCTGAGCTCCGGGACACTTTCGACACGCGAGCGAACCGCGGCGGATCTGCCAAGGGGTCGATCGGTGACACCTTGTCACAAAGTAAGTACATAAATTTTTATAAAATTCTATCGATTAGTTTTTTAATAATTAATTTTTTTCAAAAAAGGTGTTGATAACTTTAATTGTTAGTTTCATACAGGAATTTTTTACAAAAAATATTTATGGGTATTGTTTACATCACTATTTACTACTAAAATATGAAGTTCGATTAAAATTGGAATACTCTTCAAAAATCGTTGGCCCACTTCAGGAAGCCTTACCCTATTAGTATTAATTATGACATGTTTTGACATTAAACTGCGAAGTAGAATAAAAATAAATTCGACAGTTTTTTGCCAATACGTTCGGATCGCATCGAACTCTCACATCGGTCGCGTCCGTCGGGCTCTTCTACCTCTGCGGTGGGAGAATCGAGATGCAGCGATATGATTCTGAATCCCGTCGCTGCGCCCCTACTTACGAGGCACATCACCTCTCCCCCGACCACAACTCTGCGCCGCGACGCGCTCTCCTGCCGCTGCGATAGAAAATTTCTCTGAGTGTGGAGAGTGGGCAACGACGGGCCGAGTTCCAAGCTCGAAGCTGTATCTGTCGCCGCGATGGCGCGAGGGGCGGGCTGTCAAATTCAAGTCAATCAAATGACATTCGAATGTTTGACAGTTCCCGTCCCGATTCAGCGTTAAAAAAGGAATTCGGCGACATTATTGGACGCGGGGATACTTACCGAGGTATTATAAGAGCTGGCATCCGTAGGTATCCACCTTCTTCTTCAAGACTTATTCTTCACTTCTTCTTGTGGACGACTCGCCGCCTACCTCGACGTTTTCCCGGAGGTCCTGGCTGCTCCGAAAACTCCAAGTAGTCCCACACAAGGATTCAAGAGCTAGCAACGATACGAAATTAAAGGAGGCGGCGATGACCAATTTTTGAAAAAAAAATTCCACGGAACGACGACGGCACTCCGTTCGTCTCGGTCCCAAAACGAGGCAGCTGGTCCTCTTCTTCGTGGTCGCGAGGAAGTGCGACATCAAAGTTGGATTCACGATGTGACAGAAGCCGAATCAATTAAAATCACGAGACGGATGGAGCAAAGACCGGAATAAGAAGAAAGAATTTTATTTTAATTTTTATGATGTGTACGATCCCAAAAAATAATAAACAATTACCGGAAGCCTTAAAATGTCAACGACAATATCAGTGCACCATAAATAAATTAATTTACTTAAGTTGAGGTAATTTACTTCTGGGCTAAATAAAATGATATATTTAAAATATATTCATGTGCATTAATAATAAATTATTAACAAACTTCACCTGAAAACCTGCATTCTGCATCATATTTTGAACTTGATGCCTGTTGGACTCCTGTGGCAGAAATTGTACGCTTACGGCTTAAGCGCCAAACTTATCCGTTTACTGAAAGCAATTATGGCAAAGCCACAGTCATGGCTAACAGCGGTGAATCACCTTCAGACTCGTTTAGAGTGACGGCGGGGGTTCTCCAGGGCGAAATTTTAAGTCCACTTTTTTATATTTTATTTCGAGCCGATATTCTCTCATTCTTTCGTGACCGTGGTGTGCGAGGCATTGACTATACGCGTGTCTTTGATCTTCTGCTGTTGCTCTTTGCTGACGATATGACGATTTTTGCCTATTCACCTGCCGACCTTAGACTTAAGCTCCGAATTCTTGTCGACTACTGTAATTTAAATGGCCTAACGGTGAATACCAAAAAAACTGAGATAGTTATCTTCAGGAAAGGTGGTCGTCTTGAAGCAAACTCGAGGCAATTCTACTTTGCAGGAAGGACGGTAGAAATTGTTCCAACCTACCGCTATCTGGGCATTTTAGTCTCATCGTCAACAAAGGGTTTCAAAGCGGCCGACGACGCAATAGTGAGAACGCGGCAAGCGACTGCCTCTGCCCGTGTTGCTCTGCACGTGTCCGTGTTGCTCTACGCTGCCCCCTGCTGGGCCTTACAATATTTCGACCGATTGGAAGCAATTCAAGTCGAGTTTTTTAAGCGCCTTTACTGTTTGCCTAGGAAAACACCTGCCTACATTATACGCCTAGAACTCGGGCTCTATCCAATTTCGGTGGAGATCACTAAATGTGCGATGTCATTAGTTGTTCGTTTCCTGAAGCAACCCCCTTGCAGTTTACCACGAATGGGTTTCTTACGTCTTGCCGAATTAAGCCAAGGGCCTAACAACCCGGATTCTTACAAATGGGTTTCGCAACTAAGGAGCGTTTTGTGCACTCCACTGCATATCGATCTGCGGACCAACTTGACAGCGGACTTTTGGGAAGCAAACCTAGAGCAAATCTGCCACCATTTTGCGCATCAACAGCGTACGAACGATGTCCAGCGTTATTATATTTCTGCGTCCATCCAATTCCCGATATTTAGAGTGTTCGCTGACTGCTTTGTCAATGATTATCCAAACCGATATCCAATATCTTACGTGCGTGTAAAAGTGCTATTGCGAACAGCTACTCGCTATTCGTATACTTTTACCCTCGACCGCGTCCATTACAGCTTTGACCCGGCTGCCAGCTGTCCTCTTTGTAATTTCGATGCCTCTGACTCTCTCTACCACTTTTTAAGTGACTGTCCTCAGACTAAGGCGTGTCGCGATTCTATATTTGATAACCATAAAGAGCTGAAATGTTCGACCTCCAACTTGCTATCTTTCTTAGTCGCTACGCAGGATTTAGAGGCATCGAAAATGCTGTATTTTTATGTCAAAAACTGCTTTAAACGGAGACCGTTCTTACTGAACCCCTAGTCTGTATGCTTCGCGTTTGTAGCGTATGATTCTTTCTGCTATCACCTTAGCTTATAAACTTGCTCACCTCACGCTTATATTTTTTTGTATTTTTACAGATATACCGCTTTTCTGTCCTGCCACAATGTAACTCCTTCCCAATAGAATATGTCTTTTCTTTTTATGGGAATAAATATTATCTATCTATCTAAATAAAATATATTTAAAATATATTCATGTGCATTAACAATAAATTATTAACAAGCTTGACCTGAAAACCTGCATTCTGCATCATATTTTGAACTTGACGCCTGTTGGTTAGGTTGATATGTCGTTCTAGTTTTTTTTTCACCTGCACCGCTGTACATACAGTGCATACACATACATGTATATCACGGTCGCCATCATTTTAACCACGTGAATTGTCGCGGCGGTGGCAACTCATGAAAACTCCAGTTTCAGGTTTTACGTACATCAGCACCGATGCTTGTCGCACTCATGCCAAATGTATCTTTCTCTCCAATGACTGGTCGGCAAAAAATTTATATGATGGGAATCCACAAAAATAAACATAACATAATTATAAATTACTGATATCTCGTGATGTACAGAGCGGATTTTGATCGGACTAGATTCAAATGAAAGATAAAACAAAATAATAAATATCGGGCTTATTCGGAACGTCAGAATTTCACTCTGAAAAACAGGGATATGAAAAATGCATTGAGCGCTCATGAAATAAGTCGATGTGCGCTGTAAAGGAGTAGCTCGCCGCTCTCTAATCGCTGTAGCTATACAGGGTGGCCGATTTATCTAAATACATAGAAATATCTCGAGAACTATGCGCAGAATCAAAAAAGGTGTGGGATGAAAGTTGTTCAACACGAAGGGGGGCATCCAGTGATAATGAAATTGACCCTCTTCCCCACCTTCTGGGGGTTGGGTGGGGGAAAAACAATAAAACTTAAATAGGAACCTCCATTTTTTATTGCAGATTTGGATTCTCCGGAAAAAAGCACACCAACTGAACTTGACCTAGGAGCTATTACATTGTGGTTCACAGGTGACGCTGTAGTCGACAAACAGAAAAAGTAAAAAATCCCTAAAATTCGACGTCTCCAGAATTCACATCACATCTGATAAATAATAGTAGACATATTATTTTAAAAATACTATTCAATGCCACCACTACGAAATGTTCGTTTTTCTTTAACTTTATATTATTCTTGTAATGTGTTTTCTAGCCGCTACAAGGGAAATTATCTGAAAAATAATCATGGATTTGGTTGTTTGTAAAAAATAGTGTATTATGCTTTAAGAGAGGAAAGAGCGTGATCCCCGAGTGGAAGGTTTGCTGCGCGAGCGAAGCGAGGGCAGCCCTCTTACGAGTTGCGCGCGCATTCTTCTCGTGAGGCATACGCTAGTTTTTTCCTGGCCGCATCCATTACTCCCATGGGCAGCACTTTTCGTCCTCGGGAGTAATGAGAACGAAGTGCGCATGCGCGCGTGCACTCAGACGGAATTGATAACTTTCGCCCCGCGTCGCGGATATGGAATATGGTAATTCTAACAAAGCCGGGAAAAAATACATTGAGCGTTACCCAGGAACAACGACGTGGACGTAGTATTTTTTTGTACCCTTTGGGGTGCTTGTTTTACGTGAGTCCTCTTGCCTCTCACTGTTCACTTACTTGAGTAAGTGTTCGAAATGTTGACCTTCCACTTCAATACATTTATTTATTCTTTCTTCAAATGACTTTATACAAGATAGTATCATATCTGCAGAAATTTCTGCGGTAGCAGTTCTTATGCGTTCCACCATGTTTTCACGAGTCGTTGGTACTTGTTCATAAACCTTACCTTTTAGGTAACCCGGAGATGTTAAATCAGGTGACCTCACCAACCAATTAATGGGGCCACCTCTACCAATCCACCGACCATTGTAATCACGGTCTAGTACTTCCCTTGCTACTCTTGAAAAATGTGCTGGGCAACCATCATGCTGAAACCACATTGTCTGTCGGACGTCCATAGCAACATCGTCAAGTAGTAATGGTAGTTCTTGTTCTAGGAAATCTCGATAATTTGTTCTATTCAAATTATCTTCAATGAAATAAGGACCAATGAGTTTATTTCCTATGATTCCATACCAAACGTTCACCGACCAAGGACGTTGATGATTAACTCGTCGTAACCAATGGGGATTTTCTACGCTCTAATAATGCATGTTCTGCCTATTGACACCACCATGGTTCGTGAATGTAGATTCATCTGAAAATAATACATTAACAAAGAAATTGTGGTTCGTTTGCATTTTTTGAAGTGCCCATTCACAAAACACCACTCGGTTATGAAAATCATCGCCATGTAGTTCCTGATGCAGTGAAATGTGATATGGGTAAAACTTATGAGGATGCAATATTCTTTGAATACTATCTCTGGAAATGCCGGAATCGTGTTGTAATTGTCGTGTGCTTACATGTGGATTTTGGTGAATAGCTGCTAGTACAGCTACTTCGTTATCTTCTCCTGTAACTGTTAATCTTCTCTTCCTTTTTTCATTTGTACGCTGCCGTCAGAGTGAAAGGCATTCATAACTTTGTAAAAAAAAGAACGCGAGCGAGAATTATCTGGAAAACGCTCAGCATACAACGCAACTGCATCGTCAATATTCCTCCTACATTGACCATCAACAAGAATCATTTCGATTTTTCGGGAATTGTAGCAGGATTCATTTTTAACTTGCAATTCGATTTAAGCAATGAAGGGTAGACAAAAAATAGTCACGTAAACTGAAAGTTGTTATTCTAAAAGCAAAATGACCTCCGGCCGAATTACTACCAATACAATGGACTTCAAAAACAGTCTTACACTGAGAGACCGTGAATATTAATATGGGGATTAGAAAGTTGCGATATCCATTTACTTCCCTTCAGGAAAGTAGAGGAAAATGTAGGTGAACTGGTTACGTGTGACTCAACTTATCTTATATAAAATGATATGCTTCTTTATTTTCGAGGTATGTCGCCCCCTAGCGTTATCTAACAGTACCGGCGCCGGTGATGGCCGAAATGCAAGAGATGTACATGTATGAAACCACGTGAGTTTTCTCGGGGTCCGGTAGTTGGCGACGAAATCTTCAAACGAAGTCGCACTTCGTTTTATTTAATAGAAGCTAGTTTGACCGTCAATGCTCAGCTTATTTATTCTCATTTCGCAAAAAACTTACGCAGAGAGAATGAATGAACTTAGCGAAGGGACATCACGCGTTTTTTAATGGATTGCGTGATGTCCTCTTTAATTTATTAAATAATACATTTAAAACATAAAATGTAATTTTATTGAAGGTAGTAAACTTCACATATATATAAAACTGTTTCCATATTGTATGCACAATTTTTAATGTAATCAGTTTTGATTTTTAATATGATGAATATCAATTATTCATAATCTTAATTTTTCGACATTATTAAAATTTCATATTCAGAATAACAATTTTCGCAATAGGTATTACTAAATATTAGAATTTTTAATATTAAATTTTCATAAAGGGATCAAATTTTCCCTATTTTAATATAAAGAATATTAAAATTTGGTAAAATAATACTAAATTTTAATAAAGTCGGTCTCTCAGTGTATTGCGGCGATTTAAAAGTGCTAACTAGCGGGCCTGGGGATATCCTTGCGGCAAATCAATTATCTGCAGCGGTCATCAGAACAATTTGTCAGAAGGATAAAAGATTGATAATAGGGCTTCACGTTGAAGACTTGAAATTATTCCCCCTTACACACCGAGAAAGTTAGGAGTCATTACATATCATTTTTAAAAATATGAAATACGTCTACTTTACTTTCTTTGATCTGAAACGAATTCTGGTGACATTCTCAATTTGTAACAATATTTTACACATTTTCATATTTATCATCGAACCAAATCGCATAAACTCGTCGATCAAATTGGTGCACTTTTTTCCGAGGAATCCGAATATACAACAAAAAATGGGGGGTCCTTACTTAAGTTTTATTGTCCCCCCTCCGACTTCCCTCAGGGGACGGGGAAGAGGGTTGATTTCATTATCACTGGATGCCCCCTTCGCGTCGGACAACTTTCATCCCACACGTCGGGGACGCACGAAGCACTTTTAAGCGCTCCGTGTTGTCCCCTCCCATCACGAAGACCCCGAAGACGGTGCTCGTCCACACCCCGACGAGTACGTCCCCACGCAGGAGCCTGATGTCGCACTCCTCTCTCGCGCAGGTCCCTCGAGTGCGCACGCGCCGGAATTCAGTCTCGAATAGTCTTTCACGAGGAGAGTACCTTTTCTTTCGCGCCCCGTGCCAACAGAAAAGTGTTAACCGCAGAGTAATTACGTGCCTTGCAGGAGTATCGTGATAGCCGTGCCAATCCACGGAGAAAAGGAGGAACCAAAAGGATCTGGACCAACCGCCACCGTCAACCGATGCCCCGGTCGTGCAGCCTAGGAACATCATCTGCGAGTAGCGAAAATTGTATGCAACCCAACCCCCTCGCATTCCGAAGAGGCAAGCGTGGTTAGTTTACGGTCATTTTTTGAAAGAAGTTCCGCCGTCGAGGACTTTGAACCCGCGCCCGGTCATCGCGTCACGAGTGTGGTAAAAATTGTAAGACCGTGAGTTACTCTTAAATGAACAGTTATATCTTTTCTTTTTTTTTGAAAGCCGTACTCGCCGGAGTAGTTTATTTCATGACCCTCCCCTCTGAAACAGGTAAGATAAAAGTTACAATATATATTTGTCAGAAAAAGTTACTTAAATTTTACCTTATTATTATGATCATTTCAGTGGATACATGGCGCTGTAATCATCGAAATTAATATTATGCCAAAGTGTTAAACTGGTTCAAAAATTAAAAATTTAGTACGAGTTTTTACATTTTTTAACTAGAACACTGCATTATCTGCAACCCCTTGTAACATAATGTATATATCAAATGGGTGTCCCATTTGAAACAGGACAGCTGAATAACTCTTCAGGGAATGGAGGGCAAAATAAAATGGTTCAGATAAAAGTTGTAGGGTTCGAAGGGGGCCATAAGATGGTGACCTTGAATTTGACCTTGAGGTAAATTTTGAGCATAATTGGTGGACAAAGTATGTTTTTTTTTCAAATGGAAATCCCTACGTTCGACCACAGAAATGAAAAGAGTGGACAATTTTACGTCCGAATATGTTCACGGATTTTCAAGGAAAAGCCTCAAACGAGTTGTTTCTCTGATCAAAGTTATTAAAGTTAAAGTGAAACCCCACGTTGCGACTTTAGATTCGACCTCGTGAACGATAATGATTGCCAAATTTAAAACAATAATTAAAAAATTATATATTTTTCCAGTTCGTCGTTTTATAATTAATATTCTTAAAGCTACTTCGTTATACCAACAGTTTTCATGATAATATTAACGAACTCTGCAGATAATGCAGTGTTCTAGTTGAAAAATGTAAAATAAAAAATCTATTATCGTATTTTTACACACTCAGAAAGTTCAGACTAAAATTAATTTACTTTTGACTTGGTATATTATTTGACCCTTTTAAATGACAAACAATTCTATTATTGTATTTATTAGGCATGAACAAAATGTAAATATTGATTTTTATTCATGTCTACTTAAAGTACATAAAATACATAAAGTAAACGTAACTAACCTTCAGAGTTTATTCTTCATATCAGTAAAAATGATCATTAAGAAGTTTTCATCGTTTACGGTGTAAGTGCGGGTTCAAAATGGTTTATTCAGCTGACGAATGTGTTGATATTTTAATGCTCTTGGGTGAGTTTCGCGGAGTGTATCAAAGGGCGTATCACGATTGTACAGAGAGCGGTTTGGAGATCGGCAGCATCATCCTTCTCTAGAAGTCATTCGCCAAGTTGAAAGAAATTGTCAGCAAGGAAGAATTGGTCAACGCCGAAACAATCAAGGTTTCAACTTTAACAACCCTGGATGCGTTCCTGTTTTAGCAATAATACACATGTAATGGAATATTCGATCCACCATCCGACCATTAAAAAATTGTGTATATACTTCTGGTGCATTGGTTTCTAACTTAAGCATAGCTTCAATATAAATCGAACACCACCATGAATAATTAACTGGATCCATAATTTGAAAGATCGGTAGTAACTGCTTAACTGTTTTTACATGTAAACTCCAGTTACCTGTGCGATCTGCACGTATGAAATCATACATAAGGCTTATTAAAATTAAAACATTATTTCAGTAGTGAAAAGGTTCTGATTCATTACATCTCGTTAAAACAAAATCATGATATACATCTAATAACTCTGAACTGCTAGTTTTGAATTCATTAAGTATATGCTGACATTCCTCGAAATTGTCTGTAATAAGACGTGTTTGTAGTAAAGTAATCGTGATCATTTGTTGGTCATATTTTTCTATTCTCTCATTCGTCAAAAACTCTTTCATTGGAATCTTTTGAGAGCTTCATATAAATAAATTTTTAAGTTAAATACATTCACATATATATATATTTTCTACTCCGCTGTTCTTTAGATATTTTCCTATACAACTGATTGTGATTTTGATGAGGTGAAAATTACCAAGACATAAGACGATATTTCCAAATTCCGTCTCATTTTATAGTAAAATATGTCTTGTTATTCTGTACACTCCTTCGTCGCAGGTCAAAGGCAAGTATTTCTGATCTAGTATGCTTAAAATGATATTAACATTACACAAAGCTGTGTAAACTGTATCAATTCAGTCACGGGAGATGGAATCATGGCAGATATCCAATACGTTGTGTACTACGATGATCGGCACCATGTACTGCCGAAATGAATGCACTCCATAAAGGTGTCTGTTGATTTAATGGTTGTATGGATATTTTATTTTCTTTATCTGAAATTTCCATTCTTGACAAAAACTATGCGAGGTCATTAATAATCAAATCTTTCTCATAATCTTTCACAGATAAAGATTGATAAATTATCTGCAAAAACATCATACTTTGCTGATAATTTAATTTCCCGGTGTGGTCTTTTGAAATTTTTAACTTTTTGACAGTCGAGAATAGACGGAAATGACCTCGCACGTTTATCTATCAAGTATCTGAAACTTTCGGTTTCTTCTTGTCATTAGTTTCATTAAAATCTTGGAAAAGTACAATTACAGTGTCGTGAGTTGAGTTTAAACCTGAAACGCTCGTTATGATCAAAATGATCGAATGCTCCAGTTACATAATTTATTGTAATAAATAAAATCTATACTTTTCAGTATAGGCAGCTAATCGTGTTCGAATTCGATGAACTTTATCATAGGATATGGACAATCCTAAATGATGGAGCATTTTAATAATATTTTAACTCTTGGTCATGTGATGAACAAATAAACCAAGGAAAGTATGTTGTGGTGTTTTCTTCCGACATTTATAATGTAGAAAATACATTACTTGAAAGAACTTTTCATTCGAAGAATTTTCGACTTTTGCATTTTTTGTTCTTTATCATTCGTGGATGGATAATTCTTATCTTCTTATTGTCAATCAAACCATTAGAATTAAAAAGTTCATTTAGAAATACTTCAAACGTTTCTTGAATTTTCATCATCTCCCATAAATATCTCAAATCATTTTCATCGCAAAATTTATCATCTAGATCAAAATTTGTAGACTTCAAAGAGGTTTTTAAAATTTTGGCATAATCTGTGATACAATTATTATTATAAGAAGAATTAATAATTCGATCATTATTTCTGAGACAAAAAATAATTGATTTTTTTTTGTGATTGGCAGGATATGAGAAGCATACTTTTTCGCCAAAATAATCAATTAAGCAAGATTTAATTTTAGAATTCATTACACTAAATTGTGCGCCATGTTCATTCACGATTAAGGTGACCACATCTGTCAATGAAAAAGCTTCCCCTATATTCAATTTTGATTCAATAGATTTGATACTATTTAAGACAATATCAGTTCAGTGCCAGTTTCAATATCAATTCAATGACAGTGATATTAAACTTCCTTTATTTACTGGTTGTAATTCATACAACGCATGCTCGGCGGTCGCCCTAGTATTTGTAAGTTACTATGTTTAAGTCCTAGGTTTAAGTTGGTAATCATAAGGCATGGGTCCGGTGACGCTAATTAAGGCGTACGGTCCTGGGTTAATGAGATACGAAATTATTGTAATTTCGTGCATTCGGGTCGTACGAAGGTCCAACAGAGGTGTGGTTGACCTCACCTCGAAGAAGAGAGGGAACTGGCCGTCGGTCCGTTGCAGATGGACCGATCGTTCGGCAGTTCAAGTACAGACGCCTCGATATGAGGTACCCCTGCCTTGAGCTCTAATTAGTTAGTTTGTGCAAACTGGGTCGATTTGCGATAAGTTTGCGTCACGACAATAATTTTTGTTTGTAGGAAGTGGTGCACAAACTGCCCCCGCTAAGGGAACAGTGAGAATCCAATTAGGAACCAGCTGGGGTTGCGTGACCTTTGCAGCGATCGTCGAACACGCCATAACAAATCGAGAGATTGCGAATTTTCAGGGTTCGAGATTCTGACTCTCGAAGCGGTAATTAGCAAATTAATATTTTATTTTTGTTTCTGTAATCAAATACGAATCTGGAACTCGATAAGAGCTACCACGATTTGTATTCTAGGGCCAATCGTCTTCTGGACTTGCTTTTGATTCCATGTATGTGTAGAATTTTGTACTTACTCGTTTAAATTAGTTATCATAGCTTGCGTAATTTTAGCCATAAGAGTGTAAATGAGAAAAAGAAAATATACATATATATTTGTTAAAAGTATACAATCGGTGTCACTCGTTTATTTTCAACTTTCCTTCAGTGTTGTTGTGTGAAATTTTCTTTAATTATATTTTCGAGATTTAGATAACCGCGCATAACTAACGTGCGGGTCACATGGTGATTGTGCTGGTGCTGGTGATGGTGCTGGTGTTGATGATCGTATTGATTCCGCATTCTATTTCAATCGTAGATATCGTTGTTCATATGATTGAATACATGTTTTATGATATTGCAATTCTGCATCCAAAAAAGATTTCGGATTATCCAAAAAACAAGTTCTTGTATAAACTTCATCCAAAAAAATAGGCTAGCCTCAAATAAAGTCTCTGTTCTGGATATTGTTTCCACTTTTGTGAAACGTATTTCTTTATTTTTTGAGAAGTTTCCACAAATAATAAAAATAACGTCTGTTGGTTCGTGATTATCTGATAATCTCTTCGATTGTCATAAAGTGATATCTTCAGTATCATAATTAATGTTTATGCTATCGGAAATTTGTTCATGATTACTTTCTGAACTTAATAATTTAAAATAGCTTTCAGTGCATTCTTGATACACTAAACACGCAATCCTATATTTCAGCTCGAAATAACAGATTAGTATTATAATAATCCATACTGTAATGTGGTATATTAGATACCCTGTAATCGCAGCTTCTGTCTCTTTCATCGGGTCTCGTGTAACACGTAGCAAGTCGAGAATCGACGAGGAAGAGCGCTAGCGTCGGATTAGTATGGAAGTATGAATGGGGAAATTATGCTGAATGCTGTGTGTGTATTGGTGCAAGTTTCGACCGTCGGTAAGGTAGTCAGTAGACTGTGCTTCGGTTCTTCAAGATCTGGAGGACATCTAGAACATTGGGGTAAGACGAAAGGCTGTTGGCTACGGTATCTCGCCCGTTAGGGCACCGTCATGTTTTAACATCTCGACGACTTTGAACTGCAATGGAGTCTCGGTATCTACAACCATCGGTCCCGCGTTCGCCGTCTTGGGAACGCTAACACCTCGACAAGTTAACAGTCTCGTTGCCGCTTAGTCTCGTCCGTGCGGACGAGAGAAAAGGATGAAATCCGATTGGACGACGCCGAACAAGTTACTTCGCCGCAAGTTTCGTCGACGATTGCCACGGCTAACCGGCCTCACCACCGCCGTCGCCGTCGCCGTTTCGCCAACGCCTCGTGCTTCTACCCCCTCTTCTTCATCGCCGACTACGACTTCGTTTCTGCCGCACTACCGGCCATTCTCGTTTCGGGACCAGGCCGTAATACACCGCGCACTATAGAATACGGTAATTTTTGGGAAATTGTACCCGGGTATTGGCTTCATTGCTTTTGATGATACTGAAAGGCGAAACCAAAGACGTGTTAGTACTTTCACTTACCGGTTTCAGATCCTTGACGTGTGCCTTGCCGACTTTGCGCTCCTCCTCGTCCCTCACCTCATAGACGACTGGTGACAATACTCTGGAAATAACGTATGGCCCTTCGTAGGTACTCGCACAACCAGCCGAAAAGTTTTTCGCAGCGGACGAGAGTACGCGTTGTTTACGCCAGACACGATCTCCGACCTGATACGTCACTTTACGCTTACCGCGATTATAGTAGATAGCCTGTTTATCCGAAGCTTCGGATAAATGTCGCGAAACTAGATTCTGCAGTGCGGTCAATCGTGTCATTCGATTCGCCCATTTCTCCAGGGGAGTTGTCACTACGGGACCCGGGGTTTCGAGGGCCGTACGCATCGATATCACGGCATGAGGTTCCCGCGCAAAATTCAAAAATGCCGGCGAAACCGTCGTGGACGTGTGAACCGCGGTGTTAATTGCGTACCTAAATTCATTCAAATGGGCATCCCATTCCCTATGGTCGCCCTCCAAAAACGAAATGATCATTGTCTTAAGGATTCTGTTAGTCCGCTCAACGGGATTCGCTTGCGCGTGGTAGGGGGGAATAGTTGAGGACCGAAAATCGTATTCGCGAGCCGCGGTCATCAACAGGTTATTCACGATCTCGGTTCCGTTGTCAGTCAACATTACTTTCGGAGTACCCCAACGTAAAATTGTATATTCTTCGATACCTCGCCGGACCGTTTTACCCGTCGCTGTTCTAAGCGGACATAGCTCTACCTATTTTGTATAAGTGTCTTGCATGACCAACACGTACCGGTAACAGTTTTTTACTTGGGGGTTTGGGGCCTATCACATCCACTGACACGACTGTCCATGGCTCTTCTATCTTGCGGATACCCATCGATCCCGCTTGTCAGCGTTGATCGACCTTGCACTTTTGACAAGTGTAACAGTTGCGAACATATTGCACGGTGTCATGGTAGATTCCCGGCCAATAATACCGTTTCGCAAGGCGCTTATACGTTTTGTCCATACCTAGGTGGCCCGCTTGAGGAAGATCGTGACATTCGTGTAGCGCCTGTTTCCTCGAATGGTGGGGAAGGACCAACTTCCAAGCATCTAGATCTTCCATCAGGAGGTCTAGCATCGGGTCGGGACGATGGCAGTACAGGCATCCGTTTTCCACTTTCCGATTTGGAAAGACCTTGGGAGGTTCCTCTACGGAACGGACACGGCGCACGTACCGTGCGCCATCCGATGGATCGATAGCTGCCACACAGTCTACTTCACTTTCGAACATTCGAGACAGAGCATCGGGTACGTGATGCAAAGCACCCTTCCGATGAACTATCTCGAAATCTTAAGAGAGCAGCTTAAGAGCCCATCGAGCGAGACGTCCTGTGGGATTATGCAGACTATACAACCATTTCAGGCTGTTATGGTCCGTCACCACTGTGAAGAGTTCCCCCTCTAGGTATGGCCTATGTTTTTCTATAGCCCAAACAACTGCGAGACATTCTTGCTCCGTAACTGTGTACTTACGCTCTGCGTCTTTCATCATTCGGCTCCCGTAGGCAATTACTCGCTCTTGTCCATCCCGGACTTGGGTGAGTACTGCACCGAGACCGAAGGAGCTCGCATCTGTCTGCAGTGTAAACTTTACGTCAAAATCGGGACACGCTAGGGTCGGAGTTAAAGTTAATGACGATTTTAACTTATTAAGCGAATTTTGTTGCTCCTCGCCCCATTCATACCGACGATTTTTCTTCAACAATCGCGTTAGTGGCTCCGAAACCGTCACGTGATCCGGTATAAATCGATGATACCAAGAAGTCAAGCCCAAGAACCGTCTGAGCTGTTTCAAATTTGACGGAGCAGGAAAATCGACTATTGGAGCCATTTTTATCGGAGTCGACCTGTAGCCCATCGCAATTAACGCGAAACCCGAGATAAATTACTTTCGTGCAGCAAAAGCTGCATTTTTCCCGATTGATTGTGAGTCCTGCCTCCGTTATGATCTTAAGCATTCGAGCTATTTCAGATGTCCTTCAAAAGTTTTTGTGGCGATCACAATGTCGTCCAAATACGCGAACGCATGTGGCTCCATTGCGGCATCTATCAAACTGTCGAGTAGACGCTGAAAGGTCGCGGGGGCGTTGGATAGCGCATACGCCATACGCGTAAATTGAAACAGTTCAGGACCCGGTACTGTAAAGGCCGTGTATTCTCGGCTCGCCTCAACCAAGCTTATTTGGAAATATGCCTGGCTGAGATCGATTTTCGAAATATACCGAGCTGAACGAAGTTTGTCCAAAATCCCTTCCATATTGGGTATAAGATATGCATCCTTTTTGGAAACTTCATTCAGCTTCCTAAAGTCCAAACAAAAACGGTACTTCCCGCCTGGTTTCGGCACCATAACCACGGGATTTGACCATTCGCTTTTCGATGGCTCAATTACGCCTTCCGCCAGCATTTTGTCGACTTCGCGACACATAGCTTCATGTACGACTGGCGAAACGCGGTAAGATCGTTGCTTGATGGCGGCGTGACCCTGCACATAAATAGCATGAGCGGTTCGATTAGCGAGACCCAAAGGTTCGGAACCCGACGGAACTTTCGCTTCAAGGAATTTCCGAAGGCGTTGTTGTTCGCTAACGGTGGGTTCCAATATACCGGCGCAACCATCGTGGAGGTCATTACCCCCACTTTCCGCGCTATCGAAGGGTTCGTGTGAACCTGTACCCAATTTCCAAGTAGCCGTCCCAAAATCTATCGAGAGACCGAACATTCCCAAAAAATCCAACCCCAACACACAGTCGTACATTAGCGCGGATACGAGACGAATGGTCATTTCCGTCGTTTGACCCCTTAACGCGACCGGTAGGGTTAGTTCTCCCAAAATTTTGTACGTCGATCCATTTGCCGAAGTGATAGATCGATCGGAACGACGATTCTCTCGAGGAAGGTTTTCGCTTAGTACGGCGATTAGTTTCGGCCCAACGTACGTCCGAGACGCACCCGAATCTACTAACGCCCGAACCTCGAAACCGTCGATTTTAACCAACAAGTGGTGCCGATTTTCCAAATTCGTATTTTGTACTGGCGAACAGTGCGAGTCCAAGATCGGGTCGAAAGAAGGTGTCGGTACCTCCTCGGATTCCTCCTATAACTCGACAACGTAATAGCTAACGGCGAGGCGAACGTGACCGTTTTCTGCGGATTAGTCGATTTTGGAACCGAGACAACCGAGTCCTTTTTCTCCATAACCGATCTTGCTACCGAAGTAGTACCTAATGGCAAATCCGAAAATGTTATCCTAAACCGGGAGATTTTGTCGTAATCGGGCGATTGGGTTGTATCGCTCGCTATAGCGGGGGCTGTGACCCGAGAAGCCGCCCGCCTTATGCGTTTTCCGAATCGTTACACGAGAGGCACGTCGAGCTGGTGACACCTGCTGGCTCCCCGCAACGATAGCACACTATTCCGATACGTGGCTTTGGACATTCCCGCATAAGGTGTCCCATCTTACCGCAATTAAAACATTTCCACGTACGTGTGGAGGGCGCGGTGGATACAAGCGTGGGAGAGACCGTCCGTGCTGGCAGCGTTGCGTGGATAGGTGGAGGGGATAACGTTCGCGTGTTTTCTCTACGCGAGACCGATTTCGAAGGAGGGGGTTTTGGACAAGGCTCGCCCTCGGAAACGGCGGCAACTTTTTCCCAGCTGTTTGACCGTCTTCGAAAAGCGGTCGACTTAGGTGGGGGCTCGAATGCCATTTCCGGAAGGAAAGCACGCTCTTTCATCGGTGGATTCCGAAATTCTCGACATGCTGCCTTCGTGGCTTCGTATGACTTCCCCGCATGTTCAAGTTCGCGGAAAGTCGAAACCTGACGACGCAAAATCCTATCACTATATTCCGGACGCAAATTATTGTACGTCATACTCAAGAGCTCCGTGAGCGACGGTTGGGGATCGAGATACTTCAAAATGTGGCGGAACCGGACGATAAAGTCGCTAATCGGTTTCCCCTCCCCTTGCGTTCGCTCAGAGGCTTCGCGACGTATCCGTACCTGACAATTCTCATCTCCATTATCGATCGCGAAGATCCCGAACAAAGTCATCCCAAGTTATCCACGACTGACATTCGAGGCGATACCACTGAAGGGCAAGGCCTCGTAGCAGGTCCGGTAGGGATTCTAATAAATCAGCATCGGTAATGCAGGTTCCTAATCTCATTTCACGTAGCCGACACAGAAATTCCTCGGCGCTACTCTCGGAACCGCCCGCGAAAGTTACTTTCCAATCGCGTATGACCTTGCGAGGTCCTCTATCGAACAAATTATTTAAAGTTCTATTAAACTGCGAAAGCTCCGATCTATTCGAATAGCGAATTGGTGGTTCGGCAAATCGCACGGAGGATGCTGCGTGTGCCGAAGTTCTCCTAGGGCGGAGACCCGAAGATTGATTGTCAAATGGCCTAACTGTCGGTATGGAATCACAAGACACGTGTGGAGTATTTGACCGGGCCACGCGCTCTGTAGTACCGGCAGTAAATGCGTTGAGATCCGGGGCGATCGAGGGGAAATAGTTACTTCTCTCGTACATCCTCCGGTACCGATCGTTCGGATGATTGTACTGCGACTGATTCGACACCGGATTCCGAATACCAGGTTGAGCGTAAACTTGCCGAACGTATGATTCTGGATCCGAAAATAGACGACGATCCGTTTGACTCGGAGTTGCATAACGCGTTGAACTCGCGTACGGGGCCGAGAAAGTTTCATTCGGAGTTCGCGACCAGGTGGTTATTGTTGTCGATTGTCACCTGATCGGACGATACGGGAGGTTGTGACGGGTTTTGTTTCCGAAAACGCGTGGTATTAACTTCGCCGTATGCCATTTTACTTTTACGTTCCCCGCTAGCGACTTCTACGTTAGGATTTTATTTTTTTAATTATATTTATATTAAATTAAATAAAAAAAAATAAAAAGAAAAATAAAAAAAATAAATATTAAATTAGGAATTTTTCACTACAAGGGATATCCATTGGGAGGTATCTAAATTATCTAAAAACTGGATAATTTCTGCCTGAGACGTGAAGTGCGGAACAGAAAGGCAATAGTATGTCGACATCGTGATTTTAAGTCGTTACACGCCAAGTTACGAACAATTATCACAAATTTCTAAAACAAAAAAAAATAATTACACAAAGTTTTCAAAATCACCTAAATTTACCAAAAAACACAAAAAATAAATTAAAAAATAATAATCTAAAATATAATATCGTTTCCCAAATTTCGCATACTACGCTGAACCGTTTCTCGAATTACATGATTGCACGCTAGAATCCAACTTAAAAATAAACAGCAACTTCCCAGAGTTTTCTGGATAAATCGAAAGACACATTGAAATAGTAAACACAATGATAATATTAAATTACTTAATAGCGTACTGGTGAAGTAAGTATTTATATTTCCAGAGACACTATCAATAACATATAATATTGGTAAATCATAAATCATAAATTCTTATAAATAATACATCGATTTGCAAAACATATTATCAATCATATATTATTAGAATAAACAGACTATCCAATTACCAAACAAACATTCAAACAAAGACCGGTATTTTCGAATTCGAACAATAGTTTGTTTATGTCTGTCGACTTCCGATATATACTATTCGTAAACAAGTGATTGTTTTTCACCCTGCTACGAGACACAAATTTACTTGGTTCTGAAATACTATTTGATTACGAAATTTAATCATACGAAACATTTAATTATTTAATTCTACTGTTCATAAATTTTTCCAAGAATCTTTTGCAATCAATAAATTTTCCAATTAAAAAAAAATAAGACCGAAACTTTATAAAAATAAGTACCAATTTTCCAAAAAAATATTTACTAATTTTTGAAATTTCCCAAAATTCAATTTTCAAAAATTTACCACCCACAAAAATGACTATTTTAATTTTCAACTATTCCATCTAGAAAATACAATTTCGATTTTACTAATTTTATGCAAAATGATATTCAGAACCGCTGTACTTTGTACACAAGTAACAGTCGCAAATTCAAACACACAACTCTCGTCGACCTCTAAATATGACGCATTGTTTTTCGAACGTAACTTATAAATACCGAATATCGTTCTTGAAGGTTCGAACACGTGGAATTTAACTTTTTCTAAAACCTTTTCGCGATAAATAATTTTACCAAATTTCCGAATTTTAATTTTGACGAAACCGAAAAAAAATACTTTTAACTATCAGTCAAAATTTTGTTCCCTCAAAGCCTCTACGTACGGGCGCCAATCAATCGGGAAAAATGCAGCATTTGCTGCCCGGAAGTAATTTATCTCGGGTTTCGCATTAATTGCGATGGGCAACAGGTCGAATCCGATAAAATTGCTCCGATAGCCGATTTTCCTGCTCCGTCAAATTTGAAACAGCTCAGACGGTTCTTGGGCTAGACTCCTTGGTATCGTCGATTTATACCGGATAACGCGATGGTTTCGGAGCCATTAACGCGATTGTTGAAGAAAAATCGTCGGTATGATTGGGGCGATGAGCAACAAAATTCGCTTAATAAGTTAAAATCGTCATTAACTTCAACTCCGACCCTAGCGTGTCCCGATTTTGTCGTAAAGTTTACACTGCAGACAGATGCGAGCTCCTTCGGTCTCGATGCAGTACTCACCCAAGTCCAGGATGGACAAGAGCGAGTAATTGCCTACGCGAGCCGAATGATGAAAGACGCAGAGCGTAAGTACACGGTTACGGAGCAAGAATGTCTGGCAGTTGTTTGGGCCATAGAAAAACATAGGCCATACCTAGAGGGGTATCGCTTCACAGTGGTGACGGACCATAGCAGCCTAAAATTGTTGTATAGTCGGCATAATCCCACAGGACGTCTCGCTCGATGGGCTCTTCAGCTGCTCTCTTACGATTTCGAGATAGTTCGTCGGAAGGGTGCTTTGCATCACGTACCCGATGCTCTGTCTCGAATGTTCGAAAGTGAAGTAGACTGTGTGGCCGCTATCGATCAATCGGATGAGGCATGGTACGTGCGCCGCGTCCGTTCCATAGAGGAACATCCCAAGGTCTTTCCTAATTGGAAAGTGGAAAATGGACGCCTGTACTGCCATCGTCCCGACCTGATGCTAGACCTCCTGATGGAAGATCTAGATGCCTGGAAGTTGGTCCTTCCCCACCATTCGAGGAAGCAGGCGCTACACGAATGTCACGATCTTCCTCAAGCGGGCCACCTAGGTATGGACAAAACGTATAAGCGCCTTGAGAAACGGTATTATTGGCCGGGAATCTACCATGACACCGTGCAGTATGTTTGCAACTGTCACACTTGTCAAAAGTGCAAGGTCGATCAACGCTGACAAGCGGGATCGATGGGTATCCGCAAGATAGAAGAGCCATGGACAGACGTCTCAGTGGATGTGATAGGCCCCAAATCCCCAAGTAAAAAACTGTTACCGGTACGTGTTGGTCATGCAAGACACTTATTCAAAATGGGTAGAACAAAGTCCGCTTAGAACAGCGACGGGTAAAACGGTCAGGCGAGGTATCGAAGAATATATAATTTTTCGTTGGGGTACTCCGAAGGTAATTTTGACTGACAACGGAACCGAGTTCATGAATAACCTGTTGATGAACGCGGCTCGCGAATACGGTTTTCGGTCCTCAACTATTCCCCCCTACCACGCGCAAGCGAATCCCGTTGAGCGGACTAACAGAATCCTTAAGACAATGATCATTTCGTTTTTGGAGGGCGACCATAGAAAATGGGATGCCCATTTGAATGAATTTAGGTACGCAATTAACAGCGCGGTTCACACATTCACGAAGGTTTCGCCGGCGTTTTTTAATTTTGCGCGGGAACCTCGTGCCGTGATATCGATGCGTACGGCCCTCGAAACCCCGGGTCCCGTAGTGACAACTCCCCTGGAGAAATGGGAGAATCGAATGACACGATTGACCGCACTGCAGAATCTAGTTTCGCGACATTTATCCGAAGCTTCGGATAAACAGGCTATCTACTATAATCGCGGTAAGTGTAAAGTGACGTATCAGGTCGGAGATCGTGTCTGGCGTAAACAACGCGTACTCTCGTCCGCTGCGAAAAACTTTTCGGCTGGTTGTGCGAGTACCTACGAAGGGCCATACGTTATTTCCAGAGTATTGTCACCAGTCGTCTATGAGATGAGGGACGAGGAGGAGCGCAAAGTCGGCAAGGCACACGTCAAGGATCTGAAACCGGTAAGTGAAAGTACTAACACGTCTTTGGTTTCGCCTTTTAGTATCATCAAAAGCAACGAAGCCAATACCCGGGTACAATTTCCCCCGTCGGCTAGGTTCTTCCGGACGGATTTGTCTGGCGTCCAGCGACGCCCATCGAGTGCGCTCGCCTCTTCGTGAGTCGACGGCCGGGGAGGCACTTTGTGCTCACGGCCCGGAGCGTGGAGGATTCCCCGATCTACGAACCACATTCCATCTGGGTATCGACGGGACGGACGTCTCGATCTCCCCTCCCGGACATCGAGATTCCGGGGTGGTTATGGCCGGAGCCACGACCCACCCTCGCCCCGGAGCCGGCGAAGCGCCGGATTGCGGAGCATCAGCTACCCAACGTCGAAGAGGGCGTCCGCGGAAAATGCGCCCGCTGCCATCCCACGAAGCCCGCCGATTGGGACGGACCGTGGATGCTGCCACGTTACCCCGGCTTCGCCCCAGGAGGCCTTAAGCCCCCACAACCGGCCCCAATCCTGACCGCCACGGGGAGTACCGATCCAGTGCACGGGTACTGGAACCCAGCTTGTCTGAGTCCCGGGCACATGTACTCGGACTGCCCGCTGCCGTTCGGTGCTCGGCGCCGCTGTATGGGCTGTGGCTACTGGGACGTGACAAAGGCTACCTGCCCGAATTGCCGGGAAAAATGGGAGGCGCTGCAGAGGAGGTACCGGGCATGAGCCGCCGTCGGTTTCCCCTTCTTTCTTTTTTTCGTGCATTTTCTTCGTTTTTTTTTGTCGTTTTTTTTGTCGTTTTTTTTGGTCAAATTGCCCTTCGCAGGGAGTCGGTGCATAATCTTTTTTTTTTCACGGTTTCGTCACGCCCGACGGAAGTTTTTCTTTGTTGTTGATTAGCAGTATTTTGTTTTTTTGGACCGGGGCAGTTTCAGCCCCCAAAAAAAAACCTTGTAAATGATCTAACAGAAAATAAAAACATATATTGGAATTGGTGATGGGTAATTCAGAAGACTAAAATACGCTCATTTGGTTTCGACCCTTATCCCTCCCGTTCCTACTTCTCCTTGGAATGAAAGATCGAGTCAGCAGTAGCCGGACGGGAATTCGAGGCGTCCGTGGCGGAAGCCTCGACATCAGCCGCACATGGGTGGAGCCGGTTTGGATCCACGGATTGTACGTTCCTTTAGCGGGTTGTCTCTGCCATCTGTTCGCGTCGTTTGTGTTTTTCTTTCGTTCACAGCATCAAGGGACCACATCAGCGGCGCGTTGGCCTCGCTTCACTTTTCGTTTCGATCGGAGGTTATGACAAAAAGTAAGCTCGACCTTAGGGGAGGGGAGTTGTGATGTGGTATATTAGACACCCTGTAATCGCAGGTTCTGTCTCTTTCATCGGGTCTCGCGTAACACCTGGCAAGTCGAGAATCGACGAGGAAGAGTGCTAGCGTCGGATTAGTATGGAAGTATGGATGGGAAATTATGCTGAATGTTGTGTGTGTAGTGGTGCACGTTTCGACCGTCGGTAAGGTAGTCACCTGTGGTACGGTTCTTCAAGATCTGGAGGACATCTAGAACATCGGGGTAAGACGAACGGCTGTTGGTTACGGTATCTCGCCCGTTAGGGCACCGTCATGTTTTAACATCTCGACGACTTTCAACTGCAATGGATTCTCGGTATCTACAACCATCGGTCCCGCGTTCGCCGTGTTGGGAAGGCTAACAGCTCGACAAGTTAACAGTCTCATTGTCGCTTAGTCTCGTCCGTCCGGACGAGAAAAAATGATGCAATCCGATTGGACGACGCCGATCAAGTTACTTCGCCGCAAGTTTCGTCGACGATGGCCACGGCTAACCGGCCTCACCGCCGCCGTTGCCGTCGCCGTTTCGCCAACGCCTCTTGCTTCTACCCCCTCTTCTTCATCGCCGACAACGACTTCGCTTCTGCGGCACTACCGGCCATTCTCGTTTCGAGGCTAGGCCGTGGTACACCGCGCATTGTACAAATCGGTACTTTTTGGGAAATATCTTTTGTGAGATTTTCGGTCGCTTATTCCGGTGGGTATGAAGTCGTTCCGTACCATCGCGTAAGTGCGACGAGGCAGGCGATACCGCTGAACCTTGGGTTTTTGGGATTTTGGGTTACGAGCGGTCAGTGTTTCGCCGCGGTAAAACTTCGGTTCCGGGAAGCTCGCCTCGTGTGCCCGGATTCTCGTTCATGTGGGTGCGTGTGGATGAGTGAGTGGCGGTCCCTTGATCTGCGACGTTGCCAGAACTGGAGCCTCTTCCTTGTCCCTCATCGTCGTGGCCCTCGAGACGAAGAATCTATTGTGAGTACTTTGGGTGGCACTCATCCGCGAGTATAAGATATTTACGCTGCGTCTTATATGTTCGCTTTCTTTTATATTAGATTTTGTTTCGGTTCTTATAATCACATTAACTTTTTACTATCTTTTGCATATCTTTGGTACCTGCGTCGACGGTACCGCATTGTAACCGATTCTTAGATTAATTAAAGATTTCCGTTTATATTCATCGTGTTCAGCTTATTTCTGCGAGTTAAACTTTGTTCCTTCTCCGACCTCACGACTCTCCGAGTTTGAGTTGGTCGCGAGCATTTGGGCTGTTCGTTTGGGTATTTCAATTAACTTTGGCAATTTGGCACTTTGGGAATTCGGTTTTGCCGTTTAAGAACGGCTGGCGCCCTGTAAAAGTAAGTATTTGGCATTTCGAAACTCCATACGTGACCTCGGAAAAATCACGCGTCACAAATTGGCATACATATATCACGAGCCGCGCGTAGAATTAAACCTAAATGTATTTAATTCACGTTTTCATGACATCTGACATGCGGTTGAAACAGCACGTAACAAAACCGAAAAAAAAACGCTACAGCACGAAATATGACGAAATTTAATACATAAAGTTCTCGTTCATTATTTCACGAAAACGGTTCATATAAAGGAATTCACGTTTGGCGTCATTATAGAATTGCTTTTATGAAACGTTTATTCGTGATAACCGTCTAAAATTCCTGTATCTTGACAAAAATCAGCTACAACAGCGCTCATGTTGTAGAAGCTGCAAACAACGGAACTTCTAATTTTAGTTACGTGAAATTAAATAAATAATTTTTATCGTTTTTCGAAATTCCGGCTTCATAAAGGTGAAAGTAAACGTTTCATGAGATATTCGCTGTTAAAATTTCAGCGAAATCTGTTAAGAATTGGTGGAGAAATCCCTGAAATAAATTTCACGGAAAAAGAAAGTATATATATATATGTCATTCTCCGTCAACCGGTGAACCCGCCTACCCAAAATTGGTTTCAACAAAAATGATCGAATAAAGGCTTAAAATTCATAAAACAATAAGGGCTATCAAATGCCCTATGCACATTTTGGCCGCCTTATTGGGTCGGCCATTTTGGATAATAAGTTATGTAAAAATCGCATTCGGACTTGTTTAAACAAGTATTTTTTTTAAGTGACGGATTTTATAATGTATGAAATATGAGTGATGTGGTAAATGTGAGATTGTGCATAATTTGCCAAAAAGTAGAGAAAGATGTCCAAAATTGGTTTCAATAAAAATGATCGAGTAAAGGCTTAAAATTCATAAAAAAATAAGGGCTATCAAATGCCGTATGCACATTTTGGCCGCCATATTGGGTCGGCCATTTTGGATAATAAAAATGTGCATACGGCATTTGATAGCCCTTATTTTTTTTATGAATTTTAAGCCTTTACTCGATCATTTTTATTGAAACCAATTTTGGACATCTTTCTCTACTTTTTGGCAAATTATGCACAAACTCACATTTACCACATCACTCATATTTCATACATTATAAAATCCGTCACTTAAAAAAAATACTTGTTTAAACAAGTCCGAATGAGATTTTTACATAACTGTATTCAAAACACGCCCTACCCGTATTAAAAATATAGACGCTATCCGCTGATGAAGAAAAATACCGACTTGTATAAACAAGTCCAAACGCGATTGTTATATACGATGCGTTCAACAAAAGGCATACTACACGCATTAAAAATATACACGCCACTCGCTACTTATTTCAACAAGTTATTAAATAAGAGATGTTAAAAATAAAAGAATGCAAAAAATATTTATAATATTTTGATGGATGTAAACGAACAGAGACGTGTAAAAATATTTATAATAAATAATTTCCTTCCAATAAAATCATCTGAAATTTCGGATTGAAATAAGATCCAATATATCTGGTAAGATTTGACTACTTAATATTAGTACAAATTTTGTATAAAAATAATATGCGAAAATGGTCATTTTAAAGTTTGATAAATTTTATCATCGAAAATATAGATTCTACGAAAAATTCACAAGAGAGTTTTTTTTTTCAAGAATTGTCCAAACAATACAACAAAATATTTTTCAGAATAAAATCCAAGTCTTAAACATAAAATTTATTATGTTAACATTGTGAACATTGTCAATATTGTTAATATTGTTATGTTAATAACAACTAATGTTAACATTGTGAACATTGTCAATATTGTTAATATTGTTATGTTAATAACAAATAATGTTAACATTTATTAAAATTGTAAAATGAATGCATCATAAACCGCGAGCAATCCACCAAACGCTTCTGGTTTTGCACGTTCAGACGTCGTACGTATGCTTTACACGTATAGACTATTGACGTTATTTCTCGGTATCTGACTCGTTCAAAACAAAGTCTTAAAAACAATATTCGTGTACGGGATGAATTGTGCATCAAAAGTACACACTCTGAGGAAAAATTCAAATTTTTAAATTGTTAATAAAAATTGTTAATAACATTTAACTGGACCACTTTCAGGCATCCTACCCAAAAAATTCGGATCCAGGAGCCCAAAATACATAAGAAACCACTTAATTTCACGGGGACATATAAGAGGTCGCAAACTTATGGTTGGCTCCTAGGCTATATTGACTAACGTCTTAAAAATCGCATCAGCAAGTTTCGGTTGAAGACCGTGGCGGGCAGCGTAAGCAAGCGAGCGTCGGGACTGGTCTGTAAATTCTGTAAACATTTTTTTGCAACAATATCAGTAATGCCAGATTACTTTTGAGCTCGATTATTTTACTATTTCATAACTTTATTTCACTAAATTTGGTTATGGGCACATCTGTCGGCTGCCAAGTATAAGGCGATCTTGATAAAACAATTGAGGGTTTGTTTTGCTCGTTACAAATATCTGTGCTTTTTAGAATCATCAAAATAAAAAAGGTCGGAAATAATAAAAAATATTATAAATGAAACTGAAACTTGCAACGCGTATATTGGATCTCATAGATAAGCTCGAAAATCATCGTCACTGAGAAGTGTGCAAGAGACGTTTAGAAGCGGCTGATCTATTAGCTTACCAAAATACCAGAAAAAAATGCGAGCCCATGTCAGAGGAGCTCAAATCTATACGTCGATTACATTTATGTACATTTAATTAATATAGTGACATAAAACCGTGCGATATGCCGTCAATCGGGACTAATACAAATGCCGCCCATAATGGGAGAAGTGTGGCTTGCCAAGTTGGATTTCATCCACCTAATTGTTGATGCACGGTGCGCATAGTAAATGTGGTGGCGCCAAGTTCTAAAATTCTGTGCGGTCGCATAGGTCGCTTTAGGTCTGGGCATAAGGCCATTAAATATGTCCAATGCATTCAGATACGCGAGAGTAAAAAGTGCTCGAATTGATGCCAGTACCCGCCGGGCTTAGAAGCGGCTAATCTATTAGCTTATCAAAAGGCCGGAAAAAAATCGCGAAAGAGAACGAGCGACGGAGAGACCGTTCCAAAAAGTTTATAGACGTGCTTGCCAGCTTATGTAGATTTCGCGGATTATGCGCTGGCAAGCGAAATAACGACGGGAACACGAGAAAAGACGAAAATCCAGAGGACGCGATGGGCGTTTTCGATGGCCGGTCGGCCATGTTGATCCCCAGCCCACGTGGGATCGCCGCGCGGGAGCGCGTATTCCGACACGTGCGCAACGACGAGGCTCTGTCGCTAGTGCGCCTCTACATACGCAGAAGAGGGGCAACGGCGCTCTGGCCGCGCAGATATGGAGAGTGAACAACGACGGGCCGAGTTCCAAGCTAGGAGCTGCATGTTGTCGCCGCGATGGCGCGCATGCGTTCCAAATTCAAATGAGGGGCGGGCTGTCAGATTCAAGTCAATCAAATGACATTCGAATGTTTGACAGTGGGCGTTCCGATTCATCATAAAAAAGGAACTCGGCGACATTTTTGGACACGCGGATACTAACCGATGCATTATAAGAGCGGGCATCGGTTGGTATCCTTCTTCTTCTTTTTGGACTTACGACAATATAGCCGGACGAGGCACATTTTCTGCCTGGACGACTCGCTGCCTACCTGGACGTTCTTCCGGAGGCCCTGGCTGCTCCGATGATGCAAAGTGGGCCCACACAATTTCAACAGCCAGCACCTATTTTCTAAAAGTTGAGAAGACGGCGAGGATAATTTTTGACAAGAAAATACAACGGAACGACAACGTCACTCCGTTCGCCCCGTCCC
Source organism: Trichopria drosophilae (assembly GCA_030407085.1). NCBI lineage: Eukaryota > Metazoa > Arthropoda > Insecta > Hymenoptera > Diapriidae > Trichopria > Trichopria drosophilae. The sequence goes on from CM059585.1 coordinate 42,952,938, forward strand.
AACACGAGGATGCTGGTCCTCTCATTCGTTGTCGCGAGGGAGTGCGACACCAAATTCCGGAATCACGAGGTGACAGCAGCCGAATATTTAAAAATCACTGGACGGATGGAGCCAAACCGGATAAGAAGAAAGAAGGACGCCGAAAGGATCAAATATTGCGTAAGACTCTTTCTCTTCCGTTCGAAATAATAAATACAATAACATTGTATATGATTTTTTGTATATCACAATTATCTTATGTTAGTGTGTGCAAGGAATGTGTGATGTGACCGCGTAATTTATTTTCGTCCAGTATAACGTATTTTATTCCGCGTAAATTATTTCCTTCCGCGTAATTTATTCCGGTTAGTTATTGCGATTGACTATGACAATTCTATTTACGTACAAAAGACTCGATAACTTTTATTCGCGCTTATTTGACTTCGAGTGTTTTTGTATGAATGTCTGTGATGAATTGGATATTGACGAGTTCGATTATATGTAAATTCAAAGACGAAAATAGAAATTTAATCGAATGATAAAATACAATGGACTGTCTTATTTCAGCACCTCATGATTCCAATCTATAAATTGACTGTAATTGACGTATTTTAATTTTATGACGTGTACGATTCCCAAGAAATAATAAATAATTACCGGAATCTTACAGGTTTGAGTTGAAAAAAAAAGCTCTAGCCACTCTGAAAAGAACGAGAGAGCAGTATGAGCGGGATCCAACTCTAGAAGACTGACAATGGGATCTGTGATATGAATTGATGGATAAAAAGGGACATTTTTTTTGTTCGTGGCAATTTTGTAGAATGTCAATTTTTTTAGAATCAGTCTCACAATTGGGTGCCGGGGTTCCTTCGCCGCAAGAAACCCAGTCATGTAACGAGTTCACCGGGAACAGGGTAATTGACTTCCCCGTTGAAGAATTTCTATAAATCGACAATCCCGTGGATTTTGACCCCGAATGGTAGAAGAATATCTGTTATGGTATCAAGTAGAATTAAAGATAGTTTTTTTTACTTCAGCCTTTATATTTTCGTTTACATGGTTTGAATTATTTTTCGGGTTGACTTGTGGCTCAGATGCTGCAGGAGTAAGAAATTAATACAAAGAGCTTAATTTCTTGGAGGGGGCATTGCAACGCGCATATCGGATCTCATAGGCAAGATCGAGAAATCATCGACACTGAGAAGTATGCTAGAGACCCACACAGTTAAGTCCCCACTCCAATAACATAAATACCACTGCCTCGCGACGCGACGGTCAGTTAGTTAGTCGACGCCGTGCTCTTAATTAAGAAACACGACGGTCGTACGTACGACAGCTACAGTGCTCGGTGACTTGTGCTGTGCGCATAGTCTTCCCCGTGGCATCTTAGCAAATTCAGGGAATTCTCGGTGTAATCGAAGATTCATTTCATTTGCCCCGTTGAATAATTGAATGTATCCTAGGCTAAATTCTCGGTGGATTATAAATTGGTATAATACCCCTGTTGAATATAATAATAATAATAATAATCGAGACATTTCCGTTGACGAGCTCCATATCGTTGTTATGGGAGCCTGACCTTCCTCTGTGCAAACGACTCCACACTTATCCAATCCGAATTCCATGCCGATATCTCTCGAGTATGTCAGGTCTTGAGTAAGGGGTGCCCAAAGGGAATGACGCGTAACACAATGCGGCTATGCAAAAAGCTGCATCTTAGCCTATCTTCCCAAATGGCCTACTCTCACCTCCACGTGTGCTTATTAAAGCCGGTGGGCCCTGGACTCTTAGCAACCTTGCCAGAGATTGGGTAACCAACCCCAGTGGATGGCGATGTAAGAGACAAACGAGAGAGGCATAATAACGGGGAGAGGGGCTAACCACCCTACTTCCTGTATTTGATGCGGTTACTATGAATAGAACGCGCAGGACTACTGACCATCGGGCTGCTTCGGATGCAGCACAGTCCCGAGGTGGAGGAGCCGAAACAGGTGTCCCGGGACAACGACAAACGAATGCCCACGGATGATTTCATTGGACGGAGGATCTCAGGCAACATCTAATGCGCTGCTACGAGGAGAGCTGTCCGCGACAGAGGGGCTACATGGCGCGAATGCATAGTCGGTTTGCATTAATGCATGCCGAACTGGCAGATCGCTTTTCTCAACAACAACTGAGAGATTATGTGGCCTATCTGAGGCGGACAGGTTTCGTTGTTCCCAGCTGTCAACCGGTACCGGATGTGCGGGCAATAACAACTGAGCCCGTACGCGGTGCTGAGAGAGATGCTCCACATTATGAAAGCACGACACTCGTGTTTAGGAAAAATTTGACAACGAAAATTTTGCCTAAACAACGAGAATTAGACAGAGCAAATAGCCTACTTCTGGATGCGCTTCCAGATGACTGCGACCTATGGCAGGTCAATTGTGCCGTTTACGAGGCTGCAAATGATCTGGTGACTCCGCGAAATCTGACACAGATATCGGGGAGTCGGCAGATTACAAAATGCACGTCTCAATTGAACGGCAAGATTCGACTGACACGGAAACTCGCTTCCCGAGTTCAGTGTGTGAACGACTATTTAACATCTGGCCGTTCATTTACGGCAAAAGTCAAGTAGTTCGCACAACAACTGCGGACGTACTATCACACACTGAACAAGCTGAAGTTGCTCAACATCAAGCAACGTTTGGCAGATAAAATTCGGGTTTTAGCGGATGCCAAAAAGATGCTGCAACGACAGGAGGATAGAATTCGACAAATTGCAATATTTTGGACGAATCCTTCCAACCTCTTCAAACATCGTATCGCAGCCTCAAGTGAGTTTCCGTCGATGGCCGCAGTTAAGGAATTCTGTGGGAGCATCTACGAGAAAACATCTAGGCTTAATGCAGGCACTCCAGGTATTGAAATCTTCACCGAGTTGTGCGACGAAGTCACACAACAAAGTGAAGATTGCCCACCCGTCAGTGCATTAGAGGTGAAAAATGCCATCACAGGAGCGAGGAATTTCTCCTCGCCGGGCTGGGATGGAATTAATAACTATTGATAAAAGAAGTTAACTTCTGTCCATCAAGACCAAGCCCGAATATTCACCTCTTACATAAATGGAGACCAACCCATTCCGCACTGGCTGGTAGAGGGCCGAACGACACTGATCCCAAAATCGGGAGACTTGTCCGACCCGAGAAACCATAGACCGATCACGTGTCTCAATACGTTATACAAATTGTTCACTAACATCTTGAACGAACGTATTCAGAAATCCGTGAAACCGGTGTGGCAACGGATAGTCGAACAACCTGGCTGCAAAATGGGTGTATCCGACTGCAAGGAAAACTTGATTATCGACAGGTGTGTTTGTCAGGACGCAGTCCAGTACAAGCGTAATCTGTCGATAGCCTTAGCTGGATTACATGAAGGCGTATGACTCAACATCGCCTGAACTTTTAAGCTTATTGCTCAAACGCCTCCATGTCCACCCAAACATAGTGAGAATTGTAGAAGACCTGATGCCTCTTTGGAAAACACGCTTTGTCATGACATCGGGCAAGCGTCGAACCATGTCTAGACTGGTTCAATTCCAAAGAGGTGTCTATCAGGGAGATTCTCTGAGTCCTCTGCTCTTCTGCATCTCACTATTGCCTCTATCCGTTGCTCTCCGGAAATCTCAAGGGTACATGTGTGGACCGCCTGGTGAACGTGTACATAAGATCACCCATCTTTTCTATATGGACGATCTTAAATTATACGCATCAGGCGAAGATCAATTACATCGATCTCTGAACATCGCCCTCACATACTCGAGAGATATCGGCATGGAATTCGGATTGGACAAGTGTGCAGTCGTTCATTTGCACAGAAAAAGGTCAGGCTCCCATAACAACGATATGGAGCGCGTCAACGGAAATGTCATCCGCCCCCTTAGCGCCGAAGAAGCCTACACATACCTGGGCGTACCTCAAAGGCATGTCCAGGATGTGCAGGAATATGTTGGCCGTATCACCAGTGCTCTATTCATTTGGAGCACTGAAGTGGAACGCTGACGAGCTAAGGGATCTTGACCGAAGCACACGGAAGATGATTTGTATGCAACGAAGTTTGCATCCAAGATCTTCCGTGGAACGACTGTATTTGCCCCGAAATATGAGAGGTCGTGGCCTTTTAAGCCTGGAGTGTATGCATGACCGATTGGTCCTCGAGACAGCTTGCGACGTGATTAATCGAACAGAGGATCCCCTGATGATGCTAGTTCATCAGCATGAAATTCAGGGGAAGGGGGCGTTTTTGCACAACGCGGCGGAACGAGCGTCGCGAAACCTCGGTCTGGTTTTCAGCGTGGGACGTAGTGGTGCACAGGAGGCTGAATCAGTCATCAATCTGTGCCCAGTGCGTCTCAGGGCTAACATACGGAAAGAACAACTCCGTATGTTGGAGGGAAGGCATATCGACAAGCCATTGCATGGACAATTCTTTCGAAATGTCCAACAACTTGGCTTGTCGGCAGAGATGACCTTCTCGTTCTTAAGATCAGCCGGCTTGAAATCCGAGACCGAGGGTTTTATCTTCGCATGCCAGGGTGGAGTCATCAATACCTTAGCGTATCGCCAGAACATCTTACACCAGGCGGTACAGAGTACGCTTTGTAGATTTTGTAGATGTCATGCTGAGACACTAATGCATCTTTTAGCAGCATGTCCAATATATGCAGTTTCAGCATACATCGAACGTCACAATGCGACTCTTCGAGTGCTGTATTACCATCTTTGCAGCACTTATGGTATTGATGCAACCCCATTTTTGCCGTACGTCCCCACTGATATTGAATCCGTAGTCGGGAATGAGTCGTGGCGAATATACTCGAATTACTCATTCCCGACGAGCAGGCAAATATCAGCCAATAAGCCAGACATCGTCCTTGTTGACTTCGATGACAAATCCATCTTCGTCATCGAGTTTTCTGCACCAGCAGAAATAAATATAGTTAGCAAAGAGGACGAAAAACGGATGAAATATCAGGAACTCCTGTTCGAGATTCGCAAGCTGTATCGAGGATTCAAAATCAAGCTCGTCGTGCTGATAATTGGAGTGCTGGGAGGAATGAGACCAACTTTCCTCCAAAACATCAAAAGCATTCCGGCCTGTCGAGAACATGCAAATTCCATCGCAGGCCGAATGCAGAAAGCAGTGCTACTGGGATCTCTCCTTCTACTGAGGTCACACGAGATCCTGTAACCACTTACCCAATGGTAGAGGGAGTGGTTACAGTTGCAAACGAAATGGCCCGGTGCAGTCTGCAGCGGAGGAGATGGATATCGGAGCCACTTTTCTGCTGCAGACTGCACACGTGGAGTCTGGAGGGCCAAGGGAGGTTAGGGTTTTAGTCGGTTAACCTTGTCGTTAACATCAAAGGTGAGAGAGTCCGACAACATCTTCAACCCCCTATGGTGTCTAATGCATTTCCCCCCTCCGTCAAAGAAAAAAAAAATAATAATAATAATCGACTTTATTGCTTATATCAGGAATACACTATATACATGCGACAATTCAATTACTGACTAAATATGTATGAGCAAAAGGCGAGACACAGCACTACTAAGCTGTTTTACAGTCTGACCGTGTACGGAAAATAAAAGTACAGAAAAAAAATCTTTACAATGGTAACGGATATAAACAAGGAATACAAAAATCTACGTTCAAAGATACAATATGCACACAACAATCATCGGTTTCTATAATAATTTTTTAACTTCAGTATAAACTGAATCGGTTTTGAAATAAATAATCATAGTTTCAATGGTAGCGCGTTAAAAATTCTCACTATAAAACTAGAAAATGCACCATTGAATTTGGCTGTTGAGGATAACTGTACACAAAGGCTAGAAGAAACTTCACGTCTATGTGCAACCGAGCTTCTTCCCAGCCAGCTCAATCGATGAGCTTGGTATTCGGGGACATTTAAAGACAAAACATTACACAGAAGAGAGAGTAGACGAACTTCCATTCTGTCTCTCATTTTTAACCATCCAGATTTTGCGTACGCCTGCGATATATGGTCAAACTTTCTAATGCCATACGTATACCTCAAACAAGCATTCTGCACCGCTTGGACTCTTTTCTATTCCTTATTAGTTATGCACGGGCCATAAACCGAAATACAATAAGTTACATGAGGGAGTACAAGTGATTCACAAAGTTTCAGTTTCGCAACGTAAGAAAGTTCTTTTCGGAATGGGTAAAGTTGTCGTAAGCGCATATAGGAGATAGAAATTTTTTTCGATATATGATAGGAGAAACTCCAGGAAGTATCGATGTATAGCCCGAGATTTCTAGCTTCATTAACAATTGGAATTGCATTTCCTTTTATTGAAATTTGAAAATCATCCAAAGCAATTTTTGTGCGTAAACTACTACTCCCGATAATAAGGCCACTGACTTATTTAGATTAATAATAAGTGCATTATCATCCGACCACTTTTCAATACGTGCAATATCATTATTAAAAATGGTAACAGCCTCGAGCGAATTTTCACGAAGAAAAGGCATAAGAATTTGCGTATCATCGGCATTGGTTTTAATGCTAACATTATTGCAACACTCATAAATATCAGCAGAGAATATAATAAAAAGGAACGCACTTAACTTAGCTCCTTGAGGTACGCCACATTTTAAGACTTTACGTGCTGATGTAATTTTATCGTTGTTAATATTTAATTCCACAATTTGAAATCTATTATTGAGATAAGAAGTCAAGAGCTTGCACGCATTTTTCGAAAAACCATAATATGCCAGTTTCGCTAATAACATATCGTGATTCAGTGTATCAAAGGCTCTAGAAAAGTCGAGGAGTCCCGCAATGGTCAGAAGACGATTGTCCCAATTTTTCAACACATTATCAGAGATGTCAATGAGTCCCGTCTCACAGCTGTGAAAACGCCGGAATCCCGATTGAAACAGAGGAAGCAGATTATGCATATTAAAATAGCTTAACAACTGTTCATAACAGATTTCCTCAAAAACTTTCGATAAAAGCGGTAGACGGCTGATACCGCGTAAATCGCTAAGAAGAGAGGGGTTTGCCTTTTTAGGTATTGGGCATACCGAAGCAATTTTCCAGATATCAGGAAATTCACCATCCACAAAGATATTATTGATAATTTTGAGTATTTCATGCCGACAGAAGTCTTGAACTCTTATAAACATTTCGCCTGAAATACCATCAATTCCTGCCCCTTTACAATTTATTTTTTGCAAAATACTGGTTCACTTGGAGAGTGAGATTTCAGAAAACGAAAAAGTTGCTGAGTTTGGAAGTTTATCTGACCGCGAGTTTTTGAAAAATGCAATTAGATGCGGATTAGGCATTTTCTGAGGACAACTTACAAAATGTTCGTTAATGGCATCAGCATCGTTAAATGTTTCTGGAAGAGTAGCAGTTCTAGATTTAGCTAGATCAAGATTCTTGATGGATAACCAAAAGTTTTTATGTGACATCGTAATTTGTCTAAAATAAGCAATCCGCTCTCTCCTTATCGCAGAAGTTGTGAAATTTCGCAGAGTTTTATAAAAGTCTATATCAGATTGCCGTTTCGATTTTCGCATGATCGTTTAAGCAGCGTTTCGTTTCCTAATTAAGATCTTAATCGTGTCAGTGATCCACGGAACGATAGGTTTAGTCACTCTGGCATGTTGAATGGGAGCAAACGCATCGAACAACTCAATAATAGCATTGTTTAGAAACTCGACTTTTTCATTTATGTTGTTACAATATGATATTAGTCCCCAAGGATAACAATATGCTGCTTGTCTAATATCATTCGAATTAAAATTTTTAAAATCGCGAAAGCTGATAAGTTTTGCGTTCCGAGGTGCCCTTGGACAGTCGATAAGACAACCAACCATACAATGATCAGCAACCTCAAACCTACTTGATGAGAATGCGTTAAAGACTTTGACGGAAGAAGAGACCATAATTAGGTCAATTAGTGAAATTGAGTTAGTGGTAATTCTAGTTGGGTCATTGACCACCTGCACGAGATTAGATTGCTGTAAAAATTCACGAAGTCTTAAGACATCAGGTTTATTGAAAACAAGTAGGTTAATGTTGAAATCTCCTAGCAGAATAATACGATCAGAAATTGGGTAAAGAGAGTTAATAAAATTTTGAAGATTGTCCAGGCAGTTTAAAGATACATATGATGGTCGGTAAATAACGCTAATAATAAATTTAAAATATGATAATTGAACGCACAAAATAGACTTTCCAGACCATGTTCATTAAGTAAACTGTCAATTACCGAACATTTGCAGCAATTTTTGTAAAAGATTGCAACACCGCCACCACGTCCACCAGATCTATCGGCACGAAAGACGGAATAATTGCGAATATATATATATATAACATCATCTGGAATAGCATCCGAAAGCCAAGTCTCAGAAACGCAAAAAATATCAAACTTATACCCGGATAAAATTTCCTTAATAACAGGTAAGTGTAGCAAAAGCGATCTAACATTAATATGCGCAATACGTAACACATTAGAATTAAAAACATTTGAGTTAAAAAAATCGGCGATATCCTCTTGAGCAGAAGATCCGTAGGCAGTGGACGTGGACGATGCTGAATCAGTAGACAATGCCAAATGGTCACATGATGAAATATTTTCAGGATGTGAAATGTACACAGAAATATCCAAAGTAGGAGATTCAGTAGCAAATATCTGGCGTCAATTATTTAAAATGTTGAGATCATCAATTGATAAAATGTTGAAAACTGGCGCACCGTTAGATGATCGAAACTTAATAATACCACGATTGACGTACAGGTATTTGTCGGGTATGTCTTTAATAATTATCCGAGCCTTTTTGAGCAAATCAAGAGTCTCTTTTGGGAGATGCTCGTTAATGTAAAATCTAGTCGCTGGCAGCCGACTATGGATATCAGTTGCTAGAATCGACTTACGTTCTCGCATCGCTTGCATTAAATTATTACGCAATCCAGGGTTCGAAAGGCTGATCATAATAGTTCTTGGCCATTGAGCTGATGCAGAAGTTGATGTAGAGTCCGGTTGATTGTTAGACCTAGCAGGATCAATAGTACGAGGCTGAATTCGCGAAGCCGAGATGATATCTCGGGCAGCAATTGTAACTTTAAGACATTCAGCGATTTTCAACGAAACATCTAGTAAATCCTCTTGAGTCTCTTCCGGAAAAGATGAAACAACCAGATCACAATTACGCACCTCAAAAGCGAGCTGAGCACGATCATATAGAACTTGATTCATTTGAGATTGCAGTTCCGTTATTGTTGTTTCAATACAACCAACACGGTGTTCAAGATTCAGTGCCCTATCGATTTTTTCATTCAATTTAGCAAATTGCCGGTTCCGCTGTTCGACAAATGCTTCAAAATAGGGAGGTACGGCTTCTGCAGAATTCGACGCCAAAGCAGTGAGATTAGAAGATCGCAGATGACGGGTGGGAGCTACAATCGGGTCGCCTGCTCGTTTCACACCTTTCGATAGAACGATTGGTTTAACGCAGCAAACAAGCGAACCGTGATCGGTAAATCTGTAGCTACTGGGTAAACAAATTTTATGAAAAACCGATTTGCAAATGGCACATTGAACAAGCTCATCTTGGTTGATGTCCTTTGCGCATATTTTGCATTTATTAACCATAATCGTGTTGTTTCAAAAATACTCGATTCTCCAAAAACTGCAACGAGCCACACGAGCCTCGTTTATAGTTATAAGATACGTCAACTACGGTGTACAGCTGTAGAATGCCTTAGCCATCGTAATATTTCGCCCAAAATCGGTGCGCTGAAGAAGCAGAGTATTCAGCCCTATATCCGTGTGTGGAATATACACAAACTTGCAGCACTTGACAATAATGACACACAAAGATACGAATTTCAGACGATTCAACGGTTAACCGAAATTAGGAATTTAAGAAATAAATAAAATTGCGACACTTTCCAATGCCAGATTCACAAAAGGTTCACTGAGTTCAACAAAATTGCACCCACATTTAACAAAAACACAAATATAACACAAAATGCAACCGAATTAGTCAAAATTGATCAATCAAACTGAAAGAACAATCAATTGAACAGTGACAGGTGTTGTTCAGCCAAGAGAGAATAGTGAACTGAATAAATTCAGAATATCTGAATAAATCATCACGTTCACGTTTGAATAAAATCGTGGTAAATAATTAGATCCGCGTTAATGTGAGTGACGTACCAAAGTCCCCGTAGGATAATAATTAGGTGATAATAAGAATATTCGCGTATCGAGAAATTATAATAGACTCGTTACATAATAAATATTAAATCAGCATAATAGTATCATAATACCGTAGTCGTTATCAGCATACGGATGAACATTTTTATATAAGCATTTGGATCTGTAATATATATCTAAATATATTAATTGAATTAAATGAATATAATCTATTCGAAATTTCTTAAATTTCTTGGTTATTATTCTTCACCCACATTCCTGTGAGTAACAAACTATAATTTAGATTATTCATATAATGAAAAATAAACTTAAAATTCTTATTAAAAAAATGTTTCTCAGATTTTCCGACACGTTTTAGATATGAATATAAATCTAAACCTTAAAATGAAATTTTTAGATAGACAAAATAAGTTACACAAATCTTTTGACTAAATTGAACAAACCACATCGCGATTATGCACTGTTCGGACCCGTTTATCGTTGCTCGTGTACTTAGTTAAATTAAGTTTCGCGAACTGAAGTGTATTTTAATTATTTTTAACAAATTATTGTCCGGCCGTCGATTTGGCTTTACAACCGTGTAATTTTGAGTTCGAATAATAATTTTTGCTCGTTTTTATTCTACTGTGCACGTTGGATGAAAATTGTTACGTTTACATGTGGCATTTCAAGTACATATTGTGTGGTTTTGTCAAGCGTTTTCTGGTGCACGATTTTATATTTATTGTGTGTTATGTTAGTGCATCCTAGAAGTACAGTGTGAACATTTTATTTTATCCTGTTTTTTAAATTTTTAAATTTTTAAATTTTACACACTCACATATTTATATATGACGTTATAAATTGTCTTGTCATTATATAGTATGCTGAATATTGCTCGAACTTTGTTAGTGTAAACCTATGGGAGTGCAATCTAAGAGTGTTTTATTTATCAATATATTTCCTGAACTATTTTTCTGCTAAACCTTTCAGTGAGAATGAATTACATCATACAAAAGCTCTGATGACGTAATTGTCATTACTATTGGTATCGGATTCATGTATATTTAAGTGTTTTAACGTTTTTAACGTAAATTATCATGAAGAGCATATTTAGATATTTTCCGAATTTAAAATAAATTCGGTGAATAATTGATTACGTTGAATATTTAACAAGAAATTATTCACATTATACTGACTTGAAGCCGAATTTGTAACCGCTGGACTTTGGCTGTGTGCCTAGAGTATATTAGTTACGAATATTGAAGCAGTCGGCTCTTATCTCCAATATCAGCTGCTCGCCTCTTATGTTACACCGAAGGTAGTGAGAATCAAGCATCAATATCATTGCCACCTAATTTTTTCAGTTTGCACTTGCATGATTATCAGTGCAATAAAGCATGTTCGCACAACTTAGTTTTGGGCGAATATTTGGAATTTTTTTAACAGCTAAGTATTAATATCTTAAGATGAAAGTTTACTCAGTTTGCCAACTGGAAATAAATGAGAACAATGCGGGTTCAAAATCTTTTGACAAACAACTGATTTGCTGTATGGGTTCTTTATCTAAACGAGGTCGTAAACGGGCTGGAGACAATACAATTCAGCCAGCAAGGTTATTACGCTCTAATAATAGTGGTTCAATTGAATCACTAAACACTGCATTGTCTGAAAACATATCTTCAAATAATACTGCACAGTTATTTTAATATTTTTTTCAAGAACTTTGTACAAAACTTGATAGACCGCATCAAAAACTGTGTAACAAATATGATTCGCAGCACGCCGAATTAAATTCAAAAATGGATAAAGTTTTGTCTTTGAATGAGGATGTCAAAGAGTTGCATTCATCCGTATCGACTCTACAGACTCAGATGCAAAAAGTATTGCGTGATGGAGCCATTACTGCCTATGAGATTCGTAACGCCGAATTAGTCATGTCGGGACTTCCAAAAGCCATCAGTGAAAATCTCAAAAATATTATTTCGAAGATTGGAGAGATATTAAATATAGACATTGAGTCGATCGATATTGTATCAGCCAGTCGCCTAAAGTCATCGGCAGCTTCACATCGAGTCGCTGACTCTCAAAGTAATATTTCCAGACCACCTTTAGTTATCGTCAAATTATCTAATACTGATCTCCGAACGTCATTTATGAAAGCAGTGAGAATAAGGAAAAATCTCCCAGCTGAAGAAATTTGGCCGACTTTTAATAAGACATCAGTGTACATCAATGAATATCTTCCGGCGGTTATTTTAGCTCTAAAAAATAAAGCACGTGATCTCATTAAGGGGCACATGGATAAATATTTACGTTTGGAGAGGCATTGTATGTTACAATTCAAGTAAGGATACAAGTCCTATTGAAATTATTTGCGAAGATGATTTGGAGAAACTTTTAGCAAGACGCCATAAAGCCCGTCCCTGAACGATGCGGAGAATCGAGTCAAGATCACCATCATCTAACACATCAACTTCGTCTTCAAATTGTATACGCGTATCGTTTTTAAATTTTCGCTCTCTTGTCCCCCATTTTGTGAAAATTAAAGAGTTTATTTTATCGTTCAATATTAATATATTCGGTGCCTGTGAATCTTGGTTGTCAGATAGAATTAATAATGATGATATAAATATTAGCAGCTATAGTCTTTTACGAAATGACAGGAAATATTCACGTGGTGGAGGAATTGCAGTATTTTTCAAAAACGAGTTTAACTGTGTCCGTTTCGTGAATGCCAGTAGCGAGAGTTTGGGTTGGAAGAATTATGGTTCACTTTAAAATATCATAAAAACCGTTTCGGCTTTGGGGTATTATACCTTCTTCCACATATTTCAATAAATTATGAAGGCGTTGATGAGACTTTATCACATTTAAGAACAACAGTTGACCCAATAATAATAATGGGAGATCTCAATTCTGATTTACTATCTAAATTTAAGCCTGACTCATCCAAACTCGACTCTTGGATAGATTCATCCGGTCTGCAACAAATTATTGATTCGCCAACAAGATTGACCGATTCTTCTGCTACTTTACTTGATGTTATTTTAATCTCGAATAATGTTAAATACGAGAATTCTTTTATTGTTGATTCTCTTGAAGTATCTGATCACAGGGTGATTGGTGCCGATATTCTTTGTCCTTGTGAACATCATCGAGATAATTTTATACTCAAGTGCGACTTTAATGTATTTCATCGTGAGCTTTTTAAAACAACAGCTAACTGTGCGCCGTGGGGCGAGATTTTACTTCTTGACTTAGTTGATAACGTACAAAAATATTACAGTGTCCAAACAAATTGCACCTTGAGTAACTAATACAGTCGAAATCTTCATCAAGAAGAGAAATATGGCTCAAACTAAAATGCGTAAATCTAGTTCAGATAACGATATATCTTATTATAAATTACTGCGTAATCAAACGACTTATATTTTAAGAAGTGAACGTAAGGCTTATTTTGAGAGATTAAACACTCTCAAGTATAAAGAGTTCTGGCGGAATATAAAGTTACTAGGTAATAATAGAACTAGTGAGCTGCCGCAGTCTTTTAATGACCCGGACAGCATCAATAAAATTTTTTCGGAACGGCCTAATACAGTGCTCAGTCAGGATACTTATAATAAATTTAATGGAGAGCCATCAATGAAGTTGCGTACTCATGTTAGTTTTGCGTTTTGGGAAATTGGAATCGATGATCTTCAAAAACTAATTATAAATCTTAAATTTTCTGCTGCAGGTTCAGATGATATCCCCTGGGAAATGCTTGCGCACGTACTTGAGTTTTGCTTGCTTCAATTTTGACACATAATAAATTTTATGATATCTCCGGGAACTTTTCATTCGGAGTGGAAACATGCCATAGTCACTCCACTACCAAAAATTAAAGTTCCGCAGTCTCCAAAAGACCTTCGCCCTGTTAGACGCCTACCTTTGTTTTCCAAAATAGCTGAAGCCATTCTTTACGATCAGTTATTCAACTATTTCAACCAGCATAAGCTTTTTCCACTTTTTCAGTCCGGATTTAGAAAATCCCACGGATGTGAATCCGCTTAGATAGATTTATCAGACATTTTACGAAATGCTGATAAAGGCTTACACTCTTTTTTATGCCTACTTGATTTTTCACGAGCTTTTGATACGTTAAAACATGAATTGTTTATAGCGAAGCTCAAATTCTATGGTGTCACAGAGTCCGCATGCCGTCTGGTGAAGTCGTACCTTTCTGAGAGAATAAAGTCAGTAGCTATTGAGAATAATAATAAATCTCTTATTTCTAAGCCTTCACACTTGGAGTGCGGGATACCTCAGGGCGCAAACTTAGTTCTTTATTATTTATTGGATACACAGTTAATATTTTTGATTGCTGCCCAAATTAAAAACTTAAAAGCTTTGCTGACTACACTCAAGTACTACTTTCTTTTCACCCTGATATGATTGATGATGCTAAGCTCACCCTTTCTAGTCAGCTTGACAGCTGCATAAGATTCGTTCCAAATTAGAATTAAATAGTGTTAATGTTCGAATGCGTGATCAGATTATTCCGATGTTATCATCAGCTAGCGATTTAGGTCTAATTATTGACCATAATTGGTCATTTTCACAACATATTGCTGTGAAACAACAGATTGCTTTTGCAAATCTTCGCCGTTTATTCCCATTTATGCGTGAGCTTTCGCGACTGGTAAAATTACAACTTTGTGAATCTCTCGTTTTATCCCACTTAATGTACTGTCTCTTGGTGTACAGTCCCTGTCTGGGTGGGGTAGGGAGGCGTTTAATACAATCGGTGCAGAATGCGTGTATTCGGGTTGCGTTTAGCATACGGAAATTTGAACATATCTCAGAAGCATTCGATAGATCGGGATGGTTTCGACTGAAACAAAACATGTATTTCCGTCTACTAGTGTTTGTATGTCGATTATTCAGTTCAAAAACACCGGAATATTTGTACTCTCGAATTTCGATGCTTGGCAATAGAAGATCTAATGTGAGAGAGGTTGTTTCTTATACAATGCGTTATCCGAGTTTTGCTTCGGTATGTTTTAAGGGCTCCTTTACTTACATTATACCTTATGCGTCTAATAGCTTACTATTCGATGTAAAAAGTGCGGTATACATCGAATCATTATTTATTAAACGTTTAAATTTGTTTATGTATTCTCAATCTGCCAAAATAGTTTTTAATGAAGCGTTTCGTCAATTAAATTGGGTGTTCTATTTTATTTATTCTCATAATGATAGTCTGGAGATATGTTGACGAAATATCATCTTTAATTTATGTGAGTGACTGATTACTTATTGTTTTTTAAATATTTTCAATGAATAATTTGGTATTATTATTTAATTATGTTTTCTTGAATGTTATAAGGTTGTTTAAATTTATTGTAAGTATGTTATGTTCGGGTCAGGCTGCAAAGCTTTAGCTGTGTCTTGCTCTTTGTACTTGTTTAGTGTTACAATAAAGACATCATCGGAGGGGGGAAGTGCGTTAGGCACCATAGGTGGGGGGTTGAAGATGTTGGTTAACCCCCCGTGTGTCGGACTCCCACGCCCATGATGTTCGGGGTAAGGTTTACCGACTAAAACCCTAACCTCCCTTGGCCCTCCATAATCTACGTGTGCAGTCTGCAGCAGAAAAGTGGCTCCGATATCCATCTCCTCCGCTGCAGACTACACCGGACCATTTCTTTTGTAACTGCAACCACTCCCTCTACCATCGGGTAAGTGGTTACAGGATCCCGTGTGACCTCAGTAGAAGGAGAGATCCCAGCAGCACTGCTTTCTGCATTCTACCTGCGATGGAATTTGCATGTTCTCGACAGGCCGGAATGCGCTCGATGTTTTGGAGGAAAGATGGTCTCATTCCTCCCAGCACTCCAATTATCAGCACGACGAGCTTGATTTTGAACACTCGATACAGCTTGCGAATCTCGAACAGGAGTTCCTGATATTTAATCCGTTTTTCGTCCTCTTTGCTGACTATATTTGACTCTGCTAGTGCAGAAAACTCGATGGCGAAGATGGCTTTGTCATCGAAGTCAACAAGGACGATGTTAGGTTTATTGGCTGATATTTGCCTGCTCGTCGGGAATGAGTAATTCCAGTATATTCGGCATGACTCATTCCCGACTACGGATTCAATATCCGTGGGAACGTACGGCAAAACTGGGGTTACATCAATACCTTAAGTGCTGCGAAGATGGTAATACAGCACACGAAGAGCCGCATTGTGACGTTCAATGTATGCTGAAACTGCATATGGGAGATTTTCCGCAAGCTGTGATATTTCAGATGCTAAATTTTTTTTTTTAAACTTTTGAATAAAAAATTGGTAATAAATGTATTACACTTGTATTTCTTAGTAGAGTAAGTAGTAAAAATGATTCTACTACAAAGGTAAAATTTTCAAAGATATTCTAGAAATAGTCGATTAGTGCTGCCACGGTAGTGACCTAATATCCACGGTAGTGACAACACAATGTTTAGAGAAACATTGTTATAACATTTTGCACTTATGAAGTAGGAAATGTTACTTTTAAGGATTTTGCATAAAAAGTATACTTAGTAGACATAATAATATTTATTGATAATTAATAATTATTTTTATTTAAATCACAGATGAGATAATGAACACTGAAACGTAACAATTTTATGTTTGAAAAATTCATTTTCTATTTCTTCTTGCCTTTCCTTGTGGATTCCTTTCGCCTGATTTTCGGTTTCGGATTCTCTTCATTGGTGTTTGCTGTTCTCTTCCCGTAGATAAGCTTAACAGACTCTGGTTTTTTATTTTTGGACCTCGTCGTTCTTGGAAAAGATTCATTGTTTGCAGGTAATACAGGAACAAGAATATTTTTTCGAGTAGATTTTTTCTCTACCGGTTGGGTCTTTTTTGCAGAGAAGTCAATAAAATCCTGATCGCCCATGGAAAAGTGCTTACACCTGACTCCTATAGAGCACTCCGAGCAACTTAAGGATTGGAAAAAAATTGTTTTCGGTTTTATTTTAGACCAAGTACACAGATGCATTTTCATCGTGCCCTTAAAGCTTTTAATTTCTTCAGGCAATACAGCATCAATTACGCCAATTTCTTCCTTTTTCACGACATCAACGTGGATAGTTTTGACAGACTTTTAGAGAATAGAAACTAGAGTCTCAAAATCTGGAATATCTTGCCCATATTTAACTTTTTTTAAAGTGTGTATCACACTTTAGATTTCACAAGAAGAAGCCATGGGAACTTACAGTTTATGACTAATTTATTATAATAATCATAATTACTATTTTTAATATTTATTTTTCAATTTTATATATAACGAAATATTATTTAATATATTTATTTTTTTATTTATCATTTATATTTTATTATTTTATTTTTATTTATTTATTTTTTTTATTTTATTTTATTTTTGTTGTTTTTTTTTTGTTTTTTTTTTGTTGGAGAGGGGAAATGCATTAGGCACCATGAGGGGTTGGCTGAAGATGATGTGTAACCCCCCGTTTGTCGGACTCCGTTGCCCATGGTGTTCGGGCAAGGTTTACCGACTAAAACCCTAACCTCCCTTGGCCCTCCATAAACCACTTGTGCAGTCTGAGCAGAAAAGTGGCTCCGATATCCATCTCCTCCGCTGCAGATTGCACCGGGCCATTTCTTTTGGAACTGTAACCACTCCCTCCACCATCGGGTTAGTGGTTACAGGATATCGTGTAACCTCAGTAGACGGAGAGATCCCAGCAGCACTGCTTTCTGCATTCGGCCTGCGATGGAATTTGCATGTTCTCGACAGGCCGGAATGCTTTTGATGTTTTGGAGGAAAGTTGGTCTCATTCCTCCCAGCACTCCAATTATCAGCACGACGAGCTTGATTTTGAATCCTCGATACAGCTTGCGAATCTCGAACAGGAGTTCCTGATATTTCATCCGTTTTTCGTCCTCTTTGCTGACTATATTTGTTTCTGCTGGTGCAGAAAACTCGATGACGAAGATGGATTTGTCATCGAAGTCAACAAGGACGATGTCAGGCTTATTGGCTGATATTTGCCTGCTCGTCGGGAATGAGTAATTCCAGTATATTCGGTACGACTCATTCCCGACTACGGATTCAATATCAGTGGGGACGTACGGCAAAACCGGGGTTGCATCAATACCATAAGTGCTGCGAAGGTGGTAATACAGCACTCGAAGAGCCGCATTGTGACGTTCGATGTATGCTGAAACTGCATATATTGGGCATGCTGCTAAAAGATGCATTAGAGTCTCAGCATGACATCTACACAATCTGTAAAGCGTACTCTATACCGCCTGGTGTAAGACGGTCTAACGATACGCTAATGTATTGATGACCCCATCCTGGCATGCGAAGATAAAACCCTCGTTCTCGGATTTCAAGTCGGCTGATCTTAAGAACGAGAAGGTCGCCTCTGCCGACAAGCCAAGTTGTTGGACATTTCGAAAGAATTGTCCATGCAATGGCTTGCCGATATGCCTTCCCTCCAACATGCGAAGTTGTTCATTCCGTATGTTAGAGTCGCACTGGGCATAGATTGATGACTGATTTAGCTTCCTGTGCACCACTATGTCCCACGTTACAAACTTAACCGAGGTTTCGTGCCGCTCGTTCTGTCGCGCTGTACAAAAACGCCCCCTTCCCCTGGATTTCATGCTGATGAACTAGCATCATCAGGGGATCCTCCGTTCGATTAATCACGTCGTCATCAAGCTGTCTCGAGGATCAATCGGTTATGCATACACTCCAGGATTAAAAGGCCACGACCTCCATATTTCGGGGCAAATACAGTCGTTCCACGGAAGATCTTGGATGTAAACTGCGTTGCATACAAATAATCTTCCGTGTGCTTCGGTCAAAACCCCTTAGCTCGTCAACGTTCCACTTCAGTGCTCCAAATGAATAGAGCACTGGTGATATGGCCAACATATTCGTGGCTGCCACCTTATTTCTCCCGGTCAATTCTGATGACTAGATCTGACGGAGAATGCGCCGGTATTTATTAATGATGGTGGTTTTAGCAGCCTGCACATCCTGGACATGCCTCTGAGGTACGCCCAGGTATGTGTAGGCTTCTTCAGCGCTAAGGTGGCAGATGACGTTTCTGTTGACGAGCTCCATATCGTTGTTATTGGAGCCTGACCTTCCTCTGGGCAAATGAACGACTGCACACTTATCCAATCCGAATTCCATGCCGATATCTCTCGAGTATGTGAGGGCGATGTTCAGAGATCGATGTAATTGATCCTCGCCTGATGCGTATAATTTGAGATCATCCATATAGAAAGGATGGGTGATCTTATGTACACGTTCACCAGGCTGCCCGCACATATACCCTTGAAATTTCCGGAGAGCAACGGATAGAGGTAATAGTGAGGTACAGAAGAGCAAAGGACTCAGAGATTCTCCCTGATTGACACCTCTTTGGAATCGAACCAGTCTAGACATGGTTCGACGCTTGCCCGATGTCATGACAAAGCGTGTTTTCCAAAGAGGCATCAGGTCTTCTACAATTCTCACTATGTTTGGGTGGACATGGAGGCGTTTGAGCAATAAGCTTAAAAGTTCATGCGATGTTGAGTCATACGCCTTCATGTAATCCAGCTAAGGCTATCGACAGATTACGCTTGTACTGGACTGCGTCCTGACAAACACACCTGTCGATAATCAAGTTTTCCTTGCAGTCGGATACACCCATTTTGCAGCCAGGTTGTTCGACTATCCGTTGCCACACCGGTTTCACGGATTTCTGAATACGTTCGTTCAAGATGTTAGTGAACAATTTGTATAACGTATTGAGACACGTGATCGGTCTATGGTTTCTCGGGTCAGACAAGTCTCCCGATTTTGGGATCAGTGTCGTTCCGCCCTCTACCAGCCAGTGCGGAATGGGTTGGTCTCCATTTATGTAAGAGGTAAATATTCGGGCTTGGTCTTGATGGACAGAAGTTAACTTGTTCCACCAATAGTTGTTAATTCCATCCCAGCCCGGGGAGGAGAAATTCCTCGCTCTTGTGATGGTATTTTTCACCTCTAATGCACTGACGGGTGGGCAATCTTCACTTTGTTGTGTGACTTGGTCGCACAACTCGGTGAAGATTTCAATACCTGGAGTGTCTGCATTAAGCCTAGATGTTTTCTCGTAGATGCTCCCCCAGAATTCCTCAACTGAGGTCATCGACGGAACCTTTGTAGAGGCTGCGATATGATGTTTGAAGAGGTTGGAAGGATTCGTCCAAAATATTGCGTTTTGTCGAATTCCATCTTCCCGTCTTTGCAGTCTCTGTTTGGCATCGGCCAAAACCCGAATTTTATCCGCCAAACGTTGCTTGATGCTGAGCAACTTCAGCTTGTTCAGTGTATGATAGAACTTCTTGACTTTAGCCGTAAATGAACGGCCAGATGTTAAATAGTCGATCACACACTGAATTCGGGAAGCCAGTTTCCGTGTCAGTCGAATCTTTCCGTTCAATTGAGACATGCGTTTTGTAATCTGCCGACTCCCCGATATCTGTGTCGGATTTCGCGCAGTCACCAGATCACTTGCAGCCTCGTAAACGGCACAATTGACTTGCCACAGGTCGCTGTCATCTGGAAGAGCATCCAGAAGTAGGCTATTTGCTCTGTCTATTTCTCGTTGTTTAGGCAAATTTTTCGTTGTCAAATTTTGCCTAAATACGAGTGTCGTGCTTTCATAATGTGGAGCATCACTCCCAGCACCGCGTACTGGCTCAGTTGTTATTGCCCGCACATCCGGTACCGGTTGACAGCTGGTAACAACGAAACGTATCCGCCTCAGATAGGCCACATAATCTCTCAGTTGTTATTGAGAAAAGCGATCTGCTAGTTCGGGATGCATTACTGCAAACCGACTATGCATTAGGGCCATGTAGCCTCTCTGTTGCAGACAGCTCTACTCGTAGCAGCGCATTAGATCTTACCTGAGGCCCTCTGTCCACTGGAATCGTTCGTGGGTATTCGTGGGTCGTTGTCCCGGGACACCCGTTTCGGCTACACCACCTCGGGACTGGGCTGCATCCGAAGCAGGCCAATGTTCAGGAGCCCTGAACGTTGCATTTCTTGTAACCGCAAATACAGGAAGTAGGTGGGTAGCCTTACACCCCGTTGTTATGCCTCTCTCGTTTGTCTCTTACCTCGTCATCCACTGGGGTTGGTTACCCAATCTCTGGCAAGATTGCTAAGAGTCCAGGGCCCACCAGCTTTAATAAGCACACGTGGAGGTGAGAGTAGGCCCTTTGGGAATATAGGTTAAATGCAGCTTTTTGCATAGCCGCATTGTGTTACGCATCATTCCTTTTGGGTCCCTTTGGGTCTTATTTTTATTATTTGTTATTGTTGTTATTGTTATTATTATTATTTTAATAATAACTTTAACAACAACATTGGTTTCTTATGTCGCTCAATCTGTAAGAAAAGTGAGAAATTTTTGCTCAAATCTCTACCAGATCAGCGTAAAATGTTACTGCAACCATGCCCCAAACCATGTGGTAGGTCATTGCAGTGTCGGAAACGAGTTCAATTCAACGCGCAGAAATTTGTCTTTTCCGGACCGAAAAATTCAAATTTTTAAATTGTTAATAAAAATTTTTTAGAATAATTAACCGGACCACTTTCACGCATTCTAGCCAGGAAATTCGGATTCAGCGGCCCAACATACATAAGAAACCACTACATTTAGTCGGGGACATAAACGAGGCCGCAAACTTATGGTTGGCGCCTAGATTAATATTGTTCCATCCTAACGAAAATCGTAAATAGGTCATGCCATGAAACGCCGGCTTTTCTCCATCGATAAAAATAGAAGAGATAAGAAAGGAACAAAGACGTTTTCTAAAAGAAAGATATTAGTGCACAAAACTAAAATGAACATTAATAATGAACATTAAGTCAACCTAGTGATTAGTGAATAGCGTTAAGAACTAGATCATAAACTTAAGTTAAGAATAAAAATGAAATATGATTAAACAATACTCAAAACAATAATTAATTTTTGTTTCATACTAAACCAAACTATTAAGTGTTTGGACTTTGTTTAACGCTAAATTCATACCTACTCAAATGAAGTTAATTAAATTTTATTTTTTAATTTATACAATAAATTAGAAATTAGTTTTTAGATGCCTTTGGTCGAACAGAGAAGCCGCCCAAAGCACACACGATACTTGAGAGTTTTAGGGCCTACGCAATAAAACTACTGCACTCGGCGGAAATTCATTTTTAAAGAATAGGAAAATTTAAAAGATAGACTTCCGTTAGAAAACTCTTGCTGCCAAAAGTTTTTAACCAATAAGCTCATTCTACAAATATGTATTTCCTATCTCATCTTCTCTTTTCGTCCAACGCATGCAAGTATACGTAAAAATTCTGTATGAATGCAGCCTCCTCTAACCAGATCTTCACTGCACTTTAAACGCTACCCAGCGGTTGAACGGCAGTAGCGACTTTAAACGCTAACCAGCGATTGAGGTCGTTCCTAAATCAATCTTAAATATTCCCTTTCCCGAATAAAGTAAGTAAAAAGAGAAATAAAATATATATATTTATATGTATAAAAAATGTTTTATTCACAATCTCCCTTCCCTACAATTAATTCCCCTCGACCTGCTATCCCTATAAATCCTCTCCAATAGCCGATGATGACGAAACGAGCAAAAAGGAATATGATATCCACAAAATTAATCAATTACTGATTAAATAAAAGCTTAATACTGAGGTTATTTTCCCCTTCCTTCCACTCATGATCATAGGCCAGCTCCCAGGTAAAGGGCTTAAGTGCCTTGACCAAAAAAATGGCCAACTAAATATGTTCCAGATCTGCTTCTCAGATTTGGGATATAACAATATCAAATCGAGTGCATTTTTTATATTATTTGAAATGGACGTTTTAAGAAATTTTAAGACCAGCCTTGATGTCCACACTTGTATAGACTGCCCTCCAGGGCCTGCTGAAGAATACTTATGCGATTTTGAAGACGTTAGTCAATATCAAATCACGTGAATTTTTTATATTATTTTTAATTAATTTTTTAACAACGGTTGCTCACGTTGCTATCGTATGAATAGAAACGTTATTTTGACGTTGTAACTGACAACGACGGTGAGTACGTTTAAAGTTAGTACGCTGTCACACATACACATTTGGATCACATGTGAAGTACGCACACAAGCGTACTCCCACTGGCCTATAAAGAGAGGGCCTCACCGACGATCCGGTATCCAGTCGTCGCAGCACGCTTATAGAATAAGCATCGCTATGTTAAAATTTGAATGCCCACAGATTCAAGTTAGAATCTGTGGTGTCATTGTAGCGTAATTATAGCACCAAAGAATCAAGCTTATAGATTGATTCCTTTGTGTGTTTAGATAAAGAAATAAATACAATTATTGTTAATTAGAATAATAATCACGCGTAGCTTAGGTAGTATCATACAGGCGCAGCGATCACGTCACAGGTCCTACATAACCGCGAGTAGGCAAATTGCGGGTATACAGGCACATTCGGCCTTTTCGCAAATATACATATATCGTATCTTTTTAGTTGCGAATAAGCTAATGTCACTTCTACGATATAAATGACAATTATATGTTAATTTTGTAATTACATGGTGCTTTCGTTCCAATAAAGAATATTTTACACCTACCTACCTATCGAGTCAATCATTTATTTACCTGGTACAATTGGCGACCGTGACAAGACTCGAGAGAGTAAGGTTAAAACAGATGATGAATTTACCTCCCGAATCGTGCGGAGAAAATAATGAAAAGAAAGGACAATAAATGAATTGGTTTTGAAATTATAATTACAAAAAATATTGGTTTATTTAGAGTAACCCTAAATATTAACCTGAATTATTAAAATGCCGCGTGGTAGACGAGCAGGTGTTCGTACACAAACTCGCCGGAGTCGCTCACAAGAGGTCCGCGGGGAACTCGAATTAGAAAACTTAGAAGACATAGATATGTTTGACAGACTTAAATGGCAAACGGAAGTTACTGGTCTACTCAAAGAAATGAGAAGAAAGGAGCAAGATAGCGGAAAAAGAATAGCGGAATTAGAAAAGCGATTAGAATCGCAATCGGCCTCTCCAGGAATAAGTATTATTCTGGATCAGGTACAACAATTAGAAGATGAGGTTAAAGAGCACGATCAACAGATCAGCCATATAATGAAAGAACCCGTTGTGATGATCGGGGACATGCCCGAAATTTTAGCTTCTTCGGATCTACAGAATGCTATAAATAATTTGGAGTACACCCGGGGACAAAATATCTGTCGCCGTAATTTACGTCTAGTTCAGAAAATGGCAACAGCGCGTTAGTGATTTACTGAATCCACTACAAGCTAAACCCCCTAGGGATCCGATGAGAGCACACATAGAAACACATACAGTCAAATGTTTGATTAAGGTTGCATCTCTCTCGCTCTGTCACTCTCTCTCTCGCTCATGACTGACTTGACCTGGGACAACTGCTCCGTTTCTTCCCAGGGGACGATCTTCGCCAACTCCATTATCGTCGACATGTTTGTCAGGTTAGTTCTAAAATAAACTTATTATATCCTGCCATTTTTTATTTATTTATTTATTGAGTGTAAGCGGACGATACCGCCCCTAAGCTTAAGAAATTTTTGTAAATACGCGTAATATATATATATGCATATAAGTATGCAAATATATATCCAAATTTTTTGGCTGTTTGCTTGGTATCTGGTTCTTTCTGGGTTATGCTTTCTTTGTCAGGACAGAAGCCATGGGATGTTTGAGGCTGACTTGACCTGGGACAACTGCTCCGTTTCTTCCCAGGGGACGATCTTCGCCAACTCCATTATCGTCGACATGATTGTCAGGTTAGTTCTAAAATAAACTTATTATATCCTGCCATTTTTTATTTATTTATTGAGTGTAAGCGGACGATATTGCCCCTAAGCTTAAGAAAATATTGTAAGTACACGTAATATGTATATGCATATAAGTATGCAAATATATATCCAATTTTTTTGGCTGTTTGCTTGGTATGTCTTTCTTTCTGGGTTATGCTTTCTTTTTCAGAACAGAAGCCATGGGATGTTTGAGGCTGGAGCAAGCAACGAACCACATATATTTTTGTGCAAATTAAAAGAACCCGAGTTCCTCGAGCCGTTGATGCTAGCTATTACAGGATGTTAAGAGCACAGACATTCCTGTGTCTGACGTAATGCTGTTTTAGCTATTTTTACAATTTATCGGAATTTCGAGTTCCTAATCCCGACGCACCAGAGCTCATTGCGAAATATATGGAAGGCGAGCAGGATATGTCGTGTAGGTGCAACGCCTTTTTGATGCTTTTGTGCGCTGATCAGTGCAGAGCCCTTTCGTATCTGGCGTCATGCTTGGACCAAGTGCAGAGTTTTGGCGATATTGTGCAACTTGTCATTGTTGAGTTGATCTACAAGGTATTTATTTGTTTCTGATTTTACTCATAAATTTAATTTCAGATTATTTGAGTTGTCTTATTAACTTCAAAAAGTAAAAAAACGATTCCTACATTTTTGTGACAACCCAACAAACGAAAAAGAATAAGATCCAATTCAGAAGTTACGTTTTCAATCCGGTTTCTCGACATTTCGAATTGAGAAACGTCACAACCCAATTCGAAGTTCATCGATTTATTGCATTCACGTGGATTTCCGAATATTTGAATTCGGAAAAATTCGTTTTAATGTGTTGGATTTGAGTATTGTTGCAAGACATTGCTTACGTTCACATATATTATTCTTACTTAGTGCCGGTAAAATTTATTACATTTTAGTTCGTGTTTTCACGTAAAAACTGCTAGTCAATGTTTTTAGGTTATGTTTATGTTCTATTCACGTATTATATCGTATTCGAACATAAAGAATTTCTAAGAAAACGGTCAAGAAACCGAAATAAAACGTATTTAATTGGTTTGAATTCTTTTTCGTTTTTTGGGAACGACTGCAAAATTTACAAAAATAGTTCTGTTTAGCTATCGTTGAATGTTTTAAACAATTAATTTACCCACGAATTTTATAATATAACGTAATACACCACAAAATTTCAAAAACAATGACAATAATATTGATAATGAAGTTGCAAGAGCTACTGCTCATCCGCAACCTATTTAGAAATAAATTACTTTATATATAATTTTTTTATCGTAAATCATCATTGTTCTTCTCTCCTCCATCGGAGAACCAGTCATTGGTACACCCGGGGAAAAATATCTGTCGCCGTAATTTACTGCTAGTGATATACTGAAAGCAGTCATAATGCTCCCCTATAGTGACACGATGGTAAACACACAGAGAAACGCACACATCCATACGAATTGATTACCGTGTTTGCAACCCTAATTATTTATCACTGCCTATGCATGTGTGCATAATATGTGTGACAGAAGGACTCGCTGTCTATCTCTATCGTTTTGTCACACTCTCTCACTCTCTCTTCGCCTGTATGTTTACGCGGGCTTGACCTAGGGCAACTTGACATCTCCGAATATTCCCAGAAGCTGATCCCCGCGAAGCTCTACAACTCCGTTGACGCGTTTGTTAGGTAAAGTAAACATATTTTGCTTTTAATTATGCTTTATATTATTTTATATTATTTACATTATTTATATATAATTATAAATTCTCCAAATGGGCAGTAATGACCAAAACATGGAGAAATGTTAAAGTTAATAACCCCGTTCAAAAATAATTTTTTTGTCCGATGTTTCGTCAAATCTGCATATTGATATCATCAAGGACGTATGGCAAAAGGCCTTTCCTATTATTTTATTATTTATTTACGATGCTGAAAAATAAATTTAATAAAAAGAATTTGATATTTTCTTGAAAGAATGCGATGTTTTGTGGTTATGTCTTTTGTTACAGGACAGACCTGGAGTAGAAATGCTTGTAAGAAACTATATGTAACATGAGCAGTATCATCATATTCTCCTTCAACTTCGACGCTGAATTGTCAATGGGTAGCAGCTACAATCGCTTTAGGAGTTTGGCAGCTCATCGTAGGTCGAGACTATTTTTTAATAATAAAAATAATTTTTTTTATTATTGTTTCAAATTTGGCAATCATTATGCTTCTCAAGATCGAAGTCAACGTCGCAACGCGGGGTTTCACTTTAACTTTAATAACGTTGGTCAGGGAAACAATTCGTTTCAGGCTTTTCAGTGAAAATCCATAGAAAATGGTTTTTTGACCTTCAAATGACCTCTAAATGACCTATTATGTTGACATATTCGGACGTAAAATTTTCCACATGTCTGCGGTCGAACGTCGGGGTTTCCATTTGAAAAATTATACTTTGACCTTAAATTATGATCAAAATTGATCTCAATGTCAAATTCAAGGTCACCATTTTGTGGCCCCCTTTGAACCCTACAACTTCCGCCTGACCCATTTTTTTGTTTCTTGACTTCCGGAAGAGTTGTTCAGCCATCCTGCTTCAAATGTGAACCCTGTATTTCATCGGATAACAGAGTAAATTAAATCATTTTAAACTATTGTTTAATGTCGAAACTCAATTTTTCTATTTCAAAACGACAAAATTCCCTGTTCCCCAACATTTCTTGTAAATTTTGTTTGTTAGCACTTTAAATATAAATTTTTGCCATTTATGAACTAAATTTTAAAATCCCCCTCCCTGGACTTCACCTTCAAATATTAAAAACAAAGGAGGGGGGGAATCTTTAAAAAATTCGTCACATCATATTTCATCAGAAAAATCATCAATTTCTCAGAAGAAGTAAACTCAATTTTGAGCAATTTTTTTTCGGATTTCAATGTTCAAATTCGTCAGTAGAACAAATTTTTTAAAATCTGGAAAAATTTCCAAGCATATTTTGACCTAAACAGAAGCTTTTAAGAGGGGCACTTTTTTTTCACTCCACCCTGATATATATATATATATATATTGTTACAATATTAGAATTTGAAAATTGAAATCCGAAAAAAAATTGCTCAAAATTGTAACATAAAATAAGCTAGAATTCTAATAAATTAAATTTAGTTTGAATTGATTTTGCATTTTCTAATATCCACTTTTTCAGGATTGTTTTTGTTTTTCTTCCTTTAATCCTAGAGTTTTCAGTAGACAACGCAATTTCGAGTAGAGTGTTTCTAATAGTTCATTTACTATCTTCGGTTATTATTATTAAACCGATTATTATTAAACAAAAATTTCAAACTTCGATTCACTAGCAGGCTCTAAAATGCATTAAAAATTTTGTCTTTGCCTATTTTCCGTTTGACAATCTTTACAGGTAATAAATTAATATTATTTTTTAAAAAAAGTATGTTTTTTTTTTATCAAGAGAGATACCCAAAATCCATAACAATTATAATTAAACGATTTATAACTGAAATTTATTATATCTGGTTAATTTCTTTTGTAGACCCATAAAGAGTCTTGAACTTAAAATTAAGTAACGAGAAAAGTTTTAATGCATTGTAGAGCCCACTATTGAATCGCACGTTTGGAATTTTTGTTTAATTATAGTTACAATGAATTTTAGGTAACTTTATTGAAAATCAAAAATATACCTATTTATACAAATAATAGTAAATTATTTTATAGGTCTGTAGAAACAGTCGAACTTAAAATTTTCAAACGACAAAAGTTGTAATTCATTTTGGGACCCGATGGGGAATTCCTAGTTCGAAATTTGTGTTTAATTATAATTTTAGTAAATGTTCCATTTATTTATTGAAAATGAAACGCGATAATACTAATTTATCTTAGAGCCGAAACGAGTCTCGAAATTAATATTGGGAATAGGATGGTCAACGGTTGGTAATGTTACGTCTCCGTAACTAGCGCGATTACCCTTTTTTTTGTATGTATTGACAAATCCGAAAATTGTCGTAATTGTATGTCGGTATCGGACAAACGAGTTCCTTTTTTTTAATATAGCGTTGAGATCACGTAGACGTAGCATGTTGGAACGAAACCGTTTCAAATTAGACCTTCTTTTAACTTTCATTAGCCATAAATCAGAAGATGGCTCGCGTTGCCTAAGCCGAAAAACTTTTCTTATAACTATCAAGTTACCGGTTTTTGACTTTTCTAAGAATAAAAGAGAAAAAAAAGTACGTTCTAAATAGCTATCTACGACACCGTATGTTATAACAATAATGTAAAAGCATTAGTTAATGCATGCTTCCTCCTTGGCCTATTTCCAAAACCTGTCCAACACACAAATCCACCATTTTCAAAATAGAAGGGGAAAAACTCAAAGCGGGGATAAAACTATGGCTCACCATAAATACGCTGTCGCGTACAGAAAATCAGACAGAGTGAAGACTAGAAAGACATGAAAATAATGAAAATAATAAAAACAATGAATATAATAAAACAATGAAAATAATGAAAATAACGAATATAATGAAAATGAAAATAATGAATATAATGAAAATGAAAATAATGTGTCGCGGTATGTATTACCGCTTGAGTAGCAATGATAATACGACTCAATGTCACTAGAAGTCACCGCGCGTGATCTCCCACTCGGCGCGGCGTTCCGCGCGCGCTAACGCGCAAGAGAGTCTACAGCTATCGCTCGTCGATGTCGCACGTGTCCGATCGTTTTTCTATACCGACGATTCCTTTGTCCGAAACGCGATTACAGTTCGAAAACTTTTACCGTGTATCAGTTCGATTAATAAATTTGGAAATTAAATTGAACCCGCGGTGTCTCTTTTCTTTCGAACGATCTCTCACTCCATCCTGAAACAATTTCTACGTTCCCGTTCGGTTCGATACGCAAACATAATGAATATAAAAATACTGAATATAATGAAAATGAAAATAATGAATATAATGAAAATAAAAATAACGAATATAACGAAAATGAAAATGAATATAATGAAAATGAATATAATAAAAATGAAAATGAAAATGAAAATAACAAATATAATGAAAATGAAAATAATGAATATAATGAAAATGAAAATAATGAATATAAAAATAATGAATATAATGAAAATGAAAATAATGAATATAATGAAAATAAAAATAACGAATATAACGAAAATGAAAATGAATATAATGAAAATGAATATAATAAAAATGAAAATGAAAATGAATATAATAAAAAAGAAAATGAAAACGAATATAATGAAAATAAAAATAATGAATATAATGAAAATAAAAATAACGAATATAATAAAATAGAAAATGAATACGAATATACTGAAAACGAAAATAATGAAAATAATGAAAATGAAAATGACAATGAATATAATAAAAAAGAAAATAAAAACCAATATAATGAAAATGAAAATAACAAATATAATGAAAATGAAAATAATGAATATAATGAAAATGAAAATGAATATAATGAAAATAAAAATAATGAATATAATGAAAATAAAAATAATGAATATAATGAAAATAAAAATAACGAATATAATGAAAATGAAAATGAATATAATAAAAATGAAAATGAAAATGAATATAATAAAAGAGAAAATGAAAACGAATATGATGAAAATGAATATAATGAAAATGAAAATAATGAATATAATGAAAATAAAAATATCGAATATAATGAAAATGAAAATAATGAATATAATGAAAATAAAAATATCGAATATAATGAAAATGTAAATGAATGTAATAAAAATGAAAATGAAAATGAATATAATAAAAAAGAAAATAAAAACGAATATAATGAAAATGAGAATAACGAATATAATGAAAATGAAAATAATAAATATAATGAAAATGAATATAACGAAAATGAATATAATGAAAATGAATATAATGAAAATGAATATAATGAAACTGAATATAATGAAAATGAATATAATGAAACTGAATATAATGAAAATGAAAATAATGAATATAATAAAAATGAAAATGAAAATAACGAATATAATGAAAATGAAAATAATGAATATAATGAACATGGCGGTAATAAAACTGATAAATACTATGTAATTGAAAACAAAATAAAATACACAGATCAAGACTCGATAGATAGGTCTGTCAGTTCTTATAAAAAGAGAACAATAAACTGGGGTAAAAACCTTGTAGGTAAATCCCCTCAATTGCAAAATAAAAAATCGGCAAATAATATTTTTCAAATTAAAAGAGACAAGACATCGAACCATTTAATAAAAACCAGAGAATCCAACTACAACGAAAAAGATATATTTTTGACATATACGGAGTTCTTAGAAGAAAAACAAATACTAATGGCAATGACACCCAAAGCAACAGGTATTAGTCAAGAAATCATCTTACATACCATAAATCAGATGAAAAGGGCAGCAAAAATTAAAAACCTCTTACGTTTACAACACTTAAACCGAGAAGAAACCGAGAGTGTAGAAAGACTCATAAATACTCATGAAGAAGTCTTTCACTTGCCTGACGAACCCTTAGATTTTACGCACCTTATTAAATACAAAATTTCTACTACGGATGACATCCCAATCAATACTAAAGAGTATAGATTTCCACCAATTCACAAAGAAGAAATAAATAAACAAATTAAAGAACAATTGGATACAGGAATAATAAAACCTTGAGATTCACCCTATAATACCCCAATATGGATAGTACCAAAGAAAGCCGACAGTCAAGGAAATAAGAGATGGAGAATGGTACTTGACTTTAGAAAATTAAATGACAGAAATGAATTACCAAAATATAAAAATCTAAAACTAAACCAAATTTCAGTTATCAAGAAAAATAATAAATATCACATAGCACTGCCAGTAACATCGGAATCAGGAGAAAGCCAATTAAAAATAGAGAGAAATATAAAAAAACTCATAAAAAAGCTCAAAAACAAAGTAAATTTACTGCAATTATCCACAATTATGAGATCAAAGGAATTAATTGGGAAACTATCATAAAAATAATCGAAAAACAATTCAAAAACTCAAATACAAAAATAATAATATACAATGGAAATATAATACATGCAGACATCAAAGATCGACCGTGAATAATAAGGGAATTACACTCAACACCAATAGGAGGACATAAAGGCATCGGTAAAACTCTGAAAAGAATAAAACAACGATATTTTTGGGAAAACATGAAATCAGATATAGAAAAATTCATCCAAAATTGCAAATCTTGCCAACTAAAAAATTTAACCAGAGTAAAAACTAAACAACCAATGATTATATCAGATACTCCTAAACAAGCAATGAATACGAATATATAGAAAATAGCAATGGATATAGTAATTCCAAATAATAAAACAGAAGACGGCTATGAAAATATACTAACTATTCAAGATAACTTAATAAAATATTTGATAGCGATTCCACTAAGAAAAGCAACATCTTCAGATATCGCCGAAGCATTAGTAAAACGATTAATTTTTACGTTTAGTTCACCAAAAAAAATACTCACTGATCAAAGCAAAAAAAAAATGACATAAAAAGTAATAATCGTGAGTTCGATCCCCGTCCGGTGAACAATTTTTCGATTTCGTTTTCAAGCAGCAGCTCGCTGTTGGTAAGACGAGCCACGTTGTTTGTTTACGTTTCGAAAATATTGTTTATCTGGCGGAAATCGACTCATAACCGCTGCTGTACTTGGTGTAGGTTTCTGCAGTCCTACATTTCATACACAAATGTGAAGTATGGCGCCATCTTCAAAGTCGATCTGCAGCTCTCGCAAAATTCTCAAGATTAAAAAACAATATGGCAAAAATTAAATAAAAAGGGCGATTCCGCCCGTTAATCAATAAATAAAAAAAAAATAAAAAAAAAAATAAAAAAAAAATAAAAAAATAATCTTCTCGAAACAAAGAAAACTCAGCAAACCTCAAGAATAAACTGCAACACAAATACGACAATGGATTATATGAAAAGACTGATGATTTTAACATATGCAATGTGGACATTATATTTACCTTTAACAAGCAATGATTCAAGACAAAATAAAATATTTTTGTTATAACAATTTTTATTTTTTTTCATAAAATAATGAAACAATATTTCATTTAGTCGCGGAAGTACTTCCAAATAGAAAGGAATAATAAAAAAAAGGGAATATACATACATACAATAAAAATAATTATTGAAACGAATTCGCATGTGCATGCAAGAAAATTAACGAATTAACTACATTTTGTAACACAGAAATAAAAAAAAAAGATAACAAAAAGAAAATACCAAATAATTATCAAAAATATACCAAATGGCAAAACAAAAACAAAAGAGAATAAAAAGAAAACGAAAAGAATAATGAATTCAAGCTGGGGAAATGCGAGATTGTTAATTTCCAAAGAATCTTTTTTTAAATAAACGATATTTTGCCGTTAAGTTAGCCTTGCCACAAAATAGTGGAGTGCATATATCACATACTAGCCAGTGCAAAAGTGACAATAAAACACTCTCCGTTAAGTTAGCCTTGCCACAATATGGTGGAGAGCGAGATGTCATGCACTTGGAAAATTGACAAATATCGAATTTGTCTTGTTTGAAAGTCATTTGTCTTGACTTTTTAATTATTAACGAATGCCAAAAGTATTAACACAATAATCATTTCAAACACAGATTAATAAAAATATAAAAATTCTGAAAACACAATAAAGTATTATTGTCATCCCAAACGGCACTATTTTCCTAACCTCTGCTTCGCATGCGCATGCAACAAAGTTAACGAATTAACTACATTTTTTTTACATATCACAAGAAATTGAAAATATATATATATATATATATATAACAAAAGAAAATATGAAATAATTATCAAAAATAACAAATGACAAAAACGAAAAGAATAATGAATTTAAACGAGGGAAATGCGAGATTGTTAATTTCCAAAGAATCTCTTTTTTTTTAAAGTAAACGATATTTCGCCGTTAAGTTAGCCTTGCCACAAAACAGTGGAGTGCGTATATCATATACTAGATAGTGCAAAAGTGACAATAAAACACTCGCCGTTAAGTTAGCCTTGCCACAATATGGTGGAGAGCGAGATGTCATTCACTTGGAAAATTGACAAATGTCGAATTTGTCTTGTATGAGAATCATTTATCTTAAGTTTTAAACAAATTTCAAAAAGTATTAACACAATAATGATTATAATCTAAATTTTTGTTGGTCACGTAAAATACACCCTTTTTTTACCTTCCTAATTTTTAACATGCACAATTTCAAAATTATTTTTTGTCTATACTTCCGGATTCCTTCTGAGACTAATATTAAGCCAACGATTTAACCACTACAATAGTCCACTATATATGTATGTATGACAGGAAAGAGAAGAAATCTGCCGGGTGCGGTGATGTTAGAAATATTCAACCTCACACTGTTAAAACGCTGCGAAAATTGTCTACCCTCAGGAATGTTTTTTTTTGTTCACTCCATATGTCAATCGTTAAGAATAGTCATACCATATAAACAGCGATAACACATATATATATTATAGAAAGCGTAGATATAGTAACAATTCATGTATATAAACTTCAAGAAGAACCATAATGTAAAATATTGTACAATCTTCAAAATAATGTAACACAATTACCAATAAGCGGAAACTTCAAAACACCGTGCTTTTATTTCTCACTACTAATTCATGCAATATGTTCGCGAACACATCTAATATCAATACCAAGAAAACTAAATTAGAACGAGATTTCATTGATAAGCGATTTGACATTACATGAAAATTGCAAAATTCTGTATGGGCGTCACTCAAAATTGTAACACGAATCCTTACTTAGCACGTGCACAGAACATTGGAGGACCAACGTTCGACCAAGGTGGGGGGTGTTACGTCTCCGTAACTAGCGCGATTACCCTTTTTTTTGTATGTATTGACAAATCCGAAAATTGTCGTAATTGTATGTCGGTATCGGACAAACGAGTTCCTTTTTTTTAATATAGCGTTGAGATCACGTAGACGTAGCATGTTGGAACGAAACCGTTTCAAATTAGACCTTCTTTTAACTTTCATTAGCCATAAATCAGAAGATGGCTCGCGTTGCCTAAGCCGAAAAACTTTTCTTATAACTATCAAGTTACCGGTTTTTGACTTTTCTAAGAATAAAAGAGAAAACGAGTACGTTCTAAATAGCTATCTACGACACCGTATGTTATAACAATAATGTAAAAGCATTAGTTAATGCATGCTTCCTCCTTGGCCTATTTCCAAAACCTGTCCAACACAAAAATCCACCATTTTCAAAATAGAAGGGGAAAAACTCAAAGCGGGGATAAAACTATGGCTCACCATAAATACGCTGTCGCGTACAGAAAATCAGACAGAGTGAAGACTAGAAAGACAGAGTGTAGACTAGAGAGTACCAGAGAGAGGACGAGTGGACCAGAGAGTGGACTAGAGAGACCAGAGAAAACTAGAGAATAGTAGGAATCATAGTAGAGGATCGTGGGGAGATTTTCCGGACGATGCAGACTACTTCGTCTGCTCTACCACGAGAAGAATTCAAGTTCTTCAGTCACAGAAGTTCATCTGGCCAAGCAACCAATTTCCATAGAACGAGTCCGTCGGAACAACTGATCGCCGTTCAAAAAGGGACCAGCGAAAAGAAATGGTAAGTATCTCTTTATTTTATAAATAAACAAATGATCCCTCTCTTCTCCTTTCCTTTTCGTGACATAGCGGGTAGGCCTGCGAAATCACACCAACCTTTTCCCTTTGCGACATAGCGGGTCGGCCTGCGAAATCGCACCCCCCCCCCTTTTCTTTTGTGGCATAGCGGGTAGGCCTGCGAAACCACAGCTCCTTCTCTCCTACATATTGCGCACAGCCCACCGAGACGAAGTCGCCCCTCTCACGCGACTAATATTCCGGTTTTTATCATTATTTTTTCCTAAATAACTCATCTTTTTTAATTCTAAAAATAGAGACAATATAAATATATATTTAATATTAAAGACCAATTCTTAGGGAAATACCTTCCTCACATTCGATGTTCCAAAGATTTCTAGCAGAGCGTTAACTAAATGAACAATACAATTGATTAGTTTTATAATATTTTGTTTTCTCACTTTCGCGAGTTCTAAAATAAAAAAATGAATATCTAAAAAGAAACAAATATTTTTCAGTCAAACGCCGTCGAGCAGGACAAAAGTGTCAGCGCCCAAACTTACCAAAGGTCGTTCACCTTATCCTGGAGGAAAATGAGCGACAGACTGCTGAGGAATTTTTCCCCTTAATAGAACATCCCTTATCCCTCTTTCCCCTCATCCAACAACACCACTTTGTACACCTAAAGAAATGTTATCGAACCAGCAATAAATTAATTAATTTCAACCAAATAAAGTGTTTCCTTATTGTACCCTTATTCCCGACTTTCCTGTGTCATCAGTAGCCCCCACTCACCTAAAGATCCCAGTAATTCTACTGAGTTACACGCCCGTGTTACTGTTCGGTTTATATCTCGTTCGAGATATTCACTGGGTCGTAACAGTAACGTTGTACTGACAGCTGAGGAAAATATAAAAAATTTCAAGGATCTAATTAGGAAGATTAAAAGTAATTTGCGGATATAAAATTGGGAAGAATAACATAATTTAATTGCTATCCATTTTATTTTATTCACAAATTATGTTGAGAATTTGTACACTACAAAAACCTACACTCTGAAAAATCAGTAATGAAATTACCAACGTATAATGGTAATTTAATTACGGATTTTTTACAATGTATTCAGACAGTTGACACGAGATCAGCTAACTTGGATCACACCTCCGATAGATGTCAGTGGTGCGACCCTACCAAATTTTTTTGGTTACTGTTGGGAACCCTCTCAGAATACACTGCACACGCGCGCCGACGGCGCATGCGCTGTGTGCCGTGTCTAACCGCGAATTGATTATGAAAATTTAAAAATACACAATTACATTAAAAAATACTACACATGAAATTACTTATGAAATCATGTTCTAAATACCTTCGTCGGTATAAATGCCATCATCACGACCGGAGAGAAGATTCCTCGTTTCAATAAAAATGGGTCTTTGACGAGAAGAAAACAACCAGACTTGACATAAATCGCTATTAATCTGAAGTTTGGAATTGAAACAATTATACATGTATTATAAAAAATGTTCTACATTTAAATTAAATATTTTTTTATTTAATTTACATTAACTGTATTTAAAAATTAATAAAATAAAGTTTGGCATTGGAAATTAACAAGTCGGTTATAAATTTGTTAAAAGTACAAAATCGGTTTTCGTTAATATTATTTTCAGACGTTAAGATCTGAACATTCAATTTTTTGAGGGGAGATGGCTCGAAAGCCATTACTCTAAAACAAACGAATCATTTCCGATATTAACGAGGTCGAGAAAAGCATCCAAATTTTATTAAAAATTGAAATGGAGCTCCATTTGGAATTAGAAATGTGCTACACGACACAGTTGAGAAGGGAGTGGCTTCAAAAATATCATTTAAAACAGGAAAGAGATCATCTCTTTCAACCGTTGGCGTCCTATTATAATAATGAAACGGGATCTCAAAAAACAGGTAAAGTAAAATTATTGAAGAAATATTTATATACAATAGTTAAAAATAATAATAATAATAATAATAATAATAATAATAAAATATTCCTCAAGGGGCCCAAAGGGAATGTCGCGAAACAGGTGTCCCGGGACGACGACAAGCTCATGTCCACGGACGATTTTAGTGGACGGATGATCTCAGAAAAGATCTAATGCGCTGCTACGAGGAGAGCTGTCCGCAACAGAGGGGCTACATGGCGCGAATGCATAGTCGGTTTGCATTAATGCATCCCGAACTGGCAGATCGCTTTTCTCAACAACAACTGAGAGATTATGTGGCCTATCTGAAGCGGACGGGTTTCGTTGTTCCCAGCGGTCAACCGGTACCGGATGTGCGGGCAATAACAACTGAGCTCGTACGCGGTGCTGAGAGAGATGCTCCACATTATGAAAGCACGACACTCGTGTTTAGGCAAAATTTGACAACAACAGTTTTGCCTAAACAACGAGAATTAGATAGAGCAAATAGCCTATTTCTGGATGCTCTTCCAGATGACTGCGACCTGTGGCAAGTCAATTGTGCCGTTTACGAGGCCGCAAATGATCTGGTGACTCCGCGAAATTTGACACAGATATCGGGGAGTCGGCAGATTACAAAACGCATGTCTCAATTGTACGGTAAGATTCGACTGACACGGAAACTCGCTTCCCGAATTCAGTGTGTGATCGACTATTTAACATCTGACCGTTCATTTACGGCTAAAGTCAAGAAGTTCGCACAACAACTGCGGACGTACTATCACACACTGAACAAGCTGAAGTTGCTCAACATCAAGCAACGTTTAGCGGATAAAATTCGGGTTTTGGCCAATGCCAAAAAGAGGCTGCAAAGACGGGAAGAAGGAATTCGACAAAACTCAATATTTTGAACGAGTCCTTCCAACCTCTTCAAACATCGTATCGCAGCCTCAAGCGAGTTTCCGTCGATGGCCGCAGTTAAGGAATTCTGGGGGAGCATCTACGAGAGAACATCTAGACTTAATGCAGATACTACAGGTATTGAAATCTTCACCGAGTTGTGCGACGAAGTCACACAACAAAGTGAAGATTGCCCACCTGTCAGTGCTTTAGAGGTGAATAATGCCATCACAGGAGCGAGGAATTTCTCCTCGCCGGGCTGGGATGGCATTAACAACTATTGGTGGAAGAAGTTCACTTCTGTCCATCAACACCTAGCCCGAATATTCACCTCTTACATAAATGGAGACCAACCCATTCCGGACTGGCTGGTGGAGGGCCGAACGACACTGATCCCAAAATCGGGAGACTTGTCCGATCCGAAAAACCATAGACCGATCACGTGTCTCAATACATTATACAAATTGTTCACTAACATCTTGAACGAACGTATTGAGAAATCCGTTAAACCGGTGTGGCAACGGATAGTAGAACAACGAGGCTGCAAAATGGGTGTATCCGGCTGCAAGGACAACTTGCTTATCGACAGGTGTGTTTGTCAGGACGCAGTCCAGTACAAGCGTAACCTGTCGATAGCCTGGCTGGATTACATGAAGGCATGTATGACTCATCATCGCACGAGCTTTTAAGCTTGTTGCTCAAACGCCTCCATGTACACCCAAACATAGTGAGAATTGTAGAAGACCTGATGCCTCTTTGGAAAACACGCTTTGTCATGACATCGGGCAAGCGTCGAACCATGTCTAGACTGGTTCAATTCCAAAGAGGTGTCTATCAGGGAGATTCTCTGAGTCCTCTGCTCTTCTGCATCTCACTATTGCCTCTATCCGTTGTTCTCCGGAAATCTCAAGGGTACATGTGTGGACCGCCTGGTGAACGTGTACATAAGATTACCCATCTTTTCTATATGGATGATCTTAATTTATACGCATCAGGCGAAGATCAATTACATCGATCTCTGAACATCGCCCTCACATACTCGAGAGATATCGGCATGGAATTCGGACTGGACAAGTGTGCAGTCGTTCATTTGCACAGAGGAAGGTCAGGCACCCATAACAACGATATGGAGATCGTCAACGGAAATGTCATCCGCCACATTAGCGCCGAAGATGCCTACACATACCTGGGCGTACCTCAAAGGCATGTCCAGGATGTGCAGGCTGCTAAAACCACCATCATTAAGAAATACCGGCGCATTCTCCGTCAGATGTGGTCATCAGAATTGACCGGGAGAAATAAGGTGGCAGCCACGAATATGTTGGCCGTATCACCAGTGCTCTATTCTTTTGGAGCACTGAAGTGGAACGTTGACGAGCTAAGGGATCTTGACCGAAGCACACGGAAGATGATTTGTATGCAACGCAGTTTGCATCTAAGATCTTCCGTGGAACGACTGTATTTGCCCCGAAATATGGGAGGTCGTGGCCTTTTAAGCCAGGAGTGTATGCATGACCGATTCGTCCTCGAAACAGCTTTCGACGTGATTAATCGAACGGAGGATCCCCTGATGATGCTAGTACATCAGCATGAAATTCAGGGGAAGGGGGCGTTTTTGTACAACGCGGCGGAACGAGCGGCGCGAAACCTCGGTCTGGTTTTCAACGTGGGACGTAG
Source organism: Trichopria drosophilae (assembly GCA_030407085.1). Classification (NCBI taxonomy): domain Eukaryota; kingdom Metazoa; phylum Arthropoda; class Insecta; order Hymenoptera; family Diapriidae; genus Trichopria; species Trichopria drosophilae. Next base: position 42,993,219 of record CM059585.1, read on the forward strand.
TGGTGCACAGGAGGCTGAATCAGTCATCAATCTGTGCCCAGTGCGTCTCAGGGCTAACATACGGAAGGAACAACTCCGTATGTTGGAGGGAAGGCATATCGACAAGCCGTTGCATGGACAATTCTTTCGAAATGTCCAACAACTTGGCTTGTCGGCAGAGATGACCTTCTCGTTCTTAAGATCAGCCGGCTTGAAATCCGAGACCGAGGGTTTTATCTTCGCATGCCAGGATGGGGTCATCAATACCTTAGCGTATCGCCAGAACATCTTACACCAGGCGGTACAGAGTACGCTTTGTAGATTGTGTAGATGTCATGCTGAGACACTAATGCATCTTTTGGCAGCATGCCCAATATATGCAGTTTCAGCATACATCGAACGTCACAATGCGGTTCTTCGAGTGCTGTATTACCACCTTCGCAGCACTTATGGTATTGATGCAACCCCAGTTTTGCCGTACGTCCCCACTGATATTGAATCCGTAGTCGGGAATGAGTCGTGCCGAATATACTGGAATTACTCATTCCCGACGAGCAGGCAAATATCAGCCAATAAGCCTGACATCGTCCTTGTTGACTTCGATGACAAATCCATCTTCGTCATCAAGTTTTCTGCACCAGCAGAAACAAATATAGTCAGCAAAGAGGACGAAAAACGGATTAAATATCAGGAACTCCTGTTCGAGATACACAAGCTGTATCGAGGATTCAAAATGAAGCTTGATTCTGGTCATTTTCTAGTGTCTTTAGTACGTATATTCCTCATATCGCATCGTGTACCTCGTGCTCTGGTCCGGCAAGCCTGTCATTCGAATAAGAGATCAGCTAGAATCAATTTCCAGCGCATGAAATTTTCGTATTTGTATATGTATACATATCCATTTTTGTATTTTTTTCGTGTATTTTTCTTTTAATATAGATATATCTACTAACCTGATAGGCATGTCGATGATAATGGAGTTGCAGTTCTGCGGAGATCGTCTAATGGTTAGTAATGTTGTTAAAAAATTGGGTGGTTCATGTCGTGTTAGCAGTCCCAGCCAAGTCTCGTTGATCACTCTTTCCAACTATCACATCGACTTAAAATTTGTGATTTGTCTTGTCCCTTCGCATCCTCCACACTCGGGTCTGACAGGTTTGTGCCCTGTAAAAATGACATAACGCAGCAAGCATAAACTTATTCTTTAAAGCCTGCCAGATCCGTCACACTTGATGCTCCATTTGATAATATCAACATGAAGATTTGACGAAACATCGAACAAAAAAATTATTTTTGAACGGGGTTATTAACTTTAACATTTCCCCATGTTTTGGTCATTACTGCCCATTTGGAGAATTAATAATTATATATAAATAATGTAAATAATATAAAATAATATAAAGCATAACTAAAAGCAAAATATGTTTACTTTACCTGACTAGGTCAAGCCCGCGTAAACATACAGGCGAAGAGAGAGTGAGAGAGTGTGACAAAACGATAGAGATAGACAGCGAGTCCTTCTGTCACACATATTATGCACACATGCATAGGCATAATTAGGGTTGCAAACTCGGTAATCAATTCGTATGGATGTGTGCGTTTCTCTGTGTGTTTACCATCGTGTCACTATAGGGGAGCATTATGACTGCTTTCAGTATATCACTAGCAGTAAATTACGACAACAGATATTTTGCCCCGGGTGTACCAATGACTGGAGGAGAGAAGACCGATGATGATTTACGATAAAAAAATTATATATAAAGTTATTTATTTCTAATTAGGTTGCGGACGAGCAGTAGCTCTTGCAACTTCATTATCAATATTGTTGTCATTGTTTTTGAAATTTTGTGGTGTATTACGTTATATGATAAAATTCGTGGGTAAATTAATTGTTTAAAACATTCAACGATAGCTAAACAGAACTATTTTTGTAAATTTTGCAGTCGTTTCCAACAAACGAAAAAGAATTCAAACCAATTGAATACGTTTTATTTCTGTTTCTTGACCGTTTTCTTAGAAATTCTTTACGTTCGAATACGATATAATACGTGAATAGAACATAAACATAACCCAAAAACATTGACTAGCAGTTTTTACGTGAAAACACGAACTAAAATGTAATAAATTTTACCGGCACTAAGTAAGAATAATATATGTGAACGTAAGCAATGTCTTGCAACAATACTCAAATCCAACACATTAAAACGAATTTTTCCGAATTCAAATATTCGGAAATCCACGTGAATGTAATAAATCGATGAACTTCGAATTGGGTCGTGACGTTTCTCAATTCGAAATGTCGAGAAACCGGATTGAAAACGTAACTTCTGAATTGGATCTTATTCTTTTTCGTTTGTTGGGTTGTCACAAAAATGTAGGAATCGTTTTTTTACTTTCTGAAGTTAATAAGACTACTCAAATAATCTGAAATTAAATTTATGAGTAAAATCAGAAACAAATAAATACCTTGTAGATCAACTCAACAATGACAAGTTGCACAATATCGCCAAAACTCTGCACTTGGTCCAAGCATGACGCCAGATACGAAAGGGCTCTGCACTGATCAGCGCACAAAAGCATCAAAAAGGCGTTGCACCTACACGACAAATCCTGCTCGCCTTCCATATATTTCGCAATGAGCTCTGGTGCGTCGGGAATGAGGAACTCGAAATTCCGATAAATTGTAAAAATAGCTAAAACAGCATTACGTCAGACACAGGAATGTCTGTGCTCTTAACATCCTGTAATAGCTGGCATCAGCGGCTCGACGAACTCGGGTTCTTTTAATTTGCACAAAAATATATGTGGTTCGTTGCTTGCTCCAGCCTCAAACATCTCATGGCTTCTGTTCTGAAAAAGAAAGCATAACCCAGAAAGAAAGACATACCAAGCAAACAGCCAAAAAAATTGGATATATATTTGCATATTACGTGTATTTACAAAATTTTCTTAAGCTTAGGGGCGGTATCGTCCGCTTTCACTCAATAAATAAATATATAAAAAATGGCAGGATATAATAAGTTTATTTTAGAACTAACCTGATAATCATGTCGACGATAATGGAGTTGGCGAAGATCGTCCCCTGGAAAGAAACGGAGCAGTTGTCCCAGGTCAAGTCAGTCATGAGCGAGAGAGAGAGTGACAGAGCGAGAGAGATGCAACCTTAATCAATCGTTTGACCGTATGTGTTTCTATGTGTGCTCTCATCGGATCCCTAGGGGGTTTAGTTTGTAGTGGATTCAGTAAATCACTAACGCGCTGTTGCCATTTTCTCAACTAGACGTAAATTACGGCGACAGATATTTTGTCTCCGGGTGTACCAGATAAAATATTTAAACAATACGATTGAGGAAAATCAGTCACGGATGGAATATAGGTATACTAGAAGTTTTACCCTGGAAACAAAAGCACTGAGTGCACCAAAAATTAGGCTTAATCCGCCAACATTCTCAGGAAATAAAACCGAGAAACCCTTAAAATGTTTACAAGCTTTACAAAACTATAAGTGACACAGATTAAAGCAGCAGAATTTAAGTCACTAATGTGCCAAATCTTAAAAAGAGCAGCATTAGATTGGTGGTAATTCATCGAAATAGATGTAAACAGTTCAGAAGACTTTGAAAAAAGATTCAGAAAAAGATATTGGAATGAAGAGTCACAATATCAGTTAAAGAAACGAATCGAATTTGGATATTTCAAATCTCAGCAAAATTGCAGCAGAGTCGAATACGCAATAGATCTGTGTAATAACATTAAGGAAACCAATATGCTATTAAGCACGAGAGAATTGATATCTCTTATCTCAAGACACTATGAGCAAGACATAAGAAATGCAATCATAATCCGAGATATAAGGGATTGAGTCAAAACACGTGAAGTGAGCACCCCTAAAAACCGATAGGTCGTCGATGTTTATGAAACATAGCTCAAATGAAGGCTTATACCAATACTAAACATAGCCCCAAAGTATTTTGCCAAATTTCAGTTGTTATTGTTTATACGAGTGGTTAAATATTTTAATTACTTTTAATTAAAAAATTAATTACTCGTCAGCTTTTCAACGAAATGTTATGAAATTTTTATGATAGATTCTTAGCAGTTCATATTTTCAATTGAAATAAACAATATTCGTAAATTTATTTACTTACCTATTTATTTATAACCACTAAATAAACAATTAAACTTTTAATAGGGTTCTCATACTTCGATTCTTTCGAATTTAAGCGCAAAATGTTCCTCGGACCTTGAACTATAAGAATCCGTGAAAAAATTCGACTGCTCGATAGTTATTTGTTTACAAATATCGATAGAAAAAAATAGCTGCAGGTCACGTCTTACATATCAACGCAGTAGTTTTCGCTTAGCAGGTCGTCGTGTATAATTCGTAGTGAATTTTTACTGTAACGAATTTTTAAACTACGCCGGGATTTAACCGGTCAAGGTCATCCATCGCACGGTTGACCTTGCTCCGTTTGAACTGTCGGTTGACAGAAACCCGCGGCGTACTAAACCGTCCACCGGCTAACTCGATATCGGAGCGGATAGGATGGTCGTTACAAAAGTTGCCGGTTCATAGCCCAAACAAAATATAATAATAAGTACGTTTATTTGTATCTACAATTATTTCGAGAACCCGGTACAAAATAAAATATAAAATAAACGCTGCGGGGTGTCGCCGCAAACTCCACCGCGCCTTCGGTTATAAAAAAGATGACCGCAATCGTCAAGAGAGGGGAAGAGAGAGAAGGAAGAACCTTGTCGGTACGGCCAAGCCGGTACTTACATTTAATGGTGAAGCTGCCACCAAAGCTCCGGTTATCCCACAGGATCGAATATCACCCACGATTATCGTCACAAACGAAATTTTTGTTTTCGCGCACAAGAAAGCTCGCGTGGCTCGAGGAAATCGAATCTGTCGACTTCCGTCGTTCCGACCCCCGAGCTTTTCGCGCTTGCCCCCCTCCCGATCGTTTTCTCTCTTACTCTTCGCCTCTCTCTGTCTCTTTCTTTCCGCGATCGTACCTGAAACAATTAATCTAAATAATTAATATATTATTCAACCGATGAAGACGGTTCGCCGTAACAAGAGCATTCGATACCCCGGTGCTCTTGTTACATATTTTTTTTAGTTTTGAAATATACTAGTCGTATGTGAAGAATAGTAAATTTAACACCCACGATGGAACCTATCAATGTGTGTTGTAATGCTTTGAAGAAAACGAAACACAATCACGTGCGATCAAATCTAATACTGATACAGGGGGGACGAAACACTAAGTTTAAGATATTTATAAATTTTTACATGTGTAAACCATGTGAAAAGGCAATTTATAAGCTCAGTGAAAGCGAATTGAATTTAATATCGGTAGAAACAATTGTGAAAACAAAAGAATCTAAAAACGTTTGTGTAGATGTATGTGAAAAGGAAACAGTAAGCGACTCAGAGGACTTTTCTGACACTGATGATGAAATTCTTGATCCGAATTTTGAAGTTGATGATGAACACAAAAATGTGACGTGTTTTAAGAAACACAAGGAGATAATTGAGCGATGAACGATCTCGGTGAACCACCGTTAAATAAACATCACTTCTCAAAAAAAAAATAAACAGTCCATCATGACCGTAATAAATAATTTGATTAATGGAAATATTAAAGGCACTGTTGATTCTGAAGATCCAAATCATATATACGTGAATATTGTCAAGGAAGCACTTTCGAAAGAAGCAACTCGATCTGGAAGAATTAAAGTACTCACCACTCTACCTGCTGATTGGAGTACCAACAAAATTCGCCGAGAGTTCAATGTTTCACGTTGTATGGTGTCTCGAGCTAAGGCTTTACCAGCCAATTCTGGATTTGCTTCGGAACCTCCGAAGAAACAAGGAAAGAATCTTGCTGAATCGACACGAGAGAATCTAGTCAATTTCTATCTTTCAGATGATGTTAGTCGCGTGATGCCTGGCATGAAAGATTGTATTTCTGTCGTCGAAGTTGGTCAAAAAAATTGAGTTCAGAAAAGACTGTTATTATTTAATATGAAAGATCTCCACAACCAATATCAAGAGAAATTTCCGGAGGCTACGATAGGTCACCTTACGGTCTTGATGGTCTGTTTATCTTCTTTTGAGAAGTGACGTTTGTTTACCGGTGGTTCACCGAGATCGTTCAATATCTCCTTGAGTTTCTTAAAACACGTCACATTTTTGTGTTCATCAGCTTCAAAATTCGGATGAAGAATTTCATCATCATCGGTTTACACATGTAAAAATTAATAAATTTCTGAAACTTAGCGTTTCGTCCCCCTTGTGTCAGTATTAGATTTGATCGCACGTGATTGTGCTTCGTTTTCTTCAAAGGATTACAACTTACATTGATAGGTCCCATCGTGGGTATTAAATTATTCTTCACATACGACTAGTGTACTTCAAAACTAAAAAACAATAACACTACGAATTATACACGACGCCCTGCTAAGCGAAAACTACTGCGTTGACACGCAAGACATGACCTGCAGCTATTTTTTTTCTATCGATATTTGTAAACAAATAACTATCGGGGAGTCGAATTTTTTTCACGGATTCTTATAGTTCAAGGTCCGAAGAACATTTTGCGCTCAAATTCGAAATAATCGAAGTATGAGAACCCTATTAAAAGTTTAATTGTTTATTTAATGTTTATAAATAAATAGGTAAGTAAATAAATTTACGAATATTGTTTATTTCAATTGAAAATATGAACTTCTAAGGATCTGTCATAAAAATTTTATAACATTTCGTTGAAAAGCTGACGAGTAATTAATTTTTTAATTAAAAGTAATTAAAATATTTAACCACTCGTATAAACAATAACAACTGAAATTTGGCAAAATACTTTGGGGCTATGTTTAGTATTGGTATAAGCCTTCATTTGAGCTATGTTTCATAAACATCGACGACCTATCGGTTTTTAGGGGTGCTCACTTCACGTGTTTTGACTCATTATGATGAGTTATTAGAAATTCTACAGAGGTGTGTTGATATCGGGCCTTTGAATGGTACAAAACAGAAAATCGAAATACAATATGGTAAATATCAGGAAACTGATAACAGAAAAGGTCAACATCAAAATTTCCATAATGAAGATGGAGGGAAACGATCATATGAAGCATATAACCAAAAAAGATCAGAAAATGATGGTTCTAGAGAAAAAGCGTATCAAAACTGACGTGCATCGAAAATGGAAACAAATAAATACAATGTCAACATGGTAGATGTTGATGAATACGTGGAAAGACATAAACGAAAATTAAATGAAGAAGGGCATAAAGAAGGTAAAAGCCAGGAAAATGGAGATGAACTAGGGAATTTCAGCAAACACAGTACCGAAACCATTCGAATTATGTCTGTTTTTGAAAATCCGCGGGAATGTTTGACCGACGAGGAGGAAACCCCGACTCAACCGGTCACAATAAAACGTCCTGAAACGCAAATAATGATAGAAGGAATACGAGTAAATGCATTGTGTGACACGGGTAGCGAAGTAACCTGTATTTCAGAAGAGTTCTACAATACTCGCATATTTCTCAGAATACAATTAATACAGATGAATTGGAACAAGTTTGTGTTAATAACGTTCAAGATATTGAAGAAAAGTCAAATTCACCAGAGAAACACAAACAGAAAAGAGGAAATAATGTAATATCAGACGAAGATATCAGGTTGCAAGAGTTTGAATCGATAAATAAAGTAGAAAAAGTAAAGGCGTTTAAAGTACTTTTTAAATATCACGAGATTTTCGATAAACGATTAAGAGAAAGAGAGAAGATTTTGAGAGAAACCCCGGTCTGGAAGAGTTAATTCTAGAATTATTTTAGATTCATACAAATGAAAAATTTGATCAAAATTTTTTTGTTTAGAAATCATTGAAAATGCATGAAATTATGATAATCAAACGCGTAATTTTAATCTCGCATTCACAACATTGTGGTATTAGTATCGTTGTCTAGTTTCGGGTTGTCATGTCGCAGTCGGAAATCGAGACAAATCGCTCATTTTCGTGGAAGGGGGCATTGCAACTGACAACGATGGTGAGTACGTTCAAAGTTATTACGTTGTCACACATACACATTTGGATCACATGTGAAATACACACACAAGCGTACCCCCACTGGCCCACACTCAGAGAAATTTTCTATCGCAGCGCCAGGAGAGCTTTTTGTAAAACATTCCTGTATGAAAAGTTATTAATAATTAAAGTTATCAACACCTTTTTTGAAAAAAATTAATTATTAAAAAACTATTTGATAGAATTTTATAAAAATTTATGTACTTACTTAAAATCAAATGTTTTCCAAAAACCATAAACTGGTTTTAATTTATCAAGTAATTTGTTTAAATGATCAAAAATGTTTATAAACAAATGAAAATTTAAGCATGTTCTCGATGAGATAATTAAATTATCTTTATGGCAGCTTTCGTATAATATTATCTATTATACGAAAAAGAAAAATTTATGTGGCCCGCATTTTAATAACAAAATATAGTAATTTTTGTCTCGCACTGCAATATGGCCTCGGCGTGCTGCACCGCTAGTGTTCTCGTTGCAGCTCTCGATGCGCTAAATATGTTTCAACTAAATTAACTCACTGAACATTCTAGTCAATTTCAACCATCATTTTTATTATTATTTATAAAAATAAATTTTTAATACATTTTATATTCACTTTTTTACAAAATTTGTCTGTGTTCTATTCTCCACATTTGTAAAGTTTTTTTAAGACGAAGTTTTCATCCGCAGAAAATATTTGACATATAATGTGTTTATTTTCTGCAGGTAGAAAACAATTATATTTTCGTGTATTCTTAATTGTTATTACATTGCGAAAACGTGCTTGCAATAATTTCTCATGTCTTTCATGTTCTTCATTTGTACAAAAATCGAAACTTATTTTTTTAAAAAAACTTTCTGCCCACTCAAAAACACTTCGTGCTGTAAGTATATGATTTCCATGAACGCGTTGTAAGCTAGCTTTTCTAGCGTTTCGTTTTATCGAACCACCAATCCCATCGGAAGGTCCTTTGCCATGAGAGGTGGCGAAAAAGTGCCATTCCGCTTTAATTTTGAATTCATTTTCATGATGGAGTAGGTTTACAAAATTAAATTTATTTTTGTATTGGGGCCCAGCCCCATCTGAAAAGTAAATTAGTTTTTTGACATGTTCATCACCATGAAATTTTGTTAAATAGTTAATTAGTTTAGTGTTAAATAAATGGACCGCGACATTATTATGTTGCATACATTCAGATATAACAACATAATTGTGATGTTTTATTTTACCATCTTTTTTGTAGTATACGACATATGTACGCAAAGTTGCTTGTTTATTAGCCCAATGCTGAGCTTGAATTGCGTCTTGTACATGAAATGTGTAATTTTCAGAAAAATCTAGACTGACAACAAATTCACCATCAGATAAATTTTCTTTTAACTTTCCGAAATAACTACTCGGCGACTTTGTTATGAAATCATGCATTACAAGAGAAAATAAGTCATTTGTAAAATTTTTTATAAATATGTCAGCCAATTCAATAACTTCTTCCAGTTCACACCTAATAACAATAAGTACTTCTGCATATTACTTTTAAAAAATGAAAAAAGCGTTAGAAAAATTTAGAAAGGTACATACAGTTTACACTTTTTTATAATCGTTTTCAATTTCTTTCCAGCAATCAACTACGAAGATTTTTTTGTAAATTATAAACTATACTTCCAAGATCATTAGCATCATAGTTCATCCAGCTTCTATGTTTACACATTTTTAAGCATTTCTTGGCATTTTGAGTATGAAATGCACTAGAAATGTATTTGCGATATATGATAATTAATAAAGAAAGTATCTAATAATATACTTGATTGTTACAGTCGATTGTCGATGATATGAAACAGTTTAGATACGAAACAGTCCTTCTTGTTGACTTCAACGCTCTTTACCATGACTAACAATTGAAATGTAGCTGGGAACAGCTTGACGAGATTAGTGTGTTGACATCGGTTTTATGACATCCTGGCTGTTGAAAAAGTGGACATTTTGTAGCTTCTAAAAATTTATTGAAAAGTAAGTAAACATAGCTCCTACGTCGGAAGGTGTGGTAGGCACCGTGCTGGAAACTGGCAAACTGCCGGGGATCGACTTATCATTCAACAGCCTGGATGTCTTGGTACCGGGGGTTAAGAAGGTACCGCCAAATGGTCCCTTGGGGCACCAGGCGCCACCCCTCGTATCAAGTCGCCTCATCTCGGTATGCGGGGCTCTACCGGGAGGAAGACTATTTCCCTATCTGCTCGTGGGAACACAATACAGACAACAATAAAAAAAACAACAATCCAACGCCTCAGGTGCCTGGCACCGAGGAAACAGCGTCGGATGTGGCGCATGACACTCCGATGGAAACGGGTAAGGCTGAGGATGCAAATCCACTCCAAAAACTCAGTGGCGCACAGCGAAGGAGAGAGCTGTGTCTGAAATACGAAGAGGAGAAGGTAAGGGCGGCAGCAGAAGGGCTTCCCCTCCCCACTCCTCCCGCTTCTAGGAAAAGCGGTTCGCGGAAGAAGAAGAAGGCGCCATCCGTGGCTGGGGCTGGAACCCATCTGGAGGAGCCGACTACTTCGACCATAACATCAGCTAATGCTCCCCCTGGGGATAAAAGCAAGGCTGAACGGCTCCCAGAAGGACCTACTCGCAGGCGGCTTCCGGGCTCCCGAAGGTTATGATCGCCTTCGGTGAGAACGCGGAGCTGCGTGTCGAGAAGGGAGTTTTCGACCAACTCAGGGGGGTCATCGTGGACAGGGTGGTGGATATCCCGGACGGGGAATTCATACCCAGGTCCGTGGAGGCCACCCTGAGGGGAGGGGATTGCTACCTTTCTCTGTGTGGATAAGGGGAGTGCAGCGCGGAGTTGTACCGCAGATCGCTCTTGAGGAGGGCCGTAAGGTAAGGATAGTCCTCCCTGAGGAACTCGTCAAGAGGGTGAAGATGACCGTGCTCTCACCACCACCCAGGAGAGAGACCAGCGTTTTGCTTAAAATAATTAACAAGCAAAATGCTGACTTGAAGGTCGGCACGAGGGTAGTCCACAAAAGAGAGGAGTTGCAAAACGGCACCCTCTTAGTTCTCGGTATGGACGAGGACTCGTCGAAACGCCTTGAGTCTCGTGGTTACCGAGCTTATCTGGGAACAGGTGAGGTTGTGTTTAGGCCAGCCTCCAGGAACCCGACAAGCTAGTAGCCCGATGGCTAGGTATCGTGCTGACATTTTTCAGATTAATTTGCATCACAGCAAAGATGCCTCAGCTTTACTTAAGAGGGGTCTAAATGTGATGCGCACAAACAAAGCCATGGCATTAATACAAGAGCCATGGTGCTATAAGGGCGGGATGCGAGGTCTGTTTTAAGTAGTTTTGTCTGATTGTAGATTTAAAAAACATAGATGCTGCTGCTCTGTTACAAGAATTCTCCACTAGAGACTTGGCTGCGGTCAAAGTCTCGCGGGGAGATAGAGAGAAGGGGTTGGTGATAGCATCGGCCTACTTTCCACATGACAGGGAAACTCCTGAGGAGCTAACCAGGTTATTCAGGTATTGCGAAAATGAGTGCCTCGATCTCCTTATTGGTTGTGATGCAAATGCCCACAGTACGCTATGGGGAAGCACCGACACAAATGAGAGAGGAGAGGACCTTATGGAATATCTGTCGTCAACAAACCTCGAGATCGTAAACGAGGGCAACGAGCCCACCTTTGTAACGGCAAACAGACGAGAGGTCTTGGATCTCACTCTGTGTAGTCGCAGCATACGTGGGGAGGTTCAAGGGTGGAGAGTGTTAGATGAACCTTCACTGTCGGACCACAGGCTGATTCGGGGTAGATTGGAGAAGATTAACCCCCCAGCGTATAACTGTTTTATTGTTTTAATTAATAATTTAATGGTTCGCACAAAATATAAAGTGACGATCAACACAAGTAAATTACTTGAAAGTTCGTGAGATCGATCTCGTGTCGACAGTTATAAAAAGTGTCGACCATCAAGTACGACCCCGAAAAACACGAGATGTCTCAATACGGTTTCTTAAAAAGACAACGCGTCGAAAGAATGGGGAAAGAAAGAAATGAGTAGAGCAGGAGAAAGAATTAAAGATACGAAGTAGATAGCTTCGAGTAAATACAAATTTCTTATTAACAAAGATAAATATTTGAAGCCCGAGTAATCTAAAGAGGCGGAAACAAAGCTTGGTACTTACAAGATTAGGCGCGTCCCACCGGTTCAACTCTCTCTCTCTCTCTCTCTCTCTCTCTCTCTCTCTCTCTCTCTCTCTCTCTCTCTCTCTCTAGCGCAAACGTTGTGCTACCGGTTGAGGCGAGTAGAGGTCTGACCGGTACCTCTGGTTGCGCCGGACATGTGGCGAAGGATCAGCGCAGATCCCTGTCATACCTCCGCCGGATACGCCGCCATCTAGTTCTGAAAATAAAACTCCCTAGATACTGTATCATAATTATGGCGACAGACCGTCAGCACCTGGCTCGAGGAATAACGGAATGCTTAATTCATTCTCAAATATTCGTATAATTATATAATACCGCATTTCCGTTACACACCCCTCCCAGACGCTGGTTATCCACTGAGGGTATTAGCTCGATCACCAGCTCCTCAGACCCGGGCTTCATTAAAAGAAAAGGTTATTATAAATAGAGTTAGTATAGTTAGAATAACGATAGAAAAATAGAAAAGAATGAAGTACTCTTATGATTTCCGCAAGCAGCCTATGACGATACCTTAGGATGCTGTCAAAGAAAATGAACTTGAAAGATAGGAATGCAAAAATGAAAATACAATCAAATATGAAGCAGAAAAATATGTTTTTTTTTTATTTTGGATTACCCCAACTAGTAGGGTCGACACTCTTTATATATAGGGTCGTCCATTTTAACGGCGATGTTCACAGAGCTGACACTCCTCTCGTATTCTTTCTAGGGGCGCCATAGCCTGACTGGCCTTTATCCATAGGTCGGTCTCCGCGAATCCGACGCGGGATATGGCCCATTCCAGATGGTGTTTTGTGTAGCGGCGTTCCCGTTCACGTTGGGCTGGCCAAAATTGGGCCTTTTCCCATTTGGTCTCGGCTTGGGCTAGGAGCTCTTCTGCCTTGATGATCTCCGCACGTCCTCGGTCGATCACGACTTGAACGCGCCGATTTTCTTCCGCCTTTCGAGTCACCCGGCGGGCTCGGAATCAAACGGGCCCAATTTCGCACCTCTAATTCCTCCAAGTAGTCCGAAATCGACCGCTCATAAACATTGATGGAGGGAGGGGCTTCGGAACGAATCGTCTTTCGATGGAGGCAACGAAATACATACGCCTCCTCCTTTTCCAAAGCAATCCGTTTCTAGCGGGTATTCAGTAGCGCCCGACGGATATCCTCCCACTCTGAATCCGCTGTTATAGGGGTCATCTGACCCTGCGGTGTTCCGGATTCCGCCGCTTGCAGCTCCTCGACATTGGCTCCCCATCCTGGGACCTCTTCCAGAATTGCAGCTGTTCCATCAGCCGTCGACTCTGACTTGGGTGGAATGCTCGACCAGAGCTCGACGCATGACCAACCATTCTTCTTCCATCGCTGACTTATTTTCTGCCATCACCAAAATATGAGAGATGGAAAAAAAATGGATGAAGGTGACTGATTCATGCAAAGTGTTTCAATGATTAACTATCTTACAACTAAACTTGACGGTACTATCTACTAACATGGATTCATGCATTATTTTCTACTACGAATAGCGTATTTGTGAGTCAGGACTGTTAAGGGGATACGGGGTCGTTCACTCTTTTTAGGCCGTCCGCGAGAACGCTTACTAGGATAATCTGTCATATTGACTTGATTAGGCGAATTAGGCGAGAACTACGTTTTCGCCATTCAACCTATCTATTTGCAAGGGTTGACTAATTAGCCTATCCACGCTGTCGCTAGTCGCATCGTCTAACCTAACTTTCCTAGGCCTACCAGGTAGTCGTCGCTTGACCACTGCGCCCCTATGGACGTCCGCGTGAACAATACATGTAGAACGACCTAACTCTTCTTATTCAGGCTCAAGTGAAGTGGACTGATGCTCGATGATATCTTCTTCAGCTGTATTCGATGAGTCTTTTTCGATAATCGTTGGGTCCTCTAATAATGGACCTTCTGCATCATGGTACGGCTTCATTTGACTTACATGGCTTTTACCGATATTCTTCCCGGATCCATCTTTCAATTGATACACATTGGATCCTAACCTTGAGGATATCGTATATGGTCCTACAAATTTAGGGGCCAACTTTGCCGCAAATCCTTGAGATGCAGACGAAAGGACATAATTTCTTTTCAATACGGTGTCCCCTATTTTATATTGGACGTCTCGTCGTTTAGCATCATAATAATGAGCCTGGCGTTCCTGCGCACCTTCTATATTCTGAGTCGCTTCTTGATGTAGCGACCGCAAAGCTTTTAGTCGAGCTATCCAATTATGCATGCCACGTTCTTCTTGTGCCGCGTCAGCAGCTAAGTCTTCATGGCGTCGATGTTGATCCGGTGGAACCAATTGACGTTCGTAGATCATCATGGCTGGACTCACCCCCATAGAGTCATGACTAGCCGTATTATACGCAAAAGTGAATTCCGCTATATATTAATCCCATGTTCGGTGATTATCCTCCACGAACGAAATAATCATCCCTTTGACGGTTCTATTCGTTCGTTCCACAGGATTAGCCTGAGGATGATACGGTGGGCTGGTAGACGGTTCAATTCCTCGTTCCTTTAAATATTTATCCATACCCTTGTTCCGAAAGGCACTTCCGTTGTCGGTATGAATGATTTCAGGCGTTCCGAACCTAAAGAGGACTTTCTCGTTAAACGCCTTAATTACAGTGGGACCAGTCACCTTCCTCACCGGTACACATTCTACCCAACCGGTAAATACGTCTTGGAAGACTAATAGATATTCTCGTCCTTGGGAACTTCTCGGGAATGGACCCATGGCATCCGCAGTGATTACTTTCCATGGTCCAGTAACGGATCGTCGACCCATTAATCCTGCTGGAACTCTGGGCGGAATTTTCATCTTTTGGCATACCGGACATTTCCGCACATATCGGACTATGTCTTTCCTCATAGTGGGCCAAAAATAATATCGGGCAACTCTATCCAACGTTTTACGGTTGCCAAGGTGTCCAGTTGTAGGGACGTCATGATTCTCCCTCAAGATCTCTTGCCGATTTTCTTCCGGAACGACTAGCTTCCATGCATCCTCGTCGTCCATGATAATATCTAATATGGGGTCTGGTCGATACACAAATACAAAGTCGACCTCCGACTAACTTCCAATAGGGGAATTTAAATGTATCCTCTTCTAATTGTCGACATTTTTCAACATACCATGTATCCTGACTTTCGGGATTCTCTTGTATTGAATTGATTGAAAACCCCTCATCTGTTTCGTACATCCGCGATAATGCGTCGGGTACCTGGTGAAGGGACCCCTTCCGATGTTTGACCTCATAGTCGTAACCCTGTATCTCCAAAGACCATCGAGCTAATCTGCCATTGGGGTTTCGTAAATTACAAAGCCATGTAAGACTGTCATGGTCGGTGATTACCGTAATATGGTAACCTTCAACATATTCTAGAAACTTACGGATGGTCCAGAGTACTGCCAAACATTCCCGTTCTGTGACCGAATAATTTCGTTCGGCAGGGGTTAAGGTTCGACTTGCGAACGCTAAGACACGTTCGTTTCCGTCGACTGACTGACTCAACACCACGCCAAGCCCAGTATCGCTGGCGTCTGTCTCCAAGGTGTATGGCTTCGTAAAATCCGGTGTATGTAAGATAGGTACCGTACACAATAACTGTTTGATCTGTTCAAACGCTTCTTGTTGTGCCTCAGCCCAAATATAAGGTTGATCCTTCCGAGTCAACTGGGTGAGTGGCTCTGAAATGGTCGCAAACTTTTCCATAAATTTTCGATACCACGACGCCATACCTATAAATCTGCTTAATTGTTTGAGGTTTTTCGGCGCCGGGTATTCCATAATCGGTCTAATCTTTTCTGGATCAGGCTTGAATCCCTCTCTATTAACCAGGACACTCAAATAACGCACTTCGTCCTTTCCAAAGACCCTCTTTTTCAGATTAATGGTTAAGCCTGCTTCTTGAATCTTTTTCAGGACATACTTCACCCATTTTATATGATCGTCAAACGACTCGGTGACGATGATGATATCGTCCAAGTAGCAGAACGCATAGGGTTCCAATTCAGGACCGATTAAGGAATCGAGCAACCTTTGAAATGTGGCTGGAGCGCCACTCAGACCAAACGGCATTCGACTAAATTTAAATAATCCCTTGCCAGGAACGGTGAACGCCGTGATTGGTTTCGACTGCTCATCCATTTTAATCTGATGAAAGGCACTTCCTAAGTCTAGCGTAGTTATATATTGCGCCCCTTGTAATTTCCGTAAAATGGAATCCATATAAGGTAGAGGGTAGGCGTCTGTCTTTGAGACGGCATTGACTTTCCGGTAATCGGCACAAAATCGCCAAGTACCGTCCGATTTCTTCACCATGACGACAGGACTCGACCATGGGCTTGAAGACGGCTCAATAATTCCGTCATCCAACATGTGCTGTACTTGCCGGTGCATTTCTTCTTCTAATTTCTTGGAAACCGGATAGTACCGTTGTTTAATTGGGCGAGTCTCACCTACCTCAATTACATGTTCGACCAAATGGGTGCATCCGATGTGTGGATTTTCGGCTGGAACAATAGATTGAACCGCAGCCTCCAGACGTCTCCGTTGATCAATTGTCAATTCTTGCAGACCTGATGTCCTTTGATTCACTTCAGGAGGAAATTACATCATTGCGACTTCCACTGGAATCTTCTGGACGCTCCCTTGTCACGGGGATAAAGTATCACATTAAATTCACGTATAAAGTCAGCACCCAACAAACATTCTGGTTGCAACTCAGGCATAATGAAAACTGTCAGCCATTTTACCACTGCTCCAATACCCAATGACAAATGCATTTGGCCGGTGATTGATACAGGCCTTGATACAGACCTCTGTTACGCATCTCTGACCTCGTTTTCCCGATATCTGGGACAATTAAATTTGGTGTAGCCCGCCAGTCCACATCGGAAACAGTTGAGGACCTTCCTTGGACCCCCCTCCCATGTCAAACCTTCGGCCCCGCTGTTCTGGGACTTACTTTGACTTGGGGTCGGCGGCGTCCATTCGTTGGTTGACCTCCTTGCCACTGGCCTATTCATTAGCTTCCTGGGCGTCCAACCTTTTCCTGACCCCTTTTTCGTCTTGAAGTCTGAGGATGATGCTGATGAATAAGCCTCATTTACATAGGGCCGTCTAACCATTCTCGGTGACAACGGAGCTAACTGCTGCTTTATCGACAATACAGCTTTATTGACCGTCGTCTCCACAGTATTCGCCAGCCATCACAGAAGTACACGTATCCTCGACCATTTTCTTGATATCCATGTCCGAAAGGGCAGGTATCGTTGGCGGCTGCTTTCCTGCCGGTCTACCTTGGGACTCAGATTGTCCACTCATCTCTATCGCAGCAGTGTCGACCATCTTGTTCTCCTTACTCCGACCTCGATAAGCCACTTCAGGACAGAAGGACTGTTCCGGAGTTGGTGGGGGTTGATACGCCTGCGTACTTTTCACTATCCGTTGAACTTCTCTGGCCTGCTGCAAGCAATCATCGGAAGAATGGATGCGATCTCTCTGCACTGCCATCTGTAACTCCGGACGAAGATTTTGGTGCAGCCAGTCTAATTATGTCTCCATAGTAGGTTGAGGAGTCCAACGATTCAAAATGGCTCGTAGACATATAAAATAGTCGCGTACTGGTTCATCCGGACCCTGGGTACGCATTAGAGCCTCCTTCTCTAGTTGTCGCTGCACATTTCGGTCACTCCCATAACAGGATCTGGCCTCCTGGCAGAACTGAGCCCAGGAACTCCAATTTGTATATGAGAAGCGGTACCACTGAAGGGCTACTCCTGTCAATAAATAAGGGAGCGCTTGTAATAGTTCCTCTTGAGTAATGCCCGACATCACGCTACACTCGTGAATACGAGTGAGAAAATCGTCGACACTCCGTTGGTCATCTCCAGCGAATGTGATGTTCTACCGTCGAACAATTTCTCCAAAGTCCCTTTTCCGGAAAGCTGGGTCCAACCGACTAAAGTAATGACTTTCTGATGCATTAGTTCGGTTGCTTTTCACGTTCCCTTGATCGGAACGACTTCCCCCCTCCCTAGAGTCTACTTGCTGTGGAAGACTCGACATACCTCGAAGAACTTGTGGACCACTGAATGGTGGCTCCCTCACCACTCTTACATCTTTTTGAATTTTTTCTGGTTCCGATATATAGTTGATGTCAAATGTGTCGCGAATTCTTACTCTTTGATTTCTTTCTGACTGACCAATCGAAGTGCTATTTGCTCTATTTGACCAGCCTCTATCTAATTGTTGCACGACCACATCACTAACCTGGTGCACTAATTGCTCAAAATATATCTTATCCGGTTCTTGACCTTCCTCAACTCTTGGTCTTATATTGGATTGGCCCGTCACTTGAGGCGTCTCTACTTCTTGAATAAAACTTTGTCTATCTTCATCTATGTTCGGTGTATCTTGATTTCGGTGAATTTGAGCCTGAACCCTAATTCTATTACTGACAAACTGTATTATATATATATATATATATATATATATTTATACAGGGTGATCCAAAAGTCCCGGAACAGCAAAATATCTCAGCGGGAGTGCATTTTCGAGGAAAATGTTTCAGACAAAAGTTTCAGGATTTTTCCCTGGCTATTTAATGGCGATATTGAATTTGACCTTGAACATGACCTTGAAGGTTATTTCAAGGTCAAGTTAATTTTTTTAAATGGGAACCCCTATTTTTTTTCATAGATTCTGAAAGAGCGGGAAATTCTACGTCCGAGTATGATATGATCGATTTTTCCGGCAAGGTCATTTCAAGGTGAAACTTAAAACTCCCGTAACGGCGAAATATCTCAGAGGGTGTGCATTTCTTTGGAAATTGTTTCAGACAAAAGTTTAAGGATTTTTCCTGGGATATTTAATGGTAGCACAGAATTTGACCTTGAACATGACCTTGAAGGTTATTTCAATGTCAAGTTTGTTTTTTTTAATGGAAACTGCTATTTTTTTCACGGATTCGGAGAGAGCACAAAATTTTACATCCAAATATGCTATGGCCGTTTTTTTCGGCAATGTCATTTCAAGGCCAAACTTAAAACTCCCGGAACAGCGAATTAACTCAGCAAGAGGCACCATTGAATTTAACCTTGAAAATTACCTTGAGGCTCATTCTAAGCTCAAGACTATTTTTTTTTAATTGGAACCCCGTTTTATTTTCGTAATGTTTCCAGAGTTTCCAGAGTTTCCAGAGTGCAATGCATTATCATTGTTCCCGGATAAAAATATACATTTTTTTTTTACATCCGATACGTTTATAAATACCGTATGTATGGGTAACATTTTTACATTGTTTCCAATGCTACCGCCGGCTTTCGCATTACCCAAGATGTACCGCGTGGAGGTAGCACGGTCGGGTTTACACCTCTTCGGGGTGCTTTGTTCAGATGGTTCCCCTCGCCGTCACCTGTGCGTGTGCGTATGCGTGTGCGTGTGCGTGTGCGTGTGCGTGTGTGTGTGTGGGTGTCCCCAGACAGTTAAGGCAAGATGGGTATACCAAGATTTTGATGAAATTATGTATCTTACTAAAGCTTATGCTCAAAGTGATTGCCATGAACTTCTTGGCAATATCCCAAGCGATTATAAAAAGTCGATACGACTTTTTTAATCATATCTGGTTCTATAGCCGCGATCTCATCCCGTATTCGTTGTTTTACTTCCTCAATATTCACCGGTTTCGTTCGATACACTCTATCTTTGAGATAACCCCATAGAAAATAGTCAAGGGGCGTAAGATCCGGAGATCTTGGTAGCCATTCTATTACACCCCTTCGACCTATCCACCGTTCTGCGAATACATCACTCAAATAATTGCGAACATCTGTTGCATAATGGGGTGCTGCACCATCTTGCTGAAACCAAGTCTGATCGAAATCCTCGCCTACAATAACCTGAATAGCAGGGATGATGTCGTCCCTCAACATATCGTGGTATTTTTTACCAGTAAGGGTACCCTCGATGAAGAAGGGCCCAACTACCGCATTGTTTATAATACCTGCCCATACGTTTACTTTTTCAGGATATTGAGTAGAACGACTATCGACCATCCAATTAGGATTGGTTTCACTCCAATAAGACATGTTATGTCTATTGATTGCCCCATTTAAGAAGAATGTAGCTTCATCAGAAAATACGATGCGATTCAAGAAACCGGCATCAGCATCTATTCGATTCATCATTAATTCCGCAAACTGTAGGCGTCTATCAGGATCGTCTTCATTCAATTGTTGTACGAGTCTAACTTTGTATGGGTGAAATTTTAAGTTTTTAGTTAAGATCCGTTGTACTGTACCGTAACATAAGTCGTGCTGCTGTTTAACTTTCCTGATGGAAGTATGAGGATCTTCCGTTATTGACAGCGCGACATTCAACTCATTTTCTTCAGTTGATGCTGTTACTGGACGACCTGCTCTTGGGAGATCCTTCACAGTACCGTGAACTTCAAAACGATTTATTGTTCTGCTAACAGTAGATTTAGAAATCGGTTCTCGTCCCTCTCTAAATGATGCGTTAAATAAGGTTCGCACATTCTCTAAAGATCGCTGGTTATCACCCCAGCCTCTCATCATGAGAATGGTTATTCTTTCTCGTTCACTTAGCGCAGCCATTGCTCTTTGTACGAAATATACGTATGTATTTTGTTACTGAAATGATGCTTAATACGTTTAGATAGGAAAGGCGTTTAGATAGGAAATCCATGTATCTCACAAAACGATAAAGTTAAGACCAAAATGTAACCTTATAAGACTGTACACGTATGTATAAATTCAATGTGAATGTATGTTGTTTATTTACTTCGCTGGTGACTCGTGCTCTCTGTCGCTGTTCGCGCGCCCAAGTTCACTTTGCACAAGTGTTGCGTAAGATGTATGTATACACTTTTTTTTAAACAGTTTATTATTCTATTTACAAAATTAGAGGACAAGCGAGGGACAGGAACTGATTCCTAAATCGACTTTTGGCAGAACAATAAATTGTTTCGAAGTTTACGGCACTGTAAAGGATCTCCCTAGAGCAGATCGTCCAGTAATAGCATCGACTGAACAAAATGAATTTAACCACTCTCAATACCGGAAGATCCTCATAACTTCGTTAAGAAAATGAAACGGGGTTCCAATTAAAAAAAAAAATAATCTTGACCTGAGAATAATCTTCAAGGTAATTTTCAAGGTCAAATTTTATGATAGCATTAAATATCCCGGAAAAAATCCTGAAACTTTTGTCTGAAACATTTTACCCGAAAATGACCTCTTGCTGAGTTAATTCGCTGTTCCGGGAGTTTTAAGTTTGGCCTTGAAATGACATTACCGAAAAAAACGGCCATAGCATATTTGGACGTAAAATTTTGTGCTCTCTCCGAATCCGTGAAAAAAAATAGCAGTTTCCATTAAAAAAACAAACTTGACCTTGAAATAACCTTGAAGGTTATGTTCAAGGTCAAATTCTGTGCTACCATTAAATAGCCCGGGAAAAATCCTTAAACTTTTGTCTGAAACAATTTCCAAAGAAATGCACACCCTCTGAGATATTTCGCCGTCACGGGAGTTTTAAGTTTCACCTTGAAATGACCTTGCCGAAAAAAACGGCCATAGCATATTCGGACGTAAAATTTTGTGCTCTTTACGAATCCGTGAAAAAAAATAGGGGTTCCCATTTAAAAAAATTAACTTGACCTTGAAATAACCTTCAAGGTCATGTTCAAGGTCAAATTCAATATCGCCATTAAATAGCCAGGGAAAAATCCTTAAACTTTTGTCTAAAACATTTTCCCCGAAAATGCACTCCCGCTGAGATATTTTGCTGTTCCGGGACTTTTGGATCACCCTGTATATATATATATATATATATATATATATACAGGGTCATCGAAAAGTATCGGACCCCCCTAATATCTTCAGATAGAATGCACTTAGGAGAAAATGTCCAATAGCAAAGTTGTATGGTTTCAAGCGGGGAGTAAGATGATGACCTTGACTTTGACCTTGACCATGTCCTTCAAGGTAATTTCAAGGTCAATCTTATTTTTCCGACAATGGTCGGACTCGCACACCACTTAACAAATTGTTAACTTCAAACCTTTATAACTCAAAAAGTACTTAATAAAAAAATATTTTATTATAGTGTTTTGGAAAGCTCTCGAGATAAGCTATAAGAATATGCAATAAAATGTAGGGGGTTCTATTTAAAAAAATAAGATTGACCTTGAAATGGCCTTGAAGGACATGGTCAAGGTCAAAGTCAAGGTCATCATCTTACTCCCCGCTTGAAACCATACAACTTTGCTATTGGACATTTTCTCCTAAGTGCATTCTAACTGAAGATATTAGGTGGGTCCGATACTTTTCGATGACCCTGTATATTACTGACAACAAATTGACTGACAAACGAATCTAATAATTGATCGCGACGCCCTCTACATTCTGATTCATTGTCATTAATTCTGGTCGGCTCAAAATCACCTGCCGTATAATTCCCTTCTAATCTATCTAAGAGCCGAATTCTTGACCGACCTGACCTATTCAATTATAGACGCTCCAAAGCGTCATCTAATTCTCGTGGCGACAATTGGAGCACCCATTCATCCAATTCCCTATACTGGTTTGACTCCATTTTCTTTTTTTCTGTTAATAATTTTTCAATTTTTTCTAATATTGCACAAATTAAAAAAATACTCGAGCCCACCGTTACTAGGAACCAGATGATCGTAAAATAGGGTCCCATATACGCCAATATTAGATTTTTTTTTTTTTTTTTTTTTTTTTTTTTGGACGCCCAATTTATTTTTCAATTAAAATTAAATATGTATAATTTTACTGAATTTGCAATAATTTTAAAAATTGTAGTTGTTATTGAATTTCAATAATCTTTTCTTCATAATTTTGATTTATTTTTATATTTGTGTCTTTATAGTGCATTCTCCTGGTCGTTTTTCTTTATCAGTGTTTACCTTATTAATTTTTAGTTCATTTTAGTTGAGTTAAATTTATTTAAAAAAATATAATTACGATTTAATAATCATAAAATTTGAAGTTATGAAAAGGAAGGAATTAATTGCTTCAAGATGATTGTATGCTGGAATTTAATTTTCAGTTTTGGGATGGAATTTTGGAATTAATACTTTTAAACGCCCTTTCGGAAATATCATATTGCAGGTTGGACAGTAAGATATATAAGCTGTATGATTTACTTGATTGATAAGCCAAATAATTTGCAATTCTGATCCTTATCTTAAAAAGAAAAATAATTATTTCATGCTCGCATCCTCGTTATTTGGATTAATTAATTTAAAAGGGAAATAGTAAATTTTAAAAGGGATAATAGTTAACTTGAAGGCCTCTACGTTTTATTATTGTATGCATATACAGGGTGGCCGATTTATCTGAGGACATCGAAATATCTCGAGAACTATGAACAGAATCAAAAAAGTTGTCGGATGAAAGTTGTTCGACACGAAGGGGGGCATCCAGTGATAATTAAATTTACCCCCTCCCCCATCCCCTGGGGGTGGAGTAAGGGCAAAAACAATAAAACTTAAATAGGAACCCCCAGTTTTTATTGCAGATTTGGATTCTCCGGAAAAAAGTACACCAATTTGACCTAGGAGCTATTGCATTTTGGTTCACAGGTGACGCTGTAATCGATAAAAATCCAAATTTATCTGAAGACATTGAAATACCTCGAGAACTATGCACAGAATCAAAAAAGTTGTCGGATGAAAGTTGTTCGACACGAAGGGGGGCATCCAGTGATAATGAAATTTACCCCCTCCCCCATCCCCTGGGGGTGGAGTGGGGGCAAAAACAATAAAACTTAAATAGGAACCCTAATAGAATAGGCTTTGGCGACCGCGACTAAAATTTTATTAATGATATCATTAATAAAGTTCTGCCCTTGAAATGAGAAATAGACCAAAATTTTATTAATGATACACAAACGCAAGGGGGTTAAATAATCTGCAACTTTATACTCTAACTGAAGGTTATATTTCTCAAAACAGAAAGAAAAAAATACAATAAAGTTTTTGGGGGGCGCGACAGAAAGATGAACGCACTAATACACGAAAAGGGCGCTGGGTCTCCAAATCACGCGACGGTAAAATTTCTTCTATAGGACCGGAAATACGCACGAAAGAAAGTACAGACCGCGAAGGGGGGGGGGGGCACAAAAGATACACGATGGAGAGACTTACGGTGTCAGCGCTGACGTCTCTTGCAGCGTCGGTGCACCGGGAAGTCGATCCGGGATTCGTCGGCGGACGGCTCGGGATGTCTATTATCGGGTGGTACCTCCTGCGCTGCCGAGAGGGACAGCCAGGGGAAAGAGGGGCTCGGGCGTTTCGAGTGCTCGGAAGGTGGTGACGCTCGCGGCGAAACGCGCAACCGAGCGATGACGGTAAAGCCGTTCAGACGCTTTACCGGCGACTGACGGACGGGTATCCGAACTCATTAAAATTTGTAAAAAAAAAAGGATTAAGGAAGGCGATCCTGAGCTCCGGGACACTTTCGACACGCGAGGGAACCGCGGCATCTACCGCGACGGATGTGCCAAGGGGTCGATCGGTGACACCTTGTCACAAACCCCCGGGCCTGACTCGAGTACATCCTTGTTACTCGCGTCACAATAAATACGGAGGCTCGGATACAATTCTCAGACGCAACCTTTCCTCCCACTCTCCTTAATCGCTACTACGCAGTGTCTATACTCGAGGAACTTCACGCGAAATCACTCACAGTCCTTATTCTCTAATACACTTAACATTTTCTACAGGGTACGTTCCTGTATCCCTGGGAAGCCTACATTGCCCGTGGGCCTACACAAAGGGGTATCTAAATAAATGTCGCTAGCGCACGCAAATCTCACAGTTCAACGGGGTCCTTTCCCCGGGTAAGCACATATGCCGGCTGGCTGATATAGTTACATCTTATTGCTATACGGCCTTTGACCGTACGTATGGCTGCGGATTTTCCAGCTTCGGATCACGCTGTCTTCAATCTTCGACGAGGGCGAGAGAAGTGGAAGGGGACCAGGTACCGAGAATTGGATAGGAACTGTTCTTGGGGTAATGGGTGATTCAGTGCCTGTCGGGGAAACATGTGTTAGGGTAATATATAAAAAAAAATATGCAAAAAGAGGAGAAAGAAAAAAAAAATGGGAGGGGTTAGGGGCGGGGAGTGCTTCGCCAGGGGGGCCAGGCAAGTAAGTCCTGACGCCTAGGCAATAACGCAGGTTACCCGGAAATCCGGGTCATCCGGGTTGGGGAGTTCCAGCCTGATTTGCGGGAGGTTTACCGCCTGGTTGGAATCGGGTTGCGGTCGTTCCGCGGGGGCATTCAGGGTTGGGGGAACCGTGGCTCTCCTGCGAGCACGTGGTCGGGGTCGCGTCCTCCGGCGGGTGTGTTGCGGATGCTCGGGCTCCCGGGAGTTCATCGGGGCGGCCGGGTGGACCGTCGTTCCCGAGGTCCCAGTCGCCCGGGGAGTGCTTCCAAGCGAGCCGCCAGGGGGCCGCAGGGTCGCCGGTGTCAGCGGGAACGTGCGAGGGGGGTTTTGGGGTTCCGGTCTGGCGACCGGAGTCTCCATGAGGGGCCTCAACAATTTGTACCCTACTTACGTAGTAGCGCACGTAAAGATTCCAAAAAGGTGACACTAGCGGAACGGTGTCATTGGAGTTGCGGCCGTCGGGGCCATCTATCACAACAGTGCCCTCTTATCAGGCCTAAACTAGTTCTAATACCCTATACTTGCGGTTTGTTGACCGGTTTTGTTGGCCCTACACAGTTCTGGTACCCTACCCTCTTATCAGTTATTTGAACTTCTTCCTCTTCTCTGGGACAAAACGAATGAATTCTGTTATATTAACGTTAAGTTTTACTGAAAGGTGAAATTACAGTGATATCAAAATCGGATCGAACTAGTCATGCATTGACCACCATGTATTATTTAATTACGCTTGCATTCCCACGTCTGGGGACTGGCTGACTTGAAAGCGGCCGTTTTTGTTCCCGGTGTCAGTGCGATAATTCTCAATTGCGGCGTGGCCTTAGGCCCGGTCGCCGCTCAAACATTGGCCCCGGGGCGACTTTTACTCGCGGTCCCGGAGGATTTCGTGGGCGTCCACGACGATTTGGTACTTCGGGTAGGTCTTCCTTTTCAGATTCCTTAGCCGTTTCGTGGCTCCAACTGTTCTCCGTCGGAGGTGGTGGGGGGTTACTGCGTAGGTGTTTTGGGGGTCGACCACGGCGACGTGGGGCGACACCCTCTTGGGGCACTGGGGGCTCTGTGGGGGGTGTAGGGGATGTTGAGCACGGGGGTTCACTGTCGCGTCGTACGGATTCGAGATCTACCGGGTCCGTTACGTTTTTGGAGCTTCCTGGAGGGAGCTCATCATCCGGAGCGTGGTAGGCTTTTAAGTCTTTGATATGGGCTCTTGGGTGTCTACGGCTGTCTGGGTCATCCAGTTCGTAGACTACTGGGGAGATAATTCGCAGAATTCGGTGGGGACCGCTGAACTTTGGCGCGAGCTTCGCGGCGAATTTCTGGGCACTAGAGGAGAGAAAACGCACGCGGCGCATGACAAGGTCGCCGACTCGGTATTCTACTTCACGCCGGTTGCGGTTGTAGTACTGAGCCTGGCGTGTCGCAGCCCGCACCAGGTTACGATGTACCCAGTCATGAATGAGGGGCAATCGCTTCATGCGGTCGCACCCAAATTCAGGATTGGTAGGAAGGGGCAAGAGGGGAGGGGGAATATCTTTGCGAAGGTTTCTCATGGACCGGGTTACGACCATAATTCAGGAACGCGGGGGTCATTTGTGTGGAGGATTGAACAGCCGTGTTCATAACAAACGCTAATTCGGCAAGATGCAAATCCGCGAGGTGAGACGATATATGCTTGTTATCGTATTGTTTGGCGTTGTCCGTCAGAAAATTTTTCGGGCAACCCCGTCGGTTTATTACTAGGCTATCAAAAGCATCCATAATCGCGGGACCAGTAGCCGCGCGAAGGGGTTTCACCTCGATATATTTCATGAACATATCCTGAAATACGACTACAAATTGATTTTGCTTCTTGCTTGGGGGAACCGCATCATCTCCAATGGCGCCAAGGGCTTTTTCCACATTCTCGGTTAATACGACTTCTAGGTAACGGAAGTGGTCCTCCTCATTGTCCGTAGCGATGATGATATCATCTAGATATGCGAAGACGTAAGGTTCCCACGCAGGATCAATGAGGCGATCCACTAACCGTTGGAAGGTGGCGGGGACGTTGGTAAGGCCAAAGGGCGTACGTTTAAATTAGAAGAGTCCACGGCCTGGAAACTGCGAAGACCGTGATGGGTTGACTCTGGGGCGCAACGGGAACCTGCAAATAGGCCTGACTGAGATCTAGCGTGGTGATACACCGAGCGCGACTCAGCCCAGCCAGTATTCTGTCCATGGAGGGGAGGGGGTAGGCGTCCTTACGGGTGATTTTATTGACGTCCCGGAAGTCCACGCAAAAGCGGAACGAGCTTTACTCTAAATAGACGCAGAAAGTCCATGCCAAGTACGCATGCGTAATCGAGGGGCGCGACTCGGATCTTTAAGTTCTCTATTTGTTCGTCAAGGGTGATTCGGAGGGTTACTAAGCCAGCAAGGGAGATTGATGATCCGTACGCGACTCGGACTTGCTCGCTTGTCTTTTTTAAGAACGGGGCCACGAGTCTTTTGTAGGTAACCCCCAGATACGACTTAGAAGCGCCCGTATCTACTAGGGCTCGTATCTGGGTCCCAAGCAATGCCAATGTTATGAATGGACGCGGAGCAGCGTCCAACAGGGACGCGGAAGGGGGAATTGACTCTACGGACGCGAAGGTTTCTGAAGTGGATCCTCCAGGGGGTGACCGGGGGAACTGGTGAGACTTCGTGGATTGGGGCGTCGCGGGTGAAGGAGTCGTTTTCCCTCGGGAGTCTGGGGTTTTTGAAACTATTATGAGGGGGCCTTGGGGACTCTGTCCCTCCCATTAATAGTTTCCCGAACGTTTCCGCGCGCAGACGGGGCAAAAATAGCCAAGGGGATGAGAACAATCGCGATAAATGTGGCCCGTCTGTTTACAGTTGTAACAGCGGACCATCGGACTGGGGCTGGGTGAACCCTAGGGCTGAGGGGAGGGGTGGATGGCGCGACTTCCGATAATGGAGGAATTCGTTTCGGGCGCGAGAACTGAGGAGTAGGGAGGGTCGGTGGTGAAGGGCGTCGGGGCGGGGCCGACGCCTTCGGGGGTTTTGGGCGCAACATCGGGACCGATGTGGTGCACAGCAGTGGAGATGCGTCAGCCACGGGTGGTGGGGGTGAAGGCGAATCTCTATGATTTCCCTTGTGCTGTGCCGGGGGGGGGGGGGGACGCGGCGGTAGTAGCGGCTAATTTGTCTCTCTGTTTCTTACTCTTTGGAGAGTAGGCGAAAGCCAGGTAGACCGACTATGTAGCGCGTGGAGGGGGTCGGTAAG
Organism: Trichopria drosophilae; assembly: GCA_030407085.1. Taxonomy (NCBI): domain Eukaryota; kingdom Metazoa; phylum Arthropoda; class Insecta; order Hymenoptera; family Diapriidae; genus Trichopria; species Trichopria drosophilae. The sequence goes on from CM059585.1 coordinate 43,022,008, forward strand.
ATCTTTCCTGACTCGCTACACTCTCGACCTTGGCGCAGCAAATCCGGAAAGTCTAGTACGGATTTGCGGCGTATGTGCTTCGCGAGACCGGGCCTCAAGTTCTGGACACAAATGTCCAATTGTTCGTCAACTGAAGGGGGAACCGAAAGTAATCTAAATAGGCTCCTTAAAGCCACTATATATTCTCAAATGGGTTCCTCCGGCCCTTGGGTCCTTAGCGTAATTTCCCGTTTAATACTAGCTTCGGGGCTTCGTTGCCCATAACCAACCCGAAAATAACGCACGAAGCCAGGGTAGGAGCTCCAGCTGTTCCGTTCTACCCGGAACCAGGCTAGGGCTGCGCCTCTGAAAGCTTCTGGGAGGGCACGGAGGAGATCGTCCTCTGTGAGGTCACGGCTCGAGCTATATTCTACGAGTTTGGTGAGGAAGTCTTTTGCATCCTCACCTTCCTCGCCCGAGAATCGAGGACCATGTGACCTCCAGTGCTCGATGGCGGTTTTACCCCAACGAACTTCGAACTGGGACAAGCTGGGGTGGTAGGTTGAGTTACCCGAGGGGAGCTGCTGCCCGACTCGAGTACTACTACCGCGAGGGGGGTTGGGGAATAGACTGTATGTCAAATCTGCCGGGAAATGGACTGCTGTCCTGCCCGGAGGGTTTGACAGAGGAGGGGCTCGATCATGCACACCAAGTGGCGCACGGAGGGGGGGATAGGAGGGGTATTGGTACTGGTAAGATGGTTGGGGGTAGGGTGAGGTTGGGGGTGGTTGCTGAGAGTTAGGAAATGGGGAAGGATAGTGAGGTTGCGGCGGCGGGGGATAGGTTGAGGTCGGGGGAGGTTGTTAGTCGGAATGTGGGTCATTTGGATAGGTTGATCGGTCAGGGAAGACTCGGGTGAACTCCGAGGGCTGGGAGAAGAAAGAATCAGCCGGTTGTGGGTGCGGAGAGTGGGGAGTTTGTTGGGGGAAGGAAGGAAGTTATCGGGAACAGGGTGGTTCCCGGTACGGTACCTGACCCGGTCGGGGAGCTGGGTGCTCTTCCCGAACCGTTGGCCGGGGATTATGGTCAGGTGAGGGTCGGTGGGGGTATTCCCCCAATCGTGGGGGCGGGGGATAGTTATCACGCGATCCTGATCGGGGTTCGTTCGGTGCGAACCCGTGGGCCCCGTGGCGGGGTTCATTCCGGGGGTCTCCAGTATTTGTGCCTGAGAGGGGAGGGGGGTTATTATCCCCAACCGCCGTGGGGGGAGGGTTACCGGGGTTTTGAGATCCTGACGAGGGTACACTTCCCCTGGTGTCTTTCGGCGGCTCGATATCTCCTGTTTGGGGATGGTACAGGGCGTTCGCCGGATCGGACATTTGGGGTAGTGTATGGGGGGAATTTTGAGGTAGGGGGGACTCCGTCCCTAAAAAGGCGGAAGTGCCCTCTACTAATGTTAGGGGGTCACGATAGAACGCGCGGGATCTATCGGAGGGGAGCTGGGTGGGAGGGGGGGGGGGGCGCGAAAGCACCTAGTCGGTCGCGTTGGGGCCTTGGATCTCCGGAATCCATGTAGTTGGGATAGGTGGCATGGAGCGACCCATTGAGGACATTCCCAATTATTGGACAACTTATCGCCTCATATAGGGTAAAAGGGGGTTAGTTACCCCGTCCATCCGTGGGTTCCCATACATCTTCCGTGTCGGGAAATCGCGCTTTGATGGTATGGCGAGCGAGACGATCGCAAATAGCGTCCATTGACCCCGAAATTAGGATCCCTGCACGATCATATCTTCTTAGGAGGTCGCGCAGGTCTACGATAGCGCGCACTTCCTCCCGGATGGCTATTTGCAGATCCGGGGTGGCTACCCTTAGTGCCAGGGCTCGCGAGGGGAGACATTGGTCGTTGTCAACATATTGAGTTACGGTGCCGTTGTGACTGTCACCATGGTCGACGTAGTAGTGGGGGTCATGATTGTGGGGGTAACTGCCCCCATTCCGGGGTAATTGCCGGGTGGGGGAGTACCGGTGGTATCCATTACTCACCCAGAGAAACAAAAAAAAACAAAAATAACGCAAGATAATCCAGTGAGCACAATGCACTAGATAGGAGGGGGTACGTGGGGGGGGGGGGGGGTTGTCTCGGACACACACGAGAAAAAAACAAAAAAAATAAAAAGAGAGTAGAAACGATTTCCAGGAGCGCAAACAAAAAAATTTGGTTAAATTAATCCCGCGTCTAGGGTGGGGGTAGCGCGAGATTCTACCTCGCGACCGTCTGTCTCAGCAGAGTCCCCTAGACCGAAGAAGGGGAAATCCAGAACGCAAAACCGAAAAAAAAAATAAATGGCTTGACGTGCAGTATGCCAACGCCAAAATAGGAGAAGGAGAAAAAAAAAGATAAAAGGAAAAAAAAGGGGGGGGGGGGTTAGGGCGTAGGTGACAAAGTCAAAACAAACAAAAGAAAGGGTTTCACCGCCTTGAGATCTCAATATCAGTTTTCGTTTACAGGAAAAAAAATTATCGAAACCACTATTCGTTTGTAATAAAGCATATGTAAATTAAAAAAAATAATACAAAAAAAACTTTAGCAATTACGCCAACCACGAAAAATCGACCAAATTCGCGGCCCGTTCAAAAAACTACTAACTCGAAAACTGGTTTTCCTTTGTATATAATTATTAAATTATTATCACAGGTATCGGGGAATACTAGAGAGGAAGGTCACCATAGGGTGGCGAGGTCACTTCTAAAGTTTTTGTTAATTAAAACCTTTCGAACTCGGGTTGAAACAATGTGTTACTATTTGTAACTTTTATTTCGTTTTGGGTTTTCTGTATTCTGGGATTTCCTAATTATGGGTTTTCGGGAAAGTCGAAATGGAATATTAAATATTATTAAATTCAATCGTAGTCTAGTTATTGGGATTTTTTAAATTTATTATTCAGTGAATAATATCATTATCATGTTTATAATTGAAAACGATTTTCTTTTCAAAAGCTGCTAATCATAGAAATAATACTCGAAGGTAAACAAATACGCGAAAATAACTTTATTGTTTTCCGGAATTTTCATCGAAAAACAAACCCTTATTTATTAACGACTTCTGTTCCAAATTAGATTATTTTCACTTTTTCAACCGATTTTTATTTAGGCAATAAAATTTTCAATTTTCTTTCCCATTAACTGAAAGGTTGCGGGGGAATTTCAAGGTCAGCAAGGGAAAAACAAAAATAGGAAATTTCCTATTATCCACAAAATTTTTATAATAATACTTATTTTTAATTCTAATTATTCCTAAGACTAATTATGTGCATCTTAATACTAATGATTCTTAACTCTAAATATATGCACTATAGGATAGGGGAGGGACGTGAAACCGAAACCGATGCTGGAAAGCCCGAGACCGACTTCGCTTTCTAAAATCGCAAGATTACGCAAGTAACAACAACAAAAATGACGCAATTCGAAAAAGACGACCGTTTGGATTTTTCCGGCGAACTCTACCGTTATTTCGAATTTTAGGAAAATCACAAGTTTGATTTTCCCACCAGGGATGCCATTTATGACTCTTTTCCCGAATTGGAAAAAGGGCAGAACAAAAAAAAAACAAAATTTTATTAATGATACACAAACGCAAGGGGGTTAAATAATCTGCAACTTTATACTCTAACTGAAGGTTATATTTCTCAAAACATAAAGAAAAAAATACAATAAAGTTTTTGGGCGGCGCGACAGAAAGATGAACGCACTAATACACGAAAAGGGCGCTGGGTCCACAAATCACGCGACGGTAAAATTTCTTCTATAGGACCGGAAATACGCACGAAAGAAAGTACTGACCGCGAAGGGGGGGGGGGGCACAAAAGATACACGATGGAGAGACTTACGGTGTCAGCGCTGACGTCTCTTGCAGCGTCGGTGCACCGGGAAGTCGATCCGGGATTCGTCGGCGGACGGCTCGGGATGTCCTCCTCGAAATTTTTACTAGAGACGGTGAAGTCCTCGGCAGAAGGGTTGGTTGGTCGTCGCACCAAACTCCGTCCTCACCTTCCCCACACGAAGAATTTCGCCTCGCAAAAAGTCCACTCACGCAAAACACTGTATGTCACGAAGCAATGTTTTACGCCACACAATGTTCACGCAACCACACGTTTTTTTTCTTAATTTTCCTTTTCACACTCGACCGGGGCCCGTTCTATAACGCGTCCGAAAACGAAGTGCCGTGGTGGGGCCGCTACCGCGCTTGGTAGATGCGCGCGAGAACCGTACGCGCATCTCCAGTGACCAGGAGCGGAGAATCACCGGGGGTGATACGGGGGAACCCACTAGGTAGTTGGGTAGAGGATTAGAGAGCGGGGTCCGATAGGGGTTTTCCCCACCTAATCACAGGTTTTGGGAAAGTATCCTCCGTCTTCGCCTCTTCGGCTTCCATGCTGCGATAGAGAGAGAGAGAGAGAGAGACATGCGTTATGTGACGCAACGTCGATTTAAGCAGCCACGCTACCAGAATGCAGCTTTAGGTGGCAAGCGTTGGACGGCTACTGCCGAGTTAGTGAAGGCGAGTAAGGTCGCCATACTCCGGGGAAAAGAGGGGGGATGTGAGGCGGTTTTTTAGCGTGCTGGGCCTGAATAATGCAGGCGCGCGGCGACGGAATGGGGGGAACGATACAGGCGCGTCAGAGAGGGGCGGTGTCCCTTCTCGACGGCCACGATGACTCCCACCATCGGGTGGTACCTCCTGCGCTGCCGAGAGGGACAGCCAGGGGAAAGAGGGGCTCGGGCGTTTCGAGTGCTCGGAAGGTGGTGACGCTCCCGGCGAAACGCGCAACCGAGCAATGACGGTAAAGCCGTTCAGGCGCTTTACCGGTGACTGACGGACGGGTATCCGAACTCATTAAAATTTGTAAAAAAAAAGGAATAAGGAAGGCGATCCTGAGCTCCGGGACACTTTCGACACGCGAGGGAACCGCGGCATCCACCGCGACGGATCTGCCAAGATGTCGATCGGTGACACCTTGTCACAATTTAATGAAATGTAATTAATTTCAAGTAATATATATTTAAACTGTTGATTTATGAAAGGAAGGTAAACAATCACAAGTTATCCTTTATACTTGGAAACGACTAAATATTTCTAAACTTTTGAATACTTTTATCAACAAAAATATAATGTGTCGAATTGAATCCAAATTTTTTTCTTTTTAAATAAATTATTAGACATAATATTAAACGTTTTAAATAATTTCAAATATATGATTTCTCTTGTAAAATGGAGAATCGACTATTAATTCTTATCAGTCGACTCAATTCAATAGTATTAGTCGACTTTTATTATTACTAATCTGTCGACTCTTTTACTCATCGTTGGCAACTATAATTACTTATGTCCAACCTCAAATATAACTTTCGTCGACTAATTTTATTTTCCTTAGTCGATTTTATTCTCTATTAAATTTTGTCAACTCAACTAATATTTATACACTTCACACACTGTTGGTCTCATTATTTTACCATTACATAGTATATTTTATTTCATGCATTCAAATTTCACACATCAAGGCCAGTTTTATGACTGTGCCAACCGAACTTTCTCAAAATAATTAATCATTTGACCATATGGGTCAATTTTGATTCGGGCGCTAATTTTATAACTGTTTTGTGGTTGTAATTAATAATTTAATGGATCGCACAAAATATAAAGTGACGACCAACATAACTAAATTACTCGAAAGTTGGTGAGATCGATCTCGTGTAAACAGTTATAAAAAGTGTCGACCATCAAGTACGACACGACCCGGAAAAACACGAGATGTCTCAATAGGGTTTCTAAAAAGACAACGCGTAGAAAGAAGGGGTGAAAGAAAGTAGTGAGTAGAGTAGGAGAAAGAATTAAAGATACCATGTAGATAGCTTCGAGTAAATACAAATTTATTATTAATAAAGATAAATATTTGAAGCCCGAATAATCTAAAGAGGCGGAAACAAAGCTTGGTACTTACAAGATTAGGCGCATTGCGCCGGTTCAACACTCTCTCTCTCTCTCTCTCTCTCTCTCTCTCTCTCTCTCTCTCTCTCTCTCTCTCTCTCTCTCTGTCTCTCTCTCTCTCTCTCTCTCTGCCATTCCTCCGCTGGATACGTCGTCATCTAATTCTCAAAATAAAACTCCCCTGGGTCGAGGAATAACGGAATGCTTAATTCATTCTCAAATATTCGTATAATTATATAATACCGCATTTCCGTTACAAGCGAAATGGTTCCGAAGTCCAAGAAGCACGGAATGGCCCGGATACAGAGGAAGTCTGGAAGCCAGACTGGGGAGCTTTAAAGGAAAGTATGGAACTCCGGAAGATCTAGAGTACACGGAGACCATCATTAAAGGTGCCGTGTTGAGAGCTTTCAAGGCCAACTGCCCACTCAAGAGGGTAAACCCCAAAGTGGGGAAACTCAAATGGAGCGTGGCGTTGGAAGATGGCCGTTTGGAAACAAGAAGACTCTTTAACCGGGCGAAGAAGGCGGGCACTGTGGAAGCATGGACTGCCTTTAAAAGTAAGTCTAAAGCTTACAGGAAGCTGATTAGAGAGTCTCAAATCGAGGCGCGGAGGGATTTCTGCACAGAGACAGAAAACATTTCCTTCACGGCTAAGCTTGCGAAGATACTCTCCAAAGAGAAGGAGGGTAGTCTACGATTTATAAAAGGGGAAAATGGCGAGTTCACCAATTCTCCAAAGGATACACTGGAACGACTGCTAACTAGCAACTTTCCAAGCATAGATCTTGGGCAGCGAGAGACTATAAGGGAACACTCTCAGAGAGAGAGTAGAAACTGGGAAATCGGTGCCCAGGTTGTCAATCCAAAGAAGGTGTCAAGAGCGCTAATGGCCTTCGAGGCATTCAAGTCGCCTAGACCAGATGGCTTCTACCCGCCCCTCCTTCAGGAAGGCCAGGGGCCATTCTGAGACTATTGACTGGACTCCTTAGGGGGTGCGTCGCTCTCGGTTACACACCAAAAGAATGGAAAAAAGCACGAGTTTCATTCATACCGAAAGGAAGAAGTAGAGGCTTCGTGGAAGCAAAGGATTACAGACCAATCAGCCTAACATCTTTCCTACTGAAACTCTTGGAAAGACTGGTTGAAAGGTATCTGGTAGAAGGACCTTTGAAAACCTCACCTTTACATGGTGAACAATACGCATACCAAGCTGGCAAATCTGCTGGGGCAGCATTAATGTCCGCTGTGGGGTTTGTGGAGAAGCAACTCAATGTACGGGGAGTGTGCATAGGCGCCTTTCTAGATATTGAGGGTGCTTTCAACCGCACCTCGATGGAAGCGATTCGGAAAGGAGCGGAAGAGCATGGGGTACCGAGAGAAATTGTTAGATGGATCTTGAGTACCCTAAAAAACAGGTATATTTATACTGAATGGAGGGAACAATAGTGGGGGGAACAGTCTCCGAGGGTTGCCCTCAAGGAGGTGTGTTGTCCCCGCTCTTATGGAATTTGGTGGCTGATAGTCTGATAAGGAAACTAAACGATAGTGGAATCTATGCTATAGGATATGCGGACGATATCGCTATCTTGGCTAGAGGAAACTTCGAGGAGGTCTTGCAGGAGCTAACTCAAGAAGCCCTAAGGGTTGTGGAAAGATGGTGCATGGAGAAAGCACTCTCGATACAACCGGAGAAGATAGCCGTTATCACCTTCTCGAGAAGGTACAAGATGAAAAAACTCAGAGAAATGGTGATAGGGGGGAAACAGATTCCATATACCGGAGAAACCAAGTATCTTGAAGTAATCCTGGACAGAAAGTTGAACTGGAATGGACATCTGGAACAGAAATGTCAAAAAGCAATCGCAACTTTTTGGCAATGTAGAAGAGCACTAGGCTGCAGTTGATGTCTAGGACCAAAGCAACTGCTCTGGATTTACCAGCACATAGTGACACCCAGAATCACCTACGCGGCAGCGTTATGGTGGCGTAGAGTGGAAAAGGCCAATTTACAACAAAAACTAAATAGAGTATAGGGTATGTTCCTAAGGGGCAACTGCTCGGTAAGGAAAAGTACACCCACAATTGCAATGAGAACTCTGTTGGCCCACCTTGGCCCTTGCTATTAAAGGCGAAGCGAGGAGAACCGTATACAGACTCAAATGCATGGGAAGTTTAACAGGCAGACTGGAAGGGCTAGATGACCTCTTTTGTGGGAGCCTCAGAACCATGTGGAATCAACTACAGGATAAAATCCGGATCCTCGACTCGGGGAAAAATAACTTTAAGCTATTTTTCCCGGATAGAGAGGACTGGGAAAGAAATCCGGTACCACCTAAGCATGGAACCATCTAGTATACTAATGGTTCCAAAACAATTCAAGGTTTAGGCGCAGGGTTCTGCGGACCAAAGCTTAAGGAGAACTTTTCCCTTAAGCTCAATACATTCAACATAGTCTTCCAGGGAGAGGTGGCGGTCATTCTTCAATGTGCCGAGACTCTTTTGAGGAAGGAGGTGACAGGTAATACGATATGGATATGCTCCGATAGCTAGGCGGCATTGAGAGCCATAGGAAATCCTATCGTTAAATCGGCGCTATTCAGAGATGCAAAGGCAAGTTTGCGACGTCTGGCGATACGTAATAAGCTCAACCTAACATGGATCCCCGGACACATGGGTTGGAAAGGAATCGAAAGGGCGGACTCTTTGGCCAAATCGGGCATAAGAAATAGTCTGGACATGACCGGGAGGGTTGTTATGCCCTTTCAGAAAGGACTTAACAGGCTGACGAGCCATCTTAGAGCTCAGCAGGTTAAGGAGTGGATTAACCATAAAAATGCAGCACAACCAAAAGCCTTGCAAGTGAACTGAAGGCTCACAGATGGGCTGAACATCTGACCAAACTGGACAGAACAAGAATAAGAGTTTCCATTGAAATCCTCACTGGACGTGGGAACCTGAATAAGCATGGCTATACGGTGGGAAAGAAAGGTTCCCCGGTGTGTACTAAATGCGACGAAAACATGAAGGAGATTACAGCACACTTCCTCTGTGAATGCCCTGCCCTAATGGAGACACATAGGACATTCCTAGACTCTCCATTTCTGGCGAAGGAGGAAATCAGGGCGCGAAGTCTTCAGCAGATTCTGAACTTCTGCAATAAGGCTGGTTATCTAGCTGAACCCTGAAATGGCATCAGGAATAGCGTACAAAGGCAAATTGTCAAGTGCGCTGATTACGGGGGTCTCAACCCCGGACCTGATGAAAGCCTTACCAATAACAATACCAAAAGTAAACATTTCTGAAATATAATCTTCCAGTGATCTTGGGATTACATTTTTTCATTTAGAAAGGAATCTCCGTCATTGACTTATAGGAGAAAGGAAGAAACTATTAGAAGCATGTGTTACTTCTAATTATCGTATTAAGGGGATTTTAAACGAAATTTAAATACCCTGTTTTAATAAGTGTGCTGGCATTTAAATTTCCCTTGATATATGACGTTGAGATTAGAGCGGTAGAGTAAACATATATAGTGTAATCGCCACAATCCAGTCACTAATAAATCATTACATTGTGGTTATGTATATGCTAATGTGACATTCATTACTAATAACATAATTAGTTTTGTATGTCGCCAAACAGTTTTTTACAGGGTTATGAATCTAACAATGGTAGCATTCACTATACTTTTATATTTTCTCATTGCCAACAATTTGTTAAGCTTTTTTATATGTGAGTTAATGGTAACTTTCATTACCATCAAACAAACTAGTATTTCGTACATCAGTAATCATTTGTCAAACCTTATGCTCAGTGAAGTAATAGTAAAATTCATTACCATCAGCGATCTTATGAAGAGGAGCGGTCGCTCGTCGCGCTAAGTTCTTAGCGTGCGGCGACCGCTACTCCTTTACCGCTAACATAGTTGAACTGTCACAACAATGAACACATATGTTTCGTCTACGCTTCACCTCCAGAAAATTTCTTAATCATGCTATGCCGAGTATTTTTTATTTTTGTTTATCTTTCATTTAAGCCTAGTCCGATTGAAATTGGTTTAGTGGTTCGTGAGATATCAATCAGCTGTTTGTCATTTTTCATGATTTCAACGATCGAAAATTGTTCTTCATCGGATTTTGGGACATAGAGACAGATAGAATGATGTCGTTCAAAATAAGTGCAACAAGAACAAGCGTCGGGACTCGGGACTTCGCGACCGGACGGAAATAGATCTTGCAATATGGCGGCCTGCACTCAGTTGATCAGCGGCGGCGCTTTACATTCAGTACGAACAGCATTGAGGTTTTGACGTTTGTGAAATTGAAGAAGAAGACACCTTTGTGAACAAAATATTGACGTTACTGTGAGATGACACAATAGAGATCCGTCTGAAAAGTGGCTTGGAGCACCGTCCGAGAATTTTTACAGCGGTCTGTGGTCTTCTCCTTGCCAGTGAAAGAATAAAAATTTGTAGCTCTAGAAACTCTACAAAAACGTAAGTGAACTTTTCTCAACGTAATGTTGAAATGATCTTGTAAGTGCTGTTTTGAATTCACAAAAGATTCTTCGTAGTTGATTGCTGGAACGAAATTGAAAACGTTTTTAAAAAAGTGTCGACAACGGTATTAAGAATTTAAATAATTTGTCGCAGTGTCATGTATCATGTGCAGAGAGCAGAAAATACTAGTGGTTTGTCTTTCCGACACAACTGGCTTGTGTCTAATAATATTTTGTTTTTAAATACAAGTAGCCAAGTAGATAAGTAGTTCGTCTCTATACATTAGTGAGTTGTCTTCCAATATTAGCCAGTTGTCCTCACGACACAAGCCAGTCATATTCAGACATTAACCACTCCTGTCGGATGACGACTCACTGATGCGTAGACGAACTACTTGTCTATGAAAACAAAACATTATTAGACACAAGCCAGTTGTGTTGGAAAAACAAACCGCTAGTATTTTCTGCTCTCTGTACATGATACAGGACATTACGCCAAATCATTTAAATTCTTAATACCGTTGTTAACACTTTTTTATAATCGTTTTCAATTCCTTTCCAGCAATCAATTACGAAGATTCTTTTGTAAATTATAAACTACACTTACAAGATCATTAGTATCATAGTTCGTTCAGCTTCTATGTGTACACATTTTAAAGCATTTCTTGGCATTTTGAGTGTGAAAAGCACTAGAAATGTATTTGCGATATATGATAATTAATAAAGAAAGCATCTAATAATGTACTTGATTGTTACAGTCGATTGTCGATGATAAAAAACAATTTAGATACGAAACAGTCCCTCTTGTTGTCTTCAATGCTCTTTACTACGAATAATTATTGAAGTGTAGCTGGGGACAGCTTGACGAGATTAGTGTGTTGGCATCGGTTTTCTAACATCCTGGCTGTTGAAAAAGTAGATATTTTGTAGTTTCTGTAAATTGATTGATAAGTAAGTAAACATTTTTGAAATGTAATCTTCCAGTGATCTTGGGAGTACATTTTTTCATTTAGAAAAGAATCTCCGAAATTGACTTACAGGAGAAAGGAAAAAACTATTAGAGGCATGTGTTACTTCTGATTATCGTATCAAGAATTTAAGGCTTTTCACGTAATGATGTATTCTACTGTTATTTCAAGCTCCGAAGTTCTTCCATCTTTGTCTACTTGCATTTTTAAATATATTCTGCTGTCATTTCAAGCATGAAGTGCACTTGTGGTAAAATTATGATACGCAACTATTCATAATGAAAGTGTCTCCTAATATATTTATCTTCTACAGTCGAATTGTCAGGATTCCCATGACAGGGAATGCTACAAGAGGTACAAATAGATAAAGCTGGAAGAACTTGGGAGCTCGAAATAATAGCAATATATCATATTAGGGTAAAAGATTTAAATTCTTGGTACGATTGCTCACAGTTTCTTCTAATCAGTTTTCGAGTTCCTTTCTTCCATAAGTCAAGTATAGAGATTCTATTGTAAATTAAAAAACATACTCCAAAGATCACTGAACATTACATTTGAGAAATGATTAGTTACGTTTCAGTAATTTTTCAGTACCATCAAAAATTCATTTTTTTCCAGTAAGGATTTCATAGAAGTGCTGTCAAGACACCAAGTTCGCTAAGCTGTTCCCAGCTACCCTTCAATAGTTTCTTATGGTAAAGAGCACCGAATCCAACGAGGAGGACTATTTCGTGTTAAACAGGACCTGCCAGTGGAACCATGGCTACATATCAACAATCGAGCGCAATAGACGTGTGTATCGTTAGATAGTTTTTATTAACTCTTTGCGTCTCAGTGGGACAGACGTCGTCCCACTTACATTTACATCGATTTTGCTGTTTTTCTCGTGAAATTTAAGACCCACTTTGATCAAATCTTTTTCTGTTATTTACATAGACCCTAATAATCAGTATTTATCCTAATAATCAAAAATTGATTTCCCTTTATTGCTAATAATATAATTGTTATTAACAAAACAAGTTAAAAATATGAGTTTTTTCTGGAATAAATGCAGTTTTAAGAAAACCTCCCATTATCTTTTGAGTTTTTTGAAATTCAAAATGGCTGATCTGAAATGGCGGATAAAAATTTTAAATATAACTGTATGTGGACGAAATTTGATACTTGAGTGTTTTCGGGGTCGCTGATTACGAATCCGAGGTTAGATTTGCGAAATTCAAAATGGCGGCAAAAATTTTAAATGTAACTCGAGACAAAATTTATGAAGTATTTAATTCGGATTACACATTATAAAAGAGGCTAAGGGCTGGGATTCGCTACTTCATAGAAGCTTCCAGGGCATCCAAGACTCACTATGTAGAAGTTCCTCAGTCCGATTTTAAGTCCCTTTTCTATTTTTTTTAGTTTTTTAGTTTTAAAATTTTTTAATTTTTATAATTAAAAAAAAACTTGTTTAATATTTAAATGTAATAATACTAAGATTTATTTATTTATGATATGCAATAAAACAGTTTTTTTAAATGTCAAGTACAACGGAAAATTAAAAACTTTGCACATACATTGTGTTCTATATTCATTAATTTTAGTGCTCCTTCGCATTTTATTCGGTAACATTATAGATAAGTGTTCTGCATTTGCTTGTCGTTTTTCTAGCGAAACTTGAGGTCTCCTACAACTCATTCCTCTTCTTAAAGATTTTCGACATTTTTTTATGGATACAGTATTTGCTAATAATTCATTTATGACCATTAATCTAAATTGTTTCAATTTTCTGTGTTTTTCCTCATAATAAATGCTTATAAACAATCGGCGAATGATGACATATTAGAAATATTTATTATATATATATGGCATACAATTAGCGTCAATTTTTACATAATCCTTCACACATATATTTTTCTATGTGGGTAACATCGCATTTACGATCAGCTACCTGAAATTTGCCGGAATACCGGATATTGTTCAAATAGTGTAATATTTTACAATGTGCACATGTTATATTGGATTTGAGATTTTTAAAACTAATTCGGATACTTAATCAGCCGCAATAAAAATCCTCGAGTAACAAATTTTGTCCAAATAGAATTACATCTTAAATTTTTGTCTGTCATATTGAATCTGCCATTTTGAATTTCAAAAAAATAACTTCGGATTCATAATCAGCGACTCCGAAAACGCCCGAATAACAAATTTTGTCCAAATAGAATTATATTTTAAATTTTTTCCACTATATTGGATGTGCCATTTTGAATTTCACAAGTCTAACCTCGGATTCGTAATCAGCGACTCTAATAAAACACAAGTAACAATTTTCAGCTAAATTGGACAAAAGGAAAAATGCGTGACTCAATCAATGGGTTAATTTATTTTCGTAAAATATTTCGAGTACATTCCACACTCAAAATGCCAGGAATTGCTTCAAAAATGTTAAACATGCATGAAGCGGGATGAACTTTAGAGCTGAAAATAATAACAACATATGTCATTACGAGAAATGATTCAAATTCATAATACGGTTATTCGCACTTGTTTTTAATCATTTTCGATTTCTTTTGCTCATAAATCTAGTATGCAGAATCTTTTGTAAATTAAAAAATGCATTTTCAAGATCGTTTCAACATCACATTTGAGAAAACATTGCTTACATTTTCGTAGACTTTCAGAAGCTGCAAAATTTCCATTTTCAAGCTATGCTTCAAGCAGATCTTAGTTTTGTGGGATCTCATAGGCAGCAATGTTGGCCTTTTTATTTCTATGAAGGTGTTTCCGAAAGTGTGGGCCAGTTGAATGCTTACAATGTATTTTGTGATAATAAATAAATAAATAAATTTGTATGTTATTTTATTTCAAATTAGTACACTAATTTGAAATATATGAAATGAATATATGCTCTTATCTAAATAGTCTTCATTTATGATAAACATCTCCTTATCTTTCCTTAAACAGCTCTTTTTATTTAATTTAAAACTGTATCCAAAACAATTACATATATCAGTTTTATCATCACCATTTCAAGGATTGAAAATTCTTTTCTTTATTATGTGATCAGCTAAAATAAGATCACCAGTTGTTAACGATCGCTGATTAGGGGGTCCAGGTATCGCGCTCTGTAATTTTTCATTTTATCAAATAAAATATTTGTGCCGGGTCTTAAAAGGGTAGTCGCGAAAACTGTCGAGGTCCAGGTCTTCCGCTCCATAGTTTTTTTATCTCTTAGTTATAGTACTTTGGTCGCACTTGGAGGTAATTTCAAGGTCAAATAATCTACTCGGATTTGTATATATGTATTCGAGATACCTGTAAACAAGGGTACTGCACGAGTATGTTACGCAATGGAAAGTCTAGGATTCATGTAAACGTCAACATTATAACAAACAAAACATGTCCAAGAAATTCTAAGGATTTATACGTTCTTAATTTACATGATGTTTACATTTTCAAAAATATGATATTACACATGGCATTTTTTTATCAACTATTGTATATTAGCAAAAATGAGTAAAATCCCATAAAAAACACTTGTAAAAACACTCGCCAAGTTCTTATTAGTAAAACATAATTACCACAAAAATGCTATAAGAATTAAATTATGTACAATTATAAGGCTATATTCTTATTCTACAAAAAGCAGTGCAATCATGTAATAAGACCAAGTTCTTTCTAATGAATAAAACTATTGGTTAATGCAATATACAATAATTTGGAAAGAAAATTTTGCGTGCATTCAGAACACCACAAAATTTTTCAAGGAACTTCTTTGAAATCAAAGTAATTCTTATCATTTGTTTAATGAAATTACCATTTAATATAAAAATGTTATTAATGAATTTAATAAACTTTAAAAATCGATGCAATCTCATCAATAATATAGACATTGGCTCTTATTCCAAGCATTCCACAAGTGGCTTGTCAAAAACTTGGCTGCCCTTTTAGCCAAGTTTTTCGGAGAATCTTGGTCCCCGAAGAATGGTCCCCATTTCGAAGTGTCATGCAATTTTCAGAATATATGCATTAGTTTTTTAGTCAATACATTATTATATTATTTGCAATTTCTTATATTTCGTTACGCACATATTCCAGTTAATTTATCGTCACAGCATTTACATTCATTTGCACAACAAAATATTCATCTTACCAATATTTGATACGCCAAAGAATCTAGTAGTATATAAATCTATTAGTAAACAAAACTAATACAACAAATGGGATATTTATTATTGCATAATGAGATGAGGGGGAAAAAGCATAATAATAAATTAAGTAAACACATTGGGTTTGGTGGCTGTAATGGTAGCACCCGACCGTCAACGGAGGGGCATATGTCGTAGGTTTGTAAGATGAACCATTCTTTGTTTACCATTCGAGGTATTGTTTGTCAATGCAATACAATATCATAATTGATGTTTTACTTCCTGTACATTTCTGCAATTTCATCTATTTAGCATACACTTTTGGCGAATGGTAATATGGCGCTATCTAGAAACATGATACTATATTGAAAATTGCAGGAACTTCATTTCCAAAAAAATAGTTTTGTAATTTGGGATAGCATTATACATTTATTACTTAACACCATAAACAGATTACTAAATGACGGCGTTTTTTTCTTAACTCTCAAAACTTGACTAAAAGGGCAGTCAAGTTTTTGACAAGCCAGTTGTGGAATGCTTGGAATAAGAGCCAATGTGTGTATTATTGATGATATTACATCGATTTTTAAAGTTTATTAAATTCATTAATAACATTTTTAGATAAATATGTAATTTCATTAAACAAATGATAAGAATTACTTTGATTTCAAAGAAGTTTCTTGTAAAATTTTGTGGTGTTCTGAATGTACGCAAAATTCTTCCCAAATTATTGTATATTGCATTAATCAATAGTTTTATTAATTCGAAAGAAAGGTCTTATTACATGATTTCACTGTTTTTTGTAGAATAAGAATATAGCCTTATAATTGTACATAATTCAATTCTTATAGCATTTTTGTGGTAATTATGTTTTACTAATAAGAACTTGGCGAGAGTTTTTACGAGAAGTGTTTTTTGTGGGATATTTAATACACGGACAATCATTTGTCAACACTCATGCTAATCAAATAAATGGTAATATTCATTACCATAATAATTATTTTAATATTGGAATAAAAATCCCTGGAGTTTCTTCTGTGTGACGGTACAATAAAATAAAAAGGAACAAATCTTTTCAAAAAGACGTTTCGGCTACATGATGTGTGCCTTCTTCAGTTTAATATACTTATACTTATATATAATATACTAAATTATACATTTAACTAATATAAAGTATAATTACTTTAAATTACATTGGAACGGAATAAATCCACTGTTACGATTCCTTACTGTTGCGAATTCTACCTTCGGTAACTGGAATCGATTTTCTTAAAGGTCCGGGATACCACTTATTACTTTACAGGAATTCGCAAATGAATCGGATTTGGAATATAGGGTAATTGTACGCGAATCACTTGTCTAAAACTCACCAGCACTTTCATCACATTAACCATTGCTTTTTTTATTATTAAAAGTATTGTATATCGCCACGTCGGGACTCACCGTAATATAAAACGTTAATAATTTAAAGTTAGAAATAGTTAATATGCACGCTTGAGCGACTTGTTCTCGACGTAGTCAGAGCTATACTAACTTGACAGTTGACAGTTCAAAACTATCGATGGTTCATACGCTAACACATACATAATCACGATACACGCACAATACTAAATTCGGAAGGTTTCGGCATCAATCGTACTTATATTCAAATCCTTCTTATATGCACATATACAAACATCACATACACCTATGAATATAAATTATACATTTAACTAATATAAAATATAATTACTTTAAATTACATTGGAATGGAATAAATCCACAATACTGTTTAGTATTAATTATTCCAATGTAATGCATTTCAATGTTTACTTCTATCTTTTATTAAAAATCAAATTATTAAATAAAGTCCTATACAATTATTAAATACAGAAATTGAAATAATATAATTCCGGGAATTGCAGTCCGTAATCGAGCCGCATGCATGTGTTGGTGTGTTGTTATGATCCGGCGTCACCCGTAATAGAAATAATCAGCATTTAATAAATCTCAACATATAATATATATATAACTTAAATTTTTAGATGGATCATAACAGTCCTCCCTTCTTAAAAATCATCACCGTCCTCGGTGATATAATAGTTTTGATGTTATTAAGAGTTACAATTGTCATAGACAGCAAATAGTGCCACAATGTTTTACATTTTAGCTATGACAACTGCTATCATTCTAATACTGAAACAGGAAATGGTTATTAATACATGCTTATGCATGCAATTTTAATCCTTTAGAGTCAACGGCAAACGCCACAATTTGAAATTTAAGTGACTCTAAAAGTGTTTGGGAATATGTAAGCATAACAACAATAAATATAGCCAAGTTAAAGTTTAATTTGTTAAAATCATTTAACTGAACTCAATTTTTAATTTACAAGTAAACACTGTTAATTAGACTCCTCTCCAAAACCTAAAACAAAACAAAAAAAAACAAATATATAATTTAACCATATATACATATTCGATTATGAATGATCAACAATGCTACTGCATTAAAAAAATCCAATATGTATGTATATTTACTCATAACTTTGGTGATTGACTAATAAAATGAATTTTGACTAGTGAGTTCCTATGGTCCTTCTTGCGTCTCTCAACGCCAGTATCACCCAAAAACATTGACAAAACAGTGCTACTGCTGAAATTGCGTAACCGCGTGAAAGCACAATCTATAACTTCCCTTCTAATATTCTTACAACCCTCCACGTCGAGGTGCGTTAGTTCGCAACTGATGTTCAACAAACTACATATCTCCTCGGTACCAACACCCAGACAGTCGCGACACTCCAGTTCACGAAGACCATGTAGAGATTCCAAGAAATAGGCCACGATGTGAGGGCGGAGCAAGGACATCTTTAACCTTCTCAACCTCGTCAAAGCTCCCAATGGGTCCAAACCAAAGTTATCACGAATGTTGGTACAACCAGTGATATCAAGGGTCCGAATTTGGTCCAAATGTTGACCAATCTCCCAAATAAACGAGTCATCAACTACCGGGCAAAATCTTAGCCCAAGAACAACCAGACTCTTACACTTTCGTGGCATATCTAGAACTTCGCGACCCACGTGGACAAGTGGAAGCTCAAAGAAATTGAACTCATTTTCATCATCATTATGTTCATTTATGTCATCGTTTATATCCTCATTCAAAACTTCACCTATTCCAACTCCTTGAAGAGTAAGAGATGTCAGCTTGTCCGGACCAGAATTATTAGCCAGAGCAGACAGAATCGACGGACCCCGAATTTGACGACCTTTTATCAGTGTAAAACTCTGTAGATCTTCTTGTCGCTCTAATAGATTTGCCAAATTCTCTGTTATTAATTTCTCACATCTCTCTATCTTCAAGGATCGGAGACAAAGAACTGAATTTATGAAACAAGTTCCGGTAATTTCAGTTCCCTTTAAGGTCAAGTTTTGAAGAGATAAGTTTTTATTAAAAACGCGTTTCAGGTCTTTTTCAATAGGTCCTACAACTTCCCCTAGATGGAGACTTTGCAATTGTATTGCAACCTCTGCCATCATCCGGATTGCCGTCGGCCTAACCTCCAATCCTCTTAAATCCAATACCTTAAGGTTTGGGCATTTTCGCGATAAAACATACGCTATTTGGGGTGGTAATTCGCGTTTTAAATCAACTTCCTTGAGATAATCCCCTCCCCCACGGATAGCCCAATAGAGAAGTCCCACCGATATAGGAGACTGATCCCATTCTTCATCCCACAACCATGAAGAACTATCAGAGATATGTTGAAGGCTTCGGAATGACTCATAAACTCCATCTCTCCACAATCTGGACATGGTAGCTAAACGAGAGGGATCAAGTAAAGGCAAGAATGACCCAATCCTGGAAGCTATTTCAACAGGCAGTATGTTGGCTAAACTACCGGTCTCTTCCAAGGGTCAGCACGTAAAAGACGAAGTTTTCGACCATGAAGGGTGTAATCACGGTCTTTACTATTATTGAAGCATGCTGCAGCTTGTTCTGGTGTATTAAACCTGACAAAACCTAGCAACCCTGTAGGACGCATCACAACTACAGCATGTTTTGCACCGTCCTGTCGAAACAATCTTTTAAGCTGCCATCCCTTAGATTTTGGGGAAAGTCTGGTGACAACAAGTCTGTCTACAGCTCCTTTCATAGTTGTTAATGCTAAGATGACAAATAATATTGTTACGCTCACATAATTTACTATTTTAAACAAACATAAAACAAAGTAATAAGATTACGAAGAATACACCTGGAAAAATCCATAATATAGTAATATAGGAGGATATTCTTCGATATCTACTGATGAATTAACTTTAATTTATCTACATGCTTGGTGAGTCTCTGTCCTTTTTCATCTTCTATTATAATGTTGTTCCTATTCAAAATCTCCACTATTCTGTAGTCATCTTTATACCTTGGAGAAAATTTTCCTTGCTTAGGTTCAATTAAGATTTTTACTAAATCTCCAATCTTACCTTTGAATGGATTACTTTTCGAGTCATAAATTTCTTTTGATCGGTGTTTAGCATTAATCAAGTTTCTACCAGCAATTACTTGCATTTCCGTCATTCGATTTATTAAGTCAAATAAATAAGAATTATAAGTTTTCATACAATCCGTCTCAGGAAAGGAACTAGGACATCTTGCTACCTTCCCAAAAACTAACTCAAAAGGAGTAAAATTAGTCGCTGAATGAACCGATGTATTATAAGCGAATATAGCGAAAGGTACCATTCTATCCCAATCATTAAAATCCTGAAGATAATGTGCTATATATTCGGACATTACAATATGACTTCGTTCTAAACTTCCATTTGTCTGAGGTCGATATCCCGATGTATCGAGTGGATGTATTTTAAATATCCTTGACAATTGACGTAATAATTTACCCATAAAATTGCGTCCTTTATCAGTCAAAATTGTTTTTGGAGATCCATATTGTAATATTAATTTAATTACCATTAGTCAAGCTGTCTTGCATAGTCAAAATATGTCGGTTTCCATTTGGCGTCATAGGTAAAGGTCCTACAGTGTCTAAAGATATTTTTTCAAATGCGTCAATAGGAGTATCGGTAATTATCATAGGTTCTCTGACTCTAGCACGAACTACCTTTTGACTTTGACAACTCTTACAAGTCCTGATATAATTTTGAACATCATTTCTTAAACCAGGCCAATAAAAACGTTGCCGTATCCTTCGATAGGTTTTTGTTACGCCCTTATGGCCGCCAATCAAACTGTCATGATTTTCAGAAATTATTTTCAATCTTAAATCTTCAGATGGTATTTGAACGGTTCCAGTACATAATATAATTTTAATCGTTGTTTCTGAAAATATTTCTTGTATCAAATTAAACAAAGATTTTTGTAAATCTGCTTCGAAAAAATCTCAATTTTGTGAAATTCTAAATTTAGTTATACCCAAGTTTAAAAGCGTTTTCCTCAGATTTAATAGAGCTACACGTAAGTTTTCTTTTAAAATAATATCAAAATGTTTGTGTTTTATTACTACGCTAAATATATGATATTTTCCATCCGGAGTAATCAAAATTTGTCCTATTCTTGGTTTATTAATTTTAAAATTGTCAGAATTTATCTTTCCTAAATCTGATAATAGCCTACTTACTGGAGTTATTATTTCGCCATCTGCTGAAATAAAATGTACATAATTGGAATGCTCATAAGTAAGATTCTCACGGGAAAATTCTAATACATTTTCTATTCCTAGTTTAGGGGAAAGCGTTTGTGGCTCAATTTCACGAGAAGTGTTCTCATTCACCTGTATCGTATTCATCAAGTCATTATTTGATGAAATTATTCGTCTTGGTTTTATAGTAAGATCTACATCTGATAATAAATCTCCTCCCTTCTTCGAGTTTAGTTGTGAGTCTACACTTCCAATTGGTGTTGATACAGCTATGGGTTTATCCCTTTTAAATGTAGGTGTTAATAATGTAGATTGCAAAATAGGTTGCGAAAGAATAGTATCTTCTATTATAGTTGGCTTCGTTTTTTGAGATGAAATTGTTAATTCTTTTTCTTCTGGTATTACCTGCAATGATTCTTGTACTATCAACCTACTGTTGTCAGTATGTGGATGCTGTTTAATAAATTCTTTTTCATTTCCCCTTAGTCCAAAATTTTGTGTATTTACCTGCCTATGCTATTCTATTAAGTCCTTTTCAGTCTCTAAGAAATCATGATTTCGTTCTCTCAAGGAATTTTCAAATTCTTTAAAGGAATTCCTTAATTGTTGTAAATCAACTGAAGATTTTTCTTTATCTACTTCCTCATATATCTCAGTCTCATCATCGATATCAGAATTGTAATTTTCGGGAAGCTGCACCATAATCTCCTCCAGATTATCACTCACCACTGTAGGAATTATATCCACAGCTTTTGAAGCTTGTTTCACAGGGGAAGATTTATCTTCAGAGACAATCGGAACATCCAGAGAATCAAAATTCGACTGTACTGCAAAATGAGGGAAAACACTTCTACTTGGACGAAATGCTGGTGGATCATCTATTTCCTCTTCTAATTCAGATTTACTTGATGAAGTTATGTCTTTTTTAACATTCGCTTGAAGTTCTTCATATCTGGACTTGGGTACTTGAAGCAAACCAGGAGCTAAATTTGTTTTTGAACGAGTCCGGGTGGCTATATCATTTGGGTTATTTTCCACAGGTTTCTTTCTTGTTAACGAACCTGGTGGTCTGCCTACGTTTCTTTTAGGTAAATTTTCCTCCTGTTTTGATCGAGGGTCTAACTTACTCGGCATAGATTTCAAGTCCTTCTTAAGAGGAAATATTCGTTGCGATATTGTTGCATTTGCTACGTCGGAATTGCAACTGTCCCTCAGAATCGGATTTCTAGATAAGGCGTCCGCATTACTATTTAACCGACCGGCTTTAAAAATAAAACTATATTCATAATCACGTAATTTTAGTCTCCAACGGATAAGACGTTGTCCTGGATCTTTTACAGAATCGATCCATTTTAGTGGCTCATGATCACTAACTAATGTAAATTTCCGCCCATATAAATACGGTCTATAATGTATCACAGAATACAACACTGCCAAACACTCTTTTTCTGTTGTAGTGTAATTTTGTTCGGCGCTAGCCAAGCTTTTTGAGTAATACGATATGGGCATATCAAATCCGTCTATTTCTTGACTAAGAACGGCACCTATCGCGTAATCTGAAGCATCTGTTATTAACTTAAATGTTCTATCAAAATTTGGATATTGCAAAATTGGTTCTTTACATAAAGTCTCGCGCAATATACGAAAACTATGTTCTTGTTCTTCTTCCCAATTAAACTTAATATTTTTCTTTAATAACATAGTTAAAGGCTTTGC
This sequence comes from Trichopria drosophilae, assembly GCA_030407085.1. Classification (NCBI taxonomy): domain Eukaryota; kingdom Metazoa; phylum Arthropoda; class Insecta; order Hymenoptera; family Diapriidae; genus Trichopria; species Trichopria drosophilae. The sequence goes on from CM059585.1 coordinate 43,044,925, forward strand.
TATTGCTGCATAGTCTTTTATAAAACGACGATAGTAACCAGTTAAACCTAAAAATTCACGAATATTTCGTTGATTCTTCGGACGAGGAAAATTCATAACAGCCTTTATTTTATCAGGATTAGGCCTCAATCCATTTCTTCCTTTTATATGACCGAGGTATGCTACTTCTGGCTTCAAGAAAGAACATTTATCTGGTTGTAAGGTAAGATTAGCTTCTTCCAATCGTCTGAATACCTTTCTTATTCTGTTTCCATGCTCTTCTAGATCTTTTGCAAAAACAACGACATCATCCATATAGACGAAAGTTTCGAATCCGGTTAAACCTCTTAATACGTTATCCATAAGTCTCTGGAAGGTAGCAGGAGCATTTTTCAAACCTTCAGGCATCCGAGTATATTCATAATGCCCACGCGGTGTAGAAAAAACAGTTTTGGGTCGATCATCAAAGTCCATCTCAATTTGTTGAAATCCAGAATTTAAATCTAATACGGAAAAATAAATAGCCTCTCCTAATTGATCCAATATATCTGTGATGTTCGGTAAAGGGTAAGCATCACTTATAGTTTTTTCATTTAATTGTCTAAAACCTATTACCATTCGCCATCGAGGATTTCCATGACTATCAGGTTTCTTGGGTACAATCCACAAAGGAGAATTATAAGGCGAAGAGGATTGAGCAATTATTCCATTTTTCAGTTTTTATCTAATCTGTTTCTCCATTTCTTCTTCGTGAACTTTTGGATACCTGTATTGTTTCGTATTAATAGGCACATTGTCTGTTAATGGTATAGAATGTCGTACTTCAGATGTAGCAGGCAATATATCACCAGTTAATGCAAATAAATTAGGAAATTCTTCAACTAAATAAAAAACATGTTCCTTTTCTTCGTTATTTAAATCCTCTAATCTCAAATTACGTATTATCTTGTGTTTACGATTATTTGAATATTGCGATTTTTCATTGTTTGCGTTTCCTAAGATTTTACTATCTATCATTTTAATAGACATAAATGGAATTAGCTCTTGGGGTAAAATTTCTACTTGGACATCCTTTTCCAATGTATTAACAGCAAACAATTTGCATACTCCATTCTTATCTGAACGCACAACCGCTTCACCCACATATACACCTTCAATAGACGGAATTCTTTGCAAATATCCTTCACCTATTTCGGGATTAATTACGTCTAATTCAATTAAATGTCTCATTCTAGCTTTTAATATATATGTACGCGTTGCTGTCAATGTTCCAAATACAAGTTCAGATTTATTCTTATCTACAAAATATTTAGGAGATATGGGGTCACTTGCTATTTATTATTATTATTAACGCTTTGTGAAAGAACGAAATATTGGCTTGTTCACTTTGTAAATAATCATAACCTAAAATACCATCACAATCCAATGGAAAGGACGCTGGGACAATATAAAACTTATAAATGCTATTCGAAAATAATGTCATTTCAATAGAACCTAATGTTTTCACTATTTCAGGGGTAATGCCTGATACATAGATAATATCATTTGTTTCGACTACATCCTCGGGATCTAAAGAACTAATTTTTATAATAGAAATTTCTGCACCTGTATCCACTAAAAATCGACCTTGACCTAATTTTAATTGCTTACTGGTCACATTTACACGTAAGTTTATTTTCCCTAGGTTTATAGTTCGGATGGACTTTGTTGATCCAGGAACTTTACTTTCATGGGACGCGAAATCGTATTTTCCATCGGACTCGTCGTCGCGTCGGATGTTCGGCGAGCCAGTTGCCAGTTTAAAGCATCGGATGGCTCTTTATTACGGTTTGACGATGGCGATCTGGGATACTTTACTACAGGAGAATTTGGTCTTAAAGTATTTCCGCTATCATTATTTCAGGTCTTTTTCAATAGGTCCTACAACTTCCCCTAGATGGAGACTTTGCAATTGTATTGCAACCTCTGCCATCATCCGGATTGCCGTCGGCCTAACCTCCAATCCTCTTAAATCCAATACCTTAAGGTTTGGGCATTTTCGCGATAAAACATACGCTATTTGGGGTGGTAATTCGCGTTTTAAATCAACTTCCTTGAGATAATCCCCTCCCCCACGGATAGCCCAATAGAGAAGTCCCACCGATATAGGAGACTGATCCCATTCTTCATCCCACAACCATGAAGAACTATCAGAGATATGTTGAAGGCTTCGGAATGACTCATAAACTCCATCTCTCCACAATCTGGACATGGTAGCTAAACGAGAGGGATCAAGTAAAGGCAAGAATGACCCAATCCTGGAAGCTATTTCAACAGGCAGTATGTTGGCTAAACTACCGGTCTCTTCCAAGGGTCAGCACGTAAAAGACGAAGTTTTCGACCATGAAGGGTGTAATCACGGTCTTTACTATTATTGAAGCATGCTGCAGCTTGTTCTGGTGTATTAAACCTGACAAAACCTAGCAACCCTGTAGGACGCATCACAACTACAGCATGTTTTGCACCGTCCTGTCGAAACAATCTTTTAAGCTGCCATCCCTTAGATTTTGGGGAAAGTCTGGTGACAACAAGTCTGTCTACAGCTCCTTTCATAGTTGTTAATGCTAAGATGACAAATAATATTGTTACGCTCACATAATTTACTATTTTAAACAAACATAAAACAAAGTAATAAGATTACGAAGAATACACCTGGAAAAATCCATAATATAGTAATATAGGAGGATATTCTTCGATATCTACTGATGAATTAACTTTAATTTATCTACATGCTTGGTGAGTCTCTGTCCTTTTTCATCTTCTATTATAATGTTGTTCCTATTCAAAATCTCCACTATTCTGTAGTCATCTTTATACCTTGGAGAAAATTTTCCTTGCTTAGGTTCAATTAAGATTTTTACTAAATCTCCAATCTTACCTTTGAATGGATTACTTTTCGAGTCATAAATTTCTTTTGATCGGTGTTTAGCATTAATCAAGTTTCTACCAGCAATTACTTGCATTTCCGTCATTCGATTTATTAAGTCAAATAAATAAGAATTATAAGTTTTCATACAATCCGTCTCAGGAAAGGAACTAGGACATCTTGCTACCTTCCCAAAAACTAACTCAAAAGGAGTAAAATTAGTCGCTGAATGAACCGATGTATTATAAGCGAATATAGCGAAAGGTACCATTCTATCCCAATCATTAAAATCCTGAAGATAATGTGCTATATATTCGGACATTACAATATGACTTCGTTCTAAACTTCCATTTGTCTGAGGTCGATATCCCGATGTATCGAGTGGATGTATTTTAAATATCCTTGACAATTGACGTAATAATTTACCCATAAAATTGCGTCCTTTATCAGTCAAAATTGTTTTTGGAGATCCATATTGTAATATTAATTTAATTACCATTAGTCAAGCTGTCTTGCATAGTCAAAATATGTCGGTTTCCATTTGGCGTCATAGGTAAAGGTCCTACAGTGTCTAAAGATATTTTTTCAAATGCGTCAATAGGAGTATCGGTAATTATCATAGGTTCTCTGACTCTAGCACGAAATTAACAGAATAGCACGTATTAACAGCAAACAATTTGCATACTCCATTCTTATCTGAACGCACAACCGCTTCACCCACATATACACCTTCAATAGACGGAATTCTTTGCAAATATCCTTCACCTATTTCGGGATTAATTACGTCTAATTCAATTAAATGTCTCATTCTAGCTTTTAATATATATGTACGCGTTGCTGTCAATGTTCCAAATACAAGTTCAGATTTATTCTTATCTACAAAATATTTAGGAGATATGGGGTCACTTGCTATTTATTATTATTATTAACGCTTTGTGAAAGAACGAAATATTGGCTTGTTCACTTTGTAAATAATCATAACCTAAAATACCATCACAATCCAATGGAAAGGACGCTGGGACAATATAAAACTTATAAATGCTATTCGAAAATAATGTCATTTCAATAGAACCTAATGTTTTCACTATTTCAGGGGTAATGCCTGATACATAGATAATATCATTTGTTTCGACTACATCCTCGGGATCTAAAGAACTAATTTTTATAATAGAAATTTCTGCACCTGTATCCACTAAAAATTGACCTTGACCTAATTTTAATTGCTTACTGGTCACATTTACACGTAAGTTTATTTTCCCTAGGTTTATAGTTCGGATGGACTTTGTTGATCCAGGAACTTTACTTTCATGGGACGCGAAATCGTATTTTCCATCGGACTCGTCGTCGCGTCGGATGTTCGGCGAGCCAGTTGCCAGTTTAAAGCATCCGATGGCTCTTTATTACGGTTTGACGATGGCGATCTGGGATACTTTACTACAGGAGAATTTGGTCTTAAAGTATTTCCGCTATCATTATTCCTAGAGTAATTATTTCGATTATTCGCAGAACTATTATAATAATTATGAGGATAATTCATTTGATTTGGCAAGATTCCTATTGGCGTTACACCTTGTTGATATGGTGGGTAAAAATACGGAAGGGGTGGATAAAAATTCGGACAAAAGTACGGAGGATAACCTGGTTGCATTGGCATGTTATACAAATATTCATTAGGCAGATTATAATAACCTGGGTATCTATATTTCATATTTCTATTTTCATCAGTTGTTACTGAAGGTGGAACTTTCAAAATTGAAGATTTCATAGTCTTTTGTTCATTCTGCACAATAGGACAATTTTGAAAACTCGTAGATGGCAGCTCACTATCAATACTATCTAAACATTGATACGATTTCAGAACTGATTTATCAGAATGTTTACGAGACTCTAATTTTATTGCTACTTTTAAAGCGTCTTCCATGTTTTTGGGATTACCAACTAAAACTAATCCGGATATATCATCCGGCAATCCTCTAAGAAATGAATCTAATGCGCAATCATTCAACGGTTTTAACATTTCGTCACCATTTTCTCCATAAGAATCTTTTAAACACGTGGTAGCACAAGATAATAAAATATTTAAACGATTATAAAAATCACTAGCTCTCTCATTTCTTTTCATAAATATACTTTGAATTTGTTGGACATAAAAAGGATAATCTTTACCAGGAGAAAATCGCACTTTAAGATGTTTAATTAAATCATCGATTTTCTTAAAATTTTTACCATAAACGCTATCTCTAGCAGTACCCTTCAATTTGCTTAATACTGCTTTTACAAAAGATGGCTCAAATTCAGCCGGAATAATTCCACAAGCAGTTTCTAAATCTTGTACAAAAGTTTTCAAAGGGATATTTTTACCATCATAATAAGTTAACGATGTTAAGGCGTTTTGTAAAACAAGGCATTCCGTCATGGATGCCATCATCTTATTAGTGATGTCCATATTTAAGGACGTTTGATCCCCCATTTTAAAACTAAAATAAATAAATAATTAAAACGAAATAAATTAAAATAACACACACAAAAAAAATTTTAAAATCTAATAAATAATTTATTTATTTTTTTAAAAAAAAAGAAAAACGCAACGGATAGAAAAATACTTATCACTATATCAATTAAAATTTCTTTACATTTAACTATTCAACAAAAACCCTTTAAAAAAAAAATCAAATTAATTTTTATATATAATCGATAGTTATAAATCAAAACAACATTCGAATAACACATTTCCCAAAATTATTTAAAACCAACTGATACTTCAAATGGTACATTTGTTCAACACAATACAATACACAATTCAAATTTTACTAATCAAACCATCAACTTTTCATATCATATTATGGAAAAACAAATTAAAATTCAATAAAGAAATTCCAATAAATTAAATTTAAAACAAAAATATAAAATATCGAAATAAAAGTCAAAGAAAATAAGAACAATAAATTTAAAATAAAATTCAAGTTTCACTAACAGACAAGCACTTCACAACACTATTTGAACATTAACGGTTTCATAATTAATAAATATGGACAATACAACACATTTATACACTACGATTAAATTTCACATAATTATTCATTATTAATAAATTACTAAAATATTCAAATATTAAATTCGTTACCTTGTTGACGAATTCTAAATTTCTTTTAAATAAGTTAATTTGATCGGAACTGTATCAACGTTCCTGTAATTAGACACATGGCTTAAGTTGAAACGATGTACAACTGCCATTTCAAAATGTCCATGTTCCTTTCCAGAACATTCGTTAAATAAATAAAAGGAAATTATTTAATTCCCAATTCACTATTTTTCCTATAGAACACTTTTCAAAATCTACAGAACAGTGGAGATCTGAAAACAAAACTATTAAATTAATAAAAATTCCGAATCCAACTCATCTGCAGTTGCAAGCAGTATCCTGGCAGGATCGCCAATTTTGTTACGATTCCTTACTGTTGCGAATTCTACCTTCGGTAACTGGAATCGATTTTCTTAAAGGTCCGGGATACCACTTATTACTTTACAGGAATTCGCAAATGAATCGGATTTGGAATATAGGGTAATTGTACGCGAATCACTTTTCTAAAACTCACCAGCACTTTCATCACATTAACCATTGCTTTTTTTATTATCAAAAGTATTATATATCGCCACGTCGGGACTCACCGTAATATAAAACCTTAATAATTTAAAGTTAGAAATAGTTAATATGCACGCTTGAGCGACTTGTTCTCGACGTAGTCAGAGCTATACTAACTTGACAGTTGACAGTTCAAAACTATCGATGGTTCATACGCTAACACATACACAATCACGATACACGCACAATACTAAATTCGGAAGGTTTCGGCATCAATCGTACTTATATTCAAATCCTTCTTATATGCACATATACAAACATCACATACACCTATGAATATAAATTATACATTTAACTAATATAAAATATAATTACTTTAAATTACATTGGAACGGAATAAATCCACAATACTGTTTAGTATTAATTATTCCAATGTAATGCATTTCAATATTTACTTCTATCTTTTATTAAAAATCAAATTATTAAATAAAGTCCTATACAATTATTAAATACAGAAATTGAAATAATATAATTCCGAGAATTGCAGTCCGTAATCGAGCCGCATGCATGTGTTGGTGTGTTGTTATGATCCGGCGTCACCCGTAATAGAAATAATCAGCATTTAATAAATCTCAACATATTATATATATATAACTTAAATTTTTAGACGGATCATAACATACTATAAAGATTTGTATAACAAATTAAAAATACAAAAATATAACTATATAATGAAAAAGTAAAAAAATTACTTACAATAACAGCAGTTGTTAGAAATTTAACAAAAAAATTCATAGAAAATCATTTTTAACCTTTGTGAGTGAGAGCGTACGGAAAAATCTATAAGGTAACTTATGATGATTTTAGAAACTAAAAGCAGTTAAAAAAATTATTTTAAAAACTTTATAGCCAACTTACGAAAACCAACAAGAACAAATTTTTCTAAAAACGGTGCATGATTGATGGAATAACGTTTTGTTGGTGTCACTCACAAACGTTTTACAATGTAACGAAATGTCACTAACTCAGTGTAAGAAATTTAACAACTAGGCAATTTAAAGTCGATGTTGTATGTGTGCTTATATTTTCAATATACACATACATAATGTGAATGAAAAACAAACTTTCCATTTAAATTTCATACAAAGGACTCGGTAATCTCTTATGTTAACTAGAGATTATGAAAGCAAAACATTATAAATATCTGGAAAAAATGAATTCTCAAAACGTTGATTAACTGAATTCTTACATTTTTTAATAAAAAAATTTTCTATATCTCTTCTTTTATATGTATTTTTTTCTTTAGGGAGAAAAATCTAAATCTAGTCAAAAAAATACTTCTTCAAAATAATTACCCGATACATCTCATCGAAGAAACTATTAGAAAACGTGTTCATCATATATATAATAGTATTGAAAAACATGATAGTACTAAAGAATTAAACCCTGTAAAAACAATCTCGCTACCATATGTAAAAGGGTTAACGCAAAAAATCTCTAAAACTTTGAAAACACATTCAATTCGAGTTGTGAATAAGCCAATCAATACCAACATAGGCGGAATAAGACCGTTCAAAGATCGACTAGATAAACTCCATATGAGCAATGTTGTTTATCAGATTCCTTGCAATCATTGTGATGCTGTGTACATCGGACAAACAAAAAGATTATTAAAAACTCGAATTTTGGAACATAAAAACAATATTAATGGTAAAGAAACTAATTATACAGCCCTCACAAAACACAGAATAGAAACAGGCCATAATTTCAATTATACAAAAGTTAAAATTTTAGCTAAAGAAAAAAATACATATAAAAGAAGAGATATAGAAAATTTTTTTATTAAAAAATGTAAGAATTCAGTTAATCAACGTTTTGAGAATTCATTTTTTCCAGATATTTATAATGTTTTGCTTTCATAATCTCTAGTTAACATAAGAGATTACCGAGCCCTTTGTATGAAATTTAAATGGAAAGTTTGTTTTTCATTCACATTATGTATGTGTATATTGAAAATATAAGCACACATACAACATCGACTTTAAATTGCCTAGTTGTTAAATTTCTTACACTGAGTTAGTGACATTTCGTTACATTGTAAAACGTTTGTGAGTGACACCAACAAAACGTTATTCCATCAATCATGCACCGTTTTTAGAAAAATTTGTTCTTGTTGGTTTTCGTAAGTTGGCTATAAAGTTTTTAAAATAATTTTTTTAACTGCTTTTAGTTTCTAAAATCATCATAAGTTACCTTATAGATTTTTCCGTACGCTTTCACTCACAAAGGTTAAAAATGATTTTCTATGAATTTTTTGGTTAAATTTCTAACAACTGCTGTTATTGTAAGTAATTTTTTTATTTTTTCATTATATAGTTATATTTTTGTATTTTTAATTTGTTATACAAATCAATATCAAATAATGTAGTATATTAAACTGAAGAAGGCACACATCATGTAGCCGAAACGTCTTTTTGAAAAGATTTGTTCCTTTTTATTTTATTGGACCGTCACACCGAAGAAACTCCAGGGATTTTTATTCCAATATTAAAATAATTATTATTTATTAAGCGGTCAAGAAGTTATTGATATATAGAAATGGTTTCAAAACCGTTTCTTTCTTATTCATTACCATCAACGATGTTGCATTTATTATACTGACAATAGTTTTTAAACACTTTTATTGATCGCAGTAGTGATAAAATTCATTACCATCAACGATCTTATCATTTTTATAACAATACTTTGTCAATATTTGTATTGCTCTCAAAGCAATGGTAACAGTCATTACCAGCGTCGTTCAACACTTTTTTACATTTTTAAGAATAGTAAGAATAGTATAATATATATATATTCTTACTATTCTTAAATATATATATATATATATATATATATATATATATATATATATATATATATATATATATATATATATATATATATATATATATATAGGCCGTTAGTAACCGTATGGTTACCGAACAATGTCGGGGAACACCACCACTCTTTGTTCGTCGAATTATAACATTTAGCGATTAATGTTGTTATTACGCGGGAGAGGTGATAATAGGTTTCCTTTTTGTGTTTCGTAGAAAGGGGCGAGCCGGTAAATTTCCAAAAATAGAGGGAAAAAGGGGAACCACTTTCGTGATCGCGGGAAAATTGCAGTTCAGTTCGGCTTTGACTTTTGTCGCGTTAACTGCGATAAGAGGATTGAAAATCGCGTTATAAATAAACTTTGATGTGACCTTATAGTAGATGTAGAGTGACCGGCCGAAATCAGTTCCCGCCGCCGCCACCAGGCGTCGCCACAGTCGCGGCGCTGTCGCAGCATGCGAGGTGGTAGATTCGTGAACTAATTCGTGGTTTGAGTCTCGGACTGACTCGTGGTTTGAGTCGCGGACTGACTCGCGGGCCGATTCGCGGATTGATTCGCATTTTTGATTTGCTGTTTAGTACGCGGTTTCAAGAGTCTCTCATTGGGAAATCTGACCGTCGCTTATGAGGTCATTAAGATGACGCAAGACTTTGTGGATGGTCCCATTAAGTTTTCGAAGATTAATGCTGTAGCGTTATGCATATATCTTTCGGGTTATTATAAACAATTTCATGTATTGTTATTACAAATTTCGAAAGCTTTGAAGGTCGAAAAACATAGGTAATTTAATGCGTTACATTGTCGAATGAAAAGAGAAGGTAAAGGTCAACCAATATTTATTATTTCATAAGATATTGTTATTAATAAAATGTTTTTACATTATCATTGAAAACGTCATCTTTCTAATTCTTGATCTTACAAAATTCAATCAGAGCGATTGAAAAGTGTTGACCGTTACACATTAGTATTGCCATGTGTCGAAAATCAAATTTCAAAAGTCGCCTTCACTAATGGTCAGATATTGCTACATTATAGTCGCTTATGGAAATACATCGTATTCGGTAGGAACCGTATTGAGAGTGAAAGTAAAATGACCTTTTCCTCGTGCGTCCTACTACCATCTCTCTGGCTCTCGCATACTCTTTGTTAGTTCCATCTAGCATCTATATTTCCCGTCGATTATCCATCGATCACTTATTCAGCGTACATTGATTTTCCCGAAACTTTCGAAAATGTATACAGGTCCAGACCAATCATTCCAATGTAGTATTGCCATATGTGAACTGTCGAAAAACAAATTTCAAAAGTCGCCTTCATTAAAGGTCAGATATTGCTACATTATAGTCGCTTATGGAAATACATCGTATTCGGTAGGAACCGTATTGAGAGTGAAAGTAAAATGGCCTTTTCCTCGTGCGTACACCGTTACCGACCTAATTCGGATGTTACATATCTTTTTTGATGAATTGACAGCGTAGATTTCCATTAGTCTGAATACTAGTTTGAAGGTGTCTAGCTCAATCTCGTATATCGACGACCTACTTTTTAAATCTCACACAAATTTTAAAAACCTACAATCAAAGCTTTGACCTCTCCCTTGTCATGTTGTAAGTTCGAATTCACCTTTCAGAATTTTCTCTCGTGGGGGAAATCTCTCCACCAATATGACAGTCGCACAACCGGTTTGCGGACCTTTCCCTTGACAAGCCGTTAGTGTATCTCAATGATCTCCAATAGTGACGAAACCGATGAGCCCCTTCACACAAAACCGATAAGACCATTTTAAAATTAATTTAGAAAAGCCTCTAAGCAAGTCTCAACGCGTTCAAAAGACCTGGTGTCGACCCCCTGATGCGCGGAAACCTTTTCCTCGTGCGTTCTACTATCATCTCTCTCGCTCTCGCATACTCTTATTTAGATCCATTAACATTAGCAGTATACCGTTTTCACGGTCGTCGATTATCCGTGGATCACTTATTCATCGTACATTTGTTTTCCTGAAACTTTCGAAAATGTATTCAGGTCCAGACACGTTTAAAAGGTCATTGCACAATTTCTTCAAAACATTATCTCTTTACCAAATTTCGGCAATCCGTGACGTAAGAGAAAGGAGGCAGTCTAATTCAAATATTCCAATGTCATAATTTCTATGATCTCTCTAGCTCTCGCATACTCTTTCTTAGATTCATTAACATTATCAGTATACCGTTTTCACGGTCGTCGATTATCCGTCGATCACTTATTCACCGTACATTTGTTTTCCCAAAACTCTCGAAATTATATACAGGTCCAGACATCGTTTCAAAGGAATGTCGCGTTACTGTGTCTATGTTTGACAGCACGTAAGCGCCTCTATTTCAAAACTTGTATTTCTACAACAATATGGTAGATGTCTAAAAGATTTTTGAGGCCTTGAACAGGGTTATATTGTTATAAAAATGTCCAGCCGTTAGATGGTAATTGCAAACGGCCTCTTTCTAATGCGTGATCTTAAGAAATTAGTTCATAAATATTGAAAAGTACTGGCTGTTACACATTAGTATTGTCATGTGAGGAATGTCGAAAAAAAAAATTGCAAAAGCAATTCATTAACGGTCAGCTATTGCTACATCATATTCGCTTCTCGATGCCTATGTGGAAATACAGCGTAGGCTAGGAACCGTATTTTGAATGTGAACATAAAATTCTAATAATGACCTTTTCCTCCTGCGTGCTACTACCATCTCTCTTGCTCTCTAGTACCCGTTGTTAGATTATACCGTTATCACGGTCATCGAAATCACCGATTGCCAGCCGATCATTTTCACCATATATTTTCCATGTATACAGGTTCAGACGCGTTTAAAGTCATTGCGCAATTTCATCAAAAGGTATACCAAGTAACACATTTTCGCTTTCCAAAATTTTTAGACAACCTCCACCATAATAGAAAGGAGATGATCTCAGTTCTGTATTTTATCTAGGAATAACATGGCGGGCCACCTGTAGGCCAACTCACCCCTTTGTTAACAAAAGTAGCATAAATAAATAAATAAATAAATAATTTATAATAATAATATTTAAATAGTAATAAATTTCACATAATCCGAATAGCGTGTATTAAAATGTATAATATAGAAATGATGGAAGAAGCTAGCAGTAATTAGAAAGAGAGGATGACACGCTTATTCCCTATGCATTTATCTATTCACGATATTTACGTGTTTTCATGACGTTCGAGCCATAGCTATACGAGTTTGGACACGTGGGTAATGTAATTAATCAGGTTCCTGACCGTTTTTTAATATGTCTACAATTTACGACATCTTAAACATCGCCATACAAGTTTCGACCTGTTAATTACCCGTAGACTTTACTATACGGTAACAATGAACCTGACTTCTCACAAGTGACGAACACATACGAGTATCGACTTGCTTCTAATATAATTAATTAACCTTCATTTAATATTTCCCACTTTTAAAATTTCTGAGAATAAGAAGATCAAAATGACGACGTAAAAATCTAAGAGAAGCGTGTAAAATTCAACAGTTTCTTTCTATCTTTACGCACAGTTTTGTGTCTTTTAAGTAAAAAGTTAAAGGAAATGATAATGCTGCCATCTTTTGGTATGTTTAAAGAGATTGCAGAATCTGCGTGTTGCAGAATGAAATATGTGGGTGCATCTAAAATGCATAGATTCATCGTAGGCTGCCATCATACACTCGCTGATATGAGTGGCTATGGAGCGATTACAACTGAATATGAGGTTCTTGAAAATTGAATCTAGATGACAATTAACCTTATTATCGCCATACAAAAGAATATGAAAGTGAAATTGTTAAATATTACCGCGCATCTACTGCAAAGCGAAAGCAATCTCGCTATTTTTAAAATACCTATACTGCCATTACTAGACATCCCTCTGAAATTAACACTTTGCATAGTCTTTAATCATAGGCGGTTGTCTATCTGCGGTATCATCACTCGTTTCAAAACGTTTATTGACGACATTCACGTAAATCTGGATGCATTTGCATTGTGAGTGGTAAGCATGACCATACTTCTTCAATTTCACGTTCTGCAAACGTTGACATGAAATCTATAGGTAGACTCGATGTCTTTTGTTTCCATTAATGCAACACGTTTCACTTCATAGTAAATTCTCATTGACCTTCGAAGAGATGCAGGCTAGTCTTGAAGATTTTACAGTATACAATTTTAAAGCATTTTAACATTTTCTTTAGCACACTTTCCGTTAAATGTATGATTTTCGCAATTTATTGAAAATCGACGATGTTGTTGTCCTATGAGTTTCGGTAGAGATGGACAGGCTAATATGTCTATATCGACAATATTGTCAGCATCTAAAATTTCCTGCAACCTATGTCTTTTATTTGTCTGCGCCTTTTATGTATATCTTGTGAGCACATGTAACGATGTCTTCCAACGTTTCGTTGATTCCATCAAAGGGTATATCGCCCGATTCCAATCGTAGACCATGATAATTGTGCATTAACCAATTGTTTTATGTTTAAAACGTACTTTACTACATCACTGTCGGAAATATCCATAATGCACATTCCCTTCGATATAAACTGATTACCAGATCCGGGGAATCCTTGCACGTCGACAATATTCTACATTTCTAGTATCTAATACTGATTTGCTTGTCCCCTTCATTAATTGACGCATCATTCTCTCTCACACACACTCTTTGCTACTTCCACATATGGCGTGGTACGTCTAACTTATGGGTATACGTCGTACCTTTCTCTCTCTAGATCGTAGTATCTCTTCGTAAAATCCTATGAATCGGAAATCAAATCAGAGTGTAACAAAAACGTCGATTCTTCAGCGCGCCAACACTTGAGATTTTCGATAGTTTGTGAGTTACGATACTCAGATGATGAAGAAGTTAAACGTAATATTAAATCGTTTCAAGTACTAGCACCAGTATGATGGTCACCGCACTTTCACGATTGAATAAATCTTTTCTACGATATTCGATCTAATTGAAATGTGCATAGACGTATGGATACAAGTTTCGATTGGTTTATAATACAATTGAGCGTGCCAAAGATCTCTAAATTTTAAATAAAAAATGATAAGTCATTAACTTGACATCCTTTAAACAATTAATTTTTGTATGTATATTAAATAGCGATACACTGCAGTCTTAAATCAAATAATTAAAATCATTACATCTTAAAGTCAGTCCATGCATAAATCTTACATGGTCTAAGTCATCTTATCTACACTACATCTTTCTTTCTGTAAATGCAAAACAAAACGAAAGACAACAAAGTATTTATCATTATGACAATAACAAATTCTTTCACATTAGAACCGCGTCTAATAGCCCACATAAGGTCGCCTTATTCGTAGTGAATTTAACTTTCGAACTGTCATCTTTAATTGTCGTAATCATTATCTCTCTCTCTCTCTCTCTCATTAGCTACCGATTTGTTGCATCTATACGAATACTCTTACATCAAATCGAGTCGTATGCACATTCTTGTGTTGTAACATTCACACGACTATGGAATGAAATTCATTCTGAAAACCCAACAAGTACAAGCGTAAATGTATTTTAATACTAACGAATGGTATACCTCTTGATTCGAAATTGTATGTAGCGTAACCGACATGACTATTTAATTCCGTTTACAATAATGATTTGGAGATTCACACCGCACGAAACGTTGTTATATTTGACAGATTTTTGCTACTTCCACATTGTAATCTTAATTAGTTAACTAAGTTATTCACGTACCAATACTATTGTTATATGTAGGTATTTTGTTAAATATATTGTCATAAGGAGAATGTCCTCCTATCCATCACACCTAGTGTAATACCAAAAGACACAAGTCATTATATCAATAAATAATTTTCATAGTAATAAATTAACCTTTAAAAACTTCTCATGTTTTCACATCATGCACTAAAATTTCAGATTATTATTATTATTATTAATATTGAATCGTTTATAGAACTGATGTTTTCATACATAATCACTTAAAAAGACTGCTACCGTATATGAAATATAAGACTAAACAACAATTCAACATGAAGACATGCATAGATTAATTCTATTTAAAACATTAGTCATTTTGAAAGGAAAAGTGAAAAATTCTCAATGACCTATCTGTAAAGCTTCTATCTTACTTCTATCTTACTTCATGTTTCTTTTCGACAGTCCAAACACATCGGTACATAAACACACTTTCAATAATTATTGAATAATTTCTTATATAAGGGAGTAAATATTCAACGATTTTTTCGTAAATAATGAAACAATTTAATATAAACGATCATTATACAATTTTACTAAAATAAGCTTAATTGCGGTGTTTTGTAAATGTTGGTGACAAAAGTATGAATATGCAATTAAATGAATCATTTAACACACGTATCTCTATCATTACGTTCAATTATATAATTTTTTAATACTATAACACGTACATATTTACAATATTTGCAGACTGTACATCAGTCTTTTCATTTTCACGTTTAGACTAAAATGTGCGTCAAAACTGACTCTTGCTCGTCATATACCCTTCAAAGCGTCGTGTTTTATTTTTGATTATTGTATTTTGTAATACATCTGCTCGCACTCTCTATATTGAATTCATATTTTAAAGATAAATTGTAGCCACTCCAGATATTAACGAACACCTTACTAAGAACTAATACCTACACTAATATTCTACCTATACCAAAAACATCTAGCAAATAATCGAGATAATATCACTTCAAATTTATTATTATACTTGAAATATTTCTCCGAGTCTAAACTTCTCTTACAAGTTTACTGTGTTCTGCATCTTACTTATCTTATATTGGAAACGTTAGTTAACTAATATTTTATGCGTGAAATTTGTATATTTTCCAATCCATATGTTTAAACACATTTATTCTCTAAAGATTACTCTAAGTGTTTTCTTTCGACTCTGAGAGTACAGCAATCTACCGTCTTATTTCATACTGTGCACACTTAAACGTGTAGAATATACGAATAATATTTATTTTTTAAAGATACTTTCTGCTCAAGGCATTAATTAAACCATTACTCATAATTAATAATAATTTTATATACATTATTACTTTCCCAGTATTACATTATACTCTCACTGATATTCTTCTTCTAACATAATACATCTCAATCGTAGTATTCATTTTCAAAATTTGTAATTATTTTGAATTTTCCATTTATATCTCAGTAGCTTTCTTATATTATAAGTTTATTTCGTATCGTCTCTGCTAACATTCCTCACACTATTAATATTCCTTAACTTCATCTATATAGTTTCAATATTTCCACAGCACATACCTTTTGACTATGGCGTAATCGTGTATTTCATATTTTAAAGATAAAAATTACAGCTACTCCAGATATTTTGAAATTATACTTAAATATTACGATTTTTGTCGGTTGCTCATGGGGAGAGAGGGAGGAAAGGGAGGGGGAGAGGGAGTAAAGGGAGGGGGAGAGGGAGGAAAGGGGGGGGAGAGGGATCATCAATTGAGCAACCGACAAAAATCGTAATATTTAAGTATAATTTCAAAATATCTGGAGTAGCTGTAATTTTTATCTTTAAAATATGAAATACACGATTACGCCATAGTCAAAAGGTATGTGCTGTGGAAATATTGAAACTATATAGATGAAGTTAAGGAATATTAATAGTGTGAGGAATGTTAGCAGAGACGATACGAAATAAACTTATAATATAAGAAAGCTACTGAGATATAAATGGAAAATTCAAAATAATTACAAATTTTGAAAATGAATACTACGATTGAGATGTATTATGTTAGAAGAAGAATATCAGTGAGAGTATAATGTAATACTGGGGAAGTAATAATGTATATAAAATTATTATTAATTATGAGTAATGGTTTAATTAATGCCTTGAGCAGAAAGTATCTTTAAAAAATAAATATTATTCGTATATTCTACACGTTTAAGTGTGCATAGTATGAAATAAGACGGTAGATTGCTGTACTCTCAGAGTCGAAAGAAAACACTTAGAGTAATCTTTAGAGAATAAATGTGTTTAAACATATGGATTGGAAAATATACAAATTTCACGCATAAAATATTAGTTAACTAACGTTTCCAATATAAGATAAGTAAGATGCAGAACACAGTAAACTTGTAAGAGAAGTTTAGACTCGGAGAAATATTTCAAGTATAATAATAAATTTGAAGTGATATTTATCTCGATTATTTGCTAGATGTTTTTGGTATAGGTAGAAATATTAGTGTAGGTATTAGTTCTTAGTAAGGTGTTCGTTAATATCTGGAGTGGCTACAATTTATCTTTAAAATATGAATTCAATATAGAGAGTGCGAGCAGATGTATTACAAAATACAATAATCAAAAATAAAACACGACGCTTTGAAGGGTATATGACGAGCAAGAGTCAGTTTTGACGCACATTTTAGTCTAAACGTGAAAATGAAAAGACTGGCGTACAGTCTGCAAATATTGTAAATATGTACGTGGTTATAGTATTAAAAAATTATATAATTGAACGTAATGATAGAGATACGTGTGTTAAATGATTCATTTAATTGCATATTCATACTTTTGTCACCAACATTTACAAAACACCGCAATTAAGCTTATTTTAGTAAAATTGTATAATGATCGTTTATATTAAATTGTTTCATTATTTACGAAAAAATCGTTGAATATTTACTCCCTTATATAAGAAATTATTCAATAATTATTGCAAGTGTGTTTATGTACCGATGTGTTTGGACTGTCGAAAAGAAACATGAAGTAAGATAGAAGTAAGATAGAAGCTTTACAGATAGGTCATTGAGAATTTTTCACTTTTCCTTTCAAAATGACTAATGTTTTAAATAGAATTAATCTATGCATGTCTTCATGTTGAATTGTTGTTTAGTCTTATATTTTCATATACGGTAGCAGTCTTTTTAAGTGATTATGTATGAAAACATCAGTTCTATAAACGATTCAATATTAATAATAATAATAATAATCTGAAATTTTAGTGCATGATGTGAAAACATGAGAAGTTTTTTAAAGGTTAATTTATTACTATGAAAATTATTTATTGATATAATGACTTGTGTCTTTTGGTATTACACTAGGTGTGATGGATAGGAGGACATTCTCCTTATGACAATATATTTAACAAAATACCTACATATAACAATAGTATTGGTACGTGAATAACTTAGTTAACTAATTAAGATTACAATGTGGAAGTAGCAAAAATCTGTCAAATATAACAACGTTTCGTGCGGTGTGAATCTCCAAAATCATTATTGTAAACGGAATTAAATAGTCATGTCGGTTACGCTACATACAATTTCGAATCAAGAGGTTATACCATTCGCTAGTATTAAAATACATTTACGCTTGTACTTGTTGGGTTTTCAGAATGAATTTCATTTCCATAGTCGTGTGAATGTTACAACACAAGAATGTGCATACGACTCGATTTGATGTAAGAGTATTCGTATAGATGCAACAAATCGGTAGCTAATGAGAGAGAGAGAGAGATAATGATTACGACAATTAAAGATGACAGTTCGAAAGTTAAATTCACTACGAATAAGGCGACCTTATGTGGGCTATTAGACGCGGTTCTAATGTGAAAGAATTTGTTATTATCATAATGATAAATACTTTGTTGTCTTTCGTTTTGTTTTGCATTTACAGAAAGAAAGATGTAGTGTAGATAAGATGACTTAGACCATGTAAGATTTATGCATGGACTGACTTTAAGATGTAATGATTTTAATTATTTGATTTAAGACTGCAGTGTATCGCTATTTAATATACATAAATTAATTGTTTAAAGGATGTCAAGTTAATGACTTATCATTTTTTATTTAAAATTTAGAGATCTTTGGCACGCTCAATTGTATTATAAACCAATCGAAACTTGTATCCATACGTCTATGCACATTTCAATTAGATCGAATATCGTAGAAAAGATTTATTCAATCGTGAAAGTGCGGTGACCATCATACTGGTGCTAGTACTTGAAACGATTTAATATTACGTTTAACTTCTTCATCATCTGAGTATCGTAACTCACAAACTATCGAAAATCTCAAGTGTTGGCGCGCTGAAGAATCGACGTTTTTGTTACACTCTGATTTGATTTCCGATTCATAGGATTTTACGAAGAGATACTACGATCTAGAGAGAGAAAGGTACGACGTATACCCATAAGTTAGACGTACCACGCCATATGTGGAAGTAGCAAAGAGTGTGTGTGAGAGAGAATGATGCGTCAATTAATGAAGGGGGACAAGCAAATCAGTATTAGATACTAGAAATGTAGAATATTGTCGACGTGCAAGGATTCCCCGGATCTGGTAATCAGTTTATATCGAAGGGAATGTGCATTATGGATATTTCCGACAGTGATGTAGTAAAGTACGTTTTAAACATAAAACAATTGGTTAATGCACAATTATCATGGTCTACGATTGGAATCGGGCGATATACCCTTTGATGGAATCAACGAAACGTTGGAAGACATCGTTACATGTGCTCACAAGATATACATAAAAAGGCGCAGACAAATAAAAGACATAGGTTGCAGGAAATTTTAGATGCTGACAATATTGTCGATATAGACATATTAGCCTGTCCATCTCTACCGAAACTCATAGGACAACAACATCGTCGATTTTCAATAAATTGCGAAAATCATACATTTAACGGAAAGTGTGCTAAAGAAAATGTTAAAATGCTTTTAAAATTGTATACTGTAAAATCTTCAAGACTAGCCTGCATCTCTTCGAAGGTCAATGAGAATTTACTATGAAGTGAAACGTCTTGCATTAATGGAAACAAAAGACATCGAGTCTACCTATAGATTTCATGTCAACGTTTGCAGAACGTGAAATTGAAGAAGTATGGTCATGCTTACCACTCACAATGCAAATGCATCCAGATTTACGTGAATGTCGTCAATAAACGTTTTGAAACGAGTGATGATACCGCAGATAGGACAACCGCCTATGATTAAAGACTATGCAAAGTGTTAATTTCAGAGGGATGTCTAGTAATGGCAGTATAGGTATTTTAAAAATAGCGAGATTGCTTTCGCTTTGCAGTAGATGCGCGGTAATATTTAACAATTTCACTTTAATATTCTTTTGTATGGCGATAATAAGGTTAATTGTCATCTAGATTCAATTTTCAAGAACCTCATATTCAGTTGTAATCGCTCCATAGCCACTCATATCAGCGAGTGTATGATGGCAGCCTACGATGAATCTATGCATTTTAGATGCACCCACATATTTCATTCTGCAACACGCAGATTCTGCAATCTCTTTAAACATACCAAAAGATGGCAGCATTATCATTTCCTTTAACTTTTTACTTAAAAGACACAAAACTGTGCGTAAAGATAGAAAGAAAACTGTTGAATTTTACACGCTTCTCTTAGATTTTTACGTCGTCATTTTGATCTTCTTATTCTCAGAAATTTTAAAAGTGGGAAATATTAAATGAAGGTTAATTAATTATATTAGAAGCAAGTCGATACTCGTATGTGTTTCGTCACTTGTGAGAAGTCAGGTTCATTGTTACCGTATAGTAAAGTCTACGGGTAATTAACAGGTCGAAACTTGTATGGCGATGTTTAAGATGTCGTAAATTGGTAGACATATTAAAAAACGGTCAGGAACCTGATTAATTACATTACCCACGTGTCCAAACTCGTATAGCTATGGCTCGAACGTCATGAAAACACGTAAATATCGTGAATAGATAAATGCATAGGGAATAAGCGTGTCATCCTCTCTTTCTAATTACTGCTAGCTTCTTCCATCCCCCCACCCCCCCCCCCCCCCACCCCCCCCCCCCCCCACCCCCCCCCCCCCCCACCCCCCCCCCCCCCCACCCCCCCCCCCCCCCACCCCCCCCCCCCCCCACCCCCCCCCCCCCCCACCCCCCCCCCCCCCCACCCCCCCCCCCCCCCACCCCCCCCCCCCCCCACCCCCCCCCCCCCCCACCCCCCCCCCCCCCCACCCCCCCCCCCCCCCACCCCCCCCCCCCCCCACCCCCCCCCCCCCCCACCCCCCCCCCCCCCCACCCCCCCCCCCCCCCACCCCCCCCCCCCCCCACCCCCCCCCCCCCCCACCCCCCCCCCCCCCCACCCCCCCCCCCCCCCACCCCCCCCCCCCCCCACCCCCCCCCCCCCCCACCCCCCCCCCCCCCCACCCCCCCCCCCCCCCACCCCCCCCCCCCCCCACCCCCCCCCCCCCCCACCCCCCCCCCCCCCCACCCCCCCCCCCCCCCACCCCCCCCCCCCCCCACCCCCCCCCCCCCCAGTCGCACAAACCGGTTTGCGGACCTTTCCCTTGACAAGCCGTTAGTGTATCTCAATGATCTCCAATAGTGACGAAACCGATGAGCCCCTTCACACAAAACCGATAAGACCATTTTAAAATTAATTTAGAAAAGCCTCTAAGCAAGTCTCAACGCGTTCAAAAGACCTGGTGTCGACCCCCTGATGCGCGGAAACCTTTTCCTCGTGCGTTCTACTATCATCTCTCTCGCTCTCGCATACTCTTATTTAGATCCATTAACATTAGCAGTATACCGTTTTCACGGTCGTCGATTATCCGTGGATCACTTATTCATCGTACATTTGTTTTCCTGAAACTTTCGAAAATGTATTCAGGTCCAGACACGTTTAAAAGGTCATTGCACAATTTCTTCAAAACATTATCTCTTTACCAAATTTCGGCAATCCGTGACGTAAGAGAAAGGAGGCAGTCTAATTCAAATATTCCAATGTCATAATTTCTATGATCTCTCTAGCTCTCGCATACTCTTTCTTAGATTCATTAACATTATCAGTATACCGTTTTTCACGGTCGTCGATTATCCGTCGATCACTTATTCACCGTACATTTGTTTTCCCAAAACTCTCGAAATTATATACAGGTCCAGACATCGTTTCAAAGGAATGTCGCGTTACTGTGTCTATGTTTGACAGCACGTAAGCGCCTCTATTTCAAAACTTGTATTTCTACAACAATATGGTAGATGTCTAAAAGATTTTTGAGGCCTTGAACAGGGTTATATTGTTATAAAAATGTCCAGCCGTTAGATGGTAATTGCAAACGGCCTCTTTCTAATGCGTGATCTTAAGAAATTAGTTCATAAATATTGAAAAGTACTGGCTGTTACACATTAGTATTGTCATGTGAGGAATGTCGAAAAAAAAAATTGCAAAAGCAATTCATTAACGGTCAGCTATTGCTACATCATATTCGCTTCTCGATGCCTATGTGGAAATACAGCGTAGCTAGGAACCGTATTTTGAATGTGAACATAAAATTCTAATAATGACCTTTTCCTCCTGCGTGCTACTACCATCTCTCTTGCTCTCTAGTACCCGTTGTTAGATTATACCGTTATCACGGTCATCGAAATCACCGATTGCCAGCCGATCATTTTCACCATATATTTTCCATGTATACAGGTTCAGACGCGTTTAAAGTCATTGCGCAATTTCATCAAAAGGTATACCAAGTAACACATTTTCGCTTTCCAAAATTTTTAGACAACCTCCACCATAATAGAAAGGAGATGATCTCAGTTCTGTATTTTATCTAGGAATAACATGGCGGGCCACCTGTAGGCCAACTCACCCCTTTGTTAACAAAAGTAGCATAAATAAATAAATAAATAAATAATTTATAATAATAATATTTAAATAGTAATAAATTTCACATAATCCGAATAGCGTGTATTAAAATGTATAATATAGAAATGATGGAAGAAGCTAGCAGTAATTAGAAAGAGAGGATGACACGCTTATTCCCTATGCATTTATCTATTCACGATATTTACGTGTTTTCATGACGTTCGAGCCATAGCTATACGAGTTTGGACACGTGGGTAATGTAATTAATCAGGTTCCTGACCGTTTTTTAATATGTCTACAATTTACGACATCTTAAACATCGCCATACAAGTTTCGACCTGTTAATTACCCGTAGACTTTACTATACGGTAACAATGAACCTGACTTCTCACAAGTGACGAACACATACGAGTATCGACTTGCTTCTAATATAATTAATTAACCTTCATTTAATATTTCCCACTTTTAAAATTTCTGAGAATAAGAAGATCAAAATGACGACGTAAAAATCTAAGAGAAGCGTGTAAAATTCAACAGTTTCTTTCTATCTTTACGCACAGTTTTGTGTCTTTTAAGTAAAAAGTTAAAGGAAATGATAATGCTGCCATCTTTTGGTATGTTTAAAGAGATTGCAGAATCTGCGTGTTGCAGAATGAAATATGTGGGTGCATCTAAAATGCATAGATTCATCGTAGGCTGCCATCATACACTCGCTGATATGAGTGGCTATGGAGCGATTACAACTGAATATGAGGTTCTTGAAAATTGAATCTAGATGACAATTAACCTTATTATCGCCATACAAAAGAATATGAAAGTGAAATTGTTAAATATTACCGCGCATCTACTGCAAAGCGAAAGCAATCTCGCTATTTTTAAAATACCTATACTGCCATTACTAGACATCCCTCTGAAATTAACACTTTGCATAGTCTTTAATCATAGGCGGTTGTCTATCTGCGGTATCATCACTCGTTTCAAAACGTTTATTGACGACATTCACGTAAATCTGGATGCATTTGCATTGTGAGTGGTAAGCATGACCATACTTCTTCAATTTCACGTTCTGCAAACGTTGACATGAAATCTATAGGTAGACTCGATGTCTTTTGTTTCCATTAATGCAACACGTTTCACTTCATAGTAAATTCTCATTGACCTTCGAAGAGATGCAGGCTAGTCTTGAAGATTTTACAGTATACAATTTTAAAGCATTTTTAACATTTTCTTTAGCACACTTTCCGTTAAATGTATGATTTTCGCAATTTATTGAAAATCGACGATGTTGTTGTCCTATGAGTTTCGGTAGAGATGGACAGGCTAATATGTCTATATCGACAATATTGTCAGCATCTAAAATTTTCCTGCAACCTATGTCTTTTATTTGTCTGCGCCTTTTATGTATATCTTGTGAGCACATGTAACGATGTCTTCCAACGTTTCGTTGATTCCATCAAAGGGTATATCGCCCGATTCCAATCGTAGACCATGATAATTGTGCATTAACCAATTGTTTTATGTTTAAAACGTACTTTACTACATCACTGTCGGAAATATCCATAATGCACATTCCCTTCGATATAAACTGATTACCAGATCCGGGGAATCCTTGCACGTCGACAATATTCTACATTTCTAGTATCTAATACTGATTTGCTTGTCCCCTTCATTAATTGACGCATCATTCTCTCTCACACACACTCTTTGCTACTTCCACATATGGCGTGGTACGTCTAACTTATGGGTATACGTCGTACCTTTCTCTCTCTAGATCGTAGTATCTCTTCGTAAAATCCTATGAATCGGAAATCAAATCAGAGTGTAACAAAAACGTCGATTCTTCAGCGCGCCAACACTTGAGATTTTCGATAGTTTGTGAGTTACGATACTCAGATGATGAAGAAGTTAAACGTAATATTAAATCGTTTCAAGTACTAGCACCAGTATGATGGTCACCGCACTTTCACGATTGAATAAATCTTTTCTACGATATTCGATCTAATTGAAATGTGCATAGACGTATGGATACAAGTTTCGATTGGTTTATAATACAATTGAGCGTGCCAAAGATCTCTAAATTTTTAAATAAAAAATGATAAGTCATTAACTTGACATCCTTTAAACAATTAATTTTTGTATGTATATTAAATAGCGATACACTGCAGTCTTAAATCAAATAATTAAAATCATTACATCTTAAAGTCAGTCCATGCATAAATCTTACATGGTCTAAGTCATCTTATCTACACTACATCTTTCTTTCTGTAAATGCAAAACAAAACGAAAGACAACAAAGTATTTATCATTATGACAATAACAAATTCTTTCACATTAGAACCGCGTCTAATAGCCCACATAAGGTCGCCTTATTCGTAGTGAATTTAACTTTCGAACTGTCATCTTTAATTGTCGTAATCATTATCTCTCTCTCTCTCTCTCTCATTAGCTACCGATTTGTTGCATCTATACGAATACTCTTACATCAAATCGAGTCGTATGCACATTCTTGTGTTGTAACATTCACACGACTATGGAATGAAATTCATTCTGAAAACCCAACAAGTACAAGCGTAAATGTATTTTAATACTAACGAATGGTATACCTCTTGATTCGAAATTGTATGTAGCGTAACCGACATGACTATTTAATTCCGTTTACAATAATGATTTGGAGATTCACACCGCACGAAACGTTGTTATATTTGACAGATTTTTGCTACTTCCACATTGTAATCTTAATTAGTTAACTAAGTTATTCACGTACCAATACTATTGTTATATGTAGGTATTTTGTTAAATATATTGTCATAAGGAGAATGTCCTCCTATCCATCACACCTAGTGTAATACCAAAAGACACAAGTCATTATATCAATAAATAATTTTCATAGTAATAAATTAACCTTTAAAAACTTCTCATGTTTTCACATCATGCACTAAAATTTCAGATTATTATTATTATTATTAATATTGAATCGTTTATAGAACTGATGTTTTCATACATAATCACTTAAAAAGACTGCTACCGTATATGAAATATAAGACTAAACAACAATTCAACATGAAGACATGCATAGATTAATTCTATTTAAAACATTAGTCATTTTGAAAGGAAAAGTGAAAAATTCTCAATGACCTATCTGTAAAGCTTCTATCTTACTTCTATCTTACTTCATGTTTCTTTTCGACAGTCCAAACACATCGGTACATAAACACACTTTCAATAATTATTGAATAATTTCTTATATAAGGGAGTAAATATTCAACGATTTTTTCGTAAATAATGAAACAATTTAATATAAACGATCATTATACAATTTTACTAAAATAAGCTTAATTGCGGTGTTTTGTAAATGTTGGTGACAAAAGTATGAATATGCAATTAAATGAATCATTTAACACACGTATCTCTATCATTACGTTCAATTATATAATTTTTTAATACTATAACACGTACATATTTACAATATTTGCAGACTGTACATCAGTCTTTTCATTTTCACGTTTAGACTAAAATGTGCGTCAAAACTGACTCTTGCTCGTCATATACCCTTCAAAGCGTCGTGTTTTATTTTTGATTATTGTATTTTGTAATACATCTGCTCGCACTCTCTATATTGAATTCATATTTTAAAGATAAATTGTAGCCACTCCAGATATTAACGAACACCTTACTAAGAACTAATACCTACACTAATATTCTACCTATACCAAAAACATCTAGCAAATAATCGAGATAATATCACTTCAAATTTATTATTATACTTGAAATATTTCTCCGAGTCTAAACTTCTCTTACAAGTTTACTGTGTTCTGCATCTTACTTATCTTATATTGGAAACGTTAGTTAACTAATATTTTATGCGTGAAATTTGTATATTTTCCAATCCATATGTTTAAACACATTTATTCTCTAAAGATTACTCTAAGTGTTTTCTTTCGACTCTGAGAGTACAGCAATCTACCGTCTTATTTCATACTGTGCACACTTAAACGTGTAGAATATACGAATAATATTTATTTTTTAAAGATACTTTCTGCTCAAGGCATTAATTAAACCATTACTCATAATTAATAATAATTTTATATACATTATTACTTTCCCAGTATTACATTATACTCTCACTGATATTCTTCTTCTAACATAATACATCTCAATCGTAGTATTCATTTTCAAAATTTGTAATTATTTTGAATTTTCCATTTATATCTCAGTAGCTTTCTTATATTATAAGTTTATTTCGTATCGTCTCTGCTAACATTCCTCACACTATTAATATTCCTTAACTTCATCTATATAGTTTCAATATTTCCACAGCACATACCTTTTGACTATGGCGTAATCGTGTATTTCATATTTTAAAGATAAAAATTACAGCTACTCCAGATATTTTGAAATTATACTTAAATATTACGATTTTTGTCGGTTGCTCATGGGGAGAGAGGGAGGAAAGGGAGGGAGGGGGAGAGGGAGTAAAGGGAGGGGGAGAGGGAGGAAAGGGGGGGGGGAGAGGGATCATCAATTGAGCAACCGACAAAAATCGTAATATTTAAGTATAATTTCAAAATATCTGGAGTAGCTGTAATTTTTATCTTTAAAATATGAAATACACGATTACGCCATAGTCAAAAGGTATGTGCTGTGGAAATATTGAAACTATATAGATGAAGTTAAGGAATATTAATAGTGTGAGGAATGTTAGCAGAGACGATACGAAATAAACTTATAATATAAGAAAGCTACTGAGATATAAATGGAAAATTCAAAATAATTACAAATTTTGAAAATGAATACTACGATTGAGATGTATTATGTTAGAAGAAGAATATCAGTGAGAGTATAATGTAATACTGGGGAAGTAATAATGTATATAAAATTATTATTAATTATGAGTAATGGTTTAATTAATGCCTTGAGCAGAAAGTATCTTTAAAAAATAAATATTATTCGTATATTCTACACGTTTAAGTGTGCATAGTATGAAATAAGACGGTAGATTGCTGTACTCTCAGAGTCGAAAGAAAACACTTAGAGTAATCTTTAGAGAATAAATGTGTTTAAACATATGGATTGGAAAATATACAAATTTCACGCATAAAATATTAGTTAACTAACGTTTCCAATATAAGATAAGTAAGATGCAGAACACAGTAAACTTGTAAGAGAAGTTTAGACTCGGAGAAATATTTCAAGTATAATAATAAATTTGAAGTGATATTATCTCGATTATTTGCTAGATGTTTTTGGTATAGGTAGAATATTAGTGTAGGTATTAGTTCTTAGTAAGGTGTTCGTTAATATCTGGAGTGGCTACAATTTATCTTTAAAATATGAATTCAATATAGAGAGTGCGAGCAGATGTATTACAAAATACAATAATCAAAAATAAAACACGACGCTTTGAAGGGTATATGACGAGCAAGAGTCAGTTTTGACGCACATTTTAGTCTAAACGTGAAAATGAAAAGACTGGCGTACAGTCTGCAAATATTGTAAATATGTACGTGTTATAGTATTAAAAAATTATATAATTGAACGTAATGATAGAGATACGTGTGTTAAATGATTCATTTAATTGCATATTCATACTTTTGTCACCAACATTTACAAAACACCGCAATTAAGCTTATTTTAGTAAAATTGTATAATGATCGTTTATATTAAATTGTTTCATTATTTACGAAAAAATCGTTGAATATTTACTCCCTTATATAAGAAATTATTCAATAATTATTGAAAGTGTGTTTATGTACCGATGTGTTTGGACTGTCGAAAAGAAACATGAAGTAAGATAGAAGTAAGATAGAAGCTTTACAGATAGGTCATTGAGAATTTTTCACTTTTCCTTTCAAAATGACTAATGTTTTAAATAGAATTAATCTATGCATGTCTTCATGTTGAATTGTTGTTTAGTCTTATATTTCATATACGGTAGCAGTCTTTTTAAGTGATTATGTATGAAAACATCAGTTCTATAAACGATTCAATATTAATAATAATAATAATAATCTGAAATTTTAGTGCATGATGTGAAAACATGAGAAGTTTTTAAAGGTTAATTTATTACTATGAAAATTATTTATTGATATAATGACTTGTGTCTTTTGGTATTACACTAGGTGTGATGGATAGGAGGACATTCTCCTTATGACAATATATTTAACAAAATACCTACATATAACAATAGTATTGGTACGTGAATAACTTAGTTAACTAATTAAGATTACAATGTGGAAGTAGCAAAAATCTGTCAAATATAACAACGTTTCGTGCGGTGTGAATCTCCAAATCATTATTGTAAACGGAATTAAATAGTCATGTCGGTTACGCTACATACAATTTCGAATCAAGAGGTATACCATTCGCTAGTATTAAAATACATTTACGCTTGTACTTGTTGGGTTTTCAGAATGAATTTCATTCCATAGTCGTGTGAATGTTACAACACAAGAATGTGCATACGACTCGATTTGATGTAAGAGTATTCGTATAGATGCAACAAATCGGTAGCTAATGAGAGAGAGAGAGAGATAATGATTACGACAATTAAAGATGACAGTTCGAAAGTTAAATGCACTACGAATAAGGCGACCTTATGTGGGCTATTAGACGCGGTTCTAATGTGAAAGAATTTGTTATTATCATAATGATAAATACTTTGTTGTCTTTCGTTTTGTTTTGCATTTACAGAAAGAAAGATGTAGTGTAGATAAGATGACTTAGACCATGTAAGATTTATGCATGGACTGACTTTAAGATGTAATGATTTTAATTATTTGATTTAAGACTGCAGTGTATCGCTATTTAATATACATAAATTAATTGTTTAAAGGATGTCAAGTTAATGACTTATCATTTTTTATTTAAAATTTAGAGATCTTTGGCACGCTCAATTGTATTATAAACCAATCGAAACTTGTATCCATACGTCTATGCACATTTCAATTAGATCGAATATCGTAGAAAAGATTTATTCAATCGTGAAAGTGCGGTGACCATCATACTGGTGCTAGTACTTGAAACGATTTAATATTACGTTTAACTTCTTCATCATCTGAGTATCGTAACTCACAAACTATCGAAAATCTCAAGTGTTGGCGCGCTGAAGAATCGACGTTTTTGTTACACTCTGATTTGATTTCCGATTCATAGGATTTTACGAAGAGATACTACGATCTAGAGAGAGAAAGGTACGACGTATACCCATAAGTTAGACGTACCACGCCATATGTGGAAGTAGCAAAGAGTGTGTGTGAGAGAGAATGATGCGTCAATTAATGAAGGGGACAAGCAAATCAGTATTAGATACTAGAAATGTAGAATATTGTCGACGTGCAAGGATTCCCCGGATCTGGTAATCAGTTTATATCGAAGGGAATGTGCATTATGGATATTTCCGACAGTGATGTAGTAAAGTACGTTTTAAACATAAAACAATTGGTTAATGCACAATTATCATGGTCTACGATTGGAATCGGGCGATATACCCTTTGATGGAATCAACGAAACGTTGGAAGACATCGTTACATGTGCTCACAAGATATACATAAAAGGCGCAGACAAATAAAAGACATAGGTTGCAGGAAATTTTAGATGCTGACAATATTGTCGATATAGACATATTAGCCTGTCCATCTCTACCGAAACTCATAGGACAACAACATCGTCGATTTTCAATAAATTGCGAAAATCATACATTTAACGGAAAGTGTGCTAAAGAAAATGTTAAAATGCTTTAAAATTGTATACTGTAAAATCTTCAAGACTAGCCTGCATCTCTTCGAAGGTCAATGAGAATTTACTATGAAGTGAAACGTCTTGCATTAATGGAAACAAAAGACATCGAGTCTACCTATAGATTTCATGTCAACGTTTGCAGAACGTGAAATTGAAGAAGTATGGTCATGCTTACCACTCACAATGCAAATGCATCCAGATTTACGTGAATGTCGTCAATAAACGTTTTGAAACGAGTGATGATACCGCAGATAGACAACCGCCTATGATTAAAGACTATGCAAAGTGTTAATTTCAGAGGGATGTCTAGTAATGGCAGTATAGGTATTTTAAAAATAGCGAGATTGCTTTCGCTTTGCAGTAGATGCGCGGTAATATTTAACAATTTCACTTTCATATTCTTTTGTATGGCGATAATAAGGTTAATTGTCATCTAGATTCAATTTTCAAGAACCTCATATTCAGTTGTAATCGCTCCATAGCCACTCATATCAGCGAGTGTATGATGGTAGCCTACGATGAATCTATGCATTTTAGATGCACCCACATATTTCATTCTGCAACACGCAGATTCTGCAATCTCTTTAAACATACCAAAAGATGGCAGCATTATCATTTCCTTTAACTTTTTACTTAAAAGACACAAAACTGTGCGTAAAGATAGAAAGAAACTGTTGAATTTTACACGCTTCTCTTAGATTTTTACGTCGTCATTTTGATCTTCTTATTCTCAGAAATTTTAAAAGTGGGAAATATTAAATGAAGGTTAATTAATTATATTAGAAGCAAGTCGATACTCGTATGTGTTCGTCACTTGTGAGAAGTCAGGTTCATTGTTACCGTATAGTAAAGTCTACGGGTAATTAACAGGTCGAAACTTGTATGGCGATGTTTAAGATGTCGTAAATTGTAGACATATTAAAAAACGGTCAGGAACCTGATTAATTACATTACCCACGTGTCCAAACTCGTATAGCTATGGCTCGAACGTCATGAAAACACGTAAATATCGTGAATAGATAAATGCATAGGGAATAAGCGTGTCATCCTCTCTTTCTAATTACTGCTAGCTTCTTCCATCATTTCTATATTATACATTTTAATACACGCTATTCGGATTATGTGAAATTTATTACTATTTAAATATTATTATTATAAATTATTTATTTATTTATTTATTTATGCTACTTTTGTTAACAAAGGGGTGAGTTGGCCTACAGGTGGCCCGCCATGTTATTCCTAGATAAAATACAGAACTGAGATCATCTCCTTTCTATTATGGTGGAGGTTGTCTAAAAATTTTGGAAAGCGAAAATGTGTTACTTGGTATACCTTTTGATGAAATTGCGCAATGACTTTAAACGCGTCTGAACCTGTATACATGGAAAATATATGGTGAAAATGATCGGCTGGCAATCGGTGATTTCGATGACCGTGATAACGGTATAATCTAACAACGGGTACTAGAGAGCAAGAGAGATGGTAGTAGCACGCAGGAGGAAAAGGTCATTATTAGAATTTTATGTTCACATTCAAAATACGGTTCCTAGCCTACGCTGTATTTCCACATAGGCATCGAGAAGCGAATATGATGTAGCAATAGCTGACCGTTAATGAATTGCTTTTGCAATTTTTTTTTCCGACATTCCTCACATGACAATACTAATGTGTAACAGCCAGTACTTTTCAATATTTATGAACTAATTTCTTAAGATCACGCATTAGAAAGAGGCCGTTTGCAATTACCATCTAACGGCTGGACATTTTTATAACAATATTAGGGGGTCGGCGCCAGGTCTTTTGAACGCGTTGAGACTTGCTTAGCGGCTTTTCTACGTTAATTTCAAAATGGTCTTGGGTGAAGGGACTCGACGGTTTTGTCTCTATTGGAGATCATTGAGATACGCTAATTAATCTGTGAGCAGCTGTAACCCTCTGTACCGTGATGCAATGAATACGTGTCTCCAATGATAACTTCACCCCATTTGGAATGTGAGGATTGGTCCTTAAGAATTAATTGATTTTCTCAATCTTTTTGATGGATTCTCGAATGAAGTTGGAAAATTGATCCTCAGCAGCGTCTTCTTCAAGAGTGCTGTAAACCCTGTTCAAGGCCTCAAAAATCTTTTAGACATCTACCATATTGTTGTAGAAATACAAGTTTTGAAATAGAGGCGCTTACGTGCTGTCAAACATAGACACAGTAACGCGACATTCCTTTGAAACGATGTCTGGACCTGTATACAATTTCGAGAGTTTCGGGAAAACAAATGTACGGTGAATAAGTGATCGACGGATAATCGACGACCGTGAAAACGGTATACTGATAATGTTAATGAATCTAAGAAAGAGTATGCGAGAGCTAGAGAGATCATAGAAATTATGACATTGGAATATTTGAATTAGACTGCCTCCTTTCTCTTACGTCACGGATTGCCGAAATTTGGTAAAGAGATAATGTTTTGAAGAAATTGTGCAATGACCTTTTAAACGTGTCTGGCCCTGAATACATTTTCGAAAGTTTCAGGAAAACAAATGTACGATGAATAAGTGATCCACTGATAATCGACGACCGTGAAAACGGTATACTGCTAATGTTCATGGATCTAAATAAGAGTATGCGAGAGCGAGAGAGATGATAGTAGAACGCACGAGGAAAAGGTTTCCGCGCATCAGGGGGTCGACACCAGGTCTTTTGAACGCGTTGAGACTTGCTTAGAGGCTATTCTAAATTAATTTTAAAATGGTCTTAGCGGTTTTGTGTGAAGGGGCTCAGCGGTTTCGTCACTATTGGAGATCATTGAGATACACTAACGGCTTGTCAAGGGAAAGGTCCGCAAACCGGTTGTGCGACTGTCATATTGGTGGAGAGATTTCCCCCACGAGAGAAAATTCTGAAAGGTGAATTCGAACTTACAACATGACAAGGGAGAGGTCAAAGCTTTGATTGTAGGTTTTTAAAATTTGTGTGAGATTTAAAAAGTAGGTCGTCGATATACGAGATTGAGCTAGACACCTTCAAACTAGTATTCAGACTAATGGAAATCTACGCTGTCAATTCATCAAAAAAGATATGTAACATCCGAATTAGGTCGGTAACGGTGTACGCACGAGGAAAAGGCCATTTTACTTTCACTCTCAATACGGTTCCTACCGAATACGATGTATTTCCATAAGCGACTATAATGTAGCAATATCTGACCTTTAATGAAGGCGACTTTTGAAATTTGTTTTTCGACAGTTCACATATGGCAATACTACATTGGAATGATTGGTCTGGACCTGTATACATTTTCGAAAGTTTCGGGAAAATCAATGTACGCTGAATAAGTGATCGATGGATAATCGACGGGAAATATAGATGCTAGATGGAACTAACAAAGAGTATGCGAGAGCGAGAGAGATGGTAGTAGGACGCACGAGGAAAAGGTCATTTTACTTTCACTCTCAATACGGTTCCTACCGAATACGATGTATTTCCATAAGCGACTATAATGTAGCAATATCTGACCTTTAGTGAAGGCGACTTTTGAAATTTGATTTTCGACACATGGCAATACTAATGTGTAACGGTCAACACTTTTCAATCGCTCTGATTGAATTTTGTAAGATCAAGAATTAGAAAGATGACGTTTTCAATGATAATGTAAAAACATTTTATTAATAACAATATCTTATGAAATAATAAATATTGGTTGACCTTTACCTTCTCTTTTCATTCGACAATGTAACGCATTAAATTACCTATGTTTTTCGACCTTCAAAGCTTTCGAAATTTGTAATAACAATACATGAAATTGTTTATAATAACCCGAAAGATATATGTATAACGCTACAGCATTAATCTTCGAAAACTTAATGGGACCATCCACAAAGTCTTGCGTCATCTTAATGACCTCATAAGCGACGGTCAGATTTCCCAATGAGAGACTCTTGAAACCGCGTACTAAACAGCAAATCAAAAATGCGAATTAATCCGCGAATCGGCCCGCGAGTCAGTCCGCGACTCAAACCACGAGTCAGTCCGAGACTCAAACCACGAATTAGTTCACGAATCTACCACCTCGCATGCTGCGACAGCGCCGCGACTGTGGCGACGCCTGGTGGCGGCGGCGGGAACTGATTTCGGCCGGTCACTCTACATCTACTCCTTATTGTTTACCATTGTTTTTCTTCTCGACCGTTCGTTCCCAAACAACATTATCAGACACAAGCCAGTTGTGTCGGAAAGACAAACCACTAGTATGTTCTGCTCTCTGCACATGATACATGACATTACGACAAATTATTTAATTCTTAATACCGTTGTTGACACTTTTTTAAAAACGTTTTCAATTTCTTTCCAGCAATCAACTACGAAGAATCTTCTGTGAATTAAAAACAGCACTTACAAGATCATTTCAAGATAACATTGAGAAAAGTTCACTTACGTTTTTGTAGAGTTTCTGGAGCTACAAAATTTTTATTTTTTCACTGGCAAGGATGCTAGAAGACCACACACCGCTGTCAACATTTCAAGTCGAAGAAAGTGCTCCCAGCTACTTTTCCGGCAAATCTCTGTATTGTGTTCTCTCACAGGTCATCAACTATGAACTTCAATATTTATTCCACAAAGGTGTCTTCTATTCTACAACGGTAAATACTATTCGTATTGAACGTAAAGCCGAATTGAGGGTAAAGCCGCTGATCAGCTGAGTGCAGGCCGCCATATTGCAAGATCTGTTTTACAGTTTCGACACAGTCGCGAACTGCGAAGTCCCGACGATTGTCCTTGTTGCACTTACTTTGAACGACATAATCCTATCTCTATTTCCTATCGTTCACTAACGGAGCTGTCAATCCTTGCCGCACTCATGTTAAACGTATCTTCTGGCTCAGTGTCCAAAGCGTCCGATGAAAAGAAGAAAAAATTTTCGATCGTGAATCTTGAAAGTCGTTGAAATTAATTATCCATATCTTACGATCTGCTGTGCCGATTTTAATCGAACTAGGCTTAAATTGAAGATAATCAAAAATAAAAAATATTGAGCACAGCCTGTATGAAGAAATCTTTGTAGGAGAAGCGTAGACGAAACATATGTGTTCCATGTTGTTACATTTGAACTATGTTAGCGGT
Organism: Trichopria drosophilae; assembly: GCA_030407085.1. Classification (NCBI taxonomy): domain Eukaryota; kingdom Metazoa; phylum Arthropoda; class Insecta; order Hymenoptera; family Diapriidae; genus Trichopria; species Trichopria drosophilae. The sequence goes on from CM059585.1 coordinate 43,080,767, forward strand.
AAAGGAGTAGCATTTGCCGTGCTATATGTATATATAGGGTGTTCCGTTTTTATCTATCGATGGAAATAACTTCGGGAGAGATGGTTGTATCAAAAAATGTTTCAGACAAAAGTTCTAAGGGTCGCGTCTAACAGTGACCTTGGCGTTGACCTTGAGTTCAAATTTGAGGGTTATTTGAAGGTCATATCGCGATTTTTAAATGGAAACTCCAATTTTTTATTACAGATTCTGATTCTGTTATGAAAAATATGAAAGTTTTGTCGTAAACATTTTTTTCGATGCGTGACAGATGGTGCTGTAATCGGCAGCTTTAATATATCGATGCGAATATCTTGGAAAGTTCGCATCTGATTGAAAAGTGCTAACGAGAAAATTTGTTTGTTTAGATAGAAGACATCCAATAAAGTGAAGCTCGTTACCCACCCTACCTCCGAGAGTGGAGCGTGGTCCAAAATTTAAATTGGCTACACCGATCTTTTATTACAGATTCTGATTCTCCGTCGAAAAATATGAAAATTTTGTTCGGAACATTTTTTAGATTCGTGCTTGCTTACAAAAATTTTAATGAAAAAGAGATGTTAAATCGGGTGATAGGTGAGGCCATTGAAACGGTTCACCACGTCCAATCCAGCTATTGAGGTATTGCTCATTTTAGTGATCTCGTACAATGCGTGTAAAATGTGGAGGTGCCCCGTCTTGTTGGAACCACATACGTTTTCTGGTTCCTAGATCCACGTTCTTCATCAAATTAAACAAATCATTTCTGATGAACTGCAAATATCTTGCAGCAGTTACATTATCATAAAAAAAGTAGGGTTCGATTAAGTAACCATTTACAATACAACATCAGACCATTACAGACCACCGATGTTGATTGTCAATAGATCTATGTCAGCGAGGATTAATGTCTGACCACTAATGACTGTGGTGTCTATTTAAATGCCCAGTGCTTTGGAAGGTAGCTTCGTCAGAGAAAAGGACGTACCTAAAGAATTGGTTATCACATTGAATCATTCGTAAAGCCCATTGACAGAACCGAACACGTGCTACCATGTCAGCTGGTGTTAATGCTTGTGTTAATGCAATAAGGTAAGCGTGATACTTTGCTGCCTTCAGAATTTGTAGCACCACTGACCGACATATCCCTGTTTCTCGTTGTATTTGACGTCTTCTAATATGGGGATTCATATGCACAAGTGCAAGAACAGTAATGGCACGTGTGTCATTTTCATCATATTCATGATGAGGGCGTTCACATGTCATTCTCCCTTCTCGAGCTCTTGCAGCCAGATCCCAAATGGTTACCCTTTTTTTGGATGTCTCTTTATGGAAAACGTTGCTTACAAAGTCGTGCAGCAGCTGCAAAATTACTTTGAGTTTCGCCTAAAATCATAATCATGTGAATAATTTCGGTAGGAATATAATCCGACATATTTACCAAAGAAATCAAAGAAATTACCTACGTATTGAAAAGTATGGTGGCTATTGGAAAAACTATCGAGTTTCTCAATTAATGTTCACAATGAGAGTTCTTGCAGTAAAATCTGACAGCACTAATAGATCGATGTTCGCAGTACGGCCACGGGAGCGCAATCTTATTTCTTAGCCGATGAAAAGAATTAAACGTAGATCGATGATCTGAAGCATAAATAATAAGTCTCTGCGATTCTGAGTGTTTTCGGGATAAAATACGAATCGAGTTGTTATTTTCGACCATTAATGATTTTCATGGACATTTTCACTCGCTGATTTTGCCAATGTAAACTTTTTTGTATGGATCCAAACCTAATTCAAACTTCCAAAACTCTTTGTCAGCCCAGGCACCGACATTACAAAAAACTAAATAAATCAAATTTAATAAAAACGATTGTAATTCAGATTCTGTAGAAAAACGAGTGGCTACTATTTATAGTAAATTCATGTATAATTCATCTTTCTTTAATTCACGAATGCTGTTTAATTCGGAAATGTCCAAATAAGAATATTTACGGAATTATTTTTCAATAGCATCTCCCTATATATCTTAACCGGGAGTTGTAACCGTTTCCTAGTTTTCTATCTAGCTGACGTGCATCGAAGGTTTTCGTCGTCCAGGGAACAACCTTGAAGGTCATCTGAAAGTATTTCCATTTGAACTTGAAGTAGTTCTTCTAGGTCATTTCAAGGTCATCCTAGATTTGATCGTAGAATCATTTTGTAACTCATTTTCGATTTTACCTTAACATGTGCTTTCAAGGTCATTTCAAGGTCATCGTAGATTTGACCATAGAGTCGTCTTGTAAGTCATTTTTATTTTGATCTTGAAATCCCATTTCAGGGTTAAATAGGGACGGGTTTGATTATCAGCTTTGATCCCTGAAGGAAAGGTCGACCTGGGCGACAAAACATGAATGCGCGAGATATCGCAACCTATGGAGAATTCGACTTTTACATACTGTATACGCTCAACGGCACGTGCACACGTGATGTGTTTAAAAGCGTTGGAAAATTTAGCATTGCAGACTCACATTATAAAAGCACCTTATGGGGACATGATTCTACTACTTCCACGTCGTTGTCCCCATGGTAACGCAAAAAGTAGAATAAACGTTTTCATGAAAACATTTTTTTAAATGTATTTATCCACACTATTCTAATTTGCAGAACATGATGTGTATTCCTCGAGAAATTTTAATTCTGTAACGATTTTTGTAAGTATTTTTTATTTTATCGTCTGCAACGACATTTGTCATGAATCTAAAAAATGTTCCGAACAAAATTTCCATATTTTTTGACTCAGAATCAGAATCTGTAATAAATGGTCGGGGTAGCCAATTTCAATTTTGACCCACGCCCCACCCTCGGAGGTGGGGGTGGGTGCCAAGCTTCACTTTGTTGGATGTCCCCTATGTAAACAAACAAATTTTCCCATTACAACTTTTCAATTAGATGCGAACTTTCCGAGATATTCGCATCGGTAGATTAAAGCTGCCGATTACAGCACCATCTGTCAGGCATCAAGAAATGTTTAGGACGAAACTTTTGTAATAAATTGAACATATGTTCAATTTATTACACTTTCATATTTTTCGTCACAGAATCAGAATCTTTCTGGGAAGCAGCTGACCTAAAATTCTTGAAGAGCAAGGGGCGTACTGACTACCAGGCATTCCTGTAAAACACGTCATTCGACACGTTCAGTCATGTAGCGTCAACCTAGAGCGAACGTATAAATCTTTAGTTGTCATTCTGTGATTAAGGCAAGTTTTAAATGAACATGGAGCTGTGTTTTGTGTGTAAAAAACTTTAAATAGTGACATTTACGTAGCAAAAGTGAAAGGAATTAAAAATAAGTGCAAGTGTCACAAGAGGAGACGTCGACAATCAACGTTTACTAGAAACAGAAATTCATTTGCATTCAACGTGCTATAGACATTATTCTGATGCGCGATCCAAAGGACAACAATCAATCAGCAGTAGTTGAGGTTGAAGTAAATAGTTTTTATTTTAAAAACAAGTGTTTATTTTGTGGGGAGAAAATAATTAAAGAATCGACGAAAGTAGCAGTTTATAAACGAGTTTCTATTCATGTAGTATATCGACAGACGATGAAATATGGTATTTAGAGGATTCTAAAAGGCCGTCAAGATGAACCTGTAAAAACAATTCTTACCCGAATTAAGAATGTATCCGATCTTGTCGAAGTTGGAGCTCGATATCATGGCTCCTGCTAAAAAAACGTTTACCGCGCAGAACCATAAAAGCAGATAGCAAAGGGGCGACCTATTGGCAAAACAGATACTGATATGGAATACGTGTATGCATTTCTGTTTAATAATACTTCTAAATGCCAGTTTAATTCAAGTGATTTACAGGCGAAAATCGAAGGAGATTACGTACCAGATGTTAGAACTGCAAAAAAGAAGTTGCTACAGAAGTACGGAAAGGATATTTTTATTATCGATCAAGATAACCGTGATTCCGTAGTTTGTTTTAAAAATGTGTCTACAAATGTTTTGTGAAAAATGCCTATAGGGAAAGAGAAGTGATTCGGAAAAAGAAAAACTGCGAGTTCTTCGTGAAGCTGCACCCATAATCCGCGCAGACGTAAGATCAACAGTTTACCAATGTGACAGTTTACCAATCCCCCGGTTGATAATTTCATGAAATATGCTCTAAATGATGTGCCAGTATCTTTGCAGATTGTATTCTCGGAAATAATTGTGAAAGATAAGCGTGGTAGTGAAGAAATGTGGCAAGAAAAATGTATTTAAATTGCTTATGCAATAATTGCGGCTGTAAGTCCACGATCTTTTTTATCTACGTTTGAGATAGGAATTGGCACATATTTGAACAAGAAATTGGCCTCCAAAAACCTCATTAACATTTTCTCAGTCATCGAATTATCTGCTTCGTACTCTGAGGTGACACGTTTCGAACGTGCATGTATAAATCGTCCTCAAGGTGTTGAGAGACTCTTTTTCCCAATTTCTGTTCGACAATGCAGTCTTCAATACCAACACAATCGACGGCCGAGAAACCTTCCACGTAATGGGGGGAATACATTTCGTTACTCCCGACACTAGCACATACTTAGCTACTCTAAAAATAAATCAGCCGGATTGTTAACAATAAAGGTTGCAGACAACGTTGCCCTTCGACATTTGTCATTGGATATTGTACCGAATGTACCCGACTTAATGTGGTAGTACGAAAAATGAATACTCAGCCCAATTATTCCGAGATGGAACGGATTTATGGAACAAGCAACTGCTAATAACGAATATCATACCTCCAAAATAATCTATCGACCATTCATAAATGCATCGCCATCAGATTACGACACAATTTTTACGTCTCATATGGAGGCCAACAAAATTTGCGTTCAGTCCAATCAAGAAACATGCATTGTAACATTCGACCAACTCCTCTACTGGAAGGCGAGAGATATCGTTGAAGCAATGAAAGACGATTTTGAATACGTGATTGTAAGACTTGGAGTTTACTACTTACTCATGTCGTTCTTATTAGCGATATGTTATACAATGACGGGAAGTGGCATTGAAGAAGTATTGGCATTAATTTATGCCGAGAATTCCATCCAAAAAATTCTTTCAGGTCATGCCTACTCAAGAGTGATTCACGCCCACTTCCTAATGCATCTGAGTTTAACGAAAGTTCTAATTTGATTCAACGGGATTCACCGAAGAAGAACATGAGCGAATGGATTACTACGTTCAAAGTATAAACCGATCCGAAGTTTTAGATGCAGGACAACACCTTATTCAAGACGTGAAACACAATGTAAGTAAAAAATTGCGGCAAAGTAAAGAAAGCGGTCTTACAGCAAAGTTATGAGTGCAATAACATCGAATGGATACTTCAGTGTAGAATTTTGTTGAAGCTGAAAGATCTGGTAACTGGACTTTGAATTTGGACAAGATTCAACAAATTTTGCCATACTTCCACGCTTTCGGCCTTTTTTGTATGCAAAATCGGCCCACTTATATTTGCTGGATATACGATGTCTCGAACAAAAAATGTCTACTGACGAGTATCAGAAATTCGTTAACGGAGTTTTCATAATACGTCGAACGAACAAGTTCTGGTAGTATGTGTGCGAGGAAGTCAAAAATTTTGCTGGAGTTGCTTGTGCAACAACTGAGCAGCATATATTGATATGCATCGTACACGAGTTATAAGAGACAATTCTGACGCGGAGGAACTGTATGTACGGTTTTCAGAACCTTTCCCTGAGGACAAAGAATTAATATCACTCGTCACCGGAATCATTGGAAACAACACTATTAATTGTCACAAAGCTCTTCAAGTTGGTACCAAACTGTTAAAAAAACTCGTTGGGATCGACTTCGAATCGATAAGTTTCAAACGAAAGGAAAAATTGCTTCCTTTATCGGCTATGAACAGTAGCATCAAGATCGATTCTTCAACAGTGCCAATAAATCCTCCACTGCTGTTCCAGCTAATTTGTATATTAAAGAATTCTGAAGACGACATGAAGAAATATCTCGAATATGAACTGTAACCATTCCCTTTATCGTTATTTACGAAAAATGAAATGCGAAATGGGACGAAGTGTTCATTGCATACCTCCTTCAAAACTGTACAAGAACAACTATTTGAGGAAAGTCACTTAAGAGTCGTAGATGGGTTACTTTATGAAGTGCGTTGGGGTCGTCTCGTAACATTTGGTGAAATTTTCAAGAAATATGTCGCTTACGTATCCCCACATTTCGGAAAATAAGTTAGGAGTGTATTTGACGGTTAAATATATTATAAATTATTGACCGTTAAAAATGTAAATCTTTATAAGAATATAATTATCAGTTAGTACGGTCGATGGACTAAATGAAAATAAAAACAAACTACTTTGATCAAAGCCACCGAATATGCGAAAAGAAAATTGAATCTTTGATTTATTGAACTGCTTATATGTAAATTTAAGGCTTTAGCTAATAATGGATTCTGTGTTCCTCTAGTGACAAAATAAATAACTAATGTCTATTATAGACACACGTTTCGTCCCAGGTTTTCGCATGGATTCGTCAGAAAGGCAATCCCGAAAACCCTGACTTTTACGTGATGGTTAGGTATAATAAGATATTTTAAATAAATAAAACAGAGGAGGAATGTTTAATTTATTAATAGATATAAATATACAAAATGGTAGCGGGATGTCGTTACATGAGTTCAGTAAATCGAAAATTCTGTAGCTTTCATCAGACCCCCAATGTTTACATTAGTAGTTTGCTTTCATTTTTATTTAGTCCATCGACCGCACTAACCTATAATTATATTATTATAAATTATTTGACGGTTATCCTGAAGATGCGAATATTACAAAAGAGTCCGAAAGAATGAGGCGTTCGATCATATTTCAAGTTCCACAATGCGCCTCGCATGCAAACACTCTGCCTGCGAGTTCGGTTTATTGATATGCTTATAGAGAATTTCCGACAAGCTGGAATCTCAGTGCAGCAAGCGTTTCAAAATGTCGATGTTACCATTGTTACCATGGCTATTGCCCAATCATGCATTTTCAACAACGTGAAAATAGTTGGCGAAGATATTGGTCATACTTCTTGGGCTTGCGACGCAATCGCGCAATATATTCTTCAGAAAACCAGTTAAGAAAATTAATTAAGGTGCCACCATCTTTGTACTCGCCACTGCTCTGGGCTTCTCCCAGAACAACACGCACACACACACACGCACACACACAAACACGACATGCGAAACTCACGGAGGCAATATACACATAACAATAGAATCCGGCATATGAAGCACTGCAGACTACTACAGCCGCCATCTTTCCTTGGTAATGCAACGAATAATCACTTTACTTAAAGCCCTTGTAAAATGATTCAAGTTTCATGTAATGCATTTTTTCGCTAAATTTTGAAGGAACCAAGATATAAGCGATTTGAGGTCAATTTACCCATTTTTTCAATTAATTTCGATCTTTGTCAACAGATGTCTCAATCAATTTCGATATTGCTATACAAAAAACTTGTACGCGATAAATTGTAGGGCATAAAAAAGCTAAAAATGAGCTATTGAACTTTGATAAATCTTCTTTATAAATCGAGTTATTGCAAAAATACGATTTTTTTATCAAGATGGTGGCAGAAGCACCACCTATATCTATACGAAAACTTAGAGTTATATTTTTCTGCGCCCCCCCCCCACTACCAACAATATCCAAAAGGAAAATCCGTTCCAACATTTTTTGCAAGGTAAAATGACAATTTGACTGGACTGGCAAACCAGACGTTTAGGGATTCTGATCACGTTTTCTAGGTAGCGCACTCCATGGGTTTGCATCGTCTTAACTAACATATGCACGTAAAAAAGGTGTTTACTGTTACCGATCAAGCGGTGCAGGTATCGCGCTACATTGACGTATGCTTTTAAACTAAGGGCTTAATCTTGAAAATCATTCTAACATTATGAATACTTTACCTTGTGTACAATTTGAGAGCAATTTCGAGGTTAGAAATATTATAACTTTGATTTTGAAAATCAAGACAAGGTCAAATCTATTTATTGATATTGGTATTGGTATATCTTCATCAGGTTCGAGGTGAACCCCAGAATTCAGCACACTGTTTGCCTTTGTATGCTATTCCTGATGCTATATCTAACACCTTCAATTCCCTAACCCTAAGTTTTTCTGAATCTGTGTCTAACGTCACATCCAGTACTTCCCCCCTAAGCTTATTTCTGAAAGTTTGGGTATTACTTCTATTACAAATTAATAGCTTAGAAAAAAGGATACACTCAAATAGTGACTCACCTTTTTCATTTATATCCGTGCTTCCCCATGGAGTATGATGAGCGTTGTCATCTGCTCTTATTAGCACAGATATATATTTATTTTGGGACATCTGTATCAGCTTGTTCCATTCCTCCATTGGCATCTCCTTGTCGAAAGCGCAATAGGCAGATACCAATAGAAAGGAGTTATCCCCATCCTAAAGCCTTACCGTCGTCAAATCGCCAGTGCTGTAATCAGAGAGAAGCGTTAGGTTAATATTGCTCTTTGCCATTATACAGGAGCGTATTTTACCTTGATTTTTAGCATGGTATAGGCTATACCTCTTCCCATTCAGGCCCATGATTCTATCGTTCCGAATCCATAGTTCCTGAACGAGAAGGATGTCATATTTCTCCACTCCGAGAATGTGGAGGAGTGTGGTGCTTGCCACCTCGCTATGATGGAGGTTGATCTGGCCTATCTCCATCGCCAGTTTCTATGCCCTCTTTCGCTGCCTCCTTTGCCAAGGCTTCCCTGCGAATCTCCACCACGAAAGAATGCCCCTTCGGTCCGGCCTTCTCCGCCTTCACCACCTTGATTTCCGAGCTCGGAACATCGGGGTTCTGCAAGCGGAGAGCCATATGGACAGACTCCATTGGTGGGACTGGCTTCGGAATGAAGATCCTTGCCCTCTTCATTTCTATTTCTGGGAGCTCCTCGCGTCGTATCACCCCCAGCTTGGCCCCTTCCCACAGTTCCCCCATCCCCTCCACAGTCTCCCTCACGAATCTCAGAGATCCCTGGTCCTGGCACTGTATCAGTCTCAGTCCTCTGAATCTACCGTGATCCCCAAAGGTAGGCGGCGGAGTGTTGGACCCTGCTTTCAGGAATTCCAATACCTTATTTAAGAAGATGAAGGAGATTGATTCCCAACTTTTCTCCGAAATCCTTAGGTCTGGATCGCCTCTGTCAATAATCACCACCTTCAAACCTTCCTTCGCTATATCGCAATAGGAAGTATTTGTGGTGGCGGTTCCTGCAGCGTTGATCCTTCTCCTTAGTTTCTTGGCGGCTCTCATTTCCTCCTGCGACCTCACCCTTTTGGCGGGCCTGTGGCTTGAATTACCAGCGCTTGTGGTAGGAGCCGGATGACTCCCCCCACAGATACTCCCGCTCCCGACGATCCAAAGTCTGGCTTCGTTTTCGAGCTCGGGTCAGGACGGTTAACCTCCTTATCCTTTTTGAAGCTCTCCGCTTCTGATAAACCCCCCGGGCCCTCGTTAGCGTTTCCTGGGGCCTTGTTTTCAAGTTTCCCCAGCACAAATCCAGCACGTTGTACCCTTTGCATAACGAGCTGCGCAGGGGTCTTCCTATTTTTCTTTTTCTTCCCCCCGCTTTGGGGCTGGCTGCTCAGACAGCGTCCCTCCGCCAAGAGATTTCCCCTCATCCTGGGTCTGGGCCTCCCCTCCCGGAGACCTCAGCAGTTCTTCTTCGGTCTCCAGATCTATCTGGCTGACAGTTTACGGTGAGTTGAGGCCCCGCCAGAGCCGACATGTCGGGGTAAGGCAATTCAATACTGTGGACAAAAGATGGCGGATCAAAATGGCCAACATTTTCGATAAAATGGTCGACATTTTTTTAAAAATGTTGTCAGATTCACTTGGAAATCCGTGTATGGGAGTTTTCGAGGTTGCTCAATACGAATCTGGAAACCATCTTTCGACATTGAAAATTGCGCATCAAAAGTGGCCGAAATTTTTGAACATATGTCGTCAGATTCCATTGAGAATCCATGTAAATAAAATGAAACAGCATGAAATAGTACCAATCAATTTATTATAAATGTAAAACAAAACATTAATACAAAAGACTGGCATAAAATGTCTACAATATTATTTAGACATTTTATACATTATTTAGAAGGACCATCCGATGACATCAGAAATTTAAATGCTTTGAGCCATAATCCTTTCCTTTTTTTTACTGTATTTTTCTGCTGCTATACCACAGGATCGGAAGTTGCCATCAGCCAATAAAAAATGTCTTTCATTGTTTTTTCTCTTCAATTTTTCTTTGAAAAACTCAACCTGTACTTTTTGAAATCTTTGTTTCTGGCTTACTGCGCCTCTCCGGGTAATCCTCCTATTGAGATTTCGGTGACCTCAATTATTTGTGATTCGTGAATCAGAACTTTGTGCATATCTGTTGGCATAGTATTGGCCCACCATCTAGTTCTGTAATTTGAAAGTAATAGAAGTAAATATAAAATAAAGTAAAATAATAGTTATTTTCGATACAAGTGCGTAAATGTTTTCTCTACGAATGTGACGGTCGCATTAATGTTCGTCTAATAAAACATTTTTGTACATGTATCGAACAATATTTTTTGATACGGGGTGCGTAAAATGAATATAGAAAATTCAGCAGTACTAAAAAAGAGGCAACAATATAATATATAATTTTATCTTAGAAAAGTATCAAAACATTTTGAAATAGTATACCTTTATTTTAAAAAGAAAGAAAGTTTCTTGAGCCATAAAATGCTTATAACTGTAAATGATAGACGTAAAAATAAATAAAAAGAATATACCTTTTACGAAAATTCAAATTATGCTCAAAAGTTATTGAAAGAAATTAAAATTAATTAAAATAACATTTTAACTCAATATACATTACTACATCTCACTTTACAATTATGTATGGGTAAAATAAATCTTCATAATAATGTGTATATAAACATGTGTAGATGGGCGACAATGTGAAATAATAACAATGAACTATTCCATTAAAAATCGGGCAGAGGTACAATGTTGACTTCTCAAAAATTATTTTCCATGAAATATGTTGTTCTTTAGGGCAAATAAGGTGACCCGCATTTTTTTGTTTCACGAAAAAAAAAATTTTTAGAGTTCTGAGCAATTTAAAATTCACGCGTAAATCTGCAAATTCCAAAAAATAGGGAATAAAATTTTGTTAAAATGCTATATTTTCTACGGTTATTAATATTTTACTATTATTCCTCGTTCATATGGTAGTGTTATTGGTACTTTATCGATATCCAATAATAACATTGACAAAAATTGAAAAAAATAACAAATTGCGGTCATTTCTCGAAAAAAATTAAAAGTTAAATTTCTCAAAAACATCAGTTTTTTTCTTTAATTTTTTTTTATTGATTACTGGTATTATTAGTCACAAAATCTAAGTAGTAACATGGGCATTGAACGAAGCTACTTGCCTGTAGAATTTTTTTACTATTTTTTAATTTGAAGTACGAGTTTCGTCGAGATGGGACGTATTTTATTTTATCTAAATCATTTAACAGAGGTAATATGTCGAAAACCCAACATTCAATAACCTGATACTTTAAAAACCTGACACTCAAAAACCCGACATTAAAAAAAACGACAAATTTCTCGACTTTCGACGCATCGTTTTTTTAGTTTTTTTTTTACAAATTGTCGAGTTTTCTTAAGTGTCAAGTTTTTGAAAAGTCCGGTTTTTGCATTTCGAGGTTTTTAGTTTGCGTGCGCGTGGGGCGCATGTGTGTGTCCTGCTTTCGGCATCACCCAGGATCAACGTCGCGGACGTAGCGGGAATCTGATCCCTCCGGGGTGTTGATTTCTCGTAAGTAATTCCCTTGCCTCTCACAGCTGCGTGAGTGCGTGCGTGTGCGTGTGTACGTGTGCGCATGCGTGCATGTGTGTGTGTGTGTGTGTGTGTGTGTGTGTGTGTGCGCGCATACATGGGCCAAAGCGCATTTGCCTAGATGCACTACAGGAAGAATCCCCTAATATATGTACCAAACGATAATGCATTTCTTTAGCGAGCGCATCACGCCGAGTTGCAGTCGCATTGGCCCCTTGTGGCCGCCAAACTAACTACATAAAACAATCGCATGCCGTGAATTGTGTCAAATTCGAAATTAGAAAGTTACTAGTGAAATGAAAAATACATCAAGAACAAATTTGAGATAAAAATATTGTAAAAATTTATCAAATACGCAAAAAATTCGACACCTCAAAAACCCGACATGCAAAAATCGGATTCTTCAAAATCGTTTCTTTTTTAAATTGTCGGTTTTTTTAAATGTCGGGTTTTTGAGTGTCAGGTTTTTAAAGTATCAGGTCATTGAATGTTGGGTTTTCGACCTATTCCCTTCGTTAAATGATTTAGATTAAATAAAATACGTCCCACCTCGACGAAACTTGTACTTCAAATTAAAAAATAGTAAAAAAATTGTACAGGCAAGTAGCTTCGTTTAGCGCCAATGTGACTACTCAGATTTTGTGACTAATATTACCAGTAATCTGTAAACAAAAATTGAAGAAAAAAAACTGATGGTTTTGAGAAAATTAACCTTTAATTATTTTCGAAAAATGGCCGCAATTTGTTATTTTTTTCAATCGTTGTCAATTTTATTATTGGATATGGATAAAGTACCAATAACACTACTTTATGAACGAGGAATAATAGTAAAATATTAATAACCGTAGAAAATATAGCATTTTAACAAAATTTTATTCCCTATTTTTTGGAATTTGCAGATTTACGGGTGAACTTTGAATAGAAACTTAAAAAGAAATTTTGTCCGTGAAAAAACAAATACGGGTCACCTTATTTGCCCTAAAGAACAGCCAAAAAAATGAAACAAAATGGAAAATAATTTTTGAGAAGTCAACATAGTACCCCTGCCCGATTTTGAATGGAATCGGTCCTATGTAAAATTATACAATAAAATTTTAAATTTAAATAAGACAAACGCATAACAATGATGAATAAAATTGTCTTTAAAATATTATTAATGAATAAAAATAATGTTAAGGAATAACATTGTATTAAATGTCATTCAAATCGATATGTAAATATATTTAGCATAGTTCGTTCAATGTATAATTGATTGAAACAGTTCGTAAATCATAGCAAGAAAGATAAACACAAACACTGATAATCAGCAGTGGCATATCAATAGAACGTCAGAAATGTCACGTATTTTTCATTTAAGATGTTTAACTTGTAATTATACAATTGCGTTGTGTCGTTAATGTTGATTTATTATTAATTAACGAATATCATTGTATCTTCATTTATCTAGCGCTTAGAGCTTACCGCCATTCGGGTGCTTCCTCCCACGAGGTTGGAGCCATATTGGAGTGATGCACTACACTGCTGCTTGTGCCGTTGAAAAACGACAAATCAGGTACCTAATTATTAATAACAAGTTGTCTGCCTTGATATTTATGTTGGTTCAGAGAACCTTTCTAGCGTTGCCACGACCCGTCAGAGGCGAACCCTGATGGCAGTTACTATACCAAGAGCGGACACGGCACGCTGTAGAGTTCCCCTGTGTGCGCGCCGGTAGGGGCTCGACACCATACTCTGACATCCTTAGTAGGGTGAGTATCACGAGTCGTTTCTCGATCAGGCATTCGATGGTAACAGATCAATCAAACGATCGGGTCCGTGAGGTCGTCAGTTCTCAAAACTTGCTAAGAGTAGCGGATTCATTCAAAAGCATTGCTTCTCTTTGAGTATGGGCGCTTCGACCCCTCCATCTGCCTTGCGGATGGAGATACCCGGTCCACTCTCTTCCACAAATCTCCTGCGGAGATTAATGAATAACACTACTAAAATGTTTCTTTTTGAATTATAGGAAACCCCGAGTGCAATTAAACCTTTCTTTGATACCCTATGAGGCATACGGTTAATGCCGACCCCAAATACCCTGCGCGCATAACTGGACACGTGTGTGTAAAATTTAATATTCAATTTTGAAATAATGCTGCCGAAGCCTACCGAAAAAAAATGTAGCAGTGCGTTACGTCACGTTCAATTTAAAACTAAACGTTTAAAAATGTTTTTTCCCCTATTTTATCAAACAAGATAAACAAAATAAAATAAAAGGTAATAGTTTCAATTCTACATACCTTTAGCAACACCCACCATCACGCCGCATACATATTGACTATTTCAAATA